>JBDODA010000001.1:0-600000 GCA_039880815.1 Aspergillus intermedius | reverse complement strand
CTCGTGAGAAAGTCGAGTTGTTCCGGAACTACTATTTCATCAATTACCGCACATTTGAGCAGGATCCGAACAGTGAGAACTATTTGGAGCCGGTTAATATGTATGTGGTCGTCTTCCGTGAGGGTGTTCTTTCCTTCCACTTTTCCCAAACGCCTCATCCAGCCAATGTTCGGCGCCGCATCCGCCAATTGGTGGACTACCTCATTCTCAGCTCTGACTGGATTTCCTATGCCTTGATCGATGATATAACCGATGTGTTTGGTCCGTTGATTCAAGCTATTGAAGATGAGGTCGACGAGATTGATGAGGTGATTATGCGCATGCATTCCGAGACCGAACGAGACGCGAGCACCAACAAAGACAGTCTAGCTAGCAACACTGTTTCGGACCCTCCAGCACCAGGAGAGATGCTGCGACGTGTGGGTGAATGCCGCAAGAAGGTCATGGGAATGTACCGCCTGCTCAGCAACAAGGCGGATGTCGTGAAGGGATTTGCGAAGCGGTGCAATGAGCACTGGGAGGTTGCGCCTAAGTCGGAGATTGGACTCTATCTGGGTGATATCCAGGACCACATCATGACTATGACCAGCAGTCTGACCTACTACGAAACGTAGGTCTTTGTGCTCTTGTCTTGGGTAATTGTTTACTGACTCTATCTGAACAGACTCTTGTCCCGGGCACACTCGAACTATCTCGCTCAGATCAACATCTTGATGAACGAGCGTCAAGAACGCACAGCTGATGTGCTTGGCAAGCTGACCGTACTGGGAACAATTGTCTTGCCACTGAACATCATCGGTAGTCTGTGGGGTATGAACGTCAAGGTTCCCGGACAGGATGTGGATAACCTGGATTGGTTCTATTCGAGTATGTCTTTCTCTTATATGTACATTGAAGTCAAGCTAACATGTCGCAGTCACGGCTGCTTTACTTCTCTTCGCCATTGCCGCTTTCTACATCGCAAAACGCGTGTACAACATTGTATAGATGGCACGATCACTGTTTTCACCCGGTTAATGAAGGCCATGATGACGAACGATACCCTTGGTCTATTCGAATATTATGAGCTGGAGATAATGATGGAATATGTATAGGATATAGCTTTGGTGATATACACGATGAATGTTGGAGTTGCTTTTATGCCGGTTTATTTGTTTGTGTTTGGAGCTATTTGGCGGTTACTAGGTAGAGGGAGGTCGTTTGTGCTTGCACAAGTAGTCAGGGCTCGTTGCTTGTTAGTATATATACGATACTGGCTATAATGAATGTTTATTACTACTCCGCTAGCACTGCGTGCCTGGGGATAAGTCTGGAACCCCAGATGAGGTCATCATGAGCCGATCGTAATGCCGTGACGGAATGTAACTTACAGGACCAGGCAATTGGCTGTGTAATTTTGCCGCCCAGCGTCACATCTCGTCACGGCCTAGCCTGGTCGTTTTTCGTCCTCATTATTCCTTCTTCCTTCCTCTATTATTCTCTTTCTCAACCATCTTCTCTTCCTTTTCTCTTCTCTATACTTCCCTTTTAACATTTCACGGCTGTTTTATATTTCAACCATTCAACCGACCAACCGCCGTTGTCCTTCCCTACCCGTTCGCCCCGATCCGTGACCATTTCTGCGTCCCTGCCCTGACGTGGGCTACTATCATTGGCCTCTCTTAACTAGTCTACTGTCCAGTCCCGTTGCCTCCTGCACTTTCCAGTCTTCCACCGCGTCCTCCGGATAGTCCTGCGATTCGATCCCGGTCCTGTTTTCATCCTTGCTTCTGACAGCTGCTTATCGGCCGATGGCCGCGATTACTCCGGAGAACCATACGTGATCTCCCCTATATTCATCGTGCAGAGAAAAGTTGGGAATCAACGAGGACAGAACATCGCTATTGTCTAAGCGGATCCATCACCGGCTACTTAAGTGGGACGCGCTTTGGTTCTAGACGCTCCCGTCGGTCCGTGGGCAAGCACAGAGTACTTTGCGGTGACATACATACGGCTACTGTACTTTGAGCTATGGATGCAGCCACGTTCTTGTCTGGGTTATGATTGATTTGGGTTTATGAAAGGATTCTGTGAGGTGAAAAAGCAACACAACTTGTCCGACCTATTGTCCTCTGTCACCAGGCACGATTCTCTGCTTCCTAGCCTCCGTTGGGATCAAATCTTGCGTTCATCAGCATGTGGTCTGCGTCTATTCGTCCTCTGGCCCTATAATCTGCGTAACGTGTTGTGTGTGACGAGAGATCAGCTTTCCAACTCAGCTTCGTTCTCCATTCCTTTTCACCCGCACTATTCTTGACCCTTTTCCGGCGCTTTTCGATTGGGGACCTGCGGGTCTTTTTTTCTTTTTTCCATTTTCCTGTTTCTCCTGTGGTAAACACTTGTCACTGGTTTCCTCTCGGGTCTTCTGACTTGTCCCCGTCGTGTCAGCAAATCCTGGCTTGACAGTGACCATGGCGGAGCCCGAGAGGTCGCCTTACCGCAACGGTACTGTGTCTGGTCGATCTAGACTGCCCAAGGAAGAAGATGAGGCTGCTGCAGGAGACATGATGGAAGTTCCACAGTCGACCGCCATTAATTCACAGGCCAAGTCCCCTCTCCTATCCCAGATACCTAAAATCTCTTCCGCTACTACGACTCCCGGTGTTTCCGCTCCGCCCTCGACAGATACCTCGACTTTTTCATCTCGCGAACCCTCCCCCGTTCGTACATCACTCCGTGTTGGCACGTCGAACTCCATATCGCAGTTACCGCCTTCCTCACCGCGGAAGAATAGCCAGGACCGAAGTCCGCCCAGGTCCACCCCCGGTCAAAATCCTGGTCCTGCGCCTACGGTACAACAAACCTCATCACAGGCCGGTAAACCACCCCTCCTCAGTGCTGCTTGGGGTACCGAGTCGTCCACAAATGCTTCCAGTCCTGATAAGTCCAACATGCCAGTATGGGCCACATCGCGCCGGCCAGACCAAGAGTCGACCCAACCTAATACTTCGAGCAAACGGTCCTCAATACCCTCCCCCGATGACCTTACCGCCAAAGGAGACCGCACCATGCCTCGCACTGTGAGCAGGGGCCTCAACGGCTCAAGCCCCGCCTTAGAAACCGTACAAGAGATGACCAGTGATCACTCGTCCCCATCAAACGGCACGATCCTCAACCAGCCATTAACGGAAGAGCCGCGTTTGCAAAAGATTGACGAGGATGCGACTCCGAAGGCGAACAAACAAGGTGTGGAAAGCGGTAGCGAGAGTGGTGGCAACAAAAGTTCGGAACCGATGGATGAGAAACGCCGCAAATCTTCGACTGGTGCAAAAGAAACGGGCACCATCATTCCGAAGAGATCTACCACATCTTTGAGCGGGAATGGTGCACGTGGGAAACCCACTGATGGATCAGTACGGAATATGATCGTCGAAACGGAAACGGTCAGCTCCATACCCCAGGTCTCACTAAGTGCAGCCACCGGAGATCGAGGCCATACCGGCCGTGTCGATCCTGGCACGCTTCGTATGAAACCCAGCACAGAAACGATTCGACCGAAGAAGGAAAAGAAGAAGGCACGCAAGCCAGCTCCGCTACCCAGTGGTGCGGCGTCCTCGAAGGCCGACATCTTCGAGGCCAAGGTGGCAAGCGCAGTCGATGAAGCGGATGTATCCGACTCTGATGAAACATTCGTTTACGAGTCCAACCCGCCCGATCCTTATCCTGTCCGGCAATCACGATACCATTCTCGAACACCAAGTGCCACCTCCATGGCCAGCCAAGCCGATCAGTTTGGTAGTCGGGCACGCCCGACATTGCCATCTGCCAATCATAGCGTTACTGGTAAACGGAGTATGAAGTTCACGAATAACACCTATAGTAACAGTCTGGATGGAGACGCTGGCGATGAAGGACCCAGCAATGCACGGCACGATGGCCCTGCTTCTCACACACGCCACCATCACATCGGACGGTATGGGCGCAACAACTTGTACCCGTCCATCTTTGACAACGACTCGCCGTTCCCTCAGTCACACTCGTATATCAAGTCTCCTCGACACTTTGTTGGGAGCGGGTATCGGCAGTCAAGACAACCCGGGTCTCGTGGAGTGCCAAATTATCGCACCATGGGCTATTCCAAAAAGGCAGGAGATATGTATGGCTACGACTTTGATGCAGAGGGCGCAGATGATGAGCGTACGCCGCTAGTCGGCTCACCACGCATGCCGCGAAGTCGCCACGGCGGTCGACGGCCCAATAGTGCTAGTGTGCGTCAGATGGAATACATGCACCGCCGGCGTAGCTACATGTCGCGATATGGACTCTGTGCCGCCGTTTTCCTATTACTCTTTTTGATTATCGGAGGTGCTACTTCGTTCATCGTTGCCATCACCAAACCGCTACGGGAAGTCCACGTCGCTGCCATTCAAAATGTGTTGGCTTCCGAACAAGAGCTCATGTTGGATCTGAACGTGCGGGCCACCAATCCCAACCTGTTTCCTGTGGTAATCGACGACATGGATGTCAATATCTTCGCGAAGAGTCGATTTGTCGGGACAGATAAATTTTGGCGTGAACATGGCTCCGAGCTGGACGACTTTCCTCCTGTTGAACCTAGGAGTTCGGAAGACCCATTAGACCAGTTGGTGCACGTTACTGATGGGGTCGACCACGGTACTGATCCCATTCCCAACGATCCTGTTGGAGACCCGCAGACGATGCTTCTTGGCCGTGTATTCCGCTTCGATTCCTCTCTTGCCTTCGAGCCCTCACCATGGAACTACGTGGCATCATCTTCCAAAGGACAAATACGTCTCCCCCGTCCAGGAAACAAGACGGAAGAAGGCGGTACTGAACGATGGGAGCGAGTTTTACAGCACCCGTTTGACCTGATCGTCCGCGGTGTTATCAAATATCAACTACCTTTGAGTTCACGATTCCTCTCTGCGTCGGTCAGCTCGAGTGTCAAGGTGATCCCGGATAAGGGCGACAATAACGGCAGTGACCACAATGGTGATGGTGACCCTGAGCATGCTCCGAGCAACGACACGGTCAGAATCACCTCCCCTCGGAGACTACCTCGTCGATATACATTTTCGCAGAGGAAAGACACGATTAATACATTTGAACGACCCTTTACGGCTTGATTGATACGATAGCGACAACTTTTGATCTCTTTTTGCTTTCTCTTCCCTGTATACCCTTATTGTACTCTCGTCTATAGCATTCGATTCATTCGAAATCTTTTTTCTTTTTCCCTGGTGCTGGCAATTAGGCGAAGAGGCCATGCTAGTGACCTTTGCCATACCACTTTAACTCCCATCTTTTCTTCTGTATATTCATGAAGCCTGGTGTTGTGATCTTTCGCTACAATGGAGTTTAGAAGAAGTCCCCCTGTCTTACCATGATATCCCATACAGTCTGGACTGTCGAGAACTTTTATTTCTTTTGTTCAATATTATTGCTTTCTTTACTTTATTGTGGCGCTGAATGTGTGATACAAAAGTACAAAAGCATTAAGACCTGGATGGATTTGTATGCATTCGGATGTCTTTTTTTTTTTTTTTTTGTTTGTGTCGTAGGGGAGTATTGGTGGTCTATGCCCTCGTTCATGTTCGTAGACACTTTAGATATAATATGTCGGGAATCGTCGATGAGTCGGTGTTCTTAAAAATCTTAGTACATGAACTAAATGAGCATGCAGATACAGATAAACCGGAGAAGCGCTCAATGGTTTCTTTAGATAAGGATTTGGCCTCCCCTGGGCTCGCAGCGATTACCACCGCACTGACTTTAGATTCAATTCCTCCGCTGGTAATATACCCCCCGGGAACGAAGCGGGAGGCTCTGCCCGGGCCGTATAAGGTACTCCATGTGCAGGATGCCAGGACGGAGGAGAAGATCTATGTGCCTGTAACCGTGACTACGACGCAGTCGTATGTGTTTCCGGCGGAAAGGGTTGATGAACGCCTAGCGGCTGTTGTAGGGGCTAAGAATGGGGATGGGTATTTGATTTATTGTTGGGATGTTAATGCGAGGGTTATTCTTGCTTCGTGTGGTTTCTAGAGTGTTTCCCTGTGGGAGGTCTTGCCCTGGCGAACATTACATGGAACAACGCGATGCTCACGCTCAATATTGGCTTATAATTGGCATCGTGTCCAGTCCACACGCAATCTACGCCACCCACAAAAACTCCAGATGATGTTAGCAGTTAGTCTCCTTACTGACATTTCCATAATAAACAATGCATCCACACCCAATCTTGCGAGCCACAATTGCCGCCTGACTCATGCGTCCTCCACTCCGAAAGCGACACAAAGATCTTTTCCTCCTCCTTCGCCCCCTGCACATAGAGTGATTTCAGTTCATATGGACCCGGAAAGAATGTCTGCACAGTCCCTGGTGGCATATTTTCAGCACTGGTGTAATCACCATGCGTCCATGGATCCGGCACATACGGTTGAAAAGCCAGTCAAAAGCATCCTTTCGGATGGTAGTTATGTTCAGCTATAGTTAAAGCGTATGTTTACTTCTGGTCCTTCTTTGCCTTTCTACTCGAGGTCCGTACAGGGTACTTTAGATGCTGTGTTGCAAGTCAAGCAATGTATTAATGATATACCCCCAAGCCATGCTAGCATACAGTCAAATGAGAATATATGATATATGTGACTTGTCTGCTTGTCTACTTCATACTTCGTACAATTTATGTTTAGGATATACAAATGAAGTAAGATAGGCATAGCGGGTTGTAGACTCCGCACTCCCATGAGGTTGATCTGACTGTCGACAATTGTATGCTCAGCGTGGCGCCCACAGATTGCTTGCTGTGATGACTCGCAGGATACCAGCGATTAGAGATTCTTTACTAATTACGACTCGTGGCGGCCAATGCCACGCAGGGTGGTCGGCTAACATTTTCTAGATCTCTTTCGGAACCGAGCGCAACCGCGACGAACTACACCTATCCCACACAATCATTCTCCCACCGTGTGTGCTCAGTTGCCGCCGTTTTTTTTTTTTTTTTTTTCCTCGATGAGCGAGAATATCGACTACAAGGATCTCTTGGCCGAGGTGGCGCGCATTAAGGATGTCGAAGCACGAGCAGAAGAGGCTGAGGCAAAAAACAGATCACTCAAACAGAAAATAAACTTCCTGGAGTTTACAGGACATGCCACCAGCTGATGTCTACAGGCATCAAAGTTAGGGCGCAATCGCAATCAACCAAGGGAAATACCCTCCTCCCAAAGGCAAGCTATGCCCAACCCGACTAGAAAGAGTTGGCAGGAGTGTCCAAAAATTCTTCAAAGTTTATGATCGAGTGTGCGAGTACAGGGTGCACACGACGAATTTATGCTAGGAAAAGAAGTGTGATTCGATAGCCAGATTAACACGCGTGAGGAGGATGCGCCGAAGGATGACACGATTTCTGTTTCATATTCCAAGGCCTGACCAGTTTTGTTTGCATGAAGCGGATGATGACAAGGACACGCTACTGCTGATAATCTAGTATAAGCCACACACAAGTTGATAGCAGGTGCTTTGCGAAAGGGGCTGGAACCAATGTATTTTCTAAGAGTTTTGGCCCACGAGGACAGTATGCCCGTGGTAGCCGATGAAAAGGCAACGTCCGACGCGCAACAGATTGATGCGGTGATTTGCATGGGGCGAGCATACTCGTATATCACCATCGGCCTGGCCCTTGTGCTTTTGTGGGTTCCCTTGAACGACCCTGAAACCTTGCATTTCTACATGTGTGAGTCCAACTCGGAGGTGGTTGTTAGTGATCCCGCGAGCTACAGAAAGCCATCATGGCGATAGCCCGCGTGCTCTGCTTGACCCTTTTGAGCTCCAAGTCGTAGATCCGTGACCATTTCTGGCAAAAAGAAAGCCAAACCCAGCTGGAAGTCTGGACCACAAGCTTCGACCAGACGAAAGCAAAGATCCGTAGCAAGGATCCTCAACCTCCTCCCGAATCTACACCTTTCACCTTCTGAGCTTGGAGGTGGAATTGCCAATACTGACGATACCTCGGGGACGCGGACTGTCAATGTTGCGGAATCTGCTGGTGTCGCTGGAGCTTCTGATAGTGTGGCTTGAAATGCTTCCGGTGTCGCGGGGACTAGCACTACCCATGTTGCGGGAACCGAAGATTCTGAGGCGACGAGCTACGATGATTCTCCAGATCCCAGTCCGGACTATAAGCCATCTTCCTCGGAGGAGTCGTCGCCCGTGCCAAAGCGAGGGATCCGGTGTGCCGGTTTTCATTGGAAGTTTTGACTCAAAGGAACCATACTATCTCCATGGAGCGGGCCCATCCGGCACATGCTGCTGATGGGCTGGGGCGGCGAGCAACTACGTGCACCCGAACAATGGCACACTCTAGACAGTAAAATAAAGCGCTCGAAGAAATCCAGTCGTGGGAGTTAGACATGAAGACGCCCGGTCAGAGAACATGCTATGGAATGCCGAGTTGGGACGTATCTTGTTCATCGACTTCCACCGAGCAGAGCATGTTCCGCGCTCATAAATGGAGAAATCGCGCAAGACAGAAGTCCTCCATGAAATGGCAGCACCGGAGTCGAAACCAGCCCAGGTTGTCTATGAATAGGAAACTTGCATTTCCGATTACAATATGCAAAATTATCGGGTGTGATGCTACGTCTGCGAAGCAGTCTTTCTGGTGCTCTTTGACGTGTATGTCCTTCACCAAGTTCAATGGAAATGGAGCCCTATGGGTATCGATTGACCCTGTACAACCTGTATTATAAGTACATGGAGAAACACCAATAACTCTGCCTACTGAACCATTTGCACTTTGACTTCAAAAACAGGAAATAGCGTCGGCAGCCTATCCCCGAACTGAAGGCACCCGTAACATTAATGTTGGTACCAGATTTGGAAACACGAATTGTAGCATTAAATTCATCATAAACCGCGAAGTACGTTAACACTGCCGCTCGGGTGGGCATAATCATAAACTATCCATGGTCTCATCGAATCATCAAAAATGTGAACAACTTGCATCGTAAATCTAAAGCACATAGCGAAATCTAAGCAAATATTCTGTCAAGAAAATCCTGCATCGAGTTTCCGAGTGGCTGTTCATGTCCACCTTCCGTCAGAAGCCGGCCGCGGGAGTCGAATCGATCGGGCAGGTCAATTGTCGAGTCGGAGTCGGAACTAGGAGAGGATCTGTCGTTATCATTGAAAGGGGGAGGAGAATGACTGCGTGGGAAACGATGAGAATGCTGAGGGGAATCATCAGTCGAGTCACTATCATCCGCATCATAGCCAGGTTCCGGATTATGGCCCGAATCCGAATCCAGGTCAAAAGCTACTGATTTTGGCCGTGGAGATCGACTACCGGCACGGAACCCTTGCCGTCGAGGTGTTTCCGGAGGAGTGTGGAGTCCACCCTTTAAGCCTGAATGTTCAACAGTCAGCGACACTACCTTTCACATCACGACCACCGTCCATGGACCCACCATTGGACGCATATCGGGCTTCGTGGGGGCTATAGTTTCGTGCTGTACTCACATGCTCTGGCTTCCGAGGTGGAGCGCCGTAAGGACCCGGTCCTGGAGGAGGGGGGTAGTGGCGTGGTGGCGCACCAGGCGGGGGCGGGGCGGAGTAATCGGCGGGAGGGTATCGTGGGTCTGCCCCATATTGAGGACCAGGTCCCGGAGGTGGTGGGTAGTAATTGGGGTTGGGGTGGTACTGGTTGTCAATCGGCTTGGGGGCAGGCGGAGGAGACGGCGGGTAGGGCATGTAGTTCTGAGGCCCGTCGTACGGGTCATGAGATGCATAGGGATCGTCATGAACCTCGTCTTCAAAGCCTAGAAAAGGTATCAGCATCGACCAAAGGCAAACCCAGTCGGATCCACTCACGAAGTCGTTCTCTTTCCGCGGCTGGGTCCTTGGGAGCTATAGGTTGAAACGCTGTCAACTTTATCCTAGTACAGTTCTTTTGGTGCTCGGTACTCACCAGGACGAGGCCTCGACCTGCTTCGGCTAGGCTCTGAGTCGGAGTAGCTATCGTCGCTGTATCTGCCGCCCCGGCTGCGGCTGCGGCTGCGGCTGTAACTGCGGTTTCTCGAAGGACTGGGGGTGAATCCGGCGGCACCACGTGCGACAGGGTCCGAGGCGTCGGAGTAATAACCCGGAGAAGGTGTGCGACGACCATAGTAATCGGCCGGTGGGATACTTCCATGGACAGGATGGTCGCCGTACTCGATCAGATTAGCCGAATCCCTTGAGGGATCGGGGTACACGTCTGACGGGGACCTGTCACGGGACGACGACCTCCGTCTTTCCCTGTGCTTGGACCTGTCCCGCTTCTCCTTATTCTTCTCGTAGAGTCCAGTGGCAGCAGCGGTACCCAAGCCACCCGCCACAATGGGGAGTGCTTTCCGCACTTTGCTGCGCGAACGGGAGCGATCACCCTTCCGAGAACGCGAACGGCTGTGATGCCTGTCAATGAGACCAGCGGCCGCAGCACCTGCCAAGCCTGCACCTGCCATGTGCTTGCGTCTCTGGGATTCACTGCGATGGTGGTCATCATCACTCTCACTCGGGGCGCGCGAGCGAGACGAGCGACGACGGCGTGAGCGGCTGCGACGGTCATCGTTTGAGTTGTTGTTTTTATTGGCCAAAGCCACACCAGCGGCAAGAGCAGCAGCGCCAAGTCCCAGGCCAGTAAGGGTCTTTGTGCGAGACCGAGAACGGGCATGGCTGCGACTGCCGTGCGAGTGGCTGTGACGATGATGGTGGTGGCAGCGACGGCGGTGATGGTGGTGACTGTGATGAGATCTCCGGGAGCTCCGATCATCATCGTCGCGAGCACGAGAACGGGAGCGATGCCGGCTCTTACTACGGTAGTAGTCTCTAGCCCGCGACCCGGCTTCGACGGCGACGGCACCTAGGGCACCAGCGCCGACGTCTCGGCCGATGCGACCAGCACCACTCGACACATCGTCCCCGTGCCTCTTGCTTCGGCTGCGAAGCATCTCTGCTGCGGCGACACCAACAACAGCGCCCTCGGCCATATGACGCCTGTGATGAGGGTGTTCGTCACGTTCACGAGACGAAGCACGAGACGTGGCCCGGCTATAGTCACTGTAGTCCCGATCATCACGACGGCGGGGTCGCTGAGACAAAGAATCCGCAGGACTGAGCTCGTGGCGAGAACGACGGTCATCGTCATACTCGCGAACACGGCGGTAGTAATAGTATCCAGGATCCCGATCATACTCAGATCGCGGGGCAACATCGTATCCAGAAGTGCGTGGACTGGCGTAAACTGATCGAGCTTCATTGATTATTATTGGCTGACCTTCGCAAATGATAATGGGAGCAGGGGGGTGGTCCGGCGAGGGGAGGCTGTCTTCAAACCGGGTATAGCGATAGTACTCACGTTCGTAGGGATCATCATGTCGGAGATCCCCGTAAATTCGCGGGTCTAACTCATCTTCCATTCCAGAGGTAGAGCGTTCGTCCCAATCACGGGGTCGTCGAACAACCAGGTTGCGATCCTCCTCCGGTGGAATGACGTAACGCTTGACCGAGTAGGAGGAAGAACGAGGCTCATCCCAATCGCGATAAGGATCACGATAAACAGTGTTGTGTGCTGACATGCTGTATGATCAATAGACGGTTGTCTAGGGAAGTGAGGGAGAAGAGAAAAAGAGAAGAAGAAAGGGAAAAAGTGCTGGGAAAAGAGGAGAACAGGGAATAAACGGCTCGGAGGGGCTGGTGGGGTAGGAGAGCTGAATTGTCGATCGCGCAAACAGAGCACAGCGAGAAACAAGTGTTCAGAGTAGCAAATGCAATCAACGAGAATTTGTGAATAACGAGTCAGGTCTGTCCTCGTAGGACCAGGAGGGGTGCTGGTGGACTCGCTTGTCAGCAAGTAGTGTGCGTTGACGCACTCAGAAACACTTAAAAGTAGACGAGTTTCAGTTGTATCTGAAGAGAATACAAATAACAGGAATAGGATGATCCCAAGGATAGAGAGAATAAGAGATGAAAAAGAGAAAAGAGATGAAGTCAAGAGACGAAGAGGAACAAAGAACACAGCCACGTGAGAGAACTCGTGATGACCTCACTGGCAAGTCAATGGACTCCCTCAGCTCCCGTTGACAAACGACATAAACGCCCGAGAAGCCTAGAGTGCTGGTTATAGGGCAGATGACAGGTTTCCACTGTGTTCTCGCCCACTCTGTGGCTGTGGCGATTCAAGTTTTGTGCCGGATCCTCGCCGGAAGGCTGAGTTGCCCAGCGCCCGGTGGAAGTACTTTAGTACGTTTATGAAGTCATAACTGCTGCTACTAAGAATCAAGAAAACAGATGTTGGTATCTAATATCTAGATATCGAAAACACTGGAACCGTGGAGATTTCATCCATGGTTGTTTTTGCTCCCCGCGGATAAACACCGGATGCGTTCCATGGCACGGCGCACTCCTTTATTGTACACTGTCTACTCTGTATGAAGATCTGAATATGCAGGACCGGTGAAAATGAATCCTTTGCCGTGTGAGATACAGCGTGCCTTGCACAGAGCATAATCATCTGTCACCTGACCAGGAGCCACTGTCAGGACGCAACAGGTGTTTGACATTTTTTCCCATGTTCTGCTCTCGAATTTTTCGAGTCACAGCAACGTCACAACCAGTCTTGCTGGATTATGCCGTCATGAAAAGTGTTTATTCACCACTGTGCATATTCTGTTGGCTATGGTTGGATAATGAGATATAGAATCTCATTTGCTCGCTTATCCTCTACTCTGATTGGCTGGATGGTCAATGCCTCAGTCGTCTCGTCTACTCTACTCACTCCTCCGGACTCTATCAAGAGCTCTGGAGTAATACTCGGTGCTCACTGTCTGTTCAGTTGCAGCCGGAAAGAAGATAATACCTGAGGCAACAACGTTTCTGCTGGTCATTCGTCAAAGTCTACCGTCTTCGCTTGGAACGCTAACCTAGGTCTGCAATTTTGCAAACAACACTTCATATGAAGATGAACCTGGGGTGAATCTTCAAAATCACCAATCGAATAATACTGATGTTTTCACTAAGGATGGTTCGCAGAACCCCAGACGCATCAAATCTCCGGGCCCAGCGAAAAGTGCGGAGATCATGTTTGACTGGTGCGGGCCTCGCAAGCCGTTCCCAATTAGGAAGTTTTGATGACCCTCTCTATCCCCAACGAACCACCAAGTCACGGAAAACCAACCAACAACACAGTCATCGAATGTTCAGATGCACTTTCACATGTTGCGAGATGATCGTTTTACCGAAAACTGGAGAGATAAAGCAGAGCCATCCGCAATCAAAGATGTATTTGAAAGAGATGCATTAACCAAGCCTTAGGTATCATTACTTATTCTTCTTGTCAGCTTGAATCGAATGAACCAGTCACAATGGCGTCAGGAAACCCAAAGGACTCCATGAAGTCCACCTGGCGCAAAGCCCCCCGAGACCAATGGAACATCCACCACTGGCTAATCGAGATCACAAACGTCTACCCCTTCGAACTCGACCAAGAAATCCCAGTCCACTCCAAAGATGAAAAAGTCCCCTACATGTCCCAATGGTCCCTCAACTTCTGGGTCCTCTTCTACGCCGCCATCCCCCTCCTCATCCACGAAGCCTACAGCACCTACACAGGAAACACCATGTCCCGCTGGGCCGCCATAGGCTTCTACTCAACCTTCTTCAACGCCGCCGTCATCTACCTCATGCAAATCATCCGCCGCCTAGGCCACGCTTACGGCTTCCTAGACGGCGACAAGCCCCGCGATGGCATCCCAGATGTAGGCGTGGCCAAGGTCGTCTCCTCCCTGTACAAAACCACCATCTCGCGCATCATCATGGCCGCCTACTTCTCCTACAACGCGCACCAGCTCCCCTCCCAGCTCAGCTGGAAATGGCTCCCGCTCGAAATTGGTGTCTACGGCGTTGTCCTCGACTTCTGGTTCTACTGGTACCACCGCCTCATGCACGACTTCAATCCGCTCTGGAAGTTCCACCGCACGCACCACCTCACCAAGCACCCCAACCCAACCCTCGCCGCCTACGCAGACCACGAGCAGGAATTCTTCGACATGGTTGGCGTCCCAATGATGACCTACTTCACGCTGCACTACGCCTTCGGCCTGCCCATGTCTTTCTACGAATGGTGGATCTGCCACCAGTACGTTGCGTTTGCGGAGGTTTGGGGTCATAGTGGGATTAGATTGCATTTGACCGTGCCGACGCCGTTTAGCTGGGTGTTGCAGATGCTGGACTGTGAGATTGTGATTGAGGATCATGATTTGCATCACAGGAAGGGGTGGAGGAAGAGCTATAATTATGGGAAGCAGAGTCGGGTGTGGGATCGGATTTTTGGGACTACTTGTCCGCGGATTGAGAGTGTGGAGGATAATGTGGATTATGTGAATACGGTGAGTATGCCGTTGTTTTAGGTTTGTATATGGATACGGATGTGGTGAACTTCTATTGGCGACGTTTGTATATAGGCACCTCATGATGGAGGTATAAGGATGACTTACGACTAGCAATTGATTTATGAATTTCTTTACAACACATCTTTAAGTTCAATGTCTAAGAAGTACCCTGTCCAACCCCACAGACCTAGTAGCAGCCTCCAAAGGAAACACCTGCGGTCCGTTCGACGCCTCCAGCCCATAGATCTTCCCCCACCTCCCCCTCATCTTCTCAGGCGTGGCCCACGCATTCTCCGGATCCCTCATCCACACAGCCTTAGCAGGTGCCGCCGATGCTCATTATCATCAATATAATTCCTCCGCGCGTGCAAAACCGCCAGGTTATTGATAAACTGTATATCTCCCTTCCGCAACTTCATGGAGATATGGAACTCATCTGCGAGGAAATGCAGCGCGTCGAATGCTTCTGCCTGCGCTGCAGTTAGATATTTTGATTCCGGGACGTTGCCAAAGCCTGAGAACGAGCGGCGCGAGAATTGGATTATTACGCGCTCGGATGTACTGGTTGTGGGTTGCTAGTAGAAGAGCAATGGGCGTTTGTGGAGGGTGTCGTTTTTTGAACTGCATCATATTAGCATGTGAAGAGCAGTATAAGTGCGAGAGCGGAAGGTACCTAGGAATAATCCACTCCTCCGCCAAAGTCCGCACGAGATCCGGTCTCGTCTTCGCCAACTCATTATACACCCTCCCCCCACTGGCAATTAAACTCTCCCCACCCTCCACAGGTTCACCAAGCACAAACAAACTCACAATATCACCCACATCCGTATGGAAAATGACCTCTCCATCTGTATACGCCGCCAACGAAAACTTCTGCTCAGCAGCGTCCTTTTTACGGAAGTCTGTAATATGCGCCATCATCACATCTGCAGGCTCGCCTGATACTGGTGGTCCTGGCGGCCGAAGATGGGGCCAATGTGGTAGGCGAGGCCGACGTAGATGATAACGTTCTGGGCGCGCGTGTACTTGTCGACGGGGATGTTGCGGAGGAGGGTGAAGCCGTAGCCGGAGTGGATGTTTTGGGATGCGCGGCGGAGGATGGGGTGGAGGGTTGGGAGGGAGAATGTTGTTGTATCTAGTTTTGAGAGGGGTAGGGCCAGGGCTTTGATTGCTAAGGTCACGGTTTCATCTAAAAGAAGGCAAGAAACTACCTACCTTGAAAGTACTTCACAGCGGCATCAATCTCGGTCAATTGCACCTCATCTAACAATAGCACACACTCCGTTCCGTCATTACTCTCGTGCTCATCAAGCGAGAAACTCTCCCTATCCCAAACCATCTTCGACTCCAGTTGCGCGGGGAAGCCATCCGGAAGACTATCCTGGATGTGCTCATTCTGCAAGCGATGAGCTGTACGCGCCGCAAATTCCTCACGATTGGGATAGTATGATAGATGTGCGTAGTCCATTTTCTTTGTGGTTCTGGTTAGACTGACTATGGGAATAAAAGGAAAACGTTCACTTGTGTCCAGCTCCAATGATGAGCCCCTACTTCAGCCTCACCTTGGCGGATAGTGGGGCACGGGATAGATGTGGTGGTCAATCAGATGCGTCTGTTTCAAAATGGGCTATGGTCATGGTGATGGGTTGGTTGTGAAATGGAGTAGTCATTCGTTGGGAAATCGGTGATGACGCTACGACTACCCTGGCTCTTTGTCTCTGCATTCGCAAAAGAGACAGGTGAAACTACCATTCGGCCTTGTTGCTGGTTTACATCTGATTGGTATGAGGTCCCTCGGACAACACCGGGAGTTACGAGAGTATTGTAAACAATGTTGGACTGGGACCATTTGCCATACACTTGGGAATGACATGTGTTCCCCACGGGTGGTCCGATCTATCATATTATTGAGAAATGGGCGTTCGCTGCACCTTTCTTTTTTCCCTTTACAGCGCCGGGTGATCAGCAATTAGTAAAAAAGAGGCATAAACACTGATCATTGTAAGCCGCAAACTCTCTGCATCAAATCATGTGGGTTTTATAAAAAGAAAGGAGCGGAAGCATTAGCTGTTAATGCAGCAGAGATCTTAATATCTCGGGGTCTTGTTTTTTCTTTTAACCACTGCGGGTCTGGGGAGAAAGCCAAAAAAGCCAGCATAATTCAAGGAAAAGAGACGCTTACAGCCATTAATCTGCAGGCCAGCTGCAAATCGCTCAACTGTTACAAGAAGGTTGCATTTCGAAGCTGGTGTTGGCTTATGCCGCTATGCGGAGGGAAAGAATACATACCTTTGTCCTCTAGAATCACCAACTGTGCCCAAATTTAAGCCAGCGACTTCCGTGGTTTCTTATTTTCGATCTATTCTTTTATTTTGACTTAAATCAGATCGTTTTCTTGGTCGCTTCCCGCTCGTTCTCCGCACGCAGCAAGTATATTGCGGAGACAATTGAACGGTGAACAAAATTAATCGATATCGTACTTTGGTATAATCCAACAACACAATGACCCTCGGAGCCCGTCACGGCGGAAAGCGCCTACCCATAAGCTGTCAAGCATGTCGAGTCAGAAAAATCCGCTGCTCTCGCGACAAACGACCATGCCAAACATGTGTAAGGCGAGGCTTGGGCGCCGAGGACTGCGTCTATCTAGGCCAACCGCGACTATCATCCGAACAGTCATCTTCACAAGATACATTGGTGCAACAAGAATTACTCGCGCGGATTCGCAATCTCGAGGATTTGGTTCAGAGACAGGCTAGAGCGAAGTCGCTAGCTGGGCTGCAGAGCAGCGATTCTCTTTCGCCGCAGACATCTAGCTCGTCGGAGCCGGATAGTGCTATCGGGTTGGGGCCGGTGGATTCGATGGGTTCCGGTATGGCGAATATGGGATCTTTGCAGACGTTTTCTTCGGGGCATGTTCGATATGTGCCGTTGGCTTCGCAGTGGAATTCGGTGGTGAATAAGAGTTCGACTGGTGATTGTTTGCAGAATGTCGATACAGAGATCCCGGATGATGATGATGACCTGCAGATTCCGTTGGTGAGGAATGGGAGTGCTTCGAGGAGCGAGTTGTTGGGGGTTCTTCCGCCGGGGCGATATTGCGATACTTTGAAGAATGTTTACTTTCAAGTCTTTTCGCCAGTAAGGCTGCATTATCGCCACAAATGAACAGGATCTAATGATGTAACAGCTATTCCACATCCTCCATGATCTGACCTTTGAGGCAGAATATCAACAATTCCGACATGACGCCGGAAGCGTTTCAACATCATGGCTCGCATTACTTTTCACCATCCTGGGCATAGCAGTGACCGCACTTGACGACCATGATCCCTTACTATCCGACCTAGGCCGCGAAAAGACAATCAGTCGCAACATCAAAGTACTATCAGCGCGCTACCGCTCCGCAGCAATGCGCTGCTTAGCAGCAGACGACGTTGTATCTCGCCACTCCATCAACTCTCTACAATGCCTCGTCCTCATCAACTATGCCCGCTCTCATCGCGGCCTGCCAACATGGACACTGATCGGATTTACCCACCACGTCGCCATCTCAATGGGCTGCCACATCGACCCAGAACGATTCGGACTAGGTCCCATTGAGCGCGAGGAACGAAGACGCGCATGGGCCGGGCTAATGATGTTGTACACCATTCAGAACGCCTCCTTCGGTAGT
Source organism: Aspergillus intermedius (assembly GCA_039880815.1). Classification (NCBI taxonomy): domain Eukaryota; kingdom Fungi; phylum Ascomycota; class Eurotiomycetes; order Eurotiales; family Aspergillaceae; genus Aspergillus; species Aspergillus intermedius. The sequence continues at coordinate 581,901 of JBDODA010000001.1, read as the reverse complement.
CTCGACCAGCGCCTCATCGCGCAAGATGCTAAACTCCCCGCGGATGTCAACGACGTCGACCTTTTAACAGGGACGCTCTCCGAACCGGCCCCACGCCCAACACAAATGACCTATCTCCTGCTCAAATTCCGTCTCTATAAAGTCTCCGCCATGATCTGTAAATCTATTTTTGGATTTCCCTATAGATCACGAACCAGCACTCCGCAGCTCGAGTCAGAAATCATGGCTATCCAGGAGATGTGCGATGAGCGGTACCAGCTTGATACGACACATGAACCTCTACCCACGCACCACATGGCGAATATGAATATCCTCTACAGCTACATCCATCAGCTCTTTTTGCTTTTACTCCGTCCTACACTCTGCCGATACTTCCAGGGCGAAATCACACCCGAAACATCTGCTTCGAGGGCTAAATGCGTTGCGTCCTCTAAGGCATCACTGACAATCTACACATCGCTATCCGAATCGCCCCAGTTCACGCCGTATAAGTGGTACAACAGTGGACTTGGAAGCTTCCATGCTTTTCACGCTGCAGTTGTTTTATCAGTTATCCTTATGAACCCGGAGAGTCACGCTGAATTTGTCGAAATAAAGGATATTCTCTGGAAATCGCTCGATGTTTTTGCTGCTTTATCCAACCGCAGTGCGTTTTGCAGTAAGGCTGTGCCTATCTTACGACGGATCATGTAAGTCCACTACCCCTTCTACATTTACCACTTACAAGGACCAATGCTAATAAATGTAAAGCGACGTCGCCACAACCCGCTACAAAAGCCACCACCAACAACACCTTCTATCCATCTCCCCAATGACACCAACATCCCACTCCTCCCCTGCTACGCACACGACCACAAACATAAATACACCCTACAGCCAGCACCACTCCACCCCTGCAGCAATGATAGACGAATCTATCATGGACCCATTCTTCGCGCAGATAAGCCCGCAGAACTGGATTAGTCCGGCTACGGTGCCGTGGGATGGATGGGAGTTTTTATCGGCGGAGCCATATGGGGTTGGGCGGCAGCATGGTTGAGATTCTGACGGGTTTTGGGCATGGTGTTCTGGGTGACCAACAGAATGTTGCGCTGTCAGGAATAGCTAACCATTGGATTTATAGAAGTGTTTCTGCGAAATAGTTGTATTGGATAGATGAGTGATAGCAGATGTATATAATGTTTATCTCTCTGAGTGAATCTGAAGAAAATATCCCAACCAATGCGGTCCCCGCTCACGTTGTGTAGTATGTACTACCTCTCAGTAAAATCTACGCATCAATCAATCACTCTGTCTTATAGACACGGCTTCCACATGCTGCGAATCAGTCTTCCTATCCCCATCTTCGTCTCTATCGCCGTCTTTACTCCTCTCATCGGGTAAGATAACTCTATCCCCAAATGCGGATGCAATCTCTTCCAACGTTTTCTGCTTCGTTTCACTGGTCGACGTAGTTAGCACATTGTCATCTCCCAGGAAGTAACGGGAATGGATGAGCTCTTACGGGAAGTAGAAATACGCAATAATCAAGAAGAAAAGTGTACACGCGACAAACACGTAGTAGTAGTTCTCGTGGATGTTGGCGAATGCACTTGGGCCTGCTTCGGTGACTGTGACAAGAATAAGCCATTAGCATCAATATAGCTATAGAAAAGAGGGAATTGGGTGTCTTTACCTGCAACATTAACAATAAAATGCGACGCAGCCGCCAATCCCATGATCTTACTCCGAAGAGCGATCGGTAGGACTTCGGCGCCGTATAGCCAGGTCGTACTGTTTAGCATGCCATCTGTGCCAATTCAGTTAGCCACCTTTTGAGTTTTGAGGCAAGAAAAGAAGCAGGCGTACAATATGCCACGACAAAAAGATAAATCCCCAAAATAGCAAAGCCCTTCCCAACTCTGTTATTCGTGTTCTGGAATTCTCGTTGCATAACGGCTGCGTAGATCTCGATGAGAATAATTCCTGCTAGGCCGGAAAGGAGCATTCTGAAGTATATTTGTTAGTTGATTGATTTTCATGGATGGATGGATGGTAAACTAGACACACTTTCGACGACCCCATTGATCGGTTAGGTATTTGGTCGTGAGGCAGTTGACGATGAGAGCTACGCTGCCATATACTGCCGCTAGGGCGAGGATGGTGTGGGAGTCTATTCCTAAGGATTTGTAGGGGATTGCTGTTGTGTGTCAATAGATGCACGTCCATGTAAGAACATGCTGTAAAGAAGTAGCTCACTTTGGTAATACTGCTATGTGTTAGTGCCCATATCACTTCCAGGTGACCTGATCACTTGCCTGGATTACATTTACACCAGTTAGACTCGTCATAGTCTGAACGGCAATAGACCTAGCATCCTATTAGCACCGTCACCAACCCCAACTAAGAACAACCTACACCAGAACCCGATGCCGGAAAAGCCTGAAAATTTCTCTGTAAGAAGTAATCTCCCTCTCCATCTCATACTCAATCTGCGCCCTCATAAGCGTAAACTCCTCCTGCACCTCGTGAGAATGCAAATCCCGCCGAATCCGACCAAACTCCCTCCGCGCATCCTCGATCTTCCCGCTGCGAATCAAATGGCGTGGGGAATTAGGCATGAAAGTAATCAGTCCGATGAATAGAATGATTCCCCATGGGATCTGGATACCAAGAGGTAGTCTCCACTGTACGGGGCCGTAGGGTGCGTAGCTGCACGCGTAGCCTACCCAGTTAGATGCCATTGTTCCGAAGGAGATGCCGCAACCTGAGATTCCTCCTATTAGGCCGCGGTAGCGGGGGTCTGATATCTCGCTGAGGTAGATTGGGACTGTGCCGACTAATCCACTACACTCTATTAGCATCATACAATGATACGTATATATGGAGACGCACCCAACAGCATATCCAGCGAGCACTCGACCCACGAGAAACATCCCAATGTTAACAGAAGCAGTCTGAATAACCGTTCCAATCGTGACAACAACACACATCATCTCCATGAACCGGAGACGACCGAGTCTATCCCCGACGAAGGTCTGCGTGAAGGCGCCGACTGCTTCGCCGGCAATGTAGACAGCAACAACCTGTGCGGGTCAGATGATGTCTTTCTGCTGATATTTTGAGCTCTAGCTTACAGCACCGGTGATCCCATCGGATGGATTGTTCATATAATCAATCCAGCTCTGGTGAGCAATTGCTGAGACGAATTTCAGTCTTTGCTTGACATTCTCTCTGCTTAGTACTTACTTGTCGTCGCAATGCCCGTATCAAAGCCCTACTCTGGTTAGAGCCTATGCTATACCCTCCCTTACTAATGGAAAGCAGGTGAACATACGAATAGGAAAGTGCCGATAGCGGCAAACAGCGCAACACCAAATGCGTACCACATGGCTAATCTATATCAGCTGAATAGTGTGAAATCGATCAGAAGAATCAAAACAGACTAGGACTTAGACAGTCCCGCGTTCATTATAAAACAGGCTGTAAGTATTCAAAACACGACCAACGTCCTACAAACCGAAACTGAAGTATAACAACGTCGGACAAATCACTCGGAGGAAGACCGATTTGGTATACCTATGATATCACAAAGCCGCGGCTATGAAGAAGAGGAGAACTCATGATGACTACTCCGTATCATATCCATGTAGACTGGCCGCGGTGAAGAATAAAGGCTAACATCCGGCACTTGTTAGATCGGGGTCTGTTCGCTGGAGCGGGGAAGATGCATAAAAGCCGATCTGAGACAATAGGATAGAGATCACACTACATTGAGGAAATAACCAGTAGCTCTTTTACGAGCATGGGAGCAAACAGACAAGGCTAGCTAGGGAAGTTGAATTGTCCAGCGCTAAGAAAATCTCGTGACCTCTAACTTCTGCATCAGCATCCATCCCTCTTTCGTCCATTCTCTAAGCACTGGTAAACGACATTTACATTCATTGTACTTATAAGTCAATATCAGGTGGTCATTCAGTTTTATTTCTTCCTTCTTGAAATAAAGTGAAGATATCCCTCACCGACGAGGTAACCCAGATCCCATCTCACAACGTCACTATCCTATAGCTCAATAGCGCTGCAATACAAATCCCGTGGCTATAGTATGACACATCCAGCTGTTTGAACTACTCTAGCGCCCCCCAAGTACAACACGAGCGCCCCTGCAGTGCGATTCCTCGGAAAACCACCTCGCAGTCCCTACTCTGTACGGACAATTTAGTGACCTGACTCGAAACCCATGCCCAAGTACAACACCTCACAAGTCTCTTTTTGCGGCTGCAACTACGGTTATTTCTGGTGGAGACAAAGATAGTTTCTTTATTCTCTTTGTTCCAGCTTCGATGGAGCTTAATCTGTAATCTGAACAAGAAAAAGAAAAGGTAAGAAAAGGCCCGTGTTCTACGTGACCGTCCACCCACTTTAAGTATTATGTACGATGTATGATATGATAATGGAGATACGACCAATTCCAGCAGGACTCATAATTAATTATGCGTGTGGACAATCGGCTTGATGAAAAATACTAAATGGGGGCCACTTTACGGCCTTGCATAATGCGTCTTTTGCAGCCATGCTTTTTAAAACTCGTCTATTGACGACTGGCACTAATGCCGAGGGAGCACTGGCCAGCGTGGATCACGGTGATAACTATGGACTTTAAGTGTGACGAGAGTTTATGGTGCGGGTCTTGAGGAACAAGTCCTTTAAAACGATTTGCCATAATATTCGACTAGTGGCGTGAGCTCATCTTTGATTTCAAGCGCTATCCTGGTCGTTGGAATGATCACGCTTAACTCTATGCCATAATGGCGCCTTCTCTTCCGATGAGCTCCAGAGTCTCTTGGGCTCAATCCATGTCGACTATTGAACCCTACGATGGTTTTCCACGGAATATTCAACCTATCAATGAAGTTCAGTGCGAAGAGCGGCTAAGACCGGAGAATTATGAGATATTCGGCACACATCCAGACTCCAGAATCTTGATAGCAGACGTCCGTATCCTAGACTCGACAGGGAGAGAACCCTATCGAGGAGATGTTCTCATTGAGGGTGTGTTGAAATCCATTCTTCGTATCTGTTAATGCCAGTTAACCCGTATCAGGCGAGCGGTTCATCGCAGTAGGCAACGTCCCCAATAAAGATGAATTAGAACGAAACCCCAAAGTCCGCACATTCAACGGCAGAGGAAGAACACTGATGTCCGGCCTGGGCGATGCACATACTCATCTCTCATGGAACGGAGGTGACCTAGCCCGGTTAGGCGAGCTTGATGTGGAGGAACATACTCTGCTCACAGCAAAGAGCGCTCAGTGCTTTTTGGATTCAGGATATACCATGTCAGCTACCTGTCTTTTCACTGTTTCGTTGCATGCTAACCTTGGGTCAACGAAGGTGCTGGGGTGCAGCATCCGCAAAAGACAGACTAGATGTCGTGATCCGCAACGCCATTAACGCCGGTGATATCCCAGGGCCTCGCTATCTCGCGAACGCCAAAGAAATCTGTCGAAGAGATGGCGACCTTGTTCCAGGAATTAGCGCCTATGCTGACGGTCCGGAGGAAATGAGAGAGATCATTCGTCGACATGTCGAATTGACTGTGGATCAGATCAAGCTCAGCATGTCAGGAGAGGCGGTATGGGATAGTACATTGCTTGGGTCAATCCTTGCGCTAACACAGAGAAAGATCACAGAGGACCGTTCAGTAGACGAATGCTATTTCACAAACGAAGAAACAGCAGCATGCGTCGACGAGGCACACAAACACGGTCGAAGATTATGCGCCCACGCAAGAGGCCGTGACTCGGTAGCGATGTGCATTCGGCACGGCGTAGATGTGATATTCCACGCATCATACATCGACGACGAAGGTAAGAAACCCTAAACTCCTTCCATCAGCTAAACCTGTGGTTGACTATCCCAGGAATGGACATGCTCGAAGCCAACAAAACCAAACACATCGTCATCCCCGCCCTAAACTTCCCCATAAACACCCTCGAAGACGGCGAACGCTTCGGCTACCCACGCTCCAAAGCAGAAGCAGCAGGGTACAAGACCGAAATCGAAGCAGCAGTCCTCGCAATGCGCGAGATGCATCGTCGGGGCATTGTCGTGTTGCCAGGAGGGTGAGTCAGTCCCCACTGCACCTTCCTCCTTTCAATCCGTCAATGAATCAGGTATTAACAAACAGGGCAGAGACTACGGCTTCGCTTGGACACCGCATGGCACGTACGCGCGTGACCTTGCGCATTTCACCAAGTTGCTTGGCTTCACGCCGCATGAAGCTATCATCGCTGCTACGGCGGGTGTTGCGAAGCTTTTTATGCGCGAGCATGAATTGGGGAAGATACAGCCGGGGTACTATGCGGACTGTATTCTTGTGAATGGGGATCCGATGAAGGATATTGAGATTTTGCAGTGTCATGATAGGTTGGATATTATTATGATCAATGGGAGGGTGCATAAGGCGGGGAGGAAGGAATATTTGGGGGAGGGAAAGGCGAAGAATGGGAATGGAGTTAAGAGGGGGTTGGATGTCGATGGTGAGGCGGTGCCGGTGGTGAAGAGGGTTATGCAGAAGAATTATTAATGGGGTTCGTGTCCGTATATCTCCAAGAGGTCGGGTAGGGGATGTTCAGGATTGTATTATGATAAGATGGGAATAGAAGGTTCGTATGATTTGTGGTCATAACAGATCAAGTACACCACTCATCTTCACGATGAGGTGTAGGTCCATACTTGCGTCGCGGCGCAGCCTACGATAGCCAGGAGAATTTGAACTCGTAACGTTTTAGATGTGAACTCTTATTTCATTGATTTTTTTGCCATTGCCAATGTCATATCCCCACCGCCACAGTATGTAAAGCGGCATGTGCATAGCAGGAAACCCAGAGCCGAACAAGGAAATCACACACTTAGAAGACAAGAGCAGCACCCTTGGTCTTCTTGTCACCACTGTAGAAGAACGCGGTTAGCATACGCATCAACATCTTAAGACATATACAATGGAACGTACCCCAACTCGAAGTGCTTGCATCTCTTCAGAGAGAGCTGCTTCTTGGTCTTGCACTGCGTGCACTCAAGACGCAAGACGATCTTCTTGGTAGTCTTGGCCTTCTTGTGGAAGATAGGCTTGGTCTGACCACCATAACCGCTCTGCTTCCGGTCGTAACGACGCTTACCCTGGGCGGACAGCGAGGCCTATATCACAGCATTTGTATCAGTGTCGTTTGCCCTTCTCCGGTGACCGTGTCGATTGGGATGGAAGTGACGCACCTTGCCAGCCTTGTACTGGGTAACCTTGTGCTGAGTGTGCTTGTGGCAGTCCTTGGACTTGCAGAACGTCCGGCGGGTTTTCGGAACGTTGACCTGGAGGCGCGGAGAGATAAGAATCAGCCTTCGGTTCTCACGAGATATGATTGCTGCCGGTCCTGTTCCTCTGTTTCGGAGAAAATGTTAAAATCGAATCGGTGACGGCCTTGAGTAGCGAGTATCGACAGCTCGTTCGATTGGGATATTCGATAATGCGCGGGTTCATCGGCCGGGATTTTCGAAAAGCATTTCTTGATGTGTGCTCGTCCGCGGTCGCGCCCTCATCCTATTGCCTCAAGTATCGTAAAATTTCGCCAGTATTCTCGCTTGCGACGGGATTTTCCAATCGATTTCTCTTTCGATCGCAGAGTGGAAAAATAATTTTTCTTTGTTATCCGAATCATTGACGCTCTCGCTGCTGAGTATAGGAAAAAAAATCGCCTCGCCGCACCGATAATCGAATTTCATCCAATTTTCTCCGAAGGAAACAGCTGGTAATAAAACATCAAGGGACAGTATCTCCTTACCATTTTGACTGACTTGGCCGGATCGCGAGTTTGGTGGTCGGTGGATTGTCACTTGTCGGAGAGGTTCAAGTCGGGCTGGACGTGGATTGTGGGATTTCGTTCGCTTAGTGCCCTATCGGGATTGGACCTAGCCGTTTTGGGAATCCTGCCAAGACTGTATCATCATGCCTCAGGCATGAACAATATTTTCTACTGGATAACCTTTATTGCTACCGTTCGATAGATGAGAATTGTTAAGGGAGATTAATTGAAACCCTTTCCGTCAAGAACAATCTCCCCTTTCCCATACCACGATGCACCCTTGCACAACTCCAAACCGTTCTCTTGCCCCACAACCCATTCGCCTCTCGAGGACATATTCCCATCCTCACTGGGCCAGTACTTCTGTTGCAGTTCCTGGTTGATATACTCGATCTTGTTCATCAACGCTTTCAGCTGCTCGCGGTCAACGCGACTCCCATCAGGGCCATCCTGCTCAAGCAAGAACCCATCATGCGTGATGAATCGTGCAATCGTGATATGCGCAGAAGGAACAATGTACCTCGGGATCACTTTGATACCCGTCTCTGCGACTCGATCGTACAGGTCCCGTCGCAGATGGTGATAGCTATACGCACCATCATCTGTGCTAGCGTTCCCTTCTCCGGCTGCAGGGACGAAGCTCAACGCCATTGCCGATGTATCGTAGCTGACAACAGGCTTAATCAGACGTGATCGGTGGTTGAATGTGTAATCAACCAATTCTGGAATAGTGCCAGTTGCTTCCAGTGCAGAAACGAGAGCCTCCAATTCTGAACGAGTTCGCGAATTGGCTAGTTCGAGTGTGGTCATGTGCAGATTTTCGGACGGTGTAAACCAGATGGCTGTCACTGTCAATTATCAGGTCAATACCAGTTCTGGGGTTGAATACTAACATGGAGCAACGCTTCGCAACTCCCGTTGAATTCCATCGACAAGCTCCCGGATATGCTTTGGCGGGCGAGCGTAGAAGGCAAGATTGTTTCTATGGTCGATGAATGGCTTTCCAGCCTTGTCATTCTTGCCAGTTTCCTGGGCGTGCAGTTTGCTCAGGATCTCATCTATGGTCCATCCGGGGAAATCTGGGCTGAGGATGGTGGTCTTAAATTGCGCGTTTCTTGCGGACCGGTGAGTTTCGTATCGAATTTGTAGTCGAGTCTGCGTAGGACGGTAAATCAACTCTCTATTCTCCATAGAAGAGAGGGCGTATGTATGCCTACTGTATTATTGTCACACTCCGAGATGAGCTGGTGGAATGGATTCTGGATTGGGGCTGGCTGCGCCATAGTAAGTTTATCTTTTGGAATTCTGTAAGTGCTTCTTGCAGGCTGAATTTGTCGGGTTCAATTTTGCTCGTACTCAAGAGTAAGGGAGAATGATGAACTGTTCGTTTTACAGCGTCAAGGCGATTGCATGAATATATATAATAGTTGGAGGGCTGAATGACACTTCAGATTTTCAGGTTAAAATAACCATAAAAGATAGACAAACAAAAACACCAAGAAGCAATATATGCGAGCCTTCAACCAAGCAAATATATTCACCACAGCAGCTTCTACTGTTTGCTATATGTAGCTATATGTACTTGGTATCACCGCATCACCGCCCCATCCACATCCTTCCCCACCCTAGGAACCCCGCCGCGGCGACCTCTCCAACAAGCCCGACAACCAGCACTCTTCATAGATCTCTCGTTTTGCGCAAAGCGTTTGTTTTCGCGTTCTCTTCATTAATATCTCCTTCCTTTAGACTTGTTTAGCTGCGCTGATATTCCTTGAAAATGCTAATCAAGTGAGTGTTCATCCCGCGGTTGTTGCATCATCGGCATGGCAATTTTGGAGACTTGCAGCAACAGCTAACATTCTCGTGCTAATAGAGTCCGCACGCTCACCGGCAAGGAGATCGAGTTGGATATCGAGCCTGATTACAAGGTACCTTGACCCGCGCTGGCTCTGCCTTTCCCGACAGCGAAACCGAACCGGTCGATCCACGATACCTACACCTGCTTCGAAAGAGGATCTTGTACTGAAACACACATAGGTCTCCAGAATAAAGGAACGCGTCGAAGAGAAGGAAGGCATCCCCCCGGTCCAGCAGCGACTGATTTTCGGCGGAAAGCAGATGTACGTCACCTTATCCTACCACCATTCTCACCTCCTCCCTCCTCACTTGAACAGCTAGCTTACAAAAAAACCTTTTGACAAAAAACAGGGCGGACGACAAAACAGCCTCGGAATACAACCTCGAAGGTGGTGCGACGCTGCATCTTGTCCTTGCGCTTCGTGGCGGTTCCCTGTAGTCTGATCGGAGCAGATTGAGTCGATAATTCGAATAAGTCTACTTTACTTGCTGTTTGCCTTCGGTTACGAATACCAATACCTTATGCGATGATAATGTCCTGTCAATGAAATGAAAACTTTTTTTCTTCGGATGCGATTCTTGCGAACCATCGTGTGTGCGGTCCTATACCCAAGATAGATTTCTTGCTTCAGCTTATATGAGGGGGTTCTATACCGGGATAGTGAGGTATAGCGTGAGCAGACAGAGAGCACCTGCTACTGACAAAAGTCTAGATATGGTTCTCTAGAGGCTGATTAAACAAATATTCAAATTCAGCTCAAATATCCTCAAGACTGATGCAACAAGATAATTAATACATGATAATGCACCAGATTCGCCGTATGCCAGATACCGAAACTCCTTGGACGAAATATAAGCGCCGTTTTTGGTCCAATATAATAACAGCAAGATGCAAATAGAATAGACAGAAAAGCCCGCGAAATACCAAAATTATACATATCCTATCGCGATGGCCGGTTCTCAAGATTGCAGTGAACTCAGGTCACCTTCTTTTTCTTCGGTGGCATGAAGATGCTCGGAGCAGGTCTCTTGCGAATCGTTGCGAAGCGTGGTGCTTGTGCTGGTAGTGTCTTGGACTCACCCGCATCTGAACTTGGTTCTGGACTAGGACGCTTCGGGGCCTTCTGTTTTGGTTCCTGCAAATCGTCTTGAGGTTCGGGCTCTGGTGAAGATTCGAAAAGATCGTCGACCTTGCTTTTGGCCGGTAACAGGGGCGATGGGTCTTTAGTTGCTGGTGTGGATGTCTGTGCCGGTGTTCTCGATGATGCAGAAGGTGTCGGAGTTCTCGAGGTTGGGGAGCTAACGGGCTTTCCCGAAGTCAAAGCTCGCAACCTCGCTTCCCTTTCCCGCAAAGATGGTGTGATAACAGGATTGCTTGATCCGAAGGCAGGTTGTGACCTGGTCCGTCCCGGCGCTCTCAAAGCTGGATGCGCTTTTGAAGTTGAAGAGGCCTTTTGTGCAGCAAGAGAAGGTTCAAACGGCTGTCGATGCGCTTCGACAAGAGACCGCGGAGCCATCTTGACCTGTGATGCTCTGTTGTGCAGTTGACCGGTCGGAACAGCAAGGGCTTTATTCCGTTTCGGCGCAGAGAAGATGCTATTCTTCTTCTTTCCATCCCCGGAGAACGAGCGCGGAATCTGCGGCCGCTCAAACGACCACGCAGGACCTCCCATCGGATCTGCCGAGACACCGGAAGAAGGGGAAGAGAAGACCGGTTTAATACCGCCTATCTTCCTATCATACGCGGCATATCGTGCTCTCTCTGTCGGTTTCATCGGGGGAAGGCGTACGCTGCGCTGGTCGGTCACAAGCTTAGTGCTGTGTTGAGCGCGCTTCGAGTTGATGCCCTCCATGGCTTGCTTCAGTTGTTCCGCATCCTTATCCACTTCCCTTTGTACTCGTTCTCGAAGATCGCAGTAGACTTCGTACCAGGACTCGGGATTCTTGGGGATATCGTATTCTTCCCATTTGGGAATGTCGCGCTTGATGAAACCGATCCACAATTCGTCATTATCCTTCATGATGTGCGGTGATTGCAATTCGATCGATCGCTATAACCAAAAAAAAAATAATATATTAGCCTATCTCTTTTGAAACTAGATGCGACTGATTGATACTCACTAGTTTCTCGGGGCTCTCGATCTTCAGAAGGAATGGTCGAGCAAGAGAATACGGTATGCTGCCAATATCGTCGAGGTCTATACAAGCACGCAAATGTTAGGCATCTGTATCGAGAAGGCATCACTGGATTGCCTACATTTCATGTTTTTGACGGCAGCCGCCGTGGAAAGCTGAAGGAGTGACGGTGCCGGCATTGTTGTGAATACAAGGGACCAAACGAATATGAAACCGGTGGCATTAAGGATTTCTCAGGTGGTGAATACCCGGACGGGGGATGATTATATTGAAAATAGTGAGACATTGAAGACATTCACTAGCAGTCGAGTATTTACGTGGAGAGGAGTTGAATGAAATGATGCGCCGGCGATGATCCAAGGCGGAGCACTGTCACATGATATCATTGGCCGCTACGACGTCGAGTATGAAGCACAGTAATAGAGGCAATCATGCATTTCAGTAACAGAATACAATCGCTGGCTAAGTTGTACAGAAGCGGCAGTAACGGTAAAGACAGCGGAGAGAGAACATGAGGCCCGTCTAGAGATACTGCGTGTCCAGCGCAGATGGACACAGCACTCGTTACCAGGTATCCCGTAGGTAAACATCAAACCTTCAACCGACCGATGATAACAATATATGATGGACAGATGGAGGGCGAGTACTCAGCGACAGTCCTTGTATGCTTGCATCATCCGAATGCCACACAGCATACAAGCTGAAACCGCGTCTTCTTGCGATCTCACGCGTTCGAGGTTTCTTTGAGTGGCCAAGTCAAACAGAAGGTGGTCGATGTGGGCCTTGAGACGGGGCCCATCTAAATTGATTTGGGGCGACGCGACGGCACGTGCGAATATCACGGACGACGCATCAAGTCTTGGACACAATCTCCTTGACAGCATCAATCCCGTCGATATCCCATCGATGAGCCGCAGTCCGTTCCATCCACTCTGACCAGTCCGAGAACGGAACGTTCATGATCTGCGCGTACTCCCAATAGTCAGGATACCAACCTGCATATTTCCAGCCAAGGATACCCGTGATCTTATTGTGGTCATCGATCATGACATTCCAAGGCGCAATATCACCGTGAGTAAACACAGAGCGATCAGATCGTGGCAATAATTCGGGCAACAAATCTTTCAGGACCCGCCCTCCGGCGTGAAGATAGCGCTCATAGATGCGAGCTCGCACCTCCTCATCACTCGTCAACGGTCGAGCTGGTTTCTGAAGATCCTCAAGTATGCCCTTTGAGGGGGTGCCATCCGCAGCACATTGGTAAAGACCACCGACCAAATCCGTGCGTTCAATCTCCCGAATCCTCCAGACAATGTCCCAAATCTCGCGGCAAACAGCCTCCTTGCTATCCTGATCCAGCATATCCCACTTCGATTCCAGAGTAGATCCTCGGATAAGAGTCATCTTGATCTCGCCATAGTCTTCAGAAGCATCGTGCTCAGACGGGCTGAAGTTCGTAGATTTGACCCAAGGTAGAGGAACAGTAGTACGCTTCTGCGCAGCTACCGTGTTCATCGCTTCAGACTCAGCACGTCGTACTCTGTATCCGAGCTTGGTCACGTAGGAGTCATGGTTGACCACCAGCTTGCCGTCTCGGTTGGAGAGGACGGTGATGATTTCGTCTCCAGGGGGGAGGGTAGAGATGTCCATGGGATCAGGACATGGGAAGACCTTTTGACCTCTTTTGAGATACCAGTTACCTTCATTGAGGCTCTCTGCTTGGAAAGGAGCACCGTCTGAGGGGTTGATCATTCTGAGGAGTTTCGATGGGTCGAGGATCGAAGTTCTCTCGTGGCCACTAATGGAAGAAGTTGTATGAGGACATGTTAATAGAATGGATACTGAGTCTTAGTAACAGATGCTCGAATAAAAAATAGAGAATATGGGATGGGTAGTTGACAGAGTCATGGAGGTTGGGACGAATCGTCCATATCTAGAAGCTATGCGTGGGCAGTCACCCAATTGGGAAGGTGTTAGTCTGGGGGTTGAGAAAGGCAAAAGTAACTCACGACGGAAGAAATCGGACGAAAAATTATACTCATACGAAGAATCTGGGCATTACCTGATGAAACTGCCGAACATGGGAAAATGCAATTATTATTTGGCTAATTAGAATAGATAGAGCAAACGGAATTGGGTATATCTAAATCGCAGCATAAGGGGCAATTGACCTGAGATAGAGCCCAATGCTTCAGTCGTAGCTCTTGGAGTGTTCAGCCGCTAGATGTTTTTGTCATCTTGGGCTCCTTAGTATGGCCATTAGGCATCTGAGCCAACCATGTCGGTGGAGAGATACCGGTTTGTTCTTGTATTGTGCTCAAGAGCGGAGGAAGATTCTGCATGATGTTCCGAATCGGGGCAGCTGAGTCGCCAACATTGCCGTTTCCTAATGTTAAAATGAGGAAGATGTTCATGGAGATGGGGAGTCAGGGTGCTTACCGGTATTCCATGTAGTAATCTTTGGCTGAAGGCCATTGATAGCTTGGGCATTTGCGTGCGCCAGCTTCTCGTAGGTACCGTTCTGCATCATCTGGAATTGCAGGAAGGCTTGAGGACCACCGAGAACGTCCACAAGGGCACCGTATCCTTTAGAGAGTTCCACCAATCCTTCACCCTCTCGCTTTTGCTTGTAAAAAGCAGCGTCTGCTTCTTTACTCTGACGGTAGTCTAGAATGGGGTCAGCCGGCTTAGACCCCAAACGGGATGGGGTCAAGAAAACTTACACAACGCATCTGCCTCTATCTTGCGCTTGTACAAGTGTGCATCTGCTGCCTTCTGCTCCGTGTAGTAAGATGCGTTAGCAGTTTCCTGCGCAGCCTCGCGCGCAACCTTGCTCTTGGTGACATCGTTCGCCCTAAGCCGTTCCAACTCAGTCTCCGCCTTCTTAGCCTGAAGCTGCTTTTGCAGCTCTGATTCTTTCATCTCGTTCTGCCGCTTTGCAGTAATTTTACTCATTTCATTCCTGGCATCAAGCGCTGTTTTACAGTCCACAAGGTCAGCGTCTGCCTTGGCCTTTTCGGCCTTCCGCTTGGTTTCCAAGACAGCAGTTTCGGCATCGATCTTGGAGGTTTCCTGCTTGGTTTTTCCTTGCTTCTCGGATTCCCCGATCTCACCACGCATCCGGGCCTCAGCAACGTCAACCCTGGCTTGATTGAGGGCTCCCTCATGTGCCTTGCGGCTCAAAAAGGCAAAATATTCGCTGCCAGGGGTATCCTGGAGCTCCTTGACGTTGGCATTATAGCTGCATATATTCATCAGTACAGGTGCTGTATCTGTTAGGACAAGCATATTCTTACATTTTCAAACCAAATTCTTCGAGCTCATTCTGAACATTCCCAATGACTATCCCAGGAGTTAGCTTCACAAGTAAAGATACCCAAAGATAATGCAAGCTTTACCTTTATTCTTAAAAACCTGTCGCTCCTTGAAAATATCCTCCATTGACATACTAGAGACAATCACCCGAGTCTCTCCTTCAATAATACCCTTCACGATATCCTCGACGTGGTGCTTTCCTCCAGTGGAAGTACCAGAGGCGTTCTTTTGTAATTCCGATCCAGTATTTCCAGAAAGGAGGCGGGCATATTTCTTGAGAGCATCCTCCCCAGTTTCAGGACCGATGGTGAACACCGCAGGCAGGGAGAATTGAAGCTTTTCGCTGGTCATTGCCTGGAGATTCATCGAGAAGTCGAACGGTGCCACAGAAATTCTTGCACACTATTTGACTAATCAATATCTCTCAGAAGTATTAACCGCTAGGTGTTTTTTGTGGTTAACAGATACTCACTCGCTGCCATGGCATCACAAGGGCCTTCTTTTTTATCTCAATATCCTTGACTCCTGCTCCCGTGAGCAGGAGGTATTCGCTCGGTCGGGCGATTGCGTAACGCATTTTGCCGTTGTATGCTCACTTGCAGTCGAGTGAAAGGATTCAAGATATCAAATAAGAAGATATAGTAGTATCTCAACCCTATCGCTATGTTGCAAAGTATGAACAGAAAGAGAAAAGCAGGGAAATCCTCGGACGTATTTGTACCCAAATATTTACTAGGCACGAAACAAGGCTGCGCCCTTTGCCCTGCTCGTTATCCAGAAGCCATGATAGCCATCCTCTAAGCCTCATCTACGGTACGGCTGTGACTGCTAGGGCTTATGTCGGAGCCGTATGAGGTCTGTGACTAAGTATAAGCCCCCTAGTCGGACGCTGATTTCAGCCTCATCTGCATAATTGTCTTGTCCGGGGCACAAGCATCATCAACATCACGGGGTAACTCGACCAAGGGCTGTGCATACAACAAAGTTTAGGGCGTCCGTGTATCCTAGTAAATATGCCGTTGCCCGGCCATATCGTGTTTGATCACTCGGAATTCAGGGGTGGTAACCAAGGTTCCTGAACGAATGACGAGCGATTAGCGACTCACAGCCTCTTTATGAAGGCATCACATGCTGGAAAACCCAAGAAGCCGATGATACCTTCTGGAAGCATTTTGGAATAATTCCCGTTTCTAGAGTGTAAATCCACGTGACTTCACTGACCCGCCAAAGCAAACAGTGCAAAATGCCTGCTTGGGATAGCGTCATCGATGGAGAGGGGTGATAGCACGAACTCGAAGAACTTCCACGCTTTGCAATCACATTTTATTGATAGTCGGTTAGACAGAATCTTTTAATACTTAATTTACAGTCTGCGAGGTACGTACATCATTAGTTTCAAAACAGCTGCTATGGCTTGGCGAGCAGACAGCTTGGTGAAGCTCGAAGTGCCCATGGAAGCCGACGTTGATTGCCCATTCTAATTGTCTGCTTCTTATAGGAATAATTGGACACCATGGCACCCCGCTCGCAATTGGAGATCTTCACAGCATCGGTCGTGCGCTTGGTCAAGGAAGAGGCGTCCTATCACAACGAAATCAGGCAACAGACGGAGCGGATCAAAAAATTAGAAGCCCAGAATGAAGACGACGAGAACAGGGAATACCTGCTGAACCAGGAAGTATGCCAGGCTGTCAATCCACCGGACTGATTTATTTAAGCTTGCTAATACGCCCGGAACAATAGCGCCGCGCACTCCAGGAAAGCAAAGATGTTTTGCCTAGCTTGAAGAACAAGCTTGAGGACACAGTAGCTATGCTTGAGAGTCTACTGGTGAGTTGCTTGGACCATTTTCTGTTCTACTACAGATGTCGATACTGATATCCGACGCCAGATCGAGGAGGGCAAGAAGGGCTCTGAGAGCAATGTCGAACAAATCACGGCCGCTAAAGAAGCCATTGCGAAGGCTAAAACGGCTGAGCGGGAGATTTCGTAATAGGGGTGTCCAAGAATTGAAAAGCCATGATTCCATTTATGAGACAGATTAATGAAGCTGCATCAAGAGATGAATGTGAACCAAGAAAGATCCCGCCGTAGATTGAATTAAAGTGAACGCCACCAAGACCAACAAACTCCATTTCTTGCAATACAAGCAAAAACATCAAACTCGTAGTTATGTGGTATCCATTTTGTCGGGCACTTCTTCTCCTTCCTCCACTTCACCCTCATCGACCATGTTCGTATCTTCCTGATCGGCAGCAGGCTTTTCTTGCTTGTCCTCAGCCGTGGTCACATGTCGTAATGGGGAGGCGGCTCTTGTTGCATCAGACTTATCCGCCTGTAGATTGGCAGACTGTCGAGTAGTGTCGTCTGGCGTCTGCGAAGATGTCGGGCTGTCATGATCGGGATGCGGCGTGTTTGCCTCGGATTTCCCCTTTGGAGCATCACCCTCGTCTCCTTCACCACCTTCTTGCATGCCTTCCCTCCGCTCAACCTCTTCCTTTTCATCGCGAATGAGACGCCGGAGTTGCATTCCTTCCTCAACGATACGACCGAACTGGTCGCGTCGTTCTGACCACGTCGTAGCATATTCCTTACTCTCCTTCTCCAAATCGAGGATCTCCGTCTGCAGTTTCTGAAGGTTCGCTTGCTGGTCCTCACGCGGTTTCAGAAGCCGATTGCTCGTAATTTTCTCGGCTAGGTCATCATAGCTCTTCCGCAAAGCCAGTAGTCGTTGCGCCTCTTCCAACTGCCCCCGTAACTCCGCCGTGTTACCTCGCACAGCCTCCATTGTAGAAAGAATCCGAAGCTTCTCAGCCGCATACCGCTCACGTTCCTTCTCGTTACTCGTAAGTAAGAACTGGATGCGCGCGATGCTTCCCTCAAACGCAGCGAAGTCCAAAGTCACGTCCTCGCGGAAATGGCGCCATTCTTCGAGTCGTTTTTGCTTTTCAGCTTCGGCGGCGGTTGTCGCCCCTTCGTCTGCGTCGTCCGGAGGAGGTGTAGGAGGGAGGGTCGCGTTGGTGACTACTAACGAGCTAGGGTCCAATAGGCGTCTCGATATCCGCTTGAATGGCTTTTCTTCGACATTGAGGAGGCGCGACTTGTGAAGAGCATCTGTGGTCAGCGAAGTTAGCATGCTCAATTCAAGACAAAAATGGCTTTCAAACAGGTTTCTTACCCTCTTCTGGTTGCTCCAAATACCCGTAT
Organism: Aspergillus intermedius; assembly: GCA_039880815.1. Lineage (NCBI taxonomy): Eukaryota > Fungi > Ascomycota > Eurotiomycetes > Eurotiales > Aspergillaceae > Aspergillus > Aspergillus intermedius. Next base: position 563,548 of record JBDODA010000001.1, on the reverse strand, counting down.
GATGCCATTTTGTGATTGACAGTATTCAAAAATAATGCCGGCTCTTGATAGCGGGTTTCTAACCGCTTGTGCAACGCTGCGAAGTGGTCGACCTGATCGTCCGGAGCAAAAGCGGCGAGCGGTCTGAACTTCCACTCCAGGGCAGGAACGCTACCGTGATAATGCTATGCTAGAAAAAGCTACTGCATGAATCTTGATTTGGTATTTCTTAACTATATGAGAGAATATTAAGGCATCATTGATTCCTACATACAACCTTGGCTGAAAGATATAGTGGTCACATGACATTGCTATTTTGGGATTAGTCTCTCATGCCATCAGACAGCGGAAAAGGGCTTTTCCCACGTCTTCAGTGCCGATTTCTAGTAAATACTCCTGGTGAACAGCGCTTAATAGAGAGGAACCAATGAGTCAATAAACGTTTCCCATTGACTAACACCAGCAAAAGCCAACCATGGCATTGCCATTAGCGAATCAAACAATTCCGTACTGCGGAATTCGGCACTGCACCACTACGGCTTCGGACGTCCGATGAGGAGCTTGATTGCCGACCCATAAGATTCGAATATAGCTGATCCGAACTTCCCCCAATGGTGATGGCGCGGCAGATGCTGCTTCGTAAAAAATATCTCCGAGCCCATCGGCAGAGTCTCCGACGCATGATAACGGATAGACCGTCGTTGGTTGGAACATAATACGGAGTATGGCTTCGGTCAAAGACAAACGCCACTGACACACAGGGATCAGCAAGTTGCTGGCGTAAAAAGTTTTCCTTCCTGAGATCTAAAATATAGCAGGGACCCTAATGCTTTATATTGGACATTCTTGTTAAATGCGTTGCGCAGTGTTGCGGATCCAGTGGGTTTAAACTGATATTTGGCCCTGAACACGTCCAAAGATCTAGTGAGTTGCTATGGTCATTCACGCGACACAGTTGAAGTTTGTGGTTTGAACTTGAAGCGAGATGAACCGGCAACAACAAGCCGCGGAACGGTCTCTCCATGATCAGACAAACATATTGCCATTTCGCAAGTTAATCATCGTCTTTTCCGGTCTCGCAATCTCGCTACTCGTCACTTTCGTGGACCAGAATGGAATTAGTGTCACCCTCCCGACTGTTGCCAACGATCTCAATGCACAGAATTCCATATCCTGGGCCGGTACATCGTCCCTCATTGCCAACACGATGTTCACGGTACTCTATGGCCGCCTCTCAGACATCTTTGGCCGCAAAATCGTATACCTATGCGCACTAGCTCTACTCTGCATTGCGGACTTGTTGTGCGGTCTTTCGCAGAATGCTGCCATGTTCTATGTCTTCCGTGGAGTAGCTGGAATTGCTGGTGGTGGCGTTACATCTTTGACCATGATTATCGTATCAGACGTGGTGACTCTCCAAGAGCGTGGCAAGTATCAGGGCATCCTAGGTGCTGCCCTCGGTCTTGGAAATGTGATAGGCCCTTTTATAGCGGCTGCATTTATCATGAGATCGACATGGCGCGGATTTTTCTGGCTTATCTCCCCACTGTCCGCACTCTCGATTGTTGTCGGATATCTTCTCATCCCAAACAATGCTCGGAAGGATGGCTTCAAGAACAGCTTGGGCAGGATTGATTTCTATGGTATTGTTGCATCTTCGATTGCGGTTATCTTTATCCTGCTTCCCATCTCTGGGGGTGGTTCTTACTTCAACTGGGACTCTGCTATGGTCATCAGCATGCTGACGATTGGTGGCTGCTCCCTTATTGCATTCATCTTCATTGAATGGAAAGTAGCCATGCTACCTATGCTTCCCAGTACGTCCCTCAAACTCTTGATAGATGTCTGTACTAACTGCCAATAGTTGTGTTCTTTAAGAACAGGGTGATTTGCGCACTTTTTCTACAAAGCTTTCTGCTGGGAGCTGTTTATCAAGCCTATCTTTACTATCTGCCACTTTACTATCAGAATGCACGAGGATGGACACCGATTGTTTCTGCTGCACTAACAGCACCTATGGTCGCCTGCCAGTCGATTGCCTCCATCGCGTCAGGTCAGTATATCTCGCGACTTCAACGTTATGGTGAGGTTATTTGGTGTGGTTTCGGTCTATGGACATTGTAAGTCATATAGAAGGAACCATTTCAGTTACTGCGCTAATCGTTCCACAGAGGAGCTGGGTTGATGCTGCTTTTCGATCGTACAACTAATCCCGGTGTTATCGCTGTTATTGTTGGAATTGCCGGAGTCGGGGTTGGATTCACATTTCAACCGACCATGGTCGCCTTTCAAGCACACGCTACAAAATCACAACGTGCGGTTGTTATCTCAGACCGCAACTACTTTCGTTGCTTGGGAGGTGCTTGTGGACTGGCCGTTTCGGCTGCTATCTTACAGGCTACACTGAAGTCCAATCTGCCAGATGGATACCAGCATCTAGCCCATTCAACATATAGTCTACCATCAAAGTCCAGCATTCCGGAAGCAGATTGGGAGAATATCCTTACGGCGTATGCAAGGGCTTCTCATGCGGTGTTCATTCTACAGGTTCCCCTTATCGGATCGGCTTTTATTGCGTGCATGTTCATTCGGGATCGAGGTTTGGAGAGACCGAAGGATCCTCACGAGGAGGAGGCTATCAAAGAACAGCAGCAACAACAGCAGAATCAAGAGAAGTCCGACGCCCAGGATCTATCCGGGCAGATGCCGACACCGAGGTGACGGAACAATGGTCACCCTCAAGGCATAACGAGCCTCAGGGACTGCCATCAACTGATTCAAGGGATCCAGCTCGATCAACTTGTTGAATTGCAGCATGGAGTGTTATTCTTTGCTTCAAAAAGATCGACGATTGCATTAGCAGCGTTTCCAACAATGTATCTAATAGTAAAACATATTATAATTATGTAATGCAATTAAAAATCAGATGTTCGGGGAGTTCAGTTCAATAACTACTTTCCATAACGCCCATCTTTGGCCTCGACAAAAAGAGAGGAATAGTGTACAACGGCTACAGCCGATGCCTCTTGGCATTCCTTTTCCGGAAATCCCGACGTTTCGGCGCCTCCGTCAGTCCAATTCCGACGACGTTCAGACAGCGTACAGACCACACCCCATTGCTACATGACAGGCAATAAATATGCTTTGCCATGGATATCCACGCGATATCAACACATGAGCCATCTCAATCACCGTCCAGAGATCACAATCTCCGGAAGCGAGGTAGGACGGCTTGCACGCGGTGCAAGTTGAGGAAGCAGAAAGTAAATGTACCGGGCAGCTTACATAGTATAGTTGCTAATGGATGACAGTGTGATAATGAATATCCGATTTGCTCTAATTGCCAGAAAGCCGGGACGTCGTGTGACAAATCTACTGTGCGGCAAGAAAATGGACAGCAGAACGAGTTAGCCACGTCTTCTGCATTCATCTTAGCTGGACTAATGCGTAACAGGTATATCCGCTCTCTAGAAGACCGTATTACATTTCTCCAATCTGAGCTGGAAGCTAGGCCAGCAAGGAGTGACCCTGACAGCAATGTCACTCAGTCCAACCCGACTACTTTCCAGCCCTCTGAGAACCGAAATACGGCCCAGAGGCCACTAACAACTGGCATTGACAATAATGCTGTTGGGGAGCTTGTTGGGTTTCTCGCATTGAACTCGGAGGCTCCGGCCTATGTGGGCTCCAGCTCGGGGCTCCCGTTGGCTTCGAATCTCGGAGAGATGGTTCAAGCAACTGTGTGGAATCAGTTTCTTAATCCATCGCGGACTCAACAAACTCTCATGGGTCACAATAATAGGCCGAATTTGAGCCATAGGACATTGGATCCGACTGCACAGCCTTCAAGCACAAGTGGCCCTCTCGGACAAGGGAGGACTGAAGAGCTGCTGAAAGGCGCAGAACCCCCGAATGATGAAATGGGGCACAAGGTTTTGCAGGCATACTTGACTAGGATCCATGTCCGTTATCCCCTTCTTGACAGGGATGAGTTGTGGCGGTTACATGGAAACCGTTGGCGTTTGGCGAAGCTGAAGCGTGAGGAGATCACCAGGAATGAGAGATTTGGAATCTTCAAATTATACTTGGTATACGCTATTGGAGCGACGATGATCCAGTTGAGTGAGAAATATACCTATGTGAATCCTGAGGTGAGTAATAATGCATCTCTATTATCCTCAACCTACTTTTTGACCAGCTATAGAAATACTACATGACTGCTCTACAACAAGCCCCAGCCATGTGCGAGACACGATCAATTGAGAATATTGAAGCAATGACGCTGCTTGTGGTATATCATCTCCGGTCTTCTTCGAGTCAAGGCATCTGGTACATGATTGGACTCGCGATGCGCATTGCTATAGATCTGGGGCTCCATCGAAAAGCAAATGAGGCCAACCTTGACCCGTTTACCGCACAAATGCGCCGTCGACTCTTCTGGAATGTTTATTACCTGGAGAGGGTTATATCCATGTCTCTTGGCCGTCCTTTTAGCATTGCGGATAGACATATCGATATCCCCTTACCACTTGACGTGGATGATACGGTGCAAGATCCAACACTGCTAACTGCTCCTCCACCATCTGACAGGACAACTACGTTGACCTTTGCGGTGTATCTTATTCAACTTCGTCGCATAGATTCCAGAATCCAGCACAAGATCTACCGTGCAGATAAACCACTACATACTCTACGCTCAAAAATGGACCGGCTATTCCTTGAATTGCAGGAATGGAGGGAATCTGCACTTCTACGCAATTTCAGCGGCTCGGATTTGGACTACACAACGCTTCATTACAACCGCGCGTTACGGATCCTAATCCAGCCGTTCTTACCAGCTCTCTCGCTTGCAGATCCATACTATCACATCTGTCTCAATGCCGCGGGAGACATCTGTCAGACCCACAAAAGGCTTCACCAGACGCTTGAATATGGACATTCCTTCCTGGCAGTCCAGACGGTTTTCATGGCGGGAATTACGCTTTTGTATGCTCTCTGGACCCACACAAATGAGGTCTGGTCCGTTAGGATGAGCAATGATATCCGCGCATGCTCAACAGTCTTATTCGTTATGGGCGAACGAGCAGCATGGGTGAAAAAGTACCGCGATGCATTTGAACTGCTCGTCAACGCTGCAATGGAAAAGCTCGAAGGGAACGAGAACACCAAGGCAGCAGGAATGGCTGAGCTGATGGCAGCTCAACACAATCAGGGCGCCAATGCCGCCCCTGATAGCACTACTGGATTTAGTATACCCAAGAACGAAGGCTTTGTCGCTGGCAACATGCCAACTGCGAATCCAATCGGACTGGTGCCCGAGCCAGCGCTAGGAGTATCCAAACAACAGGATAGTAACCACTATGGAGTACGAATGGCGTTGCATCTTGCTCCTTGGATTGATTTGGATGCGGACAGTCCTTTTTGGATGCCTGACTTTGAGACGTTGGAGAATTTGTCTGGGACGCAGTGGAATTATGGAGACCCAGCTCCATTTGATGCACTTTGAAAGGATTGTACGCATATAAGCAGCAAGTTTGCAAATGAATAATGTTACTAGCATATTGTATGAGTTGTAGCGGTTGATGGTAAGGTCAATGTGGTTCCATGGTAACTGACTAGGGCTCAGAAGTAAATCAAACTGTACACATACATAAGAAAGAAAAGATTAAAAAAAAAAGAAAAAAAAAAAAAAAAGAAACAACGACAACGATTCCTCCACTTTTGTGGAATCAAACGGCCTCATCTTTCAATCTGGCTGTTCTCAAAAGGTGAATAGAAACTCATGTTCCACTGAGTTCTGTTGAGCATACAACACAGGTTAGATGACCACCCCTGTTCATATTGGGGATGTATATTCGTACATGGTGTGTTACAGCTCAGCTCAGCTCAGTGCCTTTATTGACATTAACCGTCAACATGGCAAACAATGCCATGAAAGCAATCAAGACAAACAGCTGCTTAGCGAGGCCACACACAACCATCTAAGACTTCTTCGTATAAATAGACTTTCCTCTTCTTTTCTTTTCTTCTTCAGATTCAATATTCTCGTCGATAGCTACACTAGTTTAGATAGGACTATCATTTCGTTAGTATCTACTAGTCCGAGCCCGTGACATGGTGTTTTGACTAAATTGAGATAGGGTTCTATATCAACTATGTCATGCTGAGGCTTACATTGTGCTCTTTCTGCATTTCATTGTATTAATGTGCATTGAAGTGTTAGCCTATGATTTATACATTCAAGCGGATATTTGAGGGCTTGAAGCTGATGTGCCGTGTGTTCTGTGGTTTGGTGGAGGAGCATGGAAAACATCAGAGCGCCTGAGACCAACACCTCTGCAAACACTTGATGCTCAAGCCCTCAAATTGACCCACTCTCCCTTTGATCAGAGCAGTTGATCTTTTTGACTTGTTCCTCGCATCCTTTTAGCACTTTTTTCTCTTTTTTGACGTGTGTTTTGCTTTCTTTTGTGCACTCGTTCTCTTTGTTTCTACCCCAGCGTCCCGTTTAAGGTTCCTTTCTCCTTTGCTACATTTTGATAATCATCTCTCTCAGACTTGCTGTTGTCTTTCTCTGGGGCTCTTGTTCAGTGCCTTGCAATTCATTCTGGCAAATCATTGAGTGGCATTGGAAGGACCAGGGCTCTTTTTCGCCTGCAAAAAAGTGCACTTTATTTCTTTGTGTCTATGCTTTTCTCTACTTTCTTCTATGACTATTATTTGTCTGTAATACGCGCTTCTGTCATACATTCATAAATTTATCAATTAGTTAATAATTGTGCGACATATGGTCACTAATGCCCTAATGGCTTTATCCCTATTTGTATTCACTGCATCCAATCGTAAAGGCGTGATCTTTTCGTTTCCAAGGACCAGTCTAAGTTACAAATACTTGTCATTATCTTGCCCTTTGCTCACTTTTAATCCAGCTTCTATATGCGTTGACCTCAAACCGGCAATACTCTATCAAACTCAACCTTCCGATCAGCAACTTGATAATTTTCATCTGGAAGCGCATCTTCAGGGAGTTTCCTTTTACTCCGTCTTTTGATCTCCCCCCATGGCCAGAGCAAAAGGCAGTCCCCCATCCTTTTCGGATAAGTCAAAGCTCATAGCTTGATGCTCTCGATAACCATGGGTTGCTTTGACCTCCTCGAGATTGTTTGATGTTAGTTTCAATCCACACCTACAGTGAAACGAGTCAGTTAAACCCTGACAATTCTACTTCCTGGTTCGGAAAGACATATCCAGGGAGGTCGCCGCACTTTCAAATACGTGGGAATAATCCAATCAGTCAATAATGATATAAGGCTGAAGAAACGCCAACAGATTTAGTCGACAATCCAGTAATCACGAACGTATACCAACCAGCCGCTTAATCGCCATGAGACGAGCCGCAAAGAGAAGGAAGCCGGTCTTGGCCAGCATTTTGAAGTCTGGCCTGAACAAAGTGTGCAGGATAGACGGTTTGTGAATCGGGACACTGTTTGTTGGATTTTGTACTGTATATCAGAGATGAGGAGACAGTAACACCCAGCACATGGGTGCAGGTTAGGGACTATCCAACTTCTACCCATTTGAATGGATACAGCAGAATATCAGGACGCGATATACTGATGCTGTTTCAGAGGATCGAAAAATTCAATTCTCCAGTATAATTACTTGTAGGGCGCGCGACGAGGTATCCGTCCTCTGGCCGTCGCAGATACAAATCTACACTGATCGTGAATGCTCATTATAGCCCGAGATAGTCTCCGAAGCCCAAAACAAATCCCTGTTAGTATGGCGCGGCGCGCTACCCGATGCGTAATGGGCACTGCTGCTGATGCCATCAGGCCAGTGTCTCGCGCTTGGGTTGTCTGCGTGGGCGCGTGGCAAATAGAATATCGAGATGACACAAGAGCCGTCCTCCTTCATGAGGATCATAACTTCAACGGGCTTCAAAGACGGACGCAGAAGGTGGGAAAAACTGCCTATATCTTCGAATGGGGTCAGTTTAATTTCACAAAAGGCCCGGTTTGTGAGAATAGTGCCCAGGATACCGCTCGATAGCATCGATATAGTATATGGGAATCAGAGAGGAGCAACATATTCCGATTAGTTATATCAATTTCTGAGAGACATGCCTTCAGTAACTTCAGGTTAATAATTCATTATTATCTGTAAGAGGTACATGTCATAGTTCTAATAGCTCAAGTTCTGACAGGACAATCCCGGTATCCTCCCCAGAAAAACCTAAGCAGGAGCAGACGTAGCAAGTCCTTTACCCATTCGCTTAATCTGACCACCGTAATACACCTAATAGCCCCATTAGCATCCAATACACACATCACACATCACGCAAAAAGAAAGGAAAGCTTACACTCTCGGCCCCCGCTCCAATAGCCTTTATCGGAAGCACCCTCACATACCACGGCAATCCCACCTTCTTCAACGGCAATCCCGCCTCCTCATCTGAGAGACTCTCGTCCAGCAACAACTGCGGGAACTTCGGATTTACAGCAGCAGGTCGTCCAATACCGATGATATCGCAAGCATTCTGCTTAATGGCGTCTTCGGCGCCGGCACGCGTGCGGAAACCGCCGGTTAGCATTAGGATGAGGTTTGGGAAGCGGGTGCGGGTTTCGGTTGCGAAGGAGAGGAAGAAGGCTTCGCGGGCAGCGGTGCGGGTGGTCTTGGGAGGTTCTTCGGTTTGGCTGTTGTAGCCCATCATCTGCGTAGTATACAAGTTAGTCTTGTATGTGAGAGATGAAGGGAAGCATGTGGCTACCTTTGGGTCTGAGTAACTCCCGCCGCTGACTTCTAGGAAGTCGATTCCGGCTTCTGTGAGCAGTTTGATCTGGGTCATTGTGTCTTCGAAGTTGGACGAGCTGTGATCTGCAGAGTTGAGTTTGATGCCGATGGCGAAGTTTGCAGGGACGACTTTTCGGGTTTCAGTGATAATGTCCAGGACGAATTTGGTTCTCTTTTCGACGGAGCCTCCGTATTCATCTGTGCGGAGGTTTGTCTATTGTTGTCAGTATCAGCTATTTCCCAATGCATGTAGAGATCGTACCTTTGGATTCAAGAATTGATCTATAAAAGTTAGCACCAACAGCCATCCCAGCAAACCAGGGATCAGGGACATACCAATCAAATACCCATGCGCCCCATGCAGCTCCACCCCCGAAAACCCAGCATCAGCCATCAACCTTGCCGCATCCACAAACTGCCTAATCACACCCTCAACATCCCCGCGCGTCATCTCCCTCGGTGCCGGAAAAGCAATCCTACTCATAACACATTCAACCCACCCCTCCCCAATCCTCAACGGAATCGCACTAGGCGCAATCGTCGACGCAAAAAGGCCCCGTTTGCCAGCGCCACGGAACGACTGGCGACCTGGGTGGCAGAGCTGCACTATGGCAGGTGTACCGTGTTGCTGGCATGCTTCTGCGTATTTAGCCCAGGATTGCACGAGGGTGGAGTTTTGCTCTTTGGTGGTGTACGTGGAGGGTGGGGCGGGGTCGAGAGGGCTTCCTAAGTGGTTTATGTCGACTTGGACATTTCCTGCTTGGTTTAGTTGGTGTGCTAGGGTTGGGTTGAGAGTGAGGAGAGTCGACTGACCGGTTAGGATCGCGCCCCATCCGCCTTGGCCCCATTGATTGTAGGCTTCGATTAGGTCGGGGGTTGGGTTGTGGTCCCAATCGGCCAGCATTTCCGCCATTGCGGCCTGCATTGTTAATCATTTTACCTATATGCCAAGAGAAAAGATCACATACCTTGGCAAACCGGTTAGGCAAGACCAACCCGCAGGGAAGTTTAACAGCATCGGTCAGGGGAGAGGGCATATTGACTTCTTCTGCGGCTTCCAACAATTGAGGAATTAGAAAAACCGGGGCGCACGATCTATAAAACCACCAAACGCGGCGATCATGGAATAAACTCACTGACTCGGTGGAACCGAGTTGCAGCTTAAGTACCGAGGCTGTCACCGCCGGCGGAGAGATTCATGTCCCCATTTCCCCGACGCTAAGCTTCTTTCTAGAACAGACCAGAATGGCCCAAGCTTAGATCTAGCTTTGGACGAATCGCTTCCCCGGTCAGAGGATTAAGCTATGGTGGGTGGATCGTCGATATCGAGAAGTCGGGGTTTTGAGTCTCACCGGTTTCACGTGATTCTGGCACATAGGGTCTAGACGACTGTTCTTGGCGTGATCTGGTAAGGCTTGCGAGTTCTGGTGTTATTTGAAGGATTGATAATCATCAAGAGGGGTATTTCGAACCCGGATAATTTGCATTTGTCCATAGTTTCAACAGCAGTTATCGGACCGGGCAATATATATCGTCTCCGCAGGCCCGCAGGTATAGCATCTGCGTTGATTAGGAAAACAATACTAGGGTCTATTTTAAAATGAATACGATGACCTTAAAATAGGACTACAACAAGTTACGCAAAGAGAAGATCCGTCCATGAATATCCACAACTTTTATTATCCAACATAGACAATCAATGCACACTTCCCAACCAAGACCAGTCAAGACTGGGAGTCATTATATAAACCAGAGAATGGGGTATAAGAGGAGTACACGCAGTGCATCCTCGATGCGAAAGGAAAGAAACGAAAAACCGGAAGAACGCTCGAAATCAAAATCGCCTGGACAAGCCAGTATTAGAAGGCAAAAAGAAAAAGAAAGCCCGAAATGAGGTGCGAAAACGCTTCACCAGAATATATGGATCCGCGGATCATGAGATGAAAAAGGGTGTTGTATGCCGCTTACAGCTTAGCGTTCTCATCGTATCCATTCAGAGCGGGGAACGAGCCCAGACTCGACAGCAAAGCGCCAACCTCCTTCTCGAGAGCGCGGACTTCAGTGTGAGGGTTATACATGCGAGCCTTGATCCAAGCGTCCAGACTTCCGTCATTCATGGTGCGCAGGTTGGTCTCGCGGTCAACCTTGGCTTCCTGGGCAGCACGGATGACCTTACGGGCGACCACAACACTGACCTCGCGGATGCGGGTGATGTCGGGGTACAGGAGACCACGCTCAATCTCCTCAGCAGTCAAGGCCTGAGAAAGGGCCTCACCAGAAGCGTAGATCATGGTGTCGGTGACCTTGACGGCCTTGGAGAGGATGGTTCCCATGCCAATTCCGGGGAACACGTACATGTTGTTACCCTGGCCGGGGTAGTGGGTGCGGGTCTCGCCGGCAGAGTTGGTGAAGGAGGTAGGCTGGAAGGGGGAGCCAGAGGCGAAGAGGGCGCGACCATCAGTGTTGGTGACAGCGCTTTCAAAGTCGCACTCGGACTTGGAAGAAGGGTTGGAGAGAGGGAAGATGATGGGGGTGGTGTTCCAGCCGGCCATCTTACGGAGGATCTCGGGTGTGAAGACACCGCCGATGGTGGACAGACCCATGAGGATGGTAGGCTTGACATGCTCAACCACCTCCTCGAGAGTCTTGAATTGCTCGCCCTGGTTGTCTGTGCGGGCAAAGTAGACCTTGTGGTCCGCCAGCTTGTCACCCCGGTCGGTGGTGACCAGACCCTTGGTGTCAACCAAGTAGAAGCACGCGCGGGCCTCATCCTCAGTCATGCCTTCACGCACGAAGAAGTCGACGATCTGCTTGGCAACACCAACACCAGCACTGCCCGCACCGAAGAAGACGGCACGGTGGTCCTTGCAGGGAAGGCCAGAGCGCTTGACGGCGTTGATGACACCACCGAGGATGACAGCACCAGTGCCCTGAATGTCATCGTTGAAGCACGTGTAAGTGTCACGGTAACGCTCCAGAGCGGGGAAGGGGTTCTTGAAGTCTTCGAACTGGATCACAATACTATTTTCGGACGATCGGCCCCGGTTAGCTCCCCGTTCCTCCGAATGATCGACAACAGATAAGAGAATGAGTCACTCACCCCGGCCAACGCTCGGTCAGAGCGGCCATCAGTTCATCCATGAATTCCCGTTCCTCTTCCGGGGTAACCTTGTCGTGACGGCTACCCATGTACAACGGGTCTTCCCGGAGAGCCTTGTTGCTGGTGCCAAGATCCAGGGTCAAGGGCAGAGTAGCCTCGGGCCGGATACCAGCACATGCAGTGTAGAGGGCCAACTTGCCAATCGGAATACCCATACCATTGATACCCAGATCACCGAGGCCCAGAATACGAGAACCATCGGTAATACAGGTGATTTCCACGTTAGGCTGGGGCCAGTTGGCAATGACGGCCGCGAGGTTACCGCGGTCTTCCCAGCTCAGGTACATACCCTCAGGCTGCTGGTAGATCTCAGACCATCGTTGACAAGCTTCACCAACGACAGGAGTGTAGATAAGAGGGGTCAATTCTCTAAGGTGATCTGAGACAAGACGGTAGAAGAGGTGGACGTTGTTCTTGCGAAGAGTGCTCAGGTAGAGAAACTTGTCGATGGGAGTAGTCTTCAAAGCCAATTGAGCCAGGCCTGTCATTGTCAATACCATTCAAACGATTCTCAGGTGGCATAGCGTGCATACATCTTGTCTTCTGGGTCTCGTATGACTCTGCGCGCGGAGGAGTAAGACCGTAGGTACGGAGGTATTTGCGGATGTACGAGGGATTAGCGGTGTCATAGCTTCCCTCACTATCAATGAGCATTAGCAAAGGTCCCATCATGTGTATATCAGAGCAATTACTTACGCAGGAGCGGGTTGACCCATGTGGGCAGTCGCGTGCACTGGCCGACTTTGTTGTGCAGACGGAGGAAAGCGAGCCATGATGGAATTTGAAGTAGTCAAAGTACTCTTGCAACGAATTCCAGTTGCTTGAGGAGTGGAGAGATTCAAAGAAGACAATGCGATATGAGAAGGAGAAAAAAGAGAAGAACGAGATGACCTAGGAAGCCTGGTATTAAGTAGTATGCGATTCCGGCTGAGAGGCCCCTGAAGACGACTAATCCACCACATTCCGAAAAGTCAAAAGACCAGGATGGATTACCTCTTTTAGTCAGAGGCAAAAAAAGAATTAAAAAGGAAAAAAAGGGACGTGAGGGCGCACCAAAACAACCGTTGCGACGGCACAGAAGGAGACAAAAAAAGGATTCAGCCATGGCCAGTTGAGTCAGGTCGGGAAGAGTCGGGGCAGGAACATGGCCCATCGGAGCGCATTATCCACCGCATTTTGACGCGACAGGAGAGTATAATGGCTTCTGACCAGTCATGGCAGTGCAAAAAGTGTCAGATATAAGAGAAAAGAGAAAGCAAGAGTAATAGGAACTATGGTAGTGGAGCGGCGGAGGCGATTCCGAGCGGAGATACTTGAGTACAGAGTATAACTGTAGTGAAGATTCCTACTACAATTACAGATACAAGAATACGGATGAGACTGGAGTCCCTTGAATAACGTCAAGTTACAGATACAGAACACAAGGGAAGTGATATAAGATTAGATGCGACTACAATACAGTACTTCTGGAGTGCTATGGACGGTACTATGTACAAGTGCAGATACCGACTCATAGCCCGATCCGATGGCATCCCGAAGTCTGGCCTGTGGAGAAACGAACCAGAAAAAAAAAAAAATCCCCTGCAGGGACGATTAGCAATCATTCGCGCGAGAGACGAGCAATTTCCTTTCCGGGTTTTGTCTGATATCAAACTAGAAATCTTCTGGACCCGGCAAGTTTACCATGTATACAATTCCCCGCAGAACCCGACCCGGACAATGCCCGAACAGTCCCTGTCCAAGTATACTCTGTACATTGTAGAATGTATACTTGTGGTGTGTTCTACGGGACAAAATCTGCAGCGTATACAGAGGCATACGAAAACACATTCTTCATTGACTGCGCGATTAAAGAGCTCAGCTGCAAGGGCAATTGTTGTACTGCATCTGGTACGTATTTGAGAGGATTGAATGAGTGATTTTTCTTCTCCAACAGTCATGGGGCCCTCTCCAATTCAGCCGATCAATCCGACCAGAACCAGACAAAAATGCCAGATATCGAATCAGTTCTCGAATCTACCGAGTATTCACTGTACTGTTACGTGTACTTGTACTCCGTGCATTGTACGGAGTAGAGTGCAACAGACTATTACGTACTGTCTGACCTATCATTTATGTTCATCGAGGCCTTTAAATGAATCCCGCCAATTGTGGTCAATGTTCAGGTACTGCGGCTCTATTCCTGATCCGGAAAGCGGACCGCCCCCAGCTCCATCGAAACGCATTCGTCGGAGAATTCCGGATAAACTGCGACCACCATTAATCACGGGCGTTGATAGGATTATTCAAAATTGGGTGGGTGGCTCCGTCGCCGGAGAGTGCGATAGTAAGTGCAAAGAAACGCTGTATGTAAGAGAAAGATCATCGAAGGTGCTCCATAGAAACTATAGGTAGGGTTGCATGACAGCTCTCCCCGGATTCACGTGCATCGATCGAAAGCTTGTCGGTGGATCTGCCCAGCATTTTACGTTTTTACATAAATCCATTAGTGGTGTAGTAATAATGATGATAATATATGGCCATATAAGAATCGGATTCCCTGCATCTGATATTCACTTTTTGCATTCCTACACCATAACGCATCATGTGATTGGTTGTCGTCATCATGCCGTACAGCGTCAAAACAGGTTGGGATGACAACTCCTTTCATCACCATGCCTACTCTACACATAAACCATCATCACTTCTGTCAAACGGGTGATATGCGACCAGATAGTGCTCACATTTTCTTCTCGCTCTGAGCCATCAGCTTCCTCATTGCAAGGAATTGACCATGCCGCAAGGAGAAACAGAACCCCTCCTCCCTCGCTACGACGAAAATGCCTCACAGCATAGCAGGCTGCAGAACAAGCTGCGTACCTATCAGATGGTCCGCGCCCTTTCTCAAGGGTACATGCCGTCCAATGATCAAATCATCGTGAATCTTCGTCGGTTGCTAGCGTCTGACCTACTCAATTCACGACATGAGGATATCGGACCCGTCTGTCGTCAGCTAATCCGGGATTCCCGTCTTTGGATCCAGGTGTTGATCGATTTCTTACGTGAGAAGAATAGCGATGATCAATTGCAGGAGTTTCTTTGGCATTTGTCGCGGTCCAGGACGTCAATTGATGCCGATCGCATCTCTGAGAGGGTGTCCGGTGCCAAAGCTCGGGCTAATCCTAGTGCTGGTACAACCTCTTTCTACGCTTGATCTTCTGTGTTATTTGTGTTACTAGACAACTGACCGTTCTAGCTTACGAGAGTCTCCGCACAGTAGGAAGCCTCTTTCTAGTCAACGCCGACTTTCGTTTATTCCTCCAAGATGTCACAACTGTCGGTCGTCAGATTTTCTCCGATACAGCACTGTCCATTTCCGAAACGTCACACAAGGTTGGAGAAGATCTCAAGCCGTCAGAGGGGAGAGCCAATGCGGTCAAGGGCGCTGGTAAGGACGAGGGTCGCAAGCCATCTTCAGAGGACCTTCGTCAAGAAGCATCCGAAGTGGCAGATATCGCTGGCGAGGGAATAAGTCGTACTGGTAAACAGGCGATTGACAAGTCGAAGGAGCATTTCACGCCACAAACAAAAGAGACTCTGATCTATCGGTTGAAACAAGCTGTCTTGGATCTTCGTCAGCAGTCTCACTATTCGGATTCGATTTCTGTGTTGACTCAATTGGTACAACGGTATGCGAAGTCCTACGCTACCGCAGCGGAGGAAGCCTCAACAGCAGCCCAAGAAGATATTGGTGCCAATGCAGACCTGAAACAGGCGATGCAGCAATTCTGGTCTCTGGCACAGTCAATTGGCCATCCAGAAGAATGGAAGTTATTGGAAGAAAAATTCCACGCGGTTGTGAAGCATGCTAACAAAGACCCCGAGTTTGAGAACCTGATGAAGGATTTTGGACACACGCTGCAGGAGATGCTGACTGACCCCAATTTCTTCGACTCTGCTAAGGAGAAGACGGAGGAGCTGAAGATGAAGGCCAAGAATATCACCTCGAATACCACATTGGGTGAGGATTTGGTTGCGTTCTTAACCCAAGTCGACCGGACGATTCAGTCTGTATCTGAAGATCCTATGGTATCCAAATTGAGCGAAACGACCACGAGAATCTACAAAGATGCCATTGGCGGGTTAAGCGACAAGAAGAACGAGCTGCCGACGGACATTGCCCAGGTGTTCTTCCCGATCCTGCTACGCTATGTCCAGTACATTCCCATTCTGCGTCTGGAGATGGCTGCGCCTGAATTGGATCTCCTTGTGGAGAATCTGATCTTGGAGCCTGGCCGGACAGTCAACTATTCGTCCTTTCTCCCATATCACGCACATATCACCACTCGCAACGATATCGACATTGTCAAGAAACACGCCAAACGAACAGCCACGGATGTCAAGACTACATTTACCGCGACAGTCCTGGGACTTAATATCAGCTCTTCAGAGTTTGGCTACTGGCTCCGCACCCATGCAGGCATATTTCGTCTCAAAGACGAGGGTGTCGCCAGCTTCTATCTCGACAGACGCGGAATTGATATCTCCTTGGACGTGGAAGTCGGACGAGACCGCCTGGAGCACATCTTCACCCTCCGCGGTGTCCGCGTTGTCATCCACAAACTAGACTACAGGATCCACCGCAGCAAATGGAAGTTCCTCCTGTGGTTGACCAAGCCCTTCCTCAAACACTTGGTTCGCCGGGTTCTGGAGAAGAAGATCGCAGAGCAGATAGTCAGTGCCTCTGACGCTTTGAACCGGGAGCTTATCTTTGCGCGAGAACGTTTGCGAGCTGCCCGTATTGCCAACCCGAAGGATCTGGCGAGTTTTGTTCGTGCTGTCTTAGCGCGCATGAGGCCCCCGTCGGACAGCGATGTGGAAGCAGGTCTCGGAGTGGACGTTGTAGGAAATGGTATTTTCCGGGGTGTCTACGCGC
Organism: Aspergillus intermedius; assembly: GCA_039880815.1. Classification (NCBI taxonomy): domain Eukaryota; kingdom Fungi; phylum Ascomycota; class Eurotiomycetes; order Eurotiales; family Aspergillaceae; genus Aspergillus; species Aspergillus intermedius. The sequence goes on along the minus strand of JBDODA010000001.1, from coordinate 546,701 downwards.
CTGGGAGCATTATCAAGAAATGGCAGGATGAGAACAGGCACGCACAGGAGCTTATTGAGGAGGGGGATGAAACTCGGAGATTGGGGAGAACCTGGCGGAATGATATTTTTGATGCGAGAGGCAGTCCACTGTAAGGCTTTAGTTATGCTTATGACGCAACGGACTGAGTGTTCATGACTAGTTAATACGGTTTCTATCCATTTGATGATTTTTTTTTTATTGTTCCCCCTCTTTTCTTTTTCTCTAATCTGTAAAAGATTACACGTGACCGGAAGAACCATAATCCGCAGTTAGGGCCACCTCAGCCAAAGCTATGCCTGCTATCTTATAGCTCCGACCGACTCCAGTTCCTCCAATCCTGGATCAACAGCCTCGAATATAACACCAGACTTTTTCTGACTCACGCCGGATGCCCTGATCTCGGAACAAACCGACCTTATCACACCGCAGTGGTAAGGCAGGACGACAACCACGACCGGAAACCGGACAACGGACAACGAACTATACAATCCAGACGATCCCGACACCAGCACGCGTGCGGCTCAATCCAAGCAAGACCCAGCAATCGCATGAGCTGCAAAGGCAGCTCGCGGCTAATAGCGCGCCATAATGCGTATCGTACAGTTTTTTTTCTTTGTGGTTTTTGTCCTGTTGCCGTTGGTGTTGGCTGCGGAGGATTACTATAAGATCCTGGGGTTGGATAAGTCGGCGTCGGAAAGGGATATTAAGAGGGCGTATCGGACGTTGAGCAAGAAGTTTCATCCGGATAAGAATCCGTAAGTCTCTTTTCTATCGTTGTTGCTGGTGGCTAGTGCTAATGGTCATGCTGTCCGGAATAGAGGAGACGAAACCGCGCAGAAGAAATTCGTCGAAATCGCAGAAGCTTACGACGTCCTATCAACATCTACTACCCGAAAGATATACGACCAATACGGCCATGAAGGCGTAGAAGAGCACCGACAAGGCGGTACGGCCGGACGACCCACACATGACCCCTTCGACCTTTTCTCTCGATTCTTCGGCGGTGGCGGGCACTTTGGTCATGCACCTGGACACAGACGGGGACCCGACATGGAGTTCCGAGTCGGGATTCCCCTGCGCGATTTCTATACAGGTCGGGACCTGCGTTTCTCCATTGAGAAGCAGCAGATCTGCGAAACGTGCGAAGGGACGGGCTCTGCGGACCGGGAGGTGGTTACATGCGACAAGTGTCATGGGCGTGGGATGGTGATTCAGAAACACATGCTTGCCCCGGGAATGTTCCAGCAGATTCAGATGCCGTGCGATAAGTGCAGGGGACAAGGGAAGTCGATTAAGAAGCCGTGCCCCGTGTGTGAAGGACACCGGGTTGTGAGGAACGACGTGGAGACTTTCGCGACTGTCGAGCCAGGTATGGATAAGGGAACACGGATTGTGTTTGAGAACGAGGCGGAGGAGAGTCCTGATTGGGTTGCTGGTGATCTTATACTTATTTTGGAGGAGAAGGAGGCTGAGCTGGGCTCGACGGATGAGCAGCGCACGGATGGGACGTTCTTCCGGCGGAAGGGCAAGGATCTCTTCTGGAAGGAGGCACTGTCGCTGCGCGAGGCGTGGATGGGTGACTGGTCGCGCAATATCACCCATCTGGATGGGCATGTGGTTCGTTTGGGCCGGAGTCGCGGTGAGGTCGTCCAGCCTCTAACTGTCGACACTGTTAAGGGCGAAGGCATGCCTCATTACTCTGAGGGCCATCTGCACGATCACAGTGGCGATGTCGATGAGGAACCAGGGAACCTGTACATCGAGTACACTGTTGTCCTACCAGACCAGATGGAAAGTGCAATGGAGAAAGAATTCTATTCGCTTTGGGAGAAATGGCGGCAGAAGAAGGGCGTTGATCTGAGCAAGGATAGTGGCCGACCTGTTCCTCCCCCGGAGCCGGCGCGAGACGAGTTATGATTTTGCAATTTGCTTCTTGTTTGTATTCTTCTTCTGTGTCATTTACTGGACCATACAATTATTAGACGATGGAGTGCATCTATTCACAATTTCTCTTTATAAACACCCTTTCTATCGTCTTCTTGCTTTCTTTCTCTTTCCTTTCCATTTACCTGCATGCACAGTCTCATATCTCACAATGCCTCCCAACCCTAAGAAGAAGAGAAAGGGGAAATCCCCTCCTGCCCCTCCCCACACACCAACGCAAGAAAATTTACAAATACATCTTCGACTCAACGACATCTTCTCCGGCAGCACCCCCAACAGACCCCGTGTCTCATCTACATCCAGAACGCCCAACCCGCTCGCCCTCCTAACCGTAAACCACCAAACTCACACCAACGCCAAAAACCTCTGGATCTCGCGCATTAAGTTCGCCTTCATTACAGAAAAGGCTTTGTTCAACAAACTCGATACCGATTCACCAGATTATGCGCTCACGCAGATACGATATGTTACTATCTGGCCGCTGAGGATCAGTGAGGAGGATGTGGAGGATTGGTTTTATCATTTCGAGAAGTGGGATACCGAGTATCAGACGAGGTCGTGTGATTTGAGGCTCTGTCAGTTTATGATCTGCCTGACAACGTTCGATAATGTCCTTCTAACGCTGGAGCGCTTTCTGCAGTATCGCCCTGAATGGAGGGATCGATTGCGGTGTTAATGGATGATCCGCGAATCCCATCGGATCCACACGAAGGACGTAGGCCGGGATCGAACCCGACAGAGTACCAAGAACAGCAGAAACACTCGCGCCAATAACACCAACAACAATGGCCCCGGACGAGGTCTAACGCAGTATTGGTTCGCGATAACCTGGACCCCGCACGCAGCGCTAACGCCAATCCCTCCCTGGCGAGACGCATCCTCCCACGAAGAAACCCAGGGTACATGAACGCCTCCGTCCGCGTCTATCGCTTCGTAGACCGCGGCGGCCGACTCGGCTTCGGAAGTGCGAAGTGTGCTAGTTTCTGGCCTAGTGAGGAAGAAGATGAAATGGGATATGCTGAGGAGGAAGACAAAGAAGATGAGGATGTCAAAGTGAAGGAGGGGGTTTTGGCGGGGGAGAGTGGAAGGGCAGTTGGGGTGTGGTTGAGGGGGTTGGAGGGGCAGGAGGAGAGGCTGTTTGAAGGGTGGTATTGTGAGGCTTATGGGCTTAGGGGTTTTAACTTGAAGCGGGTTGTTTTCAATTATGATTTGTTAGTTGATTAAGGGTTTCTGGTTATTGGGGATGGTTTCTTGCGGGTAGGGCTGATGACTACCCATATCTCTAGCTACTTTATTGGGGTACACCGGGAATGGTGATTAATTATTTTGCTAAGTTAAATAGCAGCGCTGTGGTGAGAGTCGGAGTTGGAGCGTGTTGTCAACATGTAACTAGGAGTAAGACCGGGCATCTATTCTCCGCTAGAATGGGTTGATATAGAGATGCGTTTGACAACAGCCTTTATATTTGAGCAATCTAGATCAACATCTCCAGTAGAGTAAAAGCAAAACATGTATCCTATTTCATCTCAGAGTGAGCCCTTCTCCCTTTGGCTCGAGAATTTTCAGCAAACTCGAAAAGCATTAACCAAGGGTACCTATGCTACCTAGAATACAACTTCAAGCAAAAAGCTAAACGCGGATTTCGCCAGACTTCTACTTCACCAAGAACGAACTCCTCAGAATCCTTCCAAACCACCACCTCTTGGTCCAGCATATATGGCGTGGTTCAAAGAATTTAGAATCTGTTGACGTAGTGGCCTCAAATAGAACAATACTTATCATGAAAGGCTCTGTTTTTGGAACCAGACTTATTTTTACCAACTGCGTGAATAGCATGGATGTCCTGAAGGAGCTGCTGACCGGTAAGAAGACGAGGATCCGTTGGACAGTGGAAGAAACTGATACAGGGTCAGTGATTAGATATTCGTCACCAATGCCCAGGAGAACAAAGACGAGGTATACTCTGCAAGAGACTTATACAATGCGGTACTCTATGTCGTTTTGTGTGTTGTCTCAGGTGTTTGGTTTGGGGGCATCTTCTGGAAACGAGAAACTTGCGGGTTTTGTTGAATGAGGTCGGTGCTGGGAAGGTTACACTTCCCTTGAGTTTGCTATTTATTCCACTGCGCTCAGCATCTGAGTTTGAGTAGCTTACATATGATGTTTTGGTTCTCAAATAGGTAATAGGTTTGTGATGGGCACCAGCAGGTCACGAACCATATATCCCATGTTGAACTTAGCTTTACTTGACACCTGACAGCTACTTTTTCAACGATACCTCTCTTCTGAGAATACCTACTCAGAGCTCGGAAAGCAACATGCGTTCATCTTCGGAGTCAAGTGAGCACCCTTTTACAGCCAGTTAATCAAGCCACTAACCGAGACAATCTAGTCCACGAGACCTTCGTCCACAACACGAAGTCTGTTAACTTCCCCCAGACTTCAAACTCACCAGGGATGACCTTTTCAAAATCCTGCACAATCATCACTTCCTGGTCAGGGAGATATGGCGCATATACGAGACAATATCCGTTGACACGGCGCCAGACAAGACAATCTTTATCATCAAATCTTCCTTTCTCAAAGCCGAGCTTACGTTCACCAATTCCGAAGATGGAGTTTCAGTCTTACAGGAAGCTCAGGACGAGCCATGTTTAGAGAGGACTACAATTCATTGGGTGGTGGGAGATGGCGAGCCACAGTCACAGTTGACAGCAACATGGTACCCTTTGGAAGAAATGTACACTACAGAAACTCACATCTGGTACTGGAAAGCGATGAGGCTGGTGAGGACCGTACTTACCATAAAACACAAAGTTGAATATCAGCACAGAAGGGGAAAGTCAACAATAGAAGAATCCCAACATATTCAAATGTCTACATACCACAGATGTTCCAACGCCTGCCGTTGCGTAATTCATCTCGTGGTTACAGATCGGTCGGGTGTCTTACCAAATCCTTGAACAATGGGTCGAGCTCAACAACTTCCGGCCATTCGTTAAACGGTTTGTACGGGACGCTCTCGCCATTTCCCTCGTCACTTCTCTCGTCCCAGATCGTCAACAGGATCTGGCAACTAGGCTCATCGTTCCGGAAATGCGTCAGAGAGTCATTGGCAGCAACCAATCCCCTGATTTTAATTTGTTTCAGGTTTTATTTAATAATTTTTTTAGAGGGAGTGAATCGTTTGCTCTGAATGGAGAGGAAGGGATGGGAGAAAGAGAAATGTAAGCTACGCAGGCACTGGGCATGGAGTAAAATAGCTCCCCTGTATTTCGTATTTTATTTCATTCTCATATGGTCTCGGATTTAGTATGTACGTAGGGAGTAATGGTCTCTGCTGTACGTACATGATGGGATCGTATCCTTGTAGTAGTGGTAAGAAAAGAATAAACAAACCGAATAAAATAATACACGCGGATAGAATGAAAGCAAACGATAAAACGAAATAAAACGACGGAAACAAAATTGATAGATGTAAACGGGATATCAAGAATAACAGGAGCATGCCAGGAAAAAGAGAAAACAGAAGAAAGACAAGATATAGAAAAGGGACCACGCCGAAACAGAAACAGGGGCAGAGACAAAGGGACCCCGACACGTCTGCGCCTTAGACCATAAACAAGAAATGTATGGGTTGTTCGTGATAGTCGTGACAAAATGGGCTAGGAAGCAGATGCTCGAACATTCTTTTTTTGGCGAAGGAAATTAAAATACGATTGCCAGCAGACCGAGAAAGATAACCTATGCCCCCAAGTAGAGAACGACGCAAAGACACGACGAATATAGTCGTCACCATCTAGAAATTGACGAATTGGTCGAAGTCAAAGGACTCCATGGCTTGTATCGTCCCGGGGATGCATGGGGTATTCCCTTGATCAAACGGCGCTCGCTGGAAGGGCGGCATAGAAGTGTTGTACTGGACACATTGGCTGGCCATGTTGTTGCTAAGAAGGTCCAAGCTAAGTTCGATGCCGAGGTCGTCCATAAACCGGAAAGGGTTCTGCCCATGCGGTGCTTGGACGGAAGTCAGAGAAGATTCATCGAGGGCCGAGCTCATATCGCTGTAGGCGGGAGTTGGAGTATCTTCCGCTTGCTCTTCGACGAAGCGTTTGATCGCATCACTTGCGTCGTCAACATTGTCAATGAAAGTATTGGTACCGGAGATTTGGATGTTGCTCTTCTCATCGACAGCCTGACACGGCTGAACAACGAATGACATAACGGCCTCGTTGTTGCAACTCGTCCGCTTCTGTCGATCTTTCTGGGAGACATAGCCAGTGTCATAACAGTGCTTGATGATGTCGCTGACAGAATAGTTGGTAGAGACGTCCGCTTCATTTGTAGTTGTTTGGCTAACTCTGGCCATGGTGTATTGCTGTCCGTCATCAACAGTCAATTCCCAACCCATTACCTCAAGGTAGAGGCTTGGCTGAAGGATACCGATGTATCCAGCATTTAGATTCAAAAAGCTCTCCAAAGAGACGTCTTTCGAACCAGCGTGCTCATCGCGGATTTTAGAGTAAGCTTTGGCAAGGATAGCCCATTTTGCCTTGAAAGGATCGTTTTGCCACAGGAAGCGAAGGATTCCAGACTTGGCTTTTTGAGTAAGGTCAGGAAACATAGTCGAGTAGAAGCCTGAATAGTGTTAGTTGCTTATGATCAGCTGGTTTATGGGTATTTTGGACTTACTTCGAAAAGCAATGAAACTGTTGAGGGGACGCAGCGGCTTATCGCGGCCACGTCTACGGGCAGCCGAAGACTTGGAAGCGTTGTTTGTGGAAGCAACAGAGCCACGACGGGCATTCAAAGCTGTGCCCTCAGAAGCCGTATGGTCGGGCGTAGAGTGTCCGATTTGCGTCTGGTTGCCACGTCCGACATGGCTTTTGGGCTGGTGGTTCTCACGGGCTTGCAGATACTCAACCAGCTCTTCCAACTGCTGAGATGGCATCGACAGTAAAAAGGAGTTGAAGGCCCGCTGAAGCGGGCTGAGCTCGCTGGAGGACATTAGAGACATTAGAGCGGACATAATGCCCTGAGTTTGGCGTGTATTTGGAGCGGACTAAGGAGATAAAGGAAGTTGAGAAAGCACAGGCGAAAAGTGGCTTCTCTCCAGGATCTCGAGAAGTTGTTGAAAGGGAAAGTTAAAAATTAGAAATTGGGAGAAAGAATGGAAAAGAAGGAAGAATGAGAGAATTGCTTTTCTTTTTCTCTCTTCAGTGTCTTAAAAGAATGAAACACATCACATATCGACCTGCCTAATTCCTACCCCATCACCCATCGATCACAAACATGAGAAACAAAAAAGAAAAAAAAATGAAAAAAAAAAGACCAACGCTGCCCTAGACAGAATAAAAGTGTGAATCATTGAAATAGTGAAAACATGTTCTGTTCATGATAGTCGTGACCGATGAACTTTGCTGGAGTCGAACATGTATCCTGAACAAATTGTCGGATATCAAGATAGACCGATACGGAGAATAGACTCCATCGATTCTGCCAGATTTTGTAGGTTGCCTCAAGGGGACCCGAGACTCAGATGGCTTACTTCGCAGCTTTCGTGCCCTCGTTGCCAAGCTTGTCCAGCAACGTGATGCAGGCTTGCATTGCGAAATAGGCCACACGGTTGTCTTCTAGCCAACGCCCTGAATTTTGTTAGTTTTTTTTTCTTTTTTTTTTTTTTTTTTTACTTTTTGCGAAACTGAACTCGATGGAAAGTACATACAGAACATCTTCGCATCCCGACCTGAAGAGTTGGTGACCTGTATCAGGATCATCTTTTCGGCTTCATTCAAACGAAGCTGGCGTTCAAATGCATCGTAGCAGAGCTGCTGGGCCTGAACAAGGTCGTCGGTTTTGCGAGGGTCATGTCGCCAAAAGTTGATCTTCTCAGCGACAGTACGCCTGGAAGAGTTAACAAAACAAATAAAGAACCGTTGAATTAACTTACGTCATGTAATACTGCTGGAGACCAATCCTGAAAATGAAGTGGTAGCCATATTTTTTTGTAAGATGGGCAAGGTGTTCGTTTGCTCTCTTCTCCATTGAAAGAAGGGCTCTGTGAAACTCAAACTCCTGTTCCCCGCATATCCAGCTCTCGATTACAGGGTCAAGGATACTATAGAGTTCGATAGGATGGCCTTCGAAGTCGGGAACAGTTGGAGTGATGCGAAAGTCGGTCATAAGAGCTTGCAGGTATACTCCAAAGCGGGAGGCAGGAGCGTGTCTGTCCTCTGTCATCGACCTGCTTCTATGAGAGGTATTGATCACCGTCTCCCCATTGCTCAGAGCAGAAATCTGGGCCATCAGTCGGTATACGTTTCTGTGTTCAGAGTACGAAGCGATAATGTAAGTGGCTTGGTCCCTAGTCGCTGGTGGAAGACCTGGATTCTGAGACAGAAGGGCGAGGAAATCGATAAGCTTGGTGCCGAGACGGCGGTTCATATTAGACATCTTGACAGGATATAGATCTCGAGGTTGTTGATAAAGATTCAGATGTTTTTGGCAAAAAAAGAGAAATGAAGCTTCAGTTGACGAGGATGGGAAAGAAAGGAAGTGTGTGGAGAGTGAAAAGTTGGAAAAGATTGGTAGAGATGAAGAAAAAGCAAGAACTTTTTTTCCCTTATTCTTCTTAGTTTACCCCTCTCGAGTACATTCACTTGTAAACAAAGAAATGCGTTAGCCTCCCCGAGGGGAGGCATATAAATCATTCTGCACTGCTCTTCTCGTCAATCCAAACTTCTTCTATTACTCTCGGCACTATTATTCTCAAAATTATTCTCAAATAACTTTCTTTTTTTCTGCTCTCTGATGTTCTGAAAGCTCAACACGTCGAGTGGAGGGAATACCAATGTCGGACTGACTGCCTAACCTCACCTCGTTTCCACCGGCAAAATGACCACTGTAGCTCACACCATGGATTTGACTGCCAAATCAACGAATACAGTCATTACGGAGCTACTTGGCAGAATGCTTTGCGATACTTGAAAGCTACGAATAACAAATTGCTTCTTTCGACCAACGTGAGACGTGATCGGCCAGGAAAATGCCAATAAGATAAAATCTCGCCTCAGGTAATATCTCCAAATAAGGGTTTCAATCATGCAAGCTTACCGATAGAGACAGTGCTCTGCTTGGTTCTCCTGTAGTCGACTTCATTGACGAGTCGATAAATTCCTTTCGTCTTATGCGCACTCCTGCGTTTTCGGGTTCTGCGGTCTCTGTTGCATCCCATGATGTGATGTTGAAAGCTCCAGCGCCAAAGAAAGGTCCAGTTGGGCCGTCGATGAATACAGGTAGGAAGTCTTCAATGCCTTCGAAAGGTGCAAAGATTCCACCCCCCCGAATACCTTCATCCTTTATGTGCAGCACAATCACCCTAAGATCAAAGAGCCTATCCTGATTTTCAAATCAATGACATTTGTAAGTTAAGAAACCCTGGGCTGAAATAGGACAGGCTAACGAAATTCGCCCTCATGCTTGGAAAACAGTGGAAATCGGAGCCTGACGAGGTCAGAGCGCACTACAAAGCGCTAGCAGACGAGCAAAAGCAAAAGCACGCGGAAGAGTACCCTGACTACCAATACACGCCTCGCCGACCCTGCGAGAGGAAGCGTCGAGTTTCATTACGGCAGTATGCCAAACACTCCAAAGCTGCAGCGGCAGGAGGCGTAGCAGCGGCCAACGCAGGCAAATCGAAAGGCCAGTGTCAAACCACGGCCGAATCGCCCTCATCGATGACCTCTGCAGCGACTCTCTCCAGCGTCTCTACTCCAGGCATACAAGCTAGTGATAATAACATGGGCCACAATTTTTCGGGCTTGAACGTTTGTTATGTCTCCGGGTCATCGGGGAGTCGCCAAGGAAATAATGGCGTCTTTTTTAATTTTGAAGAAGGTGCCCTTGGTTTTTCACCTTTTTTATTTATTTTGCCTACAAGTTTTTGTACATGATTATAAACGATTAGCAATCAGCCAGTCTGAAATGAAGATGATCATGCAAGTCATAACTGTGTGTAAACCCACCACCCTGTAAACTCGAATGCAGCTCCTGCAGTAGCACAGCATCAACAACCCTGTCCTGCGCAACCGTTGACGCGCGTGGTCACATGGCAGCTCAGCGCCACCATGTGCAGATGCCAAGTGACTCAGTGTTTGGAGTGGAAACAGAACAGTACCCACATAGCAGCTAGTGGGTAATAAAGTTTTTGGTTGGCTGAACTTGCTCGACATTCTGACGCGGGGTGTAGGCTCACCTCTATATTGCATTCACCCAATCTCACCCATGACTGAAAAGCAACCTCACCCTCTAAATCATCCAGGAGGCACCCGGTGAGCTATTGACCAAACTTAAGCCGAATGTATCCGCACAGTCAATAGTCAAGAAGCCCTAGATCTCAATATTGCTCTGAAACCAATATGCAGAAACCTCCTTTCTTTAGCCAGATGAAGGAGGGCTCATATCGGATTAATGATGTACCTGAGATAGGGCTTTGTGGTCGCCGCACTTTGACGCGAATATGCGATTCATAACCTCCACCATCATGAAAACACTCAGTCGAAACCTATAATGAGATACGCAAGTGCATCCGACAAAAAGCGGGCGATTCGCTTGACTGTCTCACATGCAGTCTTGGAATGAAAGAGGCTGTTCAGCTTTGAATGCATCATGTTGGCTATATCTTGCAATCCTGGATGCTATCAGGCTTGCTCTCCACCGAATCAAGTGTGGCAACTCTAGAAATTTCAGGCTGGATACTGTACTGATATGTGACATCATGTTCTGTTTAAAGTCCCCCTCCAAAAAGGGTTCTATCGCGCCTTTTATCTCCGTCGTCGATGGACCAATCCTTATGACTTGAACGTACCTCATGACAGCGAGAATCTGTCAAATGTTCATTGTCACAACGTAATGGACTGGTTTTGGATATTGTCAGCAACGGACGCCTACGACCAGGAAAGTATGTGTAATATAGAATGGTCCAAATTCAAGAAAATCGATAAGTCAAGTTTTGCTTGGAGAAAAGCCTCTCCATGAGCTAACTTCTCTCCGGCGTTAGTGAAGACTCGAATACATGCGCACTGCCGACACGAAATATGATTAGTATAAGGCAGAAAGCCGTTGTGGCTACATTTGATGTATCGCCAAATTCCATTGAGATGCTACTTGGGTATTTCATGGACTAATAGAACACATCAATTCGCTACTCACATAAGCGCTTCGCCATTTTCTTGCTCGTCTCAGAAGGTGCAATATGGTACCCCCAATTCCTTGTTCATGCTCCAGAGATTTACTGGATTGACGAAAATACTTCGTTGCCATATTCAACACAAACCGTTCCGATAGTACAGACATTCTCAACACAGTTCCGATGATAAGAAGCGACTTCCCTGCCGTGCGGTTACAAAGATGACTCATTCTGTACCCTCGATTGGGAGCAAAGAGCTTCGGACTGCTCAAACAATTACCTAACATTGCGATCGAGATTATGGGCGACGAGAAGAAGACTTCGCACTGAAATCTGATACCCCTCAGCTAGCACTTGGCTGCTGTTGCTCAAAATGCCATTCCTTATCTGTCTACCATACATACAACATAGCTTATTTCAGTTCTAATCCGTGTTGCATGCAGCACTAATATTATTGTCCGCGGACGCTGCTCCACAAAAACCATGGACTTCCCTATCTAAGCTCAGTGGCAAAATTTCTCGTCTTTCAATAACACCCCCATCGTAGCTACATAGTCAAGTATCTCAGCCCAATTTTATGCCGTTCATAACTTCTTGTGCAATATGTATAACTACGCACAATGTTTGCATAGTTTGGATTGATACAACATCCGGCAGAACCATACCGCCTGGAGATATCATCCAAAATTTTATCACCGCCATCATCGCGCTTCGCAAGGAGTATCAAATCCAATTCAAATTAACCATAACCCCCAAAATGGTCCGCCAATTCAAGCACCATGAGCGGAAGTACGTCCCCAACTCCAATACGCCCCGAGTGCCCCGAATAAACCTAATCTAAATAAACCAGACTCCTCCGCAAGGTCGACTTCCACAATTACAAATCCGAAAATGACCACCGCGAACACACCGTCCGCGCCCGCTACCACCTCCAAGACCCAGCCGACTACCGTAAGTACAACGCGCTCGCCGGCTCCCTGCGACAACTCGCGCACAAGCTCTCCGCGCTCGACCCCGAGACGGACCCCGTCAGAAAACAGATTGAGAGCGATGTGTTGGAGAAATTGTGGCGGATGGGGGTGTTGAAGCAGAGTCGGGAGCAAGGGGCTGGACTTTCCAGGGTTGAGAGGGAGGTTACGGTTTCTGCGTTTTGTAGGAGGCGTTTGGCGGTGTTGATGGTTAGGAGCGGGATGGTGGAGAATGTTACAGCTGTACGTGTCTCTTTCTTGCCCCTGGGGATGGGATGGGTCTGCACTGGAGTGTGGACCTGGGCTCCCTAGATTCTCCTTCCCCTTAATATGGGTAGTACTTTTGTGCGGTGCTAACAGGTCTACTGGATAGGCGATTACGTTCATCGAACAGGGTCATGTGCGTGTTGGAACTGAGGTGGTCACCGACCCTGCGTTTCTGGTGACCCGGAATATGGAGGATTTCGTGACGTGGGTGGATTCCAGCAAGATAAAGCGCAACATCATGCGCTACCGCGACAACCTAGACGATTTTGATTTGATGTAATATACCCTGGCATCTACGGCGTTGGTTGGGAGATTTTTTTTTTCTTTTAAAAAAAGGATTTGTATTGTATAGTTGGACTAAACAATGATTAACATCGATTAACAATAACTTGTGTATCTGGGTATCATAATATCATCCGATTAGGTGATTAAAAGCGAAACAGTAGGACAGGGCGTATACTCCTGCAATCAATGCGCGATGCAGTGGCGATGGTCGTGATATCATGAACGCAAGCATTCAGTCAAAAATGGCGTGTCAATAGAATCAAAACTCAAAAGAGATAAGAGAGATGGAAGGAGTTAAACAGCCGTGTGTCTCCTCCCCCGAAGTTTGAACCCTCCCCGACGAGATCTAGCCAGCTCCGGCTCGTCAGGGAGATCCATGCGAAACCGCCTCACGCTCCCCTCGTAGTTGGCTTTGCCGTTCTTATCTGGTTCGAAAAACGGCATTCGGTCATTCCCAAACTGGCACCATCGCGGTGCGACTTTGCGCCATAGTCCTCGGACACCACGACTGGCACGGTCGATCTTTGCGTACTCCCGCCGTCGGGTGGAAGGTGAGGTCCAGTCGATGACTGTATTGACTGTATCCGATGGTTGTTTGCATGGCGGTTCTGCAGGAATCGGGTATATCGTACTGGGCCGGCCATGGTCTAGGGATCGATCGGAAACAGAAGACTGCGCATATAACCCCGGCGACAAAGGCGGCGAACCGATATCCGACGACGCAGCCGAGGGAATATGCTGAACGGACATTTTCATCCTGATCGGCGGAGGGGTCATGGCTTCCTGGTCTGGGACTTGGAATAACCGACATGATTCCCGATGTAGTGCCAGTAGAGATTCTCGCTTCTGACCCGGCGAACGGCGACTCGCGCTGTGTATCGACGGGGTCAGGGATACTGAAGTAGGCACCCGACGATGCGAGGAATGCCGCGAGCTGCGACGGCTAGTGGGGTTCGAGTGTGCTGTGCTCCGGGAAGTTGGTCGACAGTGGTGGGACGAGGCATGGCTATAGGAGGACGGAGGCGAGGAAGTCGCTGTGGGCGTTCGCTTTGGAGTGTGACGAGTAGGCGGGTCGAGATCCATCGTAGAAGTTGTCGAGGATGAAGGCTTCCTCGAAGCAGATGTTATGTCTCCATCCGGGGTAATTTCAGTGGTTTCTGAAGCTGGAGTCGAAAGAGAGTTTGTATGAATAGAAAAGGAGTTGGCCATAAAGGAGAAATAAGGCAACGAGTGATAAGGTGAATCGGACGAAAACGACGAACGCAAGGGTGCAACACAGACAAGATGATGTCAGGTGTGTACGCCAGGTACAAGTCACATGCAAACCGGTGCCTAGAGAGAGAGACTGAGACGCTCAACGTCTTAATAATACCAAGTAGACGAAGAGATGCAGAAGGATGTGAAGAAATGCAGGAGATGCAGTTTATAAGGCTTTTCACCGACGGAATAGACTATGCTTTAGTGTCTTTAGCGTTTTTAGCTTCTTCTTCTTCGGTTGAGGACTTTTTGTTCTATTCTTGTGTTTTGTGTTGTTTCTTTCTTTTGTTTCATTGCTTGCTGCCTGGAGGATCCATTGTTGCCTGTTGGCCATACATTCACTTCCACTTTATCTGTTTCATCTATACTCCATGTTTTCAACTGTTCCTTCTGTATGTACCTGTACGTGCCCCTCGCTAAGAACCCGTGGCGGCAGTAACAGCACCAATCACCGGTCCGGAATTCCGCATTCGTCAGGCGCTCTCCGGTTTCATGTGGCGCGCGCTTCCATTTTCGGTTCCCCGGCCAATCACAACCGTTAAATCCCCACTTTGCCGATCTGGTTCGGTTTCTCCGCCGCACGGACCAACTATAAGTGTTTTGATTGGTGGCAGCCCCTGACCGCCACTCTGGCGGCAGCGGTGACTGGACCAGTTCTGGACCCGCTGCTTTGGGTTAGCGTCGTTTTTGATCTTATCTTGATCAGTGCATCGACTCTGTGCTTGGGTTATTGTTTCCGGAATATCACTAGAAGGCGTGGAATATTCCAATTGAAGATGAATGTACAGAGTACTTGTATGGATATCAGTAGTTCCTGAACCATTACTGCCTCGCCGCAAGCACGGTTCATACTAGGTAACCCTTGTCGTTGAGAGTTGTCTTTGTACTTTTCGCTTCACTGCTATCCCAAACCTCAGCCACCCAGTCACTGTGGAATCTCATCTCACCTCCTTCATCAAGCTCGTCGCTCACGATACCTTCGAGAAGCTTCACTCATGTCAACGTACCCACCCCACCCCAAAATTCCCCTTCTCCACCCAACAGCCCATCGACTACTTCACCGCATACCAGCAACTCCATAAACAGCTAGAAGCCACAGGCCTGTGTATCAGTGCAAGAAACAGACGCTACAACCCACCTACGTCATATTTGAGCTAAATCTATAGCAGTCCACCAAGGAACCAGTGATCGAAGGACATCCGCCCAGATGCTGCTGTTTACTGATGGCCATTTATTAAGTCCTCTTTGCTAAGAAGGCAATTCAACGCAGCAAGTCCAGCATGAAAGAAAAGTTGAGTGAGCAGTTTCCGAATATCAAGCTGTACAAGCTCACCTTGTGACCTGTACAGAGTCTCCTCTGGACATTCCCCATACTCATCAATAATGCGCGATATACAATTACCGAGACAATCCATTGTACCGGTGGAAGGGTTGTATGGCAAGGGAAACCCTGGGGCCGGTAATTTTCGATGATCTGCTCCAAGTTTTTCCTTTTGGTGAGATAGTCCTCGCTTTTATGTATGCCAACGTATTCAATGTTGCTTGTTGATCGATTGTTAATCTCCAGTTTCCTCCCTGCGATTGAGATCTTTTGGCATCTGTCAGAACCACACCAGCCTTCAAATTTGAGAGTCATTAGCAACGATCCTCAACAACATCCACTTGCTTCACACCAAATGCCGGTACATATCTTCTCCAGCTCCCCTTGAATGCATAGAATGCCGGGAAATTTCCCCCCATGCGGTAACCTCGTCAGCAGAATCAGCGACTATCACTGGAACAATGTGACAACATTCCTTTTCACCCCAACAGATGAGTATTGAGGAAGCATCCTTGTCAAGCATCGGCTTCAGTATGTTTGCCATATCTTCTTTTCGATGAGTATGAGCTGTTTGCTGAGAATCGGGTATGCTCAGTAGCGACGAGTACTTTGATATGGCTTGCCTTGAGTTTTCGTCTCGATCATTGATATCAGGTTTGTTTCTGTATCGACTTGGGACCGAATTCCGAAATCCAACATTGTTGTTCAGTATGTTTGTGATTCGTAGCTGTTGGTCGCAGAACATGGCAAATCCATGATACACTCGACCGGCATCTTCTTCAGAACGTTCTTTCAACTCCTTCACCACAGAGTCCAAATACTCTTGTATGATGACCTCTGGCACTTCCAAACGGGCTTCGGCAACATGGTGACCCTATGAAGTACGTTAGCTTTTGACGCGAGAAACATTATCGGAAAAGTAACTCACCAGCGTAACGAGAAGTTCTGCACGACTTATGGGGATAGCCTGCATATGAAGATGTTTCTGAGCACTCAGCTGCTGAAGCATTCGAATAGACGTAGTCATCTCGCCCCGATCCCATAGAACATTTGCTAAATCGTATTTCGCTGGTCTGATCTTATGTTTTCAGGAAATGAAGAACCTTGATTAATATGAGCCAACGGCAATGGACTGGGTTTGGGGAAGCCATATGGATCCGCGAGGCCCTGACAGCAGTGTTAAGTCGACATGCAAAACAGCTACGAGTGACTCTACTATCAAAACGCTGGTGGGGAATGGAGATTAAAGAGACCCTACAGTCAGGCAAGGCGGGCATGGCAAGGTCAAGATATCTGTACGACAGAATTAAGAGAGGTCCGGAACAACTACTATCGAGTCATCCGACGAGCAAAACGCACCTGTTGGGAAACCTTCTTGGAAGGGGCAACAGATCAACCAGGTCTGAAGGATACTGCTAGATACTGGTGGGCTCTAGACTACACAAAGCCCAGAACTGTGGCAATGACTCCAACACTACATGGACCCCAGGGACAGCTTGCCAGCTCCATTGATGAAAAGGAAACTTTGGTTCGGGAGACAGCCTTTCCCCAGGCACCGGGAGATAACCGGGAAGTTGAGATCCCCCAAGGGTCCTGGCACAGCCAAGTAGATGAGGAGTTAGTCAAACAAGCACTGATTTACCAGGCAGTCCAGAAAGCTCCAGGAATTGACAGACTAAACTTCCGCGCTCTCCGGCTCTTATGGGAGTGGGACAGCCCCAGAATTGTTGCTCTAACCCGACAATGCTTCCGGCTAGGTCTACATCCACCAGTGTGGAAAGTGGCAAAGGGCATCCTGTTAAGGAAACCCAACAAGCCAGACTACACAGCTGTGAAGGCCTACCGGGTGATTAGCTTACTAAACTGCCTAGGGAAGGTGGTTGAGAAGATAGCAGCGGATGCAATTGCCCACCACTGTGAGACTATGGGAGTACTACACCCAGGACAGATGGGAAGTCGCAAACAACGGAGTGCAATTGATGCAGTGGCATGTCTGACAGATTACAGCCGTGTGTGCTACTGTAGCTGCAGGCGCAGCCGGTGGTGTGGGCCAACTTATTGCTGTTGTTGATAGCAAGCTTTGCGTTGAGGCTGGTACTGGTCATCCACTACCCTCATGCAAGAGTATTTTTGCGTTCATCCAGACTTCTGGCACAACATTTATTGGTGTCACGGTCAATGCCTATTGCCCTCAATTCCTCAGTCTCTTTGTGTCGTGCCATGGCTCTGATACAAAGGCCACCGCAAGAAGCGACAGTGCCTTCGAGATGACTGGATTCAACTCTCAGAAGGACTACAACTGCAAGGGCGACCATGAGGGTGAGAAATGTATCACAACGAATGTGCAAAAGCTTGCTGGTATATGCATGACCCTATAGAATGTATACTACCTGCGAAGCCCATCAAACTGTCGGTTTTGCAAAAACGTTCCTAGGGACTTGGTATCATGGATATGTACATACACTTTTGTATATAACAAGCAGGGAGGCATCCCAGAGATGGCATCCTTGACATAATAGTAACTTGTTTAAAAATTTCGCCATGAACGCAGGCACCCTCTCTAGCCATAGGATCACGGCTATTCTTCATCAATATAGTCCATGATGCATTCATCAAGCAACAATCGCTAATTTCAAGGCCATTGTTCAAGACTACATGCTGCCCACGGGGAAGATTTGATAATGCAGCACACAGAGCTCAATATGTATGCCTAGTGTGATCATAATAGCGTATTCTAGGTGTAAAGTCTCATCCTTGATTCCAATTTCACTTATTCGCAAAGACGATCTATATACTTACAGAGATTGGAACTTCCGGTACAGAAAATTAAATAACGTAAGAAATGATGCATAAATCCCACACTGAAGTAAAAAATTGTCGGACTTGAAGAAGACGTCTTTGAGATGGTTGGTGATCAGGAGAGTCAAAACGTTAATCACATATGTCTCTGCACAACCTCTCCATGAAAGACCCTGGGGCCTGGGAGCATGAGTTGGAGGGACAGAGCTGCCCTTGTTTTCAGTCTTCATATTGCTAGACATGATAATGCAAAACGGTTGATGTACTAAACCAAGCACTGGGATATTAATTGACTGTTTTCGAGTCATTTGAATAAAAAGAATATGTGTTTCCTACCTATATCCAAGAAGTATTTCACTTGTATTCCGAGTTGGGGGATCGTAGATAGTGAGAATGATATTGTTCAAAGAAGAGTATGGGACTTCACAGGAGATATCACATGATACTTCCAGTATCAAAGAACATAGGTGGTCTGTGGATGCAACAATAAACTTCTAAGGCTGCTGGGGGCCACGGTCGGATTATAATTATATAGTTATACCAGAGCGGCGTCTCTTTAGGGTAACACGTGCTTGACCGCCCTCCGGAAACAAAACCAAAAATGCCGCGAGAAATTAATCGGCCCGACTGGTCCCCACTAACGCAGGACCCATGGTCCAGGGGTATGCTTAGCACTTACGTCATGCTCATAAAATACTCGCGGCGCCGCCCGCCAACCACTTATCCGTGCTGTAGTTAACTATGTACTCGGACTACGCTTAGCCCACTTTCCTGGCTAGAAAATAAATGTGGAGATAAGACAATTACCATGTGATATAGTTATGGATCATTTATTATTCATCTATTCTACACTCAATGAGAATAAGTCATTAAATACGCCCATATCTCAGAACGCCAGTCGTTTCTATATAAAAACCATTATTTACATATTCTTAAGATAACAGAGTAGCCTCTTGCGCAGTCTAGTTAACTCCCTAGTCAATTGCGCCTGTTATTCAACATCTAGTAATTTTGCATCCACGCCACCATCTTCCGGCTGGCATTAGCAGATGAGAGCACTAGAGGACCTGCTTCAAGGGTGGCTTGGCGATTTATTGGGGCCTTTGCTATATTACTGTGGTCGAGGGACTTCTTGAGATCCCTCTCGCAGGTTTCAAATCGGTGGAATAATAGCGTATTTGCATCTATAGGTCGCCGAACATGTCGTTGTACTGTCAGGACCCAAATACGGAGAAAGAGGTCTCACATTATATGGTCTCACATGACCCCACAGTAGTATTTAGCCAGTTCACGAGATGGAGTCTTGGACTCTAGCGATTAGTTCAGAAATGAACTGTTGCGGGATATCTAACTGGCCAGGCCGACATAACAGGAAATCAAGATATGGAAATACACCTGCATGCATCCGAGTTCAACGTCAACTCTCTGTCAAGTCCGCGATATTGTCACAAAAGCCTTCGCAGCAGATGGTTTGGACTTACTCTTGGCCTTCAAAAAGGAAAGGCGGGTTCAATGACAAAGGTTGGAAAGGAGCCTCAGGAGGCTTCAGACACGCGGGTGGCAGTGGTAACAAGGTCTGTCCACTTCTATAGAATTTCAACAACGAATATAAGGAGACCTGATTATCCGACAAACTGTGTCCCGATATTGAATTCTGGGAAATGGCTCGAGGGAGACAGAGAACTTGTTGTATTCACAAATAAATCGAACTTGGCGACATTTTGCTCTCAGTGAAGGCATGTGCGATACGCAAACCTGCACCTTCAATATTAACCAGTGTACTATCTGTGAGACTTGTCATTCAAGACATACCCAAACGGCCTTGGAGGAAGTAGTATACTCCGAGGTGCATTGGAGTCAAACTTCCTCTGACTAAGAGCTTGCTCTGTTCTAGGAAAAGGTACACTTGCGGGCTCTCCTGCCTGCAACTGAGCATGAGATAAAAAGGGTTGTAAGCAAGCGCGCTTTTTCCAAGGCCCGAAAAGCCATGTTATATCGGTATCTTTATCCCTAATGAGATGAAAAATGTCAGCTCGAGAATCATCTGAAATTGCGAAGCGTTAAAGGACAGCTCTTTACCATCGAATCAATCGCGGTGGGAAATATGGCAACCTTTTCCCTTGCTTTGCCCATGCTCTCCAGAGGGCATTTTCAAGCTGTTGGTAATTTTTAAGCTGTGCCCTTCGTTTGGTGTCCCATATATCCTCATCTTTCCATTCAAGGGACAAATAATCTGTGTTCTGGGTGGCTTCGTGCGTGATCATGGAATCATCAGAAGCGACTCGTGTCATGTTTGGCGCTTTCTGAGTAGATTGGATCAGGAAAACGCCTTTGAGGAGCTCTGAGAGGCAGTTAACCATAAAATGCAACAGCTACAAGAGAAAAATCGCATCCTTCGAGATGAACTTCGCCAGGAGAGGGAGAGGCACCAAAAGACGCAAGAGGAACTTTCCCAGCAAAGAGAAAAGCATATTTTAGAGTGCAAGATCTGCTATGTGCAGCCAGATCGCTGGGTGCTCATTCTATGTGGGCACATGGTCTGCAGGTCATGCGCAGGAAGTCTTGGAACAATGAAGAAGTGTCCTATCTGCCGGGCAACAATCACGGGATATATCAGATGCTCCCTTTTGCAGGATAAAGCATATATATATATATATATGTCTCGTGTTGCAGGTCTAGTTCAATGACTCGAGAGTAATGAAAGTATAATCAACGCACACCCAAGCTTGACGTCAAGTGATATCACTATGGCCATTGACTAGACCTACATCTTTTACGGACTCAACTACCAACTGGGAGCTGTTCTGCTTGCAGCCTCACCCCGGTGGTACCTGTACTAAGCACTTGGCTTAAATTTCTGCTGAATGCTCTCCCCTGGGCAACCGTTGTGACCGTTTTATCTCTACCCCAGTAGACAATGAATAAATGCACTTGAGATCTAGATCAAAATACTTGTGACCCATATAGACCGTAGTCAGAAGACCGAGGGCCCTTGCAGTTACTAAGCTAGGGTAGCCACCAGTTGACAGTTCGAAAGCCAGGGAATTCACAGGCCCTCGTTTTATAGTCTACAAAATGCATCACTCATCCCTTCAATAATAATGGCAAACCAGTTACCTAACTATGTCATAACAATAACCACACGTATTCCTAGAGTAAATCCTACAACGAATAAATAAACTCACTGTTCTCCCAATCCGTCAAGTCCAACCACCTGAATCCAGTTAGCAATCACGCACACTTTATAAAATAAACAAGGGCAACGTACTCCTGATTCTCCAAACGCACATAATCCTCCCTCGCCCTAATACCTGCCTTCTTGTTGTTCTCCTTCTTATACCACCACCAGATGAACCCCAGAATCAAGAGGCAAACTCCCCAGCAAACGATAATTGTAATCTCGGCGGGGACGTAGCGCGGTGCGTCCTTTGGCCGGAAGACTTGTGGTCCTTTATCAATGTCAGCATTCATCCTTTGCTTTACAAGTAAACAGGGTTGAAAGGAAGGAAGGTACCAATGATATTCCCCGCACAATACCCAATTAAATAAAGCGCCGCCACAGTCGTCTTCTTTGTATACCCAGCCATATTACTCGACACCAACGACAACAGCGCCACAAACGGCGTCGGACTCGCCTGTGTCATGTAGTACCCGATCAACCGCCCCACGTCGTTTTCCAGTGGTAGTGCCACGATAAGCACCATGCCCACGATCGCACAGATCAGACCGCCTGTGCTGCACAGGATGCGTTGTTGGGTGATGTGGCTTGTGTAGCCACTGGCGATGAGGGCGATGACTTCGACGGCGCCGCCGGGGACGCCGTAGAGCAGGGACTGTTCTTCGCTGTAGCCGAAACTCGTGATCTGCGTTTGTCGGTTAGCTGGTCATGAATGAGGTATAGTATGGGAAATGAACATACCAATTGGTTGAAGAAGTTGGTGATACCTCCATTCGGGATATCAGCAATAAGTGCAACGAAGAAGAATGCCCATGTCATCGGGTCCATTAGCGCCTCCTTCACTTGATAGAGCTTGAAATGCTTATTTCCAATACCCTGCTGATTAACTCTGACTCTCGCAACAGCCAGAACCCGATCTTCCTTCTTCAACCACCGCGCATTCAACTGGCTATCCGGCACGATCCAGAGGAAGATAAGTCCCAGCGTGACAGTCAACAAGCCCGTGCACAGGAAGACGATTTTCCAAGACTCGATAGCTGAACCATGACGCTGTGTGCCGATAGCAATGCCGTAGGCGACGAAACCACCCAAGACCTGCCCCCAGCCGTTAAAGCTAAACCAGATGTTAACACGGCTGGCTTGTTCATCTTTGGTGTACCATTGCGAGGTAAGGAGGGCAAATCCGGGGGTTACGGCTGCTTCGAAGACACCGAGGCTGTTTGGTTAGGATGCTGTCAACTAAATGTGTAGGCTTGGACGTACAAGAAGCGGATTGCGATGGCGCCGGGGTAGTTCTTCACGGCGGCGAAACAGCAGAGAATTGCGCCCCAGATAAGGATGCAAGCTGCCGAGTATTTACCCAGGGGTAGACGCTGGAGGAGGACGTTGGTTGGGTATTCCCATGCGAGGTAGCCTGCATCGGTCAATTTCGAATTTGGATAAACGAGTCATTGGAGAATACCGAAGTAGAATAAACTCCCCAGCCATTGATATTGATCTCCCACTAGACTTAGGTCTTCTTTGATGCCCATGACACTTGCGTAGGATAGTGTTGTTTCTATAACGATGACCAGTTAGCATCATCCGCGGAGATGTAATACAGTCAATGAGGGGAAGCGTACTATCTAGATAATTCATCCCATAGACAAAACACATAATCGGCATCAGATGCCAGTCGATTATCTTCAATAACCGTTTGTTTGTTCCGGCATCAAGCTCAATAGCCTCCCCCTGTAACTCCTCGAAGGCATTCAACGCCTCGTCCGCATCGTGGGCGCGTGCCGGTTGTTTCTCTGTAGAGACATCTTTCTCAACGTCCACGGTAGCTGGTGGCTTCTCGTCTGCCATGATTGTGATGGAAGACAGAACAATGGAAGAAGGAAAGAAGAAGGAGGGGTGAAGGGCAACTAAACCCCTCAGCTAGCGAGCGGTGACCCTATGTACATATGGCATAATTTGTATACAGTACGCTGCATGCCTCCCCCTTACGCGTTGACCGCTGTTATCGACGATATCCGGGGTACAGCACTCGAACATCCGAACAAGGAAATGCCGAGCGAAGATGCACTGATGCCAAATGAGGAGGTCAGCGAATGACAGTCCACGATACGAGGAGTCGCTGTTATCAGCTGACGGACTGCGGGGAAATCAACATAAAGCGAGATAGGAAGGATTATCTGGTTATCTTGGAGCACGCTGAATGGATGGATTCAGCCTATCGGGAAGATATTGGATTGGATAGTGTACAAACAAGGTACTGATTGCTGATATGACATGCTTCTGCTCAAGTGCTGTCAAAATACAAGTCATTTTCCGGTATCTGCATCTGATAAGAAGACATGACAAGCATAAATGTAGCACTTTCAACATTATAGCTCTCTATTTTCCTGCGACACGAGCCGTATACGCCTCCCATCCGGCCTTCTGATACTGCTTCGCCGCCTCCACCGGGTCCGGTGCTGCATAAATCCCCCGACCAGCAATGATAAAATCAGCACCCCTTCCAATTGCCGACTCAGGCGTCTGATACTGCTGTCCAAGTTTATCCCCCTTGGACGCAAGATTCACACCCGTCGTAAAAACAACAAAGTCCTCCTCGTCTGAAGCCACACTACCCTCAGTCGGCACCTCCCCGAGCGATCGCGTCGACACAAACCCCAACACAAAGCCCTTGAATTTCCGCGCGTGGTCCACAGACGCCTTGGTATATTCACCCGTAGCCAACGATCCCTTCGAGGTCATCTCGGCCAGAATCAGCAAGCCACGCTCGGGGCCGTAGGGGAAGTCCGCAGCGGACGCGGTCTGGGAGAGCGCGTCTACGATACCCTCACCGGGGAGAATGCTGCAGTTGATGATGTGCGCCCATTCGGAGATGCGGAGGGTGCCGCCGTGGTACTGCTTCTGAACGGTGTTACCAATGTCGATGAACTTGCGGTCTTCGAAGATGAGAAAATTGTGCTTTTCTGCGAGGGTCTTGAGCCCGGTGATTGTTTCCTCGCTGAAGTCGGAGAGAATGTCGATGTGCGTTTTAATCACGGCGATGTGAGGGCCCAGGCCTGTGAGTCAATGACGGTCAGTTTGGGTTTACCTTGCCTAACATAGCATCGCATTCAGCTCTGAGGTTGCATGATTCGTAAAAAGCAAAACAAACGTACGATTGGCCAGGTCCAGAAGCTCCTTGGTGGTTGTCACGTCCGCGGAGACAGTCACATTGGTCTTTTTGGCTTCTGCGATTTGAAATAATCGCTTTGCGAGTGCATTGGGGTGGTTGCTGGCGCGAACGCTGTAGGTCAATTGCGATTTAGACGACATTTCTGTATTGATTCCGATATAGACGGTTCAGTCACGAGTCACTCAGTACAAGTTCTCTGCGCTTTCAAAAATTGGAGAAGATCCAGCTTGAAATAATTGTGGGACTGAATGTGACAATATCTAAAATCCTTATCAGTCCCCGCGTGTACCGCCACATCTACCACCCCTCTGGTTAAGCCACAAGTGGCGCAACTATACAAAATCGTAGCATTGACAGATGCATTCAGCGGCGTATCATATTTCGTGAGAATTAGTCGACATCAAAAATGCTTAGTAAGAGATAGAGATCAAGTCCTTCCCAACCCCAAACACACTCAATCCCCACAAAGCTCCCTGCGCCAACCAGAAGAATCGTCCCATCAACCGTCCCTTGCCCTGCGGCTTGCCCGAGTACACATATCCATAAAGGAACAAAGACCGGCACACGAGCCATGCGGCACCAATGCTAGTAGCCAGTCCGGGGTACTTAAGTCCCGCAACAAGCGTGAAGAGCATGGTCTGTGGGGCGTTTTCGAGGAAGTTGCCGTGAGCGCGCTGGGCGCAGTTGAATTGCTCGGCTTTGGGCTGGAGGGTATTAGCTAGATTCGTTCCAGATAGAGGGAGTAGTTATAGGGATAGCTTACGTTAGACTTGCATTGCTCGATGGTCGCGTAGCTGTGCGGATAAGGCACGTTGGCTCCTTTGCGGCTGCTTGTCACGATGAGGCCGTGGACGAAGCCTAGGACGGGGATTGCGCCTAGGGCAACGGCGATGACGGAGCTACAAGCATGGCATTATTATTGGTTTTCTGCTGACTATACCTTATACCCGGTGCGGAGTTCATATCTATCCCAGACTGCGGAGACTCACCCGTAGCTATCCGGAACACTGATGGCAACCATGATGTGCGTTATTAGAGTCAGGATGTCTCTATTGAGAAGAAGATTCAACAAAGCAAACTGTCTGTTTTCAAAGAGGGAACACCTTTAATTTAAGATAGACAATTGACATAAGCAGCTGAACTCGATGCCGTATCCGAGGAACCGGATCATCACCGTTCCGGTGACACACATCCATACAGCAGTGAATCCTACGGATAGGAATGGAACACCATAGAAGGGCTGTTTGTATAGATTCAATAGGTCCAATCAACGGTGGACATTGCCGAGAAAACCTATCGGGAGAACTTATTAGTGCGCCTATTGACAATCAAAAAGTTGACATACAATACTGTACACAGAGCTCTACTCCAAAGCGAAGTACAACTGCTGGGCTTTGTTTGCGCCGGGTAAGGACGAATAAGAATCTTGCAAATTGACACCACCCCCCCCCCCAACAAACCATACATTTCCCAGCAGTTGTACCTCCGTAAAATGAATGAAAAATAGAGTAGAAAGGTAAATCAATGCTATCTCACTGTCTTTCTGAAAAGAAGTATCTCATGATAGTATTCTCAAGCCACCCACGATCCTTTTCCCTCCCCTTTAAAATGAGGTCTTTTGCAAACCTCACTAGTCCTTCTTCTTGTTCTTTTGTAGTCTCAGGTGCTATGATAGATACCCAAGAAAGAATGTGTATTCCAAAATAAACAGCAATGTTATAAACCGATGAGCCTTGCGACACGCCATATCCAGCTATCAGGCCCTGAAGAATAACCTCACATACCTTGATGCCCTTCAGCTCCTGTAGAATGTAAAACTCGCTGGTAATATGACAAAGGTCCTGGTCTCGACGGCCATGATGGGAGAATTCCCAGTCAATGGGACTGAGAAGGATGTTTTCACCAGACTTCGACGTTATGTCTGAAATTAAAAGGCTTTGAGAGGTATTAGCAAACAAATAGGAAAATTCTCTGAGAGTGAAAGTAGTCAATAAAAGTAAAATCTGAGAAAGAGATACATACTTTCTCAGGGAGAAATCTCCATGCACTAATCCCATCCCCATCTGATCATTTTGGCGCTCGATCTCTTCCGCCGCATATTCCTTTACCTTGTTGGCAGTGCCATCAAAAAGGTGTGGGAACGTTCTGATCTTCTGTTCAAGAATGTCGTAATAGTAATTACGCAGTT
Organism: Aspergillus intermedius; assembly: GCA_039880815.1. Classification (NCBI taxonomy): domain Eukaryota; kingdom Fungi; phylum Ascomycota; class Eurotiomycetes; order Eurotiales; family Aspergillaceae; genus Aspergillus; species Aspergillus intermedius. Next base: position 520,114 of record JBDODA010000001.1, on the reverse strand, counting down.
TATCTCCGCCGTCGAAGTTCTTGTCTATGGATGGTAGAGACGATAGACACCGCGAATTTTCGTATTTCGATGGTTGCGAATGAAACGAACGCAACCAAAGCCCGATCGCATGGCCGACAGAAGCCGCAAAGGGTGGAGATAGATCACTTTCCACTGGGTGTAGAAGTAAGCTCAGTAACGGGGTTGTATTCCGAAAGTCTTGAATCACTTGAACACCCTCTCGTGGGAAGATCTGATATGGGTGAGGCGGTTTAATAATGAACCGATCATGATATGCTGGAGGAATATGGCTTGACAACCCCTCTAGAATATGATACTCATTCCCCTACATATATCTTGATCAGCAATGGTTGAGATATGCGCACCTCCGAGCTACTTACACATCGACTTGCTGGAATTGTGGTATCGACTGTGCCGGTCAAAAGATAATCCTTGGAGTACTTGATGATGACGCTTTGGCTTCCGTCTGAAAGCGGACTGGCAAGTCGACCTCGATAAGTGAAGTTAAGGGCTCCTCCAGTTAATTGTTCAGCGCCCAAGCATTCAAAAGGAGTGTGAGACAAGAGATTAAGGATGGGTGTAAGGTTATCGACATTCCTCTCTCTTTCTGCTGCCACCATTGGCAATGGCTCTTGGGAAGGCATATTTGTACCAATTGAAGGGTTTGGGAGAGGAGAAATACAGAGGTAGTGGATTGGTCAATAGATATATCCTCGATGGTGTCAATTGATCGAAGCAGGATCAGATCCGCTACATGCCAACTCCCCTCACTTCATGTACATGATGTAAATCAATTCCAATTCAATAACGAGCAAGGCGTCTCTCTCGGAGATACATGGAAAAGATAGGTATGGCGAAAATGTCAGGAAATTTATAGCTGAAGAGTTGAGATACCGCTTATTTATTGAATCATCTCAGCCCTTACATCTAGAAAGGGGCACTGTAGGGCACACGATCCTTTGAGTGATCAATCACAACTGGCTTCTGCTTGCATAATAATACTTAGTCCAATAAAGTGAGACGCCTATTAGGATCAACCATTCATTCAATCATACTCTACTTTGAATAGCCAGCAGTTTCAGATCACTCTGAAAATGAGATTCGCGCCTCAGCAAGGGAGAAGAATGCATTGAGAAAGAAAGGCCGCTATTTGGGTAAATCAAAACGCTTTATCTTATATAGCACCATGCTTGTTTGAAGACTTACACCTTTTTATGTGGGAAAACCAGCTTTCAAGTTATACAGAAACAGGAGATAAGTAGGGCTTGTTGGAAATAAATAGCTTCATGATTGTGCATCTTATCCCTCTTGCTATTAGGCTTCAAGTATCCTTGTAGATACAATCTCAAGCGTGTATGTATTTTCCTGGTCATATTAGTCAAAATCATAGCCATGTAATAACCAACAACAGCCTCAAACTTAACACAAACTTGTTGTCACAAAAAGAATAACGATATTTAAAAGCAGATACAATGGCCAAGAATGATGGTCCACATCAGCAAGTTCATGAAAAATCAGAAGATGCTCAGAAATGCCCTGACACAAGCAGCGCGAGAGATGATCCGCAGGGAGAGGCAACGGGGCACAACATTGTGAATAGCACATTCAGAAGCTATCAAAAGGGTTTCATTGTTACCATGGCTATATTTGCTGCCATGATGTCTCAGCTGTCGAGCCAAATGTACTTTCCGGCAATTCCGCTGCTCGCACAGCACTACCAGGTGACAACAGGCCGCATTAACCTTTCAATCATCACTTACATGATCGTTCAAGGACATGTGCCGTCTGTCATGGGTAGCTTTGCTGATATGGGCGGTCGTCGACCGGCCTACATTACTAGCTTTCTGATTTTTCTTGCAGCGAATATTGGGTTAGCATTGCAGAATAGTTATGTGGCATTACTAGCCCTTCGCTGCATTCAGAGCGCAGGAAGCAGTGCGGCGACTTCCCTTTGGTATGGTGTTGCAGCTGATATTGCGAGCTTAGGCCAGAGAGGTAGATATATGTGACTGATCAACGGGGGTATATGGTTTCACTGTCACTAGGGCCTACTCTCGGGGAAATTTTGGTGAACTGACTCCAGTGGAGAAGTATCTTTTGGTTTCTGGTTATTTTCAGTGGCCGCTGCTTGGCTATCTACGTTATAGCAATGCCGGAAACCTCAAGGGAACTTGTAGGACATGGGAGCCTGATTCCCAGCGCTGCATGGAGAAGATCCATGATCCAATGCGTTTCTTTGCGTTGTCACAAGGGATCGATAGTGAATATATCAATGCATCAAAAGCAGGAGCATCAAGTCTCAAAGCCACCAAGATTCAACCCATTCAGTACACTGGCTGTCTTCCGGAATAAGGCTGCTTCTATTACGATCTGCTACATTGGCCTGATCTTCTGGGTCAGTATTGCTGTAATGACAACCACGGCAAACCTCTTTGGTGTCCTGTACGGTCTCAATTCGTTCAAAATCGGATTGTGTTTCATGTAAGTCGATCGAATGTCTAGACCAGCGAAGTAAGTCCGTGAGTCTCCCATTTACTAACACGAGAGGATCTCGTTTTCTCATGAAACAACCAGACCCTTTGGTGTTACCGGATGCATTGGCTCTATCCTGACCGGAACGATCATCGATTTGAATTATCGACGCATAGCTCGCCAATGCGGACACCCTCCTACCAACGAAACACATCACAGCCACCAAGAGTTCCCTTTCGAGAAAGCCCGCCTGCAAGTCGCCTTCCCACTGATTATCCCGGCGATCGCCACCATTGTCCCATATGGCTGGGTCCTGGGACAGCATGTACCCTTGTTTGCACCGCTTATCCTGCAAGGGGTCTTGGGATTTTGCTGCACCGGGTCTATGAATGTTCTGAGTTCTCTTCTCGCCGATCTATCCCCGGACCGGCCTGCTACTGCAGCTGCAGCTTTGAACCCGGTTCGGTGCTGGCTTGGGGCTGTGTTAGCGGCTGTCTTGGAATACCTGCTTTCAGGTATGGGTTGGGGTTGATGCTTCTGCTTTTTCGGTTTGGTACTTGTAGCTGCCTCACCATTGCTACTGGTGGAATATTGGTATGGGATGAAGTGGCGCAGCGCGAGGAGAGACGTAATAAGAGATACTTCTACGCCTGCCGAGGGGGATGGATGTCCGGTAGATGGTTAGTACGCTACTCATAATGGTTGTTCTGGAGGCATTGCTACGCATTGAAACCGTTTGGTCAGTTTGAATGACATTTGCGATAATTCGCGTTCAAGAAATCTGTGTGGCAACGCTATACCAAGTTGTAAGCAAATCTGATATATACATCCAAAAGCTATTGGTTATTCTAAACAGTAAAAACCTAGCCCCTGCTTACACTACCATACTTCGCCTGCCATGCGAAGAAGTAGAGTAGCGCGCCCAGTGGCTGACCAACAACGCAGAAGCTAACCCAAAAGATACAGTTGCCAATTACCTTACCTAGAGGATCATGCATTTTCTCCAATGGCGTGGTAATGGCGATCAAGGGGAGCTGGAACATCATTCCGAAGAATGCGACTCCTGACAATGGTGAGTAAAGGTAAGAGCACTATAAATAGAGGGGAAGCATACCAATGACATTATGAGTGGGAATCCCAACAAGCATCTCATGGAGTACAGCAGAAATGAAAAACACCATTGTACTCGCCGCGAGAGCACTCCACCCTCGTCCTACTAACGGCGAATACACGTGCCTCTTCATGAAGAGATATACCGGTCGATTCCAAGATCTCCAGTAGGTTCCCAGACTAGAGCTGTTCCACCAGTCTGTGTAGAACTCGCGGTCACCAAATCGCATTATTTCAGCTAACGCATTCAGCAAGGATTGGAAGATGGCGAAGAAACCTGCCAGCCAAATGACCAGAGAAATGGTGGACAGCTTCATGACTCTCTCCAAAATGGATGCAATGTCCATGACGGCGATCTTATCAATCGAGTTCCGTAACACCGGCGTGGCATACTGAGCTGAAAGAAGCCACATGAACACGGCTAGACAGAAGAACTCTCCCAGGCGTTTCGCCACAAAAGACCACCGGATGTGCGATGACCGGGGATACACTGGCTGGTAAACCAGTGTTGGAGCTAACCAGAAGTATGTAAGGTTTCCAAGTGTAATGTTCCTAGGATACGGGCATGAAGAATAGATGTCGGGCAGGGCAGACTCTGCAGACGGGTTGAGCATCGCCTGCCGAAGGTCTCGATTGGTAAAGGCGTACGAGCAGTTCTTCAACCACACTATAATGGCGTGAACCTCGCAGGCCGTCCCAATGCCCGGATGATGAATGTAGAAATATACCACAAAGCTCGTCACGGCAAGACAGAGTGTTGCATTGAGCGTGTGGAAGAACGCGGCAAACCGCCAGGTCCTCTGGAAAACTTGCTGCCCACGTTCGTTCTCCTCAGGGGATGCATCTTTCTTCCTCTGGCCTACTGTCTTCTTGGCCTGTTTTGCGACAGCCAATTCAATCACATAGGCAATGAACAGGTGACATGGAACAAGGGAGAATAGGATGGAGCCAAGAACCACGTCTTGCTTTCGGTAATCATGGCATTTGATGCAGATGAGAACTCCATACTGAATACTCGTCAGCATTGTCCTCCAATATATGTGCAGCTAACCACCACTGACCTTCATGAAATTCTCTATAATCAGGCGGAAGTTCATAGCAACTATATCAAGTCAGCCCCTGACGAGAACAGCCAATCCGGAAGCTATCCTACCCAAAACAATCACCATCAGGTTGCGGAAACCAAGGAAGCTAGTTGTAGTACCCGAGTCTCTACTAAGGCTCGAGTGCCGTAGCTTCGAATGATAGGCCTCCACATGTCGATATTTGCTCCTCCTTGTTGTCCTCTTCGTTATTCCTGGGTCTGCTTTGCCGGCAGTTAACGGAACATTATGTCGGGGTGCGTTCGACCTAGACTGTGGCAAAAAATCGCCATTGCTGGTCGCAGTAGCCGTAGCACTGCTTGTAGTATGTCTCCTAGGATGATCCATTTTCTTCCAACTTTCCACAAGGATGGTTGTGTCCAGAACGTTGTAGGAAGGAGCTCCAAAAGCACTATGTTTCCCCTCAGTTCCACAACGGATAACGCTTGGACAGGATCACAATCCTAGACGGGCTTCGTTGCAATCGTTCATGACACGACTCTAGGGGATGACAAAGCGAGAATGTACCTCAACGGCATGACGAGTTGGATTGATTAAGGAGAGGGGGGGAATGGGACGATTGCTCGTGGTGATGCTGGAGGTGCCGCGGCCAATAAACAGGATGGGCCGGCCGACCATGGAGGTCTCGGATCGCGAAATCGACCAGGGTTAGCGAGAATAAGTAAGGACAGAAGCTTTGTGGTTTTCAGAGCAAATGAATGCCGGAAATAATCCGTAGTATGATAGCGACAGAGGAAGCTCTAGGGCGGACGTCAGTTTCCTGTGACCGCCCAGCAGTAATGTTGTAGCCGCATCTTCAACACTTCCTCCGCGACAACCACCACAGGAGTAGACCAGGTTCAGTCCTTAGGCTGGAATAATACTGACATTGCCATATTAATTCACTCTGTTTGCCTGGCCACTTTACGGTTCTCCTTTTCTGTCATGATTGCGATCGTGTCGCGACCCTCGTGAGCTTTTTTCCTCCGTGCAACAACCTTTCGATATCATGGCGTTTTACGACGACCACGGGGGTGAACCCCAGCACTTCGGGAGACAAGGAAAATTTGATGGTGGAGTCGCGGGACCACGAAGACCAAGTACATTTCCTCCGATCCAGTTGTCAGGTGCGGTTACTGACGGGTTCAAGGACTTGTGACCGACTACGGTTCGTCGTTAGTACAATGGATGCGCACCCGAAAGCCCCGGTACAAGGGAGGGCATGGAATGGAGGTCGAGAGACCAAGTGCAAGCTATGTTGTTGATGTGGGTGGTTCTCATCCTACGCATGAGGACTGGGGATTGTTGGCTGACATGGTTGTTTCTCTAGATGCTCCCTCCCATGGCACGAGTCCATTCGCCTGCGGATACTATCCCCGTACGGCATTTACATCAATCGATCGGAAAGTCGAAGAAGCCCATTACAGTTGTGAGGTGGACGCCGGAAGGCAGACGATTATTGACGGGTGGGCATACTGGTGAATTCATGCTTTGGAACGGTACCGCATTCAACTTCGAAACGGTCATGGACGTACGTACAGCCTTCAATACGGAGCGACACGTTGTTTGCTGATCTCCAGATAGGCGCATTACGATCAAATTCAAGCAGGAGTTACGTCACTATCGTGGTCTCACAGTCACGACTGGTTGATTTCTGGTGGGCAGAGGGGCGATATCAAATACTGGCGGCCGAATTTCAACAACGTCGAGACAATCGATGACGCGCATCACGATGCGGTCCGAGATCTGTCGTGGTCCCCTAGCGATTCTAAGTTTGTGTCGGCCTCCGATGATACGACGTTGAAGATTTGGGACTTTACGGCTATGGCCTGCGACACTACATTAACGGGCCACAACTGGGATGTCAAGTCGTGTGATTGGCATCCGACCAAGGGTTTGTTGGTTTCGGGATCCAAGGATCATCAAGTCAAGTTCTGGGATCCCCGGACCACGCGGTGCCTGACTACGCTCCACAGCCATAAGAATACTGTGACAGCTACCCGATTCTCGCGCGTAAACAACAACCTTCTCGCTACCTCGTCGCGAGACCAGACTGCCAGAGTTTTCGACCTCCGTATGATGCGGGACATCTGCATCCTTCGTGGCCACGAGAAACCTATCTCGTCGTTGACATGGCATCCCGTTCACAGCTCACTCGTCTCGACAGGAAGCGAGGATGGCTCATTATATCACTACCTACTAGACGAACCCAACTTGCCCACGGGACAGGTTCCTACGATTTCCCCCTACGACAGTCCTGACCCGGCCAATACGCCGGCGCAGGTAATTCACCCGGCTCATCGCATTCAATATGCACATGGTGCGACAATCTGGTCACTTGATTGGCATCCGTTGGGTCACATTCTTGCCTCTGGTTCCAAAGATAACTTTACACGATTTTGGTCTCGAGCACGGCCAGGAGAAACAGGTTATATGAAGGATAGATTCCACATTGGAGAAGAGGCTGCTGAAGCCCAAGGAACTTGGAACCGTGGCTTTGGAAAGCGGCAGATGCGTGAAGAGGAAGAACAAGAGATGCAGGACGAGGCGGATAGCCTTGTGGACCAAAAGCAACCACCAGGTCCAGTTCTTCCAGGAATACAATCGAGCGGTGCCGCTCAACCCGATGGAGCTGTCCAAGCAATACTACCCGGCATCGGCGCACCCCAGCCTCCGCCACAACCCAACGCGGCATCTATGCCCCAAATGGACCCAGGCCGCCTAGCTGCACTCATGTCAAACCAACCGCCACCCCAGCAAAACCCAGGGCTGCCTGGGTTTTCCATGCCCCCTGCTATGCCAGGTATGAACGTCGATCTGGCGGAGCTGCAGAAACAGCTCGTGTCCCAGGGTGTCTCATTGCCTCCAAACCTTCCCACACAAGGATTTCCTGCGATGCCCGGATTAAATGCGGGAGGTCTTCCTGGCTTAGGTGGTGGTGCTAATGGTGGGTTTGGAAGATAATTAAAAGAGTTTGGCGTTCAATAGGTAATCGGTTCCGGACTTGATACTAGTGTATCTTCTGGGGGTAGCATTTAACCATGTGTATTATAAATCTGGTGTTGAAAAGGCTCGTGACATCCTCTTGCATGTACCTCAATGTGATACCTTGATGGCGTTTCGGCGTGTTGAATCCGTTCGTCTTGTCCTGGTTGCGAAGCTGACATGTAGGTTGCTCTTCCGTATCCACTTCCGGGAATTGGTACCAAACGATTCAACTCTTTCCTTCTTGTCACAATCCACCCTGCATCGGAAAGCTAGATAGTATCAGAAACATCACATTGACACCACCCCATATCATAGGGAGCCATGTCGACATCCGGAAGTTCCCAGATTCATAAACTGCGCCGAGACTGGTTCAATTAGCCTTCCAATCACTAAGGAGCCCTCCCTGACAGAGAGCGAGAACCCACACTAAACCAACAATACTACCCGCCATAAGCGCCTGCAGTCCCCCAATTGCCGCGTATATCACAGGTATTATTAAACCCGTCTTCCAACTGCGACATTGCATGGCCACAGCCCAAGCCGCGACAGAGAGATGAGTAGCCGCATAAAAAATGAACGTCCAATACAGCGTGAATCGCCAAATATCCTGGGTATAGTAGAGGTAGTAGGCGTAGGTATCGTGCGTCGGGAACGGGTCATAGAGCGATGGGAATGAGGGGATTTCGTAGTTGATCGGGACGCGGTTGTTGGTCATTCTCCCTTAGACTATTTTCGCCTTCGTCAATGGGGACTGCTAGAGGCAAAAAACGTATCAACATGGTCTTTGACGCGAATAATGGAGATGCGACGTTATTGACGACGCTGGTTAGGAAGCTGGAGCCGCGATAAGATCAAATCTCTTGTTTGTACTGTTTGCAGCTGACCGCCAGCCAGCCTCGGCAGGTAATCCGGGGTTCATCTCCGCGGTTATGGCGACGATGATGTTGACACTCTTCGACCATAACATTGGATCACCGGCTTTTCAGGGTCATTCAATGATTCTTTGAACATGGCAATTGAGCGGTCGCTTGCGACTCTTGTGAGGTCGCTTCAGACTTCGTCAAGTCCCCAGGATGCTTTCACGTGAGATAACCTTGTTCCGACCGACAATACAGCTGAGCCAGCTAACATGAGAATACCAGGCTGCTTCCAAGAGCCACCGGCTTTTTGTCCATGCTGGGGAATCCGTTGAATGTCAGCCTTCTCGCATCGCAGCTATTGACCGTCCCTGCGATATGGGACTACCCCGTGAATTTGCACGATTGTCGCAAGATCCTCAGCGTGTTCAACTCGGCCACCATCGGTGTTATACAAAACGAAGAACATGGAGATAATCGAACACCATACGGGGGACCAAGGAAACTGAACCGTGAAGCATGGCTTAAAGCGGTTGTCAGCGGCGCGGACGAGAAATCACCTCGATGGAGACACGTACTGTTACTGGGAGGAGTACTGTTGGGAGGTGAGGGACAAAATCGCCAGGGTTTGCCGTGGAATTTGCGGCTGAGACTGGAATCTGCCCTTGTGATGGCTGCGCAGCTTGCTCTAGAGGAGCTCGATTCACAAAATGGCATCGAGGGGGCTTGCGTTCTAATGGTTCTGAACTACACTTTCGAACTGCTATCTGACATCGAAAAAGCCAAGCTGGACTATAACAGGCTGCTACCTATGATGCTGCAGATCACCTACAACTCTCCAGAAGGACTCGAAAGTGGATATTTCGTTGGGGCGGTTGACAACGATGTTGTGCAGGTTCCTGGCCAGAAATTCCAATGGTCTCGGCATTCTGACACCTTCACCCACATCTCCACGATCACGAACAAGCCGCTTGTTTCTGCACTGGGTCCGCTCTCTCGACTCATGGCGCATGCAGTTGAGAATGTTCGCGATCCGAGACTCGTCTCGCAAACTCTGGATATTATTGCGGATTTCTCCCGCACGCTGATGGTGCAGTGGCGGCAGAACAAGTTGTCTGAGATTGACAAGATTGAAGAGTCTTTGTTCTTAGATGCAGAGTCATTGGGTACTACCGTTCCCATGCTGTGGAAGGTCCTCCGTAACTGTCTATATTCGGTTGTGATTGTCCTTCGTGGGGCTTTTGGGAGAGTACTCAATGACCACTTTCTTGCAAATGATAAGAGTAAGTCTTCATACTGTTACTCCCGGTTAGTGCTCATATCTGACTACAACTACCAGGCGCCCCATACTTGTCAATGCAGGCACTCCACGTACTCCGGAGCATGTACTTCATATCGTCCCGTATTGGCCAGAATTCGTCCTCTCAGCACATGTTCGTCTCGCTCACTGCCGTCGACATTCTCGCTCAATACCCCAATATGGTTGAGAATTTCCTGAGGAGCATCAAACCGAACGAACTTGGTCAGATTCCGGCGCATCCACTTGAGCGATGCCTTGACCTGTTCTTCCTTAATACCGCTGAACTATTTACGATCGTTCTGTCACCAAAGGCAAGTGAGGAGCTGCTCATTTCAGCTGCAGTTCCATACCTTGCTGTTGCTGCGAACAAGAATTTGCTTGAGATATTTGAGGCCGCGCATAGTGTGGCTCTTGCTGTATTCGCGATACCCAATAATGCGGCTATATCTGCCAAGCACCTGCCCTTCTACATCGATAACCTATTTGCTGTATGTATCCCAGAAAATTGTGGTAATTTGCGTGACACTGACACCCACAGGTCTTCCCTCGTAATCTCTCTGCGCGTCAATTCCGCCTCGCCTTCAAGACCGTCATTCAAGTCACCGCTCCACCATCCCTCATTGCCAACGATCAACCACTCATGCCATCCTTCCTACTCGAGGTCCTATATGACCGCGCACTCAAAGCGTCTGACGAGCTTCTCCCACAACCATCACAAAGCCCAGACGCGAGCCCGAGCCAGAGCCCATCACCTCCCGTCTCCGAGAAAGCCGCTCTAACCCTCGCCCTAATCGACTCCCTCTGCTTCCTGCGCGTAGAGGATCTCGAAGAATGGCTCCCTCTTACCGCCAACCTGCTTAATGTTATCCGTCCCGGCAACTTGCGGGCTATCTGCGTTGATCGGTTCTGGGATGCACTGAGTAGCGGTGAGATGGATGTTGACCGTGCGCATTATTGCGTTACGTGGTGGAGTACAAAAGGTGGACGTGAGCTTGTGATCTTCGGTGGTGAGCAGGCGGAAGCTGAGGGGGCATATATGAGTGGTGCGATTGGAGGAATTGCGCGGGAGAATAAGCTGTGATGCACTTTTCGGGTAATCTAATTCGTGCGTATGGAGTTGGCATAGCGTGTATATATGACTGTATAGATATCTATAATGTGGACCAGATATACTTGAATAGCCTTTTTAAAAAAGAACGCCTTATTGTCGGTCCTTGACACCGTATTATCCCACGGGCAGGCGAAAGTTCAATTGGACTTCTTCGCAATGGTCTGAGTTATTTTACTCCATTCATTTGTTTTTCACTCTTAGCCTCGTACAGATATTGCAGCCTAAAATGGAGCCATCAAGCCATTCTCGACGAACCCTCCGGCGTCACAGCCTTCCACGTCTACGCCCAGAGTTGGCAAACGCCAGATGTCACCGAATCCGCATCCCTAGAACTCCGTCAAACTATTTTAGACAATGAAGATAAAGAAGCCATCTACCGCACCATCCGTGCCCTGCACAAATTCGCCTGCAAAGCCCACCTGCACTAGACCATGCCCTTAACATCGTGGCACAGAGCTTTGCACAGCTCCCAGAGACAACTAAGCCTCCCAGTACAAAGGTCCCGAGGGTGCATTTTTCATTTTGAAATGGTGGCTTGACGACTTGGCGTAGAGATTCAAGGGTCTGCGTATGAGGATCATTGGGGTGAGGAGCGCTAGCGAGCGTGGCCCGATTGATGCCAGGGACGAAAGATGGAACGAATGTGTTCTTCGGGGATGATGAGGGTTTGAATGATATTAATGCCATTTTAGAGAGGGTGAGGAATTTGCAACAGGCAAGGCTGAAGTTCATCGTCGCATTGGCTATGCAGGCGAGATGCCATTCTATGGGGATCAGTCATTGGAATATCATGGATTCGGCTATGCCTTTGATTGATAATGTTCTTGTGTTGCATCATCCAGATCAGCTTCCGACTTGGGGGAAGGCTGAGGTAATTGGGTGCTCTGTTTTGCTTCGGGGATGTGCGAGGAGTTTGTTTTGAGCGTGTTCCTGCTGAGGTAGGGGAGAGAAAGCGTGCTGAGTGGGTGAAAGGTTTTAAGTGGTTCTTCAATCATAATCCTTGTGGTGCGTTGGGTGGTGATTTTGTCTTGAAGGTTCATGCTGCGTAGGTTTTGGTCCTTACTCTTCGGGTGTAGGATAATTGCTAACGGTTACTCAAGAGGGCAATTGAGAGCATCAGGAATGATGATCCCGATGATCCCATCGATGAGGATAGTAGCCGACTTGTCGCACTTGTTAAATGGGTATTATGAACTGTATGCCAGAATTAAAGGGAAAGGAAACAGAATAGTTAAGCTATTAGTATAAGTCTATCAACTTGTCCTCAAGAACTCCATCTACATCAATCACTGAATACCCGGAATCCCAACCCAAGTCGTCTTCTTATAATCGACATAGTCGTCTCCAAAGAAACAGACCAAGAACTTCTCCTCTCCTATAAACAATTAGCATCGATTCCAGATCCATCAAAAGGCAAAAGGGGCCAACTTACTCTTAATCCGACTGCTAAAGAACCTCCACAACACAACCGCATACCCCACGAAACAGACCACATTCCCCAGCACCAACTGCGTCCCCAATCCCCACCAAAAGAACCCAAAGTAGCTCGGATGTCGCGAAAGCGCGTACACCCCATTCCGCACTAGCACATGCCCCTCTTTATGTTCGACCTGCACGGTGTGGTTGAAGTTGCTCCCTGCCTGAGCCATCGCGAGGGTGCGAACGACCTGGCCTAACGCCGTTAAGAACAACCCCAAAGTCAAAGTTATCTTGACACCGGAGGCATCTTCAATGTTGAGCGAACAGTAGCGGCTCTCGGGGAAGAAGTAGTATCCGATGAAGCATTCTAGCATCGCGGATCCGTGCGCGACATTGTAAGCCCAGCCGTTGCTAGAGAGAAGGAACGCGGATACAGACGCATAGCGCGTGTTATATGCAGCTGTGACATAGAACTCAAGGAAGTGGAAGAGCGATAGCGAAGCGAGGAAGAAGGGGACGCGCCATAGGGGCGTTGATTGGAGGAAGGCGAAGAAGAACGTAACACAGGTTGAGATTCCTAACGTAATGCCGATGAGAAAGGCCCGGAGAGAAATTCCAGAGAGAGATTTCTCGCCATTGGGGTAGTTGGAAGGGTCGAGGGGTGGTGAGTGTTTCGCTTTCCGTGCTGTTGTTGCTGATGGTGTTGGTGATGCGGAGGAGGATCGCGAGCTTGAGCTCGAGGTCGCTGGGTGAGGGGGGCGCCAGGTTGGGAACTCGAAGCCCTGATAGACCTGAGAGCTGGAAGAAGCATTCACTGTCATGGTTTCATTTGCGAGGGGTATTGGGAGTTGTTGTTGGGTTGCTGAGAAAAAGTCGCGGAGTAAACGTTGCGGAGATGACGGCCGACGGAGGCGAAGATCTGGGATACAACTAAATCTCCGAAAAAGCTACTAGTTAGTCGCAAAAGGAATAATTTGCAATGTGAGACACTGCTCTTTTATACAATCACTACGTCAATGGGATATATATTTCTCAGTTGTAATTGAGAACAATAATAAAGACCATCGAAGCACAATGGCCGGGAAGAGGAACAATGTGTCTACACTGACTGTATTGACTCTACAACACAGAACTTTGGCGCTCCCCAACCTATCCTTCATATACACCAGTCTTCTCTGAGTGTCAAATAATGCACGCAAGTGACATCTAAGCTGCCAAGTCGTGGTGGTCTTCGAGTAAATCAGTCATAACTCAAGTAGCCTATCAATAGGATAGTGATCGTCAAACTCCTGCTCAGAGCGTAGGCGGATTTTGAGCCAGGCGAGCTCATTCGTTCATGCTGCTGCTCTTGGCGCAGAAGTCGAATACGGTCACCAAGAGAGTAAAAGGTTCCATAGTGCCGTTGGCCGATGAATATCCAATAGATCTCATCGAACATGGAGCTGTATCTTGCTGCTAAGCATACCTAGAATAACCCAGACTCCAGGGAAAAGACTGTGGCTGACATGATTAAATGCAGGGTTTTGCAGAGACACTGCTGTAGTAGCGGCATAATGGGTGATACTATGTAGGTACGATGATACAGTCGAATTTGTTCTCGAAAAGACGTAGAGTATCGTATTAATTTCGGACAACACCCTGGCAATTGGGAATCAGCCCGACAATTAACTGGACAATGGAAGTCAAGTCATCGAAATGGCCACGGAAAAAACGAAGATGCTCCGAGATGAGCTCTACCATGCGTTTGTACCTGATCTAGTCGGCTTGTTCTCGTTATGGCCAAGCCTGAAACCGGTTCAACAACTCTGAAGACGTTTCTCCTCGTCGTCAGGTGATGCTTTGGAAAGAGTGAGTCTTCTAGGCCTTGTTGAATTAGGCTCGATTCTTTGCCATTTGCAGTCCCCGTGGTTAACTGGAACCGAGTATCAACTAAGACACAACTCATCTACCCCCTCCGCACGAGGATCCCGCTGAAGATGAAGCCCTTCTCGAGGATGAACCTTGGATAGGAGGCCCGTTAAAATTGATTAGGGGTTCAACGTGAAACTGGGAGCAAACGTCTATGTCAACTCCGATTGTATCATCTCCGACACCTGCTTGGTGATGATTGGCGCACGGACGCTACTGGGCCCTAATATCAGCTTGTTCAGTGCAACTCACCCATTGGACCCGGCTGTGCGCAATGGGACTAAAGGTCCTGAAACGGCAAAAGAGATTCACATCGGCGAGATTCGCCGGTTAGGAGGATGTGGTTGTCTTACCAGGTGTTACTATTGGGAAAGGCATCACGATTGGTGCTGGGAGCGTGGTGACCAAGATTTGTTCTTTTCCATCTTTGGATAAGAACCGAGCGACTAATGCGTGGAGTCAGAATGTACCTGCGTTTCACGTGGCTGTTGGAAATCCGGCTAGGGTCATTCGCAAGATTGAAACGTCGATGGTGGAGTAGATTATCATAGGTTGGTGGTTGTATAGATTGAACGGAGGGGTGTACATAGTTGATTGCATAATAGACAATCTTAATGGTAGATTGAGAACAAAAACCAAGAGGATAATTGTTCTCGCATGTCTCAAGTGGGTTGCCCAGCTTGTACTACCTAAGCTCAGTATAGCTCTGATATCATCCACAGCACTATGATCAAACAAGTCAGAGTTCCTGTACAAGCTACTAGAGAGAATATAGCATGGAACGCACATTATGATCACTTCCGGTATACAACTCCTCGCCCTGATGTCCCACGCTCCCAGCCTCGCTAGCCTCACCACTCAGCCCATAAATTGCTGAATAAAATCATATCAAGCTCTAATTCATCTAAGCCATTTCAATTTTTTTTTTTGTTCTCTACTCTACTATACAATTCAGTACTGGTGTCTGGCACTATCTGTTATCGCCTATCGCGTTGTCCATCCAAACAGGAAACTGCAAACTTGAGCTCCCTCTGCCACAACTTTTTTTTCCAACCTCTGCTTCTTCCTTTCTCACCGTCATTTTCCCTCCAACTCCATCGCGATCCCTCGTCTTTATTTATCGCGTTGAAAATCTCTTTTTATCGTTCCTTCATCCTTTATTTCTCTCGTTTACCCTTTCTTAGTATCTTGGAGAAAGGGCCTGGAAAGATGTCATGGCAGCTGCCCCGCTAGATAGCTCTAGCTCCCCGCCTGGCGCCGCTGCTACAGCTGCTTCGTCCGATCAAACGCGTTCCCACGGCGATCCCATGGAAGATACTGACCCTCAGTCCACCCGTAAACGTCCCCGTCTCGACAGCGGCAGCCGTGCCTGCGAGTCCTTGTCGACCGACGAGATGTCCGGGCGGACTGATGCCGCGGCTGTCTCGCGTTCCGCCAGCAGAGTCGCCATCAATATGAAATCTCCTACGACTGATTCTGGAGAACCACAGTCCGTGCCCGTCGATGATTCCGCTTCGTCGTCTTCTTCTTCCTCCACTGTTCCTGACCAGTCCGCACTCGGCGGTGATGGCGCTGTTCCGCCCGCGCAGCCCGCAGATACTATCGGCGGCCACTCCTCCAACGCTATTTCCTTGTCGTCTTCGCCAGCACGCAGTCCGGAGATTGAGGTGGCGGATGTGGAAGATGTACATCAGGATGCCAATATGTCAAACTGGAGACCCTTGGGGGAGGCTTTGCGGGATCGTGCGACGCCGGAGGTTGTGCAGATCCATGATCAACTGTCTCTGACGGACGCCTTCCCCAAGCTGCAGGAGCATCTATCGCTACGGGAGAACTTGGATGAAATCTGTGCGATCATTGAGAAAGGTAAAGATACCACTGTGAATACCTTTACGTTGTACCTGAACTAACAGCTATCTGATAGGAACTCCGCATGACATCACGGTTTTCCTGGCAGCCAAGAACTGGCTTGACGATGTCGCCAATAACTTGGATCAATTGAACTATGATACATTTACCGATGATCGCGATTTTTGGGAGGAGCTTCCGGTTATGGTGGAGTTCCTGCTCCGCAGACTGTAAGAGGGATATCTCCAAATAGCCCTGTCCTGGGTGCTAACATGTTGGATCTAGACAAGATTTCCAACCGGATGAAGGTCGCGGGCCGTGGATATGCTTTGAGGAATTTTTCTTGAGCTTTGCTCGGCTGACTCTTCATTTGGTTCGTTTGGATACGCTGGCATTGAGCCAGGTGGCTGAGGAGACGGACCTACCTGCACCGGACCTGCTATCAAGAACCTACTTGGTTTCGCTTGGGTGGTCCATGCAAATAAGCAACATTCCTTTCTTTCGCAATATGGAAAGAATTCATGGTGCAGAAGTGGTCAACCTAGTTTCCCGTTTCAACGACCAGCTTGCAGCTCCCCCACTTGATGCAATGCGATGGTTATCAGAGCTCGAATCCTGTATCCTCCCCGTTATCCACCGATATTCTTACCTGTCCCATGTGTTGATATCGGTCTTAACTGTTGCACATAATCTCGCGGAGTCGGGAATTGAGCGGAGAAAATATGGAGCAGATGATACGCTTATTGCCTCGCCGGTGTGCGCGCGAGCCGCCCAAGCGGTTTACAGTCTCGTCCGGGCCGCAGATGAGAAGTATCAGATACACATCTCCAAAAAGACACCTTGGGTTACCAGTGATACCAGTGAAACTATGATTCGTTTGATCTCATTCACCTACCACGCCCTATCCGTGCCCGATCCCGACTTTCAATCGAGATTGGCAAATTATTTGTCAATAGACTTACCTGAAGATGCCAGTCCCGATGAATGCTCCCTCATTATACACTATGGCTGGAAATTCGGTGTCCTGAAGAAGCACATAACGGACGGGCGGATGGAACTCAGGGTACACGGTATAGAAACGATGCAGTCGGATTTGGTCAGCATATGGCGGCAACATATACAGAATGCTCCTTCCGGGCTGGAGCATCCGATTGTTCCGTACCTGGTCAAATTCCTAAGGGATAGTAAGATCGTTGAATATGTCGTGGGCATCGACTCCCACCCGCAGCTAATCAGTAGGAGCGGTAACATTTTCGGATTCTTGATCCTGACGTCTACCTACACCGACCTCGATACAGACATGATTTGGAAGACAGTGACCCAAAGCCAAGATTCTCGAACGGTGTCTGAAGTTCTAGGAATGCTCACAAAGACATTCCCCGTACACCCGTCCAATTCGCCAGTACTACTCAATGTCTGCTCAAAACTACTTGAACTTCCACTAAACCGTTTCGATGGACGAATGGTCGAGTTCTGTGACCATTTATTCCACCAGATTCGGGAGAAACATGGTCAACGGAACAGTCTCGACACTATGGACACTTTGCATGTTGATGCCATCCCTCTGCGCCTTTGCGTACGCATAATTCGTGAAAGTACCGCTGTTGAAGATGTTCCTGTGGAACACAAGGCTATCCTGCAGCAGTTCGCGGGCTCACAGTTAAGCAAGTTTAGTGTCGCCGGACTTGACGAGACAGATAAAATGGAGATGTATGAGCGCTGCATCCAAGACATTGCTGAAATGAATCAATTTGCCGTGGGCAGTGTACAGGCTTTGAATGCCTTGCTCACCGGCCAGGATTCTCATGAAATGCGGAAGCTAGCCACTGAGTTCGATCTGACCCGCCTGGCGGTAGACGAAATCGCTCATGCCGTCGATACGAACCAAACGGACTTTACAGACTCCTTTTCTCGAAATGGTTTCATGTCACGCGTTCATATGCTTGCTCGCATCATCGACAAAGCCGCAGACAGCATTTCGATAGATCTTGGTGACATGTTATGGAAAAAGGTGTTCATGTCAACGGCACTCGTTCAACAAGGAAGACGAGTATTGTGGGATATGCTGTGTGGATTGACCAACCATGCTTTCAAGAAGAACCCGTTTATAGAGCGTTGTATCCACGAATTTGTCCCTGAACTGTCCCCGAGCGACTATACACCGGAGGTACTTGCATTCGCGAAGCAGACCATAATTTATGAGATCCGCTTTAATCCGCCAGCGATTGCCAACGAAAATGAAGTGGTTATTATTCCGGGGATGGACCGGATCTGGAATTTCATACTCACTGCTCCTCCGGGATCGATCGAGACGAATGCAACGAACTTTGCGATTGAGGTGTATCTCGACCACAACGTGATCAAAATGGCGCCGCGGTCTGCTGTTGAAGCTACACATGTTGGCCTAGTTGACCGTTGCGTGGACCAGCTGAAATCAGCTGCTAAGAAGCTCAAATCATTCCACCGCCATACGCCTGATGGACAGGCCGAAGCGATGGTGACACTAGCAACTGAAGATGAGGTCCGTTCTGCAGAACTGAGTTTTAGCCGCTCATTGCTTTTCCTCCGCCAACTGTTGCAAGGACTGAGAAACCGTCCTCAATACAGTCCACCGCAAAGGTCACCGCCAGAGTTACCCGCGGCGCCCGTGAAAGGCGAGCCGATCGAATTCCGATATCAGTCTTTCGACGGTGGTGCTCAATCGACAGTCAATACGTTGCGCATCGGAGACCTTTCTACTGCTTCCGAACTCACCGACAAGATTACACAGCTTACGGGTTTCACCAAGTTCAGAACCATATACGGTGGACAGACAGTTGATCTATCGGAAAAGTCTAACCTTACACTCCGAGATAAGAAGCTTCGTTCAGGGATGCTGCTCATTCGCAAGGATGCGGACAGTCCTGTGGTACCATCGTTTGATAGGAGCCAATCCATGACACCTGTGGATTCTGAAGTGCTCAAGCATTTTGATGACCTTTACGATCTCTTAAACCTTGATGACCACTTGGCCCGAGAGGTACGGTCCCCTCATGGTAGTAGCTTTCTCCCATTCATTATGTGCTAACGGTCCTCTGCAGATATATGATTTCCTTGTGGTATTCCCACCACAGGAGCGTGTCCTAGCGCTCGTGAAGTCCCCTAATATAACAGAGCAGGATATGCTCCCCATGGAAAAGCCGTACATCTTCCTTTATTCGATGAAGGCCCTTTCAACGTTGCTTAGGGAAGCAGAATCGAAGGTAGGAGCCGGTGCTTAATTCATTCCCTGCTTGAGGTGCTAACATGTAACACCCCCTCCAGTCCTCCTTGGATCCGCAATTTGTCTCTCACAGTATCCGTGTTTTGGTTGGCGCTTCCATACGCCCTGAAATGTCGGTGTCACTCACAGACAGTCCCACGAAGCTTTTGTTCGCAACAAGCCTTGTCGAATGTTTCCTTTTGGCCCTTCTTGGTAAGTGCATGCACAGGAATGTCAGAGCTTGCTAACCAGGTATTAGCGAGATCATCTCCTGCGGATGATTCGTCCGTGATTTCTGACCCGACACCTTTGATTAAGCAACTTCTCCAATTCATAGATGTTGGGCGCCACGTACCGTCCACCAATCTCGGCGAAGCTGGTGTGCAGAAATTAATTTGTAATTCATTTGCTGTTTTGATTGAAGGTTCCATGCGTGACCATAACTTCTGGAATGCGGTCAAGCAGCAAACCCAATTTGATCGGCTTCTCTTCTCGCTACTGTTAGATGAGAGTCGCCAACCCATTCGGAAAGAAATATCCGAGAACATTGCTTTGGTCTGCACTCCCCTGAAACTGCTTCAAAAAACCGAATATCCTGGAGACCAGCAGTCAACAGCTCCTGAGAACTCTACCAAAGTCGACATCATTGAAACGATCTGGGAGGCTTTTGCGCGAATCTTGCCAGAAACTCTCAATCATGCACATGAGTCTCAGGAGTTTTTCCAAGTCGCCCTTCTGGTCTTTCACTCGGTTGCTGAGAAATCTTCGCACGGGCTGAAATATGATGAGTACCTCAAGCAATGGAGCACCGTCATGTTGGGCCATCAGACTGAAGAGGTATGTCCTGCTTGAGGCTGATGAAATTTGCATCATGCTGATGAAATGATTAGTTTGTCGGACGAGAGCCCGTAGATTACCTCCTCTTAGGGTTCACTCGGCTGCTGTGGTCATGTCTGGATCGCGCGCACTCTGGAAATATCCCGGTCGACACTTTTGATCTCACCGAGAAGTTGTTTGACAGATACCTTTTCCCGGATTTGTCAACGTCTTCTGATGACGCAGCCATTGTTCCCCGAGTTCCGGTCATGCACAATCAAACGCGTATAGAGCTTTACAAGATACTGACGCTGCTCATCAAAGACGATCAGAATTACTTGAAGGTGGTGAATCTTTTGGAGGACATTATCCCACGAGACAACACGTATTCCCCAGCTTGGTGTTTTGACCGTCAGAAGATGATTCGATCCGCAGAGGGTTATGCAGGACTCAAAAACCTCTCTAACACATGTTACCTGAACTCCCTGTTAACGCAACTGTTCATGAACGTCGGGTTCCGTGACTTTATGCTGCAGCTTCAGGTAACCGAACCCGAGTCCTCGCAGAAACTCCTGGATGAGACAAAGAAACTTTTCGGGCATATGCAAGAAACATGGCTCAAGAGTGTTGATCCCCAGGGCTTGGTCGACAGCATCCGGACCTATGATAATGAGCCGATCGATGTCACCATCCAGATGGATGTTGATGAGTTCTATAATCTTCTATTCGACAGATGGGAAGCACAGATCGTCGACGCAGAGGAAAAGAAGAAGTTCCGGACGTTCTACGGCGGACAATTGGTCCAGCAGATCAAATCCAAAGAGTGTACGCATATCTCCGAGCGGCTGGAGCCTTTCTCTGCCATTCAGTGTGATATCAAGGGCAAGGCGAGTCTTGAAGAAAGTCTGCAGGCCTATGTTGAGGGAGAGATCATGCAAGGAGGTGAGTTCCCTATGCTCATATGTGAACAACAGGGCCCTATTCTAACAGTCGAAGACAATAAATACTCGTGCACATCATGTGGACGCCATGTCGATGCTGTCAAGAGGTAAGTGCTACGGTGCTTCTTGTCTTCATTTACTAACTCAGTCTAGGGCTTGTTTGAAAGATGTCCCGGACAATCTTATCTTTCATCTGAAACGGTTTGATTTTGATATGGTCACAATGACTCGTAACAAAATCAACGATGAATTCCAGTTCCCTGAGCATATTGACATGAGCCCATTCAATGTTGAATATCTCTCTGAGCAAAACACCGAAGTTCAGCAGGATCTCTTTGAACTTGTTGGCGTATTAGTACACAGTGGCACAGCTGAGTCTGGCCACTATTACTCGTACATCCGCCAAAGACCCACAGCTGCATCGCCAGGGCCGTGGGTTGAATTTAACGATTCGGATGTTAGCAGATTCGACCAATCGAAGATTCCAGATCAATGCTTTGGAGGACCCACCGGATCGTTTCAGACCAACGCTAACAACGTTCGATACAACAAGGTCTGGAACGCTTACATGCTATTCTATCAACGCGTTTCTAGCGCAAATGCGGCCAGAACCGCCTACAAGCCGGCCAACAATGATATCCCAGTCAGCGTTCCAGTGCCGTTGGATCTGAAAAATCACATCGCAATGGACAATGAGCTCTTCATCCGGACATATTGCTTGCTGGATCCATACCACACCCTTTTTGTCCAATATATTCTTGATCGGCTTCACGACTTGACGGATTCGAAAACAGTCACAAACTCCCAGTTGGTCAGGTCCACGGCATTTATTGCCTTGGATACGGTAGAGCAGTTGATATCGAGGTCCAAGGATACTGTGGGTCTGGATGCAATTGTGTCTGGAGTTTTCAAAATGATCACGGAATTTCCGATGGGCGCATACCGGGTCCTTGAATGGGTTGTGGAACACCCGGCCAGCATTCGCAATTTGGTTCTGAAGAGCCCTCATGCTGCTGTTCGCAGCAGCTCACTCAGGCTCATCGCAGCCGCTCTTGCGAAACTTCGGGAGTTGCGAGACAGTACAGGGTCTGTTGCCGAGAAAGAGAGATGGCAAGAACTGTACATTGATGCTTTTGAAAATATTGTCAATATGCTAGAGTCTCAGTGGTCCATTCTCCACACAGCTAGCCGCTCGTGGGATGACTACTTTGAATTCTTGGTTTTGCTTGCCAGCTTCGGGACTTACGAGGTGGGAGTGCTACTCGACGGCGGATTTTTGCTCAAATGCTTGGAAATAGTTTGGCTTGACCGAGAAGACCCGAAGAGGTTGAAGCGGCAGTACATGGGTTATTCCAAACTCCTCGAGAAAGGCCGCCGGTTCTCACACAAGAAACTCGCCGACCTTTTGTTCAACTTGCTATCGCATATCGATCTTGCTGCTCCTCCGACAGTC
Organism: Aspergillus intermedius; assembly: GCA_039880815.1. Lineage (NCBI taxonomy): Eukaryota > Fungi > Ascomycota > Eurotiomycetes > Eurotiales > Aspergillaceae > Aspergillus > Aspergillus intermedius. Next base: position 497,568 of record JBDODA010000001.1, on the reverse strand, counting down.
GACGATGAGCGACTGCCACTGCCAGATGGTAGATACCCGCTGAACGTGGTGGAAAATAACTTTATTCGCCCACTTGGAAAGAACAGGGAGTTGGTAGTGATTAAGAAGATCCTCCAGCAGAACAACAATCCTCAGGCGACTATGGACATATTTGGTGTGTTCTTGGACGCGGAGCCTGAAGCTCGCCTTCTGGAACCAATCTGCCAGGTTTTGGAAGACGGTCTCAGAATTGAGCCTGCGGACTTCTGCGCACCTTTTTTGGAAGCTACCTTGCATCTCTGTCGTCGAAGTCCCGATGAGGAGCACATTATCTACATGATAGATTATGTTGCTAAGGGCGTTGAGTCGATCAATGGCAGTGGAGGGGCAGCTCACCTTGGTTTCTTCACGAACATGTTGAATCTCCGAAATGATCGGCTTGGTCTCAACCAGGCTTGGTTCTTGTCACAATTGCTCGATAAGATTCCAGACTGGGCCCCGACATTGCTCGTTTACCCCGAGAGAGCGGTTAGGAATATGACTCTGGAAGTCCTGCGCCAGATACTGTTTACTGGAGAAAGCGAGGTGATGGGTGAAGACTGGCAGTCCCGCCATACTGAGGTTGCTAGAGAACTTGTGCAAGTGTCTGTTGGCAAGCTGAGGAAGACTTATCTGTCGACCCCGGGACAAGCGGTTGAAGCGAATGCCATTGAGGCAATCAAGGCCGTTATTGACCACTGTTTGGTTACATATTTCGGTAATAGTGAGGAAGATCAGGAGTTGGTACACCAGGCGCAGAGTAAGTTACCCATTCTCTGATCGAACATGTGGTCCTGTGTTGACTGACACATTACAGCGGTTACTACAGCCATCGAAGAACTCGCCTCCGATCTCCCCGAGGATTTGGTTTCCGGTATGTATCCTTTTCATGTCTTCTCATTCACCGTCTAACCTTGGGGGCCCAGAGTCTGATATGCCTTCTCCAGAGCCCAATGAGTGGGAGAATGACTTAGTGATGCCCAGCGACTCCGAAGACATCGGCTCTCCATAATTGATTTCCACGATGTTGTGGTGATGTCTTGACATATGAGCGACGAATTTATGATGAGATTTTTACCCCGGATTTACTTCTGCATGGACCGGCGTTTTCCGTTCAGTTGTGCCTGTCTCGGGAAGATTCTGGTTCTTTCCTTCGACATCTCGTACTTTTTTTTTACTGTTTACGTTTATTTCGTCTCATGTGTTAATTAATCGGGGATTATTTGTGCACTGCTTTTTTAGATAGCTACGCTTGTTACTGGGGAATGATTTGGGAATAGGGTAGGGCACATGGATAGGGATTTGGAATGGACCGGACCCTTCAAAAGGAATTGAATACACGAGGGTCTATTATGGGTGTCTTGATATTATATTCGTACATATTTCTACATCAGCTTTGGATTACTTATGAATGCAATGCAGCTCAACCATCCATCCGGTCTATATCACCTTACCTCGTGGCTCTTCTCTTCATCCGGCGGCCAGCGCCGTGATATTTACCCCGTTTTCAAGAACGATGGAGCATCTATTTCTTCGAAGTCGCCTGTTAGACATCCTCAAATTCCTCCTCATCCTCATCGGATTCTTCCTTCTTCACTTCCGATTCAGGTTCGGTCTTGACCTTCTTGGCCGCTGGGCCTTCATCAGCCGCGGCGGGAGTAACGGACTCCGTCTTAGAGATGCTAGAGCCAGTATCTGTATCGAGCTCACGCTTGATACCAGTAGCTGTTGTATTGCTGGCAGGTACTGGAGCAGCACCACCACCACCAACAGCAGGCGTCGCAGACCCACTACCAGAGACGCCAACATCCTCAAACTCGTCAAATTCGTCCGAGTCTTCCTCTGCACTGCTGGCTTCTGCCTGTGCCTGGAGGGCCTGTTCGCGGGCCATTTCCGCATAGTATGCAGCAACTTTGTCGTCCAGCGCGTCGGCGGAGGGTTTCTGGTCCTCTTCTTCTCCTTTGATCTCCGGTTTGATGTTGACGCTCTCTTCGGTCTTGACGCCGATGTTTCCGGCGTTGGTCGAGACAGTAGAGTGAGTGTGCCATACAGGGAGGGCGTTTTGTTGCTCGACTGCGGCTTTGCGAGCTGCTTCTTCGGCTTGTTCCGCGGCGCTCTTTTCCTCGCTTGAGGTGAGGGAGATTTCGAGGGCGGTTGTGTCAGTTTTGGCGTTGCCGCGAACGGTTTCTTGTTGTTTGGATGGGACGACGACTGCGGTGCGGGTTGGGTGGGTTGCTTGGTTCCGGATAACGTCGACTTTGTGGTCCCAGGCTGTGTCGAAGTCGTTGGGTGGAATCTCGACGGAGTCAATTTGCTTGAGCAGTTTTAACATTCCGTCAAGCTGGGCCATGAGCTTGCTGTTTTTTTCGTGGCCTGTTCGGTCGATTCCGTCCGCACCTTTCACGTCTTCTGTTCGTTCGAGGACGGCTCCGCAATTCTGGCATTCAAACCCTTCTTCGCCCACAAGACTCAGCACGTCGAGTTCTGTCCATTCAGAGCTGCATCGCAGGCAGATGTATTCCTTCCGTTCTTCGCTTGGTGTGTATTGCGCTTTAATTGTCGAAGTCAATTTGGAGATTTTGAACTTGACCGCGTCGACGACCGGGTGGAGAGGGATGTAGTAGTATTCACGGTTGACTGGACGAGTCGCGCCATCACGAATCTCAGCTCGTGTATTACTGCGGGTATTTTCCTGTCAGCCTAGCTGTATCGGAGTGAGCATGTCCGGTGGATAATAGCCATACACGGAGATCAGACGGTCTTCGCGTAGTTTTGCGCAGAGCTTGCGGAGGTCCTTTTGCTGCATGCCTAGAAGGAATGCAAGATCTTCAGCGTGAAGACTTTGCAATGACAGTCAGTGTTAATTCGTTAGATATAAGCCCATGCGATCCCAGCACATACACAGAGTGAATGAAAAGCGCATCAACCACGAGGATGTGGCGAGTCTCGTAGAAGGTGCGGACGACAGTCCGGATGAGAGTGTTTGCGAGATCCATTGCGCGGATGCGGTATGTCTCTGGGTAACGATGTCCCTCTTTCTGATGATCTCGTTCAAATACTCAGTCTGTAAAGCGAGCGAAAAGTTCCTGGTAGCTGGTATCCCTCGGTCTGAAGCTTAGCGGAGGAAGAGCAACATCCTTCGATTCCGACAGCAGCGAAGCTGTAGAGAATAATGGGATTTCGCGGCAATTCGGGAGCGTTATGAATACCTTCCCGCAGACCAAAGACGGTCTGCCAGTTGTACAAAGAAATAAAGAGAGAAAGCGAAACGAGAGTAAGCAAAGCGAAGTCTGGAATCGAAGCTCGGAACGCCGATCTGAAAGAAGTCACGAGACTGACACCTGAGGCATTAAGAATTCCCAATGTAGTATAGCGCAGCCCGATGTCGACCAACGAGAACCGAAACGCAACGCCGTTTTTAGAATGGCGGAATTTTTGCTCGATATTCATGTGTGTCTCTGCGGTTCTGCGCCAGGGCCTATCTGGATTCTCTTCAATCTTGCGAGATTCCGTTTTCTATTGTCAAGCGCATTTCCAATCGAAAACCGTTGTTGCGACAGTCAGCGCTCGCAGACATTTCGGAGAATTCCCCCGCAGGAACCGAGCAGTTACAGAGGCAGAATGGACAATAACCCCGGAAGAGTGGAGGGAGGAGAAGAAGCTGGTGGAAAGCGTAAGAAGAGGAATATGGGCCGGAACGAATGGAGGTATGCTACATGGTTCTCAGGCAAATTGAGAGGGCAAGTCATTAACTAACCAAGCAAGTCGGCAAAACCTAGACAAGAGAGCGCGGAATGATGAAATTAATGCAAGGAAGAAGCAGAAGATCGAGCAAGGCGAGGAAATTGATACCCCGATCTATGCAACGAATTTCTCGCAGGAGGACATTGAGAATGAGCAGCGGCGACCGAAGAAGAAGGCTGCTGTGTTACTCGGATATTCGGGGACTGGGTATCATGGGATGCAACTGTACGTTTTTCTTCTATTTTGTGTTCAATTGGAAGAAGCTAATATGTATATGTCTACAGGAGCGCCGAGCACAAGACAATCGAAGGAGAACTCTTCCCGGCCCTCGTCGCAGCAGGTGCAATCTCCAAAGCCAACGCCTCAGACCCCAAGAAATCGTCCTTCGTCCGATGCGCACGCACAGACAAAGGCGTCCACGCCTCCGGCAACGTCATCTCGCTCAAAATGATTGTGGAAGACGAGGACATCGTGCAGAAGATCAACTCACACCTCAGCCCCCAGATCCGGGTATGGGGTATCGAAGTCGCCAGCAAGAGTTTCAGCTGTTACCACATGTGTGATTCTCGAGTCTACGAGTTCTTGATCCCCAGCCATTGCTTTTTGCCGCCGCATCATAGTACGTATTTGGGGAAGAAGATGGTCGAGATTGCGGAGAAGGAGGGGGATCTCGAAAAGTACAAGGAGAGACAAGCTGAGGTCGAGGGTTTCTGGGAGGGCGTTGACGAAAAGTACATCAAGCCGATTCTCGAAGGTGTACCTGAGGACATCCGAACAGTAGTCGAGAGAGCCCTCCACATCAACGAAAAGGCCGAAGACAAACAAGAACCGCGAGACTCCTCAGAAAGCGCCACCGCTCCTACAGAAACACAAACCCAAGAGCCCTCCGAGGAAAAGAAACCCCAACTCACCGAAGCCGAAGAGTCCCGCCGCCGCGAAGCCATCGCCATAACCAAAGCTGTCAAAGCCGCCTATCTTCGCGCAAAACGCGCCTACCGGATCCCCGAATCCCGCCTCGACCGCATCCAAGTCGCTCTAGACCAATACGTCGGCACAAAGAACTTCTTCAACTACACCATCCAGAAACAGCACAGGGACCCCTCTGCAAAACGCTACATCAAGTCGTTCAACCTCAACCGCAACCCTATCATCATCAACGACACTGAATGGCTCAGTCTGAAGGTCCACGGACAGAGTTTCATGATGCACCAGATTCGAAAGATGGTCGCGATGGCAGCTATGGTTGTACGGTGTGGTGCGGATCCGGAACGGATCAAGGAGTCGTATGAAAACACGAAGATCGCGATACCTAAGGCCCCCGGGTTGGGTCTTTTGTTGGAACGTCCGGTATTCGACTCGTATAATAAGAAAGCGGCGGATTTGGGCCGCGAAGCTATTAATTTCAGCAAGCACGAGGCTGAGATTAACGAGTTTAAGCAGCGAGAGATCTACGACCGTATTTTCCGTGAGGAGGAAGAGACGAATGCGTGAGTCACCCCAACATTTTCCTCTATTAGACATAACGAACTGACAAATGCAGATTCTCATCCTTCTTCAACCACATCGACCATTTCTCGCAGGAGGAATTCCTCTACGTGACATCCGGCGGCATTGCAGCTGCTAAACCCAGCCTGCAGCCTAACGCTTCCGGTGATGCACAGGCTGAGGGCAATCAAACGGGGAGGATATCGCAGAGAGAAGCTCTGGCGGCGATTGAATCGGAGAATGAGAGTGATGGTGAGGAAGGTGGTTGATTGTCTTAAATCTGCTATAGATTAAAAGTTGAATACATTTTCTTTCTAGCGATATTGGTTCTACAGTTCCTAATTCCGTGGTATATATATGTACGTGCAGCCGCCCAACCTAAATGATTAAATAAGATCTAAATATGAACTTTTATTTGTATCAATCAAAGCTAAAGATAGATAACAAAATAAACACTGGATTATCGACAAGGAAAGGCGTTACATATCGTTAGCTGTACGTACAGACAGCGGGAATGAAGTATGGGAAATTCGTCGCTTGGGGATACTTCATCCTCGTCCGTTTCCAAAGCCCAGACAAAATGAAAATAAGACAAGAAAAGAGATTCAACACGAAGGCTAGGCATGGAGAAAGCAAAAGTGAACATAAAATTTGAAACACCAGCACCAACGCATAGAAAACCGACAGATTAAGAATGAAGAAAACGACAGAACCAATATGCTCAGAAAAAGAATAAACAGGGAAAACCGAGAAACGAAACGCTTATGGTGACACTGACAAAAAAAAATAAACGAATAGACAGAAACCCGGAACGAAACTCACAACCGGAACATGTTATCTTCCACCAAGATTCATTTAAAAGATTAATGAACGAGTCTTCGCTCGTCTCGCATCAAATCCCCTCGCCTCAGGCTGCGACTGCGTATGCTTATGTCTCGGCCTTGAAGGAACCGGCGCCGGCGCCGGCACTCCCGCAGACGTGGAAGGCGGAGCCCCAGCATCATTCTTGATCGGCGGAACGGGCGGAGCCTGAGTCGGCGGCGCAGGATTCTGCGCACCACTGGGCTGCCGTCTAGCCTTCATACTCCTCTCCCTCCGCAGAACAACATCTGTCCAAGGCTTGGCTACGCTGCCGTTGGACGAGGAACCCTTGCCCACGGAATCGGCGAGGACCTTCATCCAACCGTCCTTCTCTGCTGCACTGTCGGCGTAGAAGTCGATGACTTCACCGTTGCCGAAGCGAATGCGGAAACCTTCTTCGACGAACATGTAGCCTTCCTCTTCTTCGGCGAAGGCGGATTTACGGCGGCCACCGCCGCGTGTTGAGGTTTCGCGCTGAGTGAGGGAGGATCGGTCGTCGATTAGCTTGACAGCCTTGGAGAGGTTGATTGTTGCGCGGGGTTGGCGGGTTGTTTCGTGGTAGGCGGTTAGCTTGGAGCCGACGAGTTTGAAGAACCGACGGCGCCAGTACTACACGAAAGTTAACCAAATACGTCAGATCATTACTGAAATAACGAGAACTTACCGGACAATCACCACCCTGCTGGGAAAGGAATCCTTCGAAAGTGCGAGTCGAGACGCTCTCCGCCTCTCGCATTTCCCGAATGCATGAGTTCATGCTCTTCGGCATGTCCTCATCCTTCGCGCCCTTGGGCTTAGGCACAAACAACAACTGCAGCTCCAATTTACCAATCTTGTAAGGAGGACGCCGCTGTGAAGAGTTACTGGAGGTACTCTTCTTGCTCTTCACACTGCTGGGTTGCTCTTCAGTGGCCCATTCGTTGAAGCATGCGATATCGACCGTGTAAGGGCGTCCGAAGGCGTGTTTCTCGTGGTCACTAAGCGCGACGTAGGCGCGACCAAAGCTGCCATCCGGTGCGATTAATGTCCTCAGACGGTCCCAAACGCCAGCATTGACGTCCTGGCTCTTGCGCTGCTGGGAGACGAGCTGCTGCTTCATTTCAAGCTCCTTGCGCTTGCGGGGGGAGGCGAAGACGCGGCTGAAGGTTGATGCCTTTTGTTTTGCTGGAGACGGAGGAGCAATTTCTGGCGCCTTCATCTTCTCTTCATCTACCTTCATCTGGAGGGTCAGTTGGAATTCAAGATCGTTCTGGACGATGAGTTCGAATTCCTGGCCAATCGGCGCAGATTTTCCGAGCTCCAACCAAGCAGTGGTAACGCAGTGAAGACCGTTGTCAAGCGTAAGGGCGAAGTACGATCTCTCCCCTAGCATATTGTCAGCCGACCCAAACCAGTCATTCTCAGGTCAGAGAAACTTACCTCTAGGCATTGGCAAATCCAAGTACTTAAGTCCAACAACCTTCACGAACAATCGACCACGCTCTTCGCCCTCATCCAAAGCCTCATTCAATCCGGGCTCGACTTCGTCTGCAGTTGCTGTTTCCTGAACATTGCTAGATTGACCGGGCAGAGGGGGCACAGCACCTGGAGCGGGCTTCTTCTTAATACCACTGGGCGTTCGGATGCTGGAGCGGCGGCGCTGGCTGTTCCAGGGTACCGTCGTCCATGTCTGCTGGCTGGGCTTGCGGTTCGAATTACCGGGGACCCTCGACAAACGGGCTTCGGTGGCGGCTTCGCCAGGGGTGGTGGCTGTCTCTTCCTCGTTGTGACTACTGGCAACAATGACCTTTGTGTTCTGGCGCATAAGGTAACCTCTCTGCTTGGGAGTAGGATGGTTAGCAATTGAGACTTTATAATGAACATGGCTTAGGGCTGTTGGGTCCTTTGTTTTGGGTCCATGGATGGGAATAAAGGGGTCCTGAGTGTGGGTGATTGCCAAGGGTCGAAATGAGGAACACTTGGAGAGGGCCTGCTCAAACGCAACCTTTTGGTTTTCCATAACACGATCAAATTCCCTGTCTAAACCAAAGCCGAGGCTTTCTTCCTGGATGCTGAGTGGGATATCCAATTTCACGAGACTACTCTGCCGCTGGGTGTCCTTGGTGGGGGAGGGGGGAGCCAACTTGTTCGAGCCTCCCTCGGATTCTTGCGCTTCGTCGTCGTGGTTCGAATGCTGGGAGTCATTGGAAAAGTGCTTGCTCAGGGACGGCAAGCGGAATGCTTGAGGGCCGCTAACTTTGCGTCGAGTGGCTGCCATTTGTTCAAGGTCAGCCGGTGTCAATGATGGCCGTGTCTTGAGAGCAGTTCCTGGCGCCTTGATCGTAGCGATGGGATCAGGCACACTCTCATCAGTTACACTCTCATCCGCAGAAACGTCACTCATTTCATCATCTTCAATAGGATGGCGGATGACTGAGTCTGGTGTCGAAGGCTCTGAGACCGGCGAGCCACTGGGCTCCGGAGTACCCGGGCGTTGCAAGGTCTCACGGATGGAAGCCATGTCGAGTGCGGAGACTGGTCGGCTATCGAGTGCAGAATCAGGCCTGACATCAAGTGCAGAAGCAGGCCGCAGATCAAATGCAGAAAATGGTCGCACCCGCTCAGACTCATTCTGAGCATCAATAGAAGATTCCTTCTCAGGGGCTCCTTGAGTCTCCTCAGCGGGCTCAGCGGGCTCAGCGGGCTCAGAAGGCCCAGAGGGCTCATGGTGCTCATGGTGCTCATGGTGCTCTATTTTTTCGTTTTGCTCGGCGGGAGCCGGAACAGGGGTAGAGCTGCGGTCTTCAGGTTCTTCAACGGGTGGCGAGTGGGCATCGACTGCTCCTGCTGAGTGGAGGGAGTAATGGCTCGACTCGTCGTGAGGCAGCTTCCCTTCAAGATCTTTCGTCGAGGAGTCCTTGGACGGCACGTTCTCATAATACTCGGGGATGTCATAAAGTTCACTGGTGTCCTCCTCCTCCTTGATAATCACGCTGTCAGTGTCATACTCGCCATCATCGTTGTCCTCAAGAGACGGGAGAGGGACGTCCGGATCATAGTCCATGTATGAGTCGTCATCGTCGTCATAAAAGTCATCACCTTTTCGAAGGTCGCGCAAGATGGAATCTCTAGAGATACGAGGAGGGGTGAAGACATCAGGCTCTTTTGCTGCATCTTCCTTTTCTTTTTCGGGTTCGATATCATCCTGGTGCTTCACCTCGTCTTTGGTATCCTCGTGATGTTCATTGTCCGCTTTAGCGGGCACCTGGTCAGGTTCATTGTCCTCTGGCTGTTTCTCATCCTTTCTCTCGTCCTGGATCATCATCAGACGCAACCGGTCCTCCAAGGACATTGTCGAGTTTTTGAAGCCGGTAATGTCGGATTTGCTGTACGTCGCAGGGCCAGGAGGAGATGGTAAGGTTCGTTGCCCACCGCTTCCCAGTTCGAGAGCGGTTGTGGTAAACTTGCCCGGAGAGGACTGGTTCGCCTGTGAGCGCATCACAGAAGGAAGAGGTGGAAGAGGTCGAGGCTCCCCGTTTGAATCAAGTGACTCAACACGAGAGTGCGGCCTGGAAGGCTCTTGGCGCGAAGATGGACGAGGCTCAGGGCTGTGACTTGCATCCTCCTCGTCCTCTGTATAGGGCTCATCCTCATCTTCATGTCCGTATCGCCATTCTTCAGGCAACACAACAGGAGTCTTCTCAGTATCTTCCAGCGAAGCGTCGAAACTATCATCATGCTCTGCAGATGATTCGTGCTCGAAACTGACGTCACCCTCGTCTTCCTCTTCCTCTTCCTCCGAGTCATAGCTACCGTCACGAGAGTCTGATGCAGCGGAAACAGAGGGATCGGGAGTCGTCATCTCGTATTCGTTCACTTGGGGAGGAGCGGCATCGAAAGTCACGCTCTTGGCGTGACGATGACCATCGGGGTCGGACCAGATCTCATTCTCTGGGTCGAATCCACCTTTCACGCCAAAACGGCTGGCTCTGGAGAGGGATGATTTGGCGGGTGAAGGTGGCCGTGGACTTTCGTTGGCATTGTTGGCCTGCGGCCCCGTCGTCTGTTGTTTCTCGTGGGACTTGTTGGTTGCAAGAGGTCGTTGCGGGACGTCTACCTGGGAGGGATCGTACTCGGGGTTGCGATCACGGAAGATGTGACTGTTCCTCACCCGCGCAACACGCTTCAGATTCTCGACAGACGGGCGCTTCGATGGTTTGTGAGGAGCGTCTGGGTCATAAGGAGCTTGGTTCTCAGACGAGTCGCGACCCTGCCAATAAAGGCGCAGCGAGGCGGGCTTGTCTGGCGAATTGTTTTTCAACATTTGCTACCCGAGTCAGCATCTGCCAACGAGAACCAAATATCACCGGCAGTGTTTACCTTGGTATTGGGGTTCCAGCTAGGAGAGTTTCTTCTCTGAGCCACTGGACTCAGTTCGGATAACGGCCGCTGAACAGCACCATTGGACATCCTGATATAACACTCGATAACCCAGACAGGAAAGCCACGAGGAAACAAAGAAGCACGCTGTGATGAGTCGGATCTGTCAGCAAAGACCTCGTTCCGTCTCCCTCGCAACTGAGCAGATATATATAAAAATATCTCCGACTCAAGGGGGTGAGATATGTCTCCTAGGAGATAGATCGCTTTGTCCAACCCACCTTTGTTGTCCTGACTTAAGCAGCGATCCGAATCCGGACGGAACAATGGTTGCAGTTATCGATACTCGGAGGATTTCTTTATCTTTCAACGGTCTTTCTCAGGGTCATAAAATCGTAGAAATGCAGGGATACGTCACAAATGAAGCCGGAAAGATAGAAAGATAGTGGGAGTTTGTCAACAATAACAACAACCAAAAAAAAAAAAAATGAGAAAGAATCAAGCGAGGGAAAGAAGAGTAAAAAGTGGAAATGCAATGAATAGAAGAAGATGAAGAATGAAGATGCAGGACAACAAACACCAAAAGCAGCAATATTATTATTATCTCCAGTAGTTGAAGCACGACGCGAGCTGCTGTTCTGTCACTCTCTGCTTGCCGGGAGTCGCCATGGCAACTGAGCCTTGTTTCTGCCTCATGTTTCAGGATGTTACTGCCTCACGGGTCAGGTGTCTATATTCCCGCACTAGTCCTGATCTGTCAGTGGCAATATTGTACCGCCTTATTTTTTCTTGATAGCCCGATAGACCTGGTTCTCGACCATTGCTACCGTTTTATTTTTCTGTATAGACTATCTCTGGAAATAACGGCAGTATGCCTCTGCCTCTTCGCCCCGTGTGTTTGGCCTGCCAAACTCGCGCTACTCTCTTCCCCCGATATGCATTGACCTCTCCCGTAATAGGGCAATCTGCCCGCTCTATGGCCACAGCTCGCATGCGCCGTCAAGCAGCCCGAATGGCTCTCTCGCCCAATGTCGCCAAAGCCTCCTTAAAGAAAACCCGTGCTGATGAACGACGGGGTCCGTTTGCCGGAATGAACCAAACCGAAGCTCGAATTCGTGGAACGCCCCGGTCCAGATCTCAGGCGGAGGTCAAGCGTTCTGGTAATCCCGGAGAGACGAGCAGCAACAAAGAGAGTCCGTTATACAAGGCATTGAAGATGCAGACTGCATTGTCACCAGTACCGTATGGTCGGAGAATGGCAATCAAAGAAAAGCTTGCGAAAATCACCAGTTTCGACCAGTTTCCAGTCCTGCCTGTCGTCCGGGAATCGATCTTTTCGCAAGCTCTTCCCGGGATGATAGACATCACTCCGACTCCGATTCAGCGTTTAGCGATCCCAAGATTGATGGAAGAGCAAATCCAGAAGCATAAAAAGAAGTTCGATGAGACTGAGCCAGGCTACGATCAGTACCTTCTTGCGGCAGAAACAGGCTCGGGGAAAACGTTGGCGTATCTGATTCCGTTGGTCGACCATGTGAAGCGCGCAGAGGCTCAGGATCTACTGGAGGAAAAGCGCATGGAGGAACGACAAGCTAGAGAAAAAGAGGAGAGGATGAAGAACCAGGCTTTCGATATTGAACCCGAAGTCGCTCCGCTGTCCAACGCCGGCCGACCTCGAGTGATCATTCTGGTTCCAACATCCGAGTTGGTAGCCCAAGTGGGCGCCAAGGTCAAAGCCCTCTCACACACAGTCAAATTCCGTTCGGGGATGATTTCGTCCAAGTTCACGCCTCGTCGGATCAAGAACGTACTCTTCAACCCAGCTGGCATTGACGTCCTTGTCTCCACCCCTCATCTCCTCGCATCCATCGCCAAAACAGATCCGTATGTCCTCAGCCGTGTCAGCCATCTTGTTCTCGATGAAGCCGACTCGTTAATGGACCGGTCATTTTCTCCAACCACAACTGAAATCATCGATAAGGTCGCACCATCGCTTAAAAAGTTGATATTTTGTTCCGCTACGATCCCGCGGAGTCTCGACTCTGTCCTTCGGAAGCGTTACCCAGACATCACCCGGTTAACGACGCCTAACCTGCACGCCATTCCCCGTCGCGTCCAACTTGGAGTGGTGGACATCCAGAAAGACCCCTACCGTGGCAACCGCAGCCTGGCCTGTGCCGATGTGATCTGGCACCTTGGCAAAGCGGGCGACACGGAACCTACGGGGCCATTTGCATCGTACATGGACCCCAGCAGCAAGGTGAAGAAGATCCTCGTTTTCGTCAATGAGCGCGAGGAAGCAGACGAAGTTGCTCAGTTCCTCCGATCAAAGAGCATCGACGCTGTCTCTTTGTCTCGTGACTCGGATGCTCGGAAACAAGAGGAGATTCTGGCCGAATTCACAGAAACCCCTCCTACACCAACATCGGATGAAATTCTGCAAGCTCAGAAAGACCGAAAGGAACAGGAAGCGATTCCCTTTATTGAGCCCGAGTCAAAGCAACCTGCTAGCCAGAACTCATTCCGTCTACCAAACACCAAGGTCCTTGTCGTAACTGACCTGGCATCCCGGGGTATCGATACCTTGGCCGTGAAGACTGTCATCCTGTACCACGTACCTCACACAACAATCGACTTTATCCATCGTCTAGGCCGTCTGGGTCGTATGGGTAAGCGGGGTCGTGGTATCGTGCTTGTTGGGAAAAAGGACCGCAAGGATGTGGTCAAGGAGGTTCGCGAGGGTATGTTCCGCGGACAGGCTTTGATCTAGTCTTGCATGTTGTACAATTATGTGTGTATTATTAGTATTAAAACATTATCATGCGGCGTTAGTGGTTTGGGACATTGAGCACAAAATACAAATACCCGTGTATATAGCCATCAGCCGAAATTTCTCAGAACAATTCAGTCGTGTCATTATCATATTCATCTTTTTTTTAGCCCTAATAGACGCCTAGCCAAGGCAACTACGTACCATTATGAGTACCATCATTTTCCGCGAAGAGTCATACAATCATCCATCCACATAAACCACCCAAACAGTCAACGTCCAACTAACAACTAACAAGACACAGCTTCAAGACCTAACCGCAAAATGGATCACCGACCCGAAATACAAGTACAATCCCCCCCGGCGCAAAATGACCCACTTTAATCGACGCCCACATCGCAGCAGCAGCTCTATCCCCCGACTACGATTTCCCATACCACATCTTTCATGACGCCCACGTCATGGGACGAATGTACAATACCACGCAATGAGACTATGAATTCGCCCTGAGAACCCTCTACAACAAGGCTACTTTCCAAATACAGAACTTAGAAGTCTTCAAAACCTTAAGAAAGGAGGGATTTATAGCAGAAGGCACCCTGAGAGATTACATCAATGTGAACCCTGTAACAAGGACAGAACTATGATTGTGCATAAGACAAGATCACTACTCTGGACATACAACTGGTTCTTGGAAGAGCGCGAGCCGGACAGTTGGTTCCACGACCCGATTACATGGCTTGCTGTAGCTATTATTTGGAGTCCTGTCGACTACGCCAAACTCCTCGAATCCCTCGCCAATTCAAAAATCCTCGTGAAATCTGACTCTGGGTTACTTCTGAACTGGCAAGTCCTCTGCTCTACTCCGGCGCATGGTATCAATTGCACACGAATTACGCTACGAGCCAAACTCTGCAAACCTGTCTTCGCGAAGCAGGAAGGGGAAGAACTCAATTTGCTTTTTGGGACGTCTAAAACATGCGAAACGCTCAAAGATACTGCCATCCAGCCTCAAAAATCATTTGCAAATCTGAGCATTGTTTATCTCTCAGCACTGACTAATACACGCTTTACGAGAGGTGAAGTTGAGGAACGGACCCACGCTCTGGCAAGGAAGAACAGAATGCCTCAGCCGACAAAATAATCAGACAGAATGTATTGGGCTGAATTAATGAAATAAGCTCTGTTTGCCATGCCGAGATCCAACTTTTTCTACATCTTGAAAGTCATGTTTCTGCTAACGATTGTCCATTTTCGTACATAGGGTGCAGCAAGAAGTCATGCTGGCTATGTCACCAGTTCCTATCTCAGTATAAGAGCAGAAAGACAAATAGAGGCAATTCGACCAAACAAGAGCCTCTCAAGGACGAATTTACCCTCTTTGGCACATTGCACAAGGCGTTGACCCACGCATCCAATTCTACCTCTCGACCATTCTTCGGGATATTCAAGACTTGATGAAGGAAGAGCTCTCAAGCGCTCCTCCTACCCAACGACATGCATAGGCAGAGTCTTCTGCAAATGTTACAGTCGCTGGTGGCTCGCTTATACGATGTGCACTTGCAAAACAGAAGATGACAGAATCCATGACACAGCCAAAAAGCAGCAAAGACAATATCGCCATCTTTTTGACTTCGTGTGCTCCAAGGAATGTTTTAGAATCCCAGCCAACGGAGAAGCACCCCACTTTCTCAGCACTAATTTTCTACAAGTGTCCCAAGAACTACATCGGCCCAGAGCCCTTGGATTGGTACATTCCAGACTTTCGATGTTCCTTGGCACAACTTCAATTTCGAGCGTATCTATCGCGTACTCAGCTTGGACAAACAAGAACCCGCAGAGCTGAATTGAGAGTACGCTTTGTACTGGTGTTGCAACGATGAGCTCCAACCGAACCGGTACCTGATGTCCCTTCTGAGAATCGAGTCTACAGATTCACGAGCACTTTTGGTACGGAGATATCTTTATTACGCGCTTCCTATCTTTGTAATGATATGCGAGTGTATACAGGGCCCTCACTAACACAGTTCCAAAACAGAACAGGGCCTCTAGACATTAGAAGGAATGGTCCGTATTAGGACCTTGAACATTTCATGGCCTGGAATACAACCATTCGTCACATAAAAAGCTCTCTTATTCCCCGCACGAACACCGGAAGACGGATGCTATCAGAAGTTGCACAAATTTGGGATACTTCACCATTATGACTTGCATAAGGTGGAGACAAAGGATTTCGCCTACCTGCACTGAAAGCTACTCACACACTTAATAGCCACTCAAAGCTTGACACTTCGTATGGATATGTCTGAGATGAAAATAAAGCATTGCATGAACAGCGTTCGTTCCTTGTCCTAGACCCAGGCCATTCGAATACCTAAAATTCTTTATCACTGCCAGATACTAGCTCTTTTATCTATGGATTAGTGATAATTATCGACTTAGTGACTGGGGTTACGTCTTCTCGGGCTACAAACAAAGTCCTCAATCGAAATTACGTACCTTGGGAAAACATGGATGACTACATGTAGAACATCCCTGTATTAACGGGTATGGGGATTAAACGCACAGACAGGAGCTATATGGGTCGAATCGCTACAACAACAGTGTCCCTAAAGAGCATTGTCATTGACGAGTGCTTTGCAAAGGTATTTCTTTACTGTAGAACGGTTTGAAACGCGCCATCGCCACCTAATGGCTGGGCTCGCTGAAATCGATGCGGTTGCCTGTCGTCAATGACCAGAAGATGAGGAAGACACCAGACTCACCAAACACCTTCCGGAGAGGTATCGGAAGGCAGGGCGGGAGCCTTATCCATTGTTGGCGAGACAGCGTACTCCAGTACTGCACTGCTACAGACCCTCTACTACATGATTGTGAACACACTAGAGCAGATAACAATCAGAGAGAACCAACATCATAATGATTGATAACTATAGCCAATCTATAACATCACCAATTAGTATCAGACATCTCTGAATATTTTCATTGAATTAAGATTGACATCATTGATATCGTGTATACGACAGATAGAAACCATAAATAAGACTAAATGCAAAATCATGACAAAATCAACCATTGCTCAAACATTGCCCATTCCGGCCCTAAATGCAAAATCCAATGAACGGTAAACAAGATAAACAAATAAAAGGTATGAATGTAGAAATAGATCCAAAACACGCTTAAAACTCCTTATCAACTTCCCAATATAAAACAATCCAAATAAGCCAGCCCAAGCCCGAGCCCGATAGATATCATCATATACTTATCCGTCCTTCACAAATTTCACATAGTCATCCTCAGTCCACGAGTACTCCTCCTACTCGCCCTTGTATTCCTTTTCTCCTCACTCACATCGCTGCTCTCCTCCGTCTCAGTCTTCGCATCCGATAATTCCGGTGTAGGCGTAATTCCAAAACTAACACCACGATCCTTCCTGGAAATCTGCGCCTCTTCCTCCCGATAAAGGAAGCGATGAATTGTCCGATGATCCATAACACGCTCCTCATCATCCGAGTTACCCTCTTTGTCGGTTTTCGGCCAGCGGAAGCCGTACAGCATAGAGTGGCGCTCGCAGCGGGGACATTCACGACGGGTCTGGTAGGAATCTTTCTGCACGAACCACGCGTTGCAGGTGTGGCAGTCAACCCAGCGATCGTAGGGTTGGGCAAGGAGGAGGTGGGTTTTTGTGTAGTCACCTGGGATTCTGGCGCGTGAGACGGCTTCGACGGATGGGATGATCCATTTTCTTTTGGTGTATTTCCGTTTTTTGCGCTGTTCGGGGGCGAGTTCGTCTTGCTTTTCTTCGGTTTCTCGTTCGAAGGAGGTGGATGGTTCGGAAGACTCATCTTTGATACCGTTCAATAGGTGTCGTTCGATGTTATCCGCGGTGATCTCGAGAGTCGCTCCTGCCTTTGGTGTTGCTGTGCCATCCTCAGTCTCTACGTGAAGCGGGGCTTCGCACACTGAAGTTGCCGCTGTTGATGCTGAAGAGCGTTGAGAATCATCTGCAACAAGAGACGTGGGAGAGTCGCAATCGGCAGTGGAAGACGAGTGTGCGCCTGGTTCCGTGGCCGGATTGAGGCTGGTGTTCTCAGTAACATCGCTGGTTCCTTCGCACTTGGTAATCGTAACTTCAGGGTATGTCCCATTGGCCAATGGTTCATTAGGTACCTCGTTCGTAGCTGGCTCAATGGAATCTGCAGCTTCGGAGAGACACACTTCGGACCTCAGCTTGGAACTTGGTCGGTTGAACTTGGCTTGTTTTCGAGGCGTCGAAATACCAGACGTATCCGAATCAGTATCAGGGGCATCTTTGCGCTTATTTGGTGAAAGAAAGCCATCAGCTGAGCAGTCATCGTCGTTCAATGGCGGGATTGAGGCTTGGCTTTGCGCATCCGTGTCCACTTGCGGAGCCCATCCATTCCGAAGCGCCCGTTCACACGACATACAGAGGCACTCGCAGTTGTCAACACCAAAGTAATCCTCTCCATACGAAACTGTAATTTCCTCTCCAACATGAATGTCTCGCGTAGCCATAACCTGCATTCCCTCAGTCCCGCGGGTCACCAGCCGCCCATTGGCGTTGCAGTCATGGTTCGCGAAGCGCGCCGGTCCCAAAAAAAATGATGGACTCTTCCTCCTACTCGACATCACAATACTGAAATCCCTGCGCGTCAAATCCAAGTCCCGTTCTTCTTCCGCAGTCATCGGCACCAGCGTCCCACTTAGGTACTTCACCTCCTGGCCCTTTTTGATGAACTTTCGGGCGCAGATCGCGGCTTCGTGAACCGTAATCGTATAGCGATTCGTCGTCATAACCTCGAATGGGGAGTCCGGAAGGTACATCTGGACGTATTTGCGCAGGTGTCGACGGAACCATTCTCGCTCGCGGTCGTTCGGTAGCTTCGCCATGAACCTCTTCATTCCTGTCATCGCCAGTATTTCCTTCTCAGCCTTGGGCGCATTCTTGGCGACAATCACATCGTGGAGGAGGAGACGGCCGATGTCGTCGTCTTGGATGCCCCGCATGGGAATGTACTTGGCTCGGTTCTTTCGGGTGTTGGTCCAAAAATAGGCCTGTAATAATGAAGAGTATTAGAATTGAACGCTATACGGCGTAGATCTCTGTAGAATACCCACCCGGTCAACCAGCGCATCCGTTGCGACATCGTCATAACTGGCCAGTTTCGCAAGCGTCAGACGGTCGCGACGACCCTCCGATGGACTGGGTTTTGCTTTCGAATTCGGCATGGGGGATGCCTGCGAAGCCAATCTCCATGTAACAAACACAATCTGAAGTCGAGGGCCACCAATTGGTCGAGTAGAGTGGTTGTTGTCTTTGACAAGGGGATGATGAGCGGATAACGGCACTCGGGCGGAAGTCTAGCGAAGAGATCTAAATAGGGGGGTGAAAGGTGAATTGCACAGAAAAGAGCGTCAATTCGCGAACGTCAGATTGAGCAAAAGAGTTGAGATCCAGTATAAGCAACATAATAAACGGAAAAGAAAACAGCCTCCCCAAGGGAAGTCGGCGCGCGACAGAAGGCAGAACAGTGCGGTTAATGCGCCCGGCCGGGGTCGGGGCTCGGCGAAACCTTCCGCCCGGAGGAACTGGAATCTTTTGTGAGGTTGGCTCCGAGGGCTTTCTTCCGGAGAAAGCGGTTTAACCCAGTTATGCAAGCAAGATGATTCAACTAAAGGTGAGTGCTGATACCGGAGATACTGGTGATACGGATCGTGAGGTAGTCAGGGTGTTAATGGTGGTGGTTTGCAGACGATGCTAAATTGCATCGACAACTCCGGTGCCGCAGTTGTCGAGTGCGTGAACGTCTTGAAGAAGAAGCGGCCCGCAACAGTTGGTAAGTACCCTTCGCCTTATTCTTACGATGGTCATTTCTAATATGTCTCTGTGATCAGGTGATCGGATCGTGGTTGTCGTTCAGAAACAGCGAAATTTCGGCCCCGAGAGCGCAACGAGCAGTGGTATCGCGAACAAGGTCCGTCGAGGAGACATCCGGCACGCCGTGGTTGTTCGCGCAGCAAAGCAGATGCAACGACCTGATGGGTCGATTCTGAAGTTTGACGACAATGCCTGTGTCTTGATCAACAAGTCGGGTGATCCGATCGGGACCAGAATGAACGGTCAGTGCTCGTCCACTGGTTTATCTACATTTATACTGATGCAGTGCAGGTGTCGTGGCTACGGAATTACGGGGAAAGCAATGGTCGAAGATCTTGTCGTTGGCGCCCCTGCATGTGTAACATATACCAATGAAAAGCGTGTCGTGTTTGATCTATGTCCAGTTTATGTACCATAGAATCGGAAATCTAACAAATCAATCCCATTTCACCAAAACAAGAATCCCAAACTCCGAACCATGCATATAGATTATAAAAGGGTATCGTAAGTACGCCCGCGACGGCGAAGAAGGGATCACATGAAGACGTTACCGCAAGCGCAGCAGACGTAGTACAGTTTCTGATTGGAATAATTAGACTATGAGAGATGAAGCAAGAAAGGAGGGAAGACATACCATCCCTGTTTCAGCAGATCGCTGCTGAGACTGGAAAAACACCGCTTCGGTCTCACCGCAGCTCGGACAGAGCTTGTTGGATCGTGGAAGCTGAGAAGAGTAAACACCATGTTAGCCACGGGAGTTTCAAGATCTTCCATGACAACGACCCCAGCATGATTTTTCTCAATAGAAATCACTATATTCCTCTTCTGATGATGCTTCATCCGGGAGCATCCCACACACAAAGCAAGTGATCTCTTCCCCACAGTGGGTACAGAAATCAGGGAGACAAACCGTAGGATCAGATCCCACATCCTGAGTCACACCCGCAGTGTCTCCCACTTGACTGTTCAGCTTGTGTTGGTAGACACAGTACGAGGTAGCCGGTTCTCCGACGTGGCATGTTCGGCACGTAAACATCAAACGGTTGTTGATACGGTCTTCTTTCGGGTAAAGCAAGTTCGAGCTATCACAAAGGCATAAGTTAGCTATCCATTACAGAAATACGTCGCGAGAATGAACGAAGGAGAAGGAAGTGCGTACCATTCGCGACAGAAACGGAAGTGAATCTGATCGCTCTTGGTGTCGCCGCTGGCGGAAGGAGACGGACTGGCAGACATATTGAGGGGATTATTCGAGGCGACTCGGTGGATATATAACAAATTAGAAATTTGTAGCGTTGAAGAAGAACAAGAAGCAAGGTATGTAAAGTCAACAGTCTTCAGGCGGCGAAGAAAAGAAGTCAGAAGAAGCGGCTTGGCGCTATTCCCGATCGGGGATGCACGGACGCAGCCTTATATGTTTGCTGAGTTTGCTGAGTTTGCTCTATTTGCAGCCCCTCCCCCGCAGTTTGTTTTTGTTCCTTGCTCGAAGGAAAGACCAGTTCTATATCCAGACTCTGCAGCTACTTGTTCTTAGTTGCTAAGGGCTTATTCAGAGCTTGTATCGCTCCTAGTATTTTATACGTTTCACGTTTTCGATACCAAGCTTCACAATGGTCTGTTTCTCTGCTGGATCGTCCCGTCGCAGAGAGCTCGAGGACTGACGTCGGTGTCTCTAAATAGGTCGAAACTGGTCTTCCAGCAGGATGGGAAGTTCGTCACTCGAACTCCAAGAACCTCCCGTACTACTTCAACCCCGCGACCAAGGAATCCCGCTGGGAACCGCCCTCGGACACCGATACCGAAAAGCTCAAGATATATATGGCTCTCCACCACAGTGCCCCAGGAGGTCGTTTTGAGGGCTCCGGTCAAGGCGATGGCAAAATTCGTTGCAGCCACCTTCTTGTGAAGCACACAGAAAGCAGACGCCCGAGCAGCTGGAGAGAAGCAGAAATCACCCGGTCGAAACAGGAAGCCCTCGAGAGACTCGATGGGTTCTACCAGCGTATCCAGGCCGGTGAAGATCTGGGAGATTTGGCGGTGTCTGAGTCGGATTGCAGTAGTGCCAGGAAGAAGGGAGACTTGTAAGTATTCGTCTTGAATGGTATACTGTCGTTAGAGGCTAATACTGTCAAGGGGTTTCTTCGGGCGCGGCGAGATGCAGAAGGAATTCGAGGATGCGGCCTTCGCTCTACAACCCGGACAGGTCAGTGGCATTGTCGATACGGCGTCCGGTGTTCATCTCATTCAACGGTATGTCTTTATATGTCACGGGTTCTGTGGGGGTGACGTGGGATGTATAAATGATAAATACTGACTGACTCGATGCAGCCACTCGTGATTCATTTAAAAGAATATTGTCTTGTCTTTAGTCGCATTAGAGCATTAATGAATATTTGAATATTTGAATATCTTTGTTCTATTGTTTCGGCTTCCCCATGGGGCTGTCTTTGTGTTGAGTTGAGATACAACAGGCTTAAAGGGCAAGCCCAACTAATTTTCATTACAAGTGTGACTAAATGAAATAACCCTCTTCACTCTCTTTATGATTCATTGGTGATGTATATCAAATTTCCTTCACTGAAGCCTGTCTAGGTACAGGCAGCATTCACAGCATGTCTACCCTCTCACCATGCAATCCTTTCTTTCATCTCTCAACTTCACTGTCTCCTCTTGATCGATCACAGAACTATTTATTCAGATTTCTCACCATGACTTTATTCCACCCCTCTGTAATGAAGTTCATCTCAACTCTCATCAAAATCGAAATGCCACAAACTGAGCAGTACCTCTTCGACAAGGACTGTCTAGTCCTCCCTCCTACCCTAAAACAATCTCTCCCTTCAGATATCATCCAGGCCTTCAACAACGCTCGCTGGGCAGCCTCCCACGCCTTACAGTACATCAAAGTCGTCGAGCGAAACTACAACAAGCGATTCAACGCCATGTGCCCCCTCAACAACCCCGAGCTAGCTCTAAATCACATTGCCTCCGTCTCGCGTCTATTGGGCCGTCGCAACCGCAACAATACCAACTTCGCCAACTTCGACCCGACCCTAGCGCCCGCGGCCAAACTCGACCCTTCTACCATAAAACTCACCGTCGACCAACGCACTTACGATGAGTACGCGCAGAAGTACGTCGAGCTCCTGGAAGGGTTCCTCGAAAATCCATACAGACTCTGGCTGGAAGCAAAGGCAGACGTTGAATCGCGCGTCGCCAACGCCAATTTCGATGAAATGCAGTACAGTTACTGGCATCGCTTCTGGGATCTGACTTTTCTTGTCGAGATGCAGAAATGGGAGGGTCGTTTGCAGGGACTTATTTTGCCATCGTGGGAGGAAGTGATGGATGATTTGCGAATGATTGTTCTGGAATGTGCTGATTCGCCTCATGTTGTGCTCAAGGATACCTACGATCGGTCCGGAATTCTTTGGAAGGAGAAGTGATCTCCGGCTTAGTGTGGACTGGACTGGAATTGTCTTCTTTCTCTTTCGATTGGAGAGCGGTTTGTGTGCGTTCTCTCTCTAGATTTTTTTTTATTCCCTCTCTGTGTTTTATTTTTCTCGGATTGTGACTGAAATCTATCATTTGGAAATGCCTTCAACAATGTACTGGCATTTCTTACTACAGGTTCAAGATTTCTCAATGGACAACAATTACCTTCATCTCTGTTTTTCGCAGGCAACCGACCGTAGCCTAAACTGTACCCGCAATATCTACACAACTACTACGACTAAATATGCAAATCAGGTTTAACTTAATAGCTCCTGATAAGGTTTAGGTTTAGTGACGTCTGTTATTCTTTTCTGCTTCGTCACGTGACATGAAAGCCCTACGATAACTCCATTGCATTGCGTCTTAGGATGTGTTCCAACAAAGATATAGGTAATGAACTTCCATAGGTGAGCTCAGACACTGTGGGGCATTTGAACGGAGATTCTCATTTTGTTTCTTGTTGAATAGTTCTTTGTTAGAAGCAGGATGGGATATACATCTCCCACAGTATACCAGACCATGACGATTTATTCTCATAGGAAACGTAACTACATAAAAACAATTTGTCCTCTACAAAATACGATATTTCATACCTGAAGATGCAAAAAGAAAATGTGCCATTACTGGACTACCAAATACACACTCTGCGGTTGCATCTGCGACGATATATACCAGCCCTGCCCCTACCGCGATTACTGCTTCGGCACCATGCTCACCCAGACCGAATACGAAGACGATTTGTGTTGGCAGTGTCGTGATGATGCAAAGGAACGGACGAGATGGGTTGAAGTGGTGAGAGAGATGGAGACCACGGGGCCGGAGGTATTGGCGGACACGCAGTCCGAGGGAGAGAAAAAGGGGAAAGTGGAGAAGGGCGCTGAAAAACAAGAGGAGTCTAGTAGTGAAGAAAAGGATACAGGCAAGCAGATGGTACGCCGTCCGAAATTGGTCACCCACGATGTTTCAAGGGTTTGTTATCTGCGGGTTATTAAGAGGAGGCGTGAACACGTGTGACGGGCTTACTTCGATGAAATGGAGTGATGGATTTATATCCAGAGTCGGGGGGGGGGGGGGGGGGAGTATAGAAAGGTGCGTATTGTTCATTTGCAAAATTTGAATGCTAGATCATACGCCTCAATATCAAACCAAATCGCCAAAACCTAGACACTCGTATTCAATCGTTCCAAACGCGCAGTAATCGATTCGATAACCGCGGATCTAGTAACAAAACCATTAGTAAACGGTGCAAAGAATTAAGTCAGCCGAAGTAAAGGAGACTTACTCTCGTTCAACCATCTTCATAGCATCTGCGATCTTCGCGCGTTGTAATCTCTGCGGTACCCTTGGTTGAGCGCCGGACGGAGATGCCGGACTTCCAGGCTCAGTTGGGGAGGGTGCCTTGGCTGCGATTCGCTTGCTCTCGGCAACCAGATCGGTTGCAAGATCCATGACCTATTCCAGTATTAGTATAGTATTCACTCCAATAACTTCCACTGAGCGAGGACTCACGTCTTCTAGTCGTTCATTCAGGTTACGTTCCTTGCCTTCATCTTCCGGCTTGGATTCCTCAACCAAGCCCGACAAGGCTTGAACCTCGGACACCCATGACTTCTCTTTCTCACTCAGCGGCCGACCGCCAGATTTCAAGACCTTGTTCCGCAAAGCCTCGTATCTTCCAACGAGTTGGTCTTGTCTATCCTTGGCAGCCTGAAGCCTCTTGTCAAGAGCTTCGCCACTCTTGGTGCCTTCTTTGCGCTGACCGTCTTCACCAATCTCACTAGACACGCCTTTGATGCGTTCAGATACATCACAGAGTTGCTTCAGTTGATCTTGCATTTCCCCTTGCAATCGCTCACAGCGACGGAACAGATCAGAGGCCGCTCGTTCGAGAGCATTTGTGTGAGCGGACAAAATCCGGTGAGCGGCAGCAACCAGATCGAGCGTGGCTGGTGACAGGCGCACTTGCTCCTTAAGAGAGTGTCGCTGACGATGCGGGACGTGCTTGTCAATGAACAAGTCCAGAGGCGCATCGGAGTACAGGATGGCAGGAACCTGGTATGGCGGTCGCCGAGGCGGCAAGATGGGGGAGCCAGGAGCTTGGACGCCCGAGTCGAAGGGGCGGAGGTCTGCCACTGACGGGATGGTGATCTCAGGAGAATCTAGCACAGCAGCATACGGGTGAGATGCATGGTTAGTGAGCAACAGATATCCGAGATCATAGTCGTAATAGACCAGAGCAGACGCAAGATGTTCCGGCTGGCCCTTGACAACAGCCTCATCCCCATCAATCTGAAGGATGCGGTTTCTAGTGGAAATGGATCCTTCACAAAGGATTTGAAGGCGGAAACCCGAGCCAGCAGTGTCCTCAGACTGCAGCTCTGCTTCGAGTCGTTGGGCCCAGGATGTAAGAGAAATAAACTGGACATCGCTTGGTGTTGTCACGAAGAAACTGTATCTGGACTGGACATCTTTGGTAAAGGTGGGCCAGTTCGGCAACTGAGATCCCTCCCGGACAGTGTCCAGAGATTCTACCAGAACCAAGTCAGAGGGCTCCGAAAGAGGAGTACTGAAAGCGTTCTTCTTGGCTTTTGGAAGCCACTGTCCTTCCACACCATCCAGTTCCAGACAGACGTGAACTCGACCACTTGCCGTCGACAGACAGATGACAGTGGCCGATAATTTGTCTTCAGTGCTGTCCTCCACTGCCAGCGCCTCATCCTCCCCCTTCATGAGATCCTCTGTATCAACTTTGGAAGCAACGACAAGAAGATCACAAAGGTCCAAATCATCGAGCTCATCACCAGTGTCGATACGGAACGGTCCCTGCAGCCTCGGGATGGCGCTGGGATTGGCAGGGCGTGCGAAAATCTCAGATTCAGCGATATTTTCTGGGTCGGACATGATGGGCAGAGGCTCTTGGTTATCAATTTCTGTCAGCCAGTCGTACTGCTGCCGACAGGCCGTCAACTGCTCCTCGAACTCCACCGGGTCATCCTCCAAAGCAGCCAATTTTGGAACGATTGAAGACGAAAGCGACGGAATCGTGGTCGACGGTGCCCGCCATCTCGAAGGAAGCAAAGGACAAAGAGCATATAGATCGCCGGGTTTCATCGCAACCCACAAAGTCATCGGTGCCCAAGCATCTTCCCTTTCGCTTCCAATACCACCAAAACAAGCGGATGCGACCTCCATATCAACATCATCAGCGGAGAATCCTTTACTCTTTCCAAATCCAGAGGGAGTAAAATCTTGGTCGGACGATGTCCCATCCACCAGTTTCCGCAAATCGATAGCCAACGTGGGGCGGTCGAAAGACCAGTGATTGTTCCGATCCAGTTCCCAGACCCGAACCGCCGCGTCCGCGGTGATAGTCACAATGCAGCTTCCAAGGTTGCTGTGTAATCCCAGCGGATGCCATAGTGCGGAGACCACCGGTGATTCTGGGATAACATGTGTCGTGGGACCGAGCTGGTAAGTCTTCACACGAATGGGGAAGTCATCGGTGCCGGACAAATGCGACGAATCGGGGAGGACGGAGATATGAACGGTGTGATCGGTCACAATCGCTAGGAAGGCACCGTTTGGAGAGGGAATTAGTTGTCGGATTTGCGCATAAACGGGCACAGTCAAGACCTAGTTATTTCCATCAGCAGTCAGTATACAAGCATGTTATTCCTCCGCATATTCCCTCCGTACCCTGTAATGCACACTGGAAGTGCTATCCTGAGATCCTGCAGCAAGCCCCTTCTTCTTCGAATGCTGCTGCTGCCATTCGTCCTTCAACTTGGTGAGGCTCGACCAGCGGATCTGGTTGTCCACCACTGTAAACACTTCATTTCCTCTCTTCGCAAGTGTCCTCGTAGGACCGTTATAGTCGGTTTTTCCCTGAGTGCTCAAGGAAGCGTAATCAGTGCCCTTCGCAGATGTACTGGAGAAGAGACTGGCACCTGGAGAAGGACGAGATAGCCAGGGAGGCGTATAACTGACGACGTTCGGCATGATGACGGCGCCCGATGAATGGATCCAGGAAGATTGAAAGCAAGAGATAGAAAAGAGGGAAGGAAGACTTCTCAGTCTATATTCCCATCCTATTCCTTCACCAAAGAATAGTTAAACAAATAGACCAGCAAGAAAAGCGTCCCTGGCGGGAATGCGAAGCAACGGAGGTCGGAGCTTGAGGAAAATTGGAGGATGCGCGCGCCAAGAGCCTCAATTTCCTCTTTAAGCTCCGGAGCTCCCTTTCACCTCCACCGCAGCTCAGCAACAACAACAAGAACAACCAACATTGAGGACATTGTCTGAAAATGAGCATATTAACGCGCAACACAGTGGATCGGCTTGACCGGCCTAGTGCCTACTATATCTCAAAGGTACAGCATCCTTCTCTTCCAAACTGTTATCTGACCACGATTGACTCGGAATCGATACAGAACAAGAGGCGAAAGTTTCAAGATGAACCCGAACCGCAAGAAGAGGCACCTGATCCGTTAGCAAATGCGACCACTCTTTATGTGGGAAACCTGTATGGTAACAACTCCGGCTGTATGGTGTTTGCTCTCTAACAGATGGTTCCAGTTCCTTTTACACCACCGAGGAGCAGATCCACGAGCTTTTCTCGAAGTTAGTGGTCTCCAGTCCTTTCTTGTGTTACAACTATATGATCGGTTCTAATGCGAAAAACATGATACAGATGCGGTGAGGTCAAACGCCTTGTTATGGGACTCGATCGGTACAACAAAACACCATGTGGTTTCTGCTTCGTCGAATACTACACGCACCAAGACGCCCTTGACTGCTTGAAATATGTCGGTGGCACGAAGCTTGATGAGCGAATTATTCGGACGGATTTGGATCCTGGCTTCGAGGAAGGACGACAGTATGGGTATGTTGAATGGCATATTTCCGGACAGGCATATGAAACAAAGGGATATTTGGTGCTGACAAACACAGTCGGGGCAAGTCTGGTGGCCAGGTTCGGGACGAATACCGCGAAGAATATGACCCTGGTCGTGGTGGTTACGGTCGAGCCTACGCTGACGACCAGCGCAGACGGGAGGAGGAAGAGTATGGAAAGGGTAAGTAATTTTGGCTTGGAATTGGAACTATTGGCGCATATACGGAGTTTGCGAAAGGGCGATTTCTATTATCAAAAGGCAGAAATGAATAGAAGACAAAGAAGAAAATGTCTATTGAATACCCCCAGGCCATGCGAATACTGTACAAATGAATAAATTTCACATGTGATCCCAGAAACTCTATGCTTTGTTCTTCACGGACTCTTCTACTTGGCGCAACCACCACGCATGTATCCTCGCGTCATCGGTCAATTCGGGGTGAAAGCTCGTTCCAAAAACGTTACCCTGCCGGACTGCGACAATGTCCCCCGTGTCCTTGTCCGCATTGACTTCTTTGCCTTCGTTGGCCAACCTGGCAGCTCTGCCAGGGAGACTCGCCAATACCTCCACCTCACGTGCTATTGTCTCAGCCGCCGCCTGTTTCGACGGCGCCACGACTGTCTCTTCCCCGGTTTGGGCACCCTCTTGGTTGTACATGATTCTCTCGACGACCGGTGCGCGGATGAAAACAGCGGGGAATGAAGTCTGCTCCGACTCCAAAAATGGCAGATCCAATGGCGCTTGGAAACTCTCGGTTTGGCGACCGAAATGATTACGGTTCACCCGGACATCCAGACCACCGATGAGTTCCTGGCCTCCCTTCTTAGTCCGGTTCGCGGACTCGGAGAGTAGAATCAGGCCGGCGCAGGTACCCCATGCGGGCTTGCGATGGACCCTAACAAAGACAATGGTCAATATATGTCCACCAAGACAGATCTGACGACAAGCCAAGTCAAGGAAAAGAACGCATACTTAACAAATTCCCTCAGCGGTTCCAATAAGCTAGACCGCTCCGCGACAAGCGACATCGTCGTGCTCTCGCCTCCGGGCAAAATGAGCGCATCGCATCTCTCTAGTTCCTGAGCCGTCCGCACCTCAATGAATTCCCATTGCGAGCCCGAGGAGGACCCAGCAACAGCTTTTTTCAGCAATTGAACATGTTCAACAAACGCGCCTTGTAAGGCAAGAACTCCGACCGTGATTCCGGTCATGGTATATCTTCTGTGAGTCAATCAAGGTGGTTAGCCACTCCGCGCCATTTATATATCATGGCCGGGTCAAAGCCGGGCCGATCTTATCAGCACGTGCTGCCCCTCATTGATAAGAGATCGCTGTACAACAAAACAATCGCCGGCGCTGTCAGCAGTTGTTCTCCTTGATGACATGCGTTGTGGTTGTTACTGTATATATAGACTGACATCTGGGATTTGTACGCTTACTATAACCAAGCGCAACATGAAATAGCGACAAGCGACTCTTTTTGTGGACATACAACACCTTTTGCATCAGCATCATTGCATCTGGTATCTGATCTCTACGAACACCACGATGGCACTCAAGCAGCACAATGGCAGACCGTCCCTCATCCGGTGGTACATTGATACTCGACCACTGACATCAAGCACCTCCTCCCTCCCACTCCTCGAAACCCTCCAACCACCGGACCAAGAAACAGTCAAGAAATACTACCAATTACCGGACAGGCACATGTCCCTGGCATCCTATCTGCTCAAATACTTCTTCATCCACCGAACCTGCCGCATCCCCTGGAAAGAAATCCATATAAGCCGCACACCAGCGCCACATCGTCGGCCCTGCTTCGTCCCTCCTACATCCGACCATCCTGAAGATAAAGTCATTCCCAATGTCGAATTTAACGTTAGCCACCAGGCGTCTCTAGTCGCACTTGCGGGGACTATCTATTCCCCATCTGATTCTTCGCCTGAGGCGGTTTTCACACAGCCGGTTCCTTCTTCGGCTCCTTTACCGTCTGTACCACAAGTTGGAATCGATATTACATGCGCTGATGAAAAGCGCGGGAGCAGGGCATCCAACCCTCCCACAACACATGAAGCCCTTGCTGAGTTTGTCGACATTTTTGCTGAAGTCTTCTCTCCGCGCGAGCTAAGGACAATGAAGGACGCGCGCGGACCGACATTACCACCTGGCCCGCAAAAGAACGCGGCAGAGGTTCAATATGGCCTTTGGATGTTCTACACATACTGGGCTTTGAAAGAAGCGTATATAAAGATGACAGGAGAGGCACTCCTGGCTCCCTGGCTGCGGGAGTTAGAATTCACAGATGTTATTGTTCCAGAGGTGTCTGATGTGACAAGGCAATGGAGTAGTCCGTATACAGGTGTTAGGACATGGTTGCGTGGGAAGCTGGTGGAAGATGTCCGGGTTGAGATTGTGGCGTTTGGAAGGGAGTATCTCATTGCGACGGCTGTGAGAGGCGCGGGGATCGGGGCTGGGAGTCGTGTTCTGCACGGCGTGGAAAGTGTTGATCCGTGGGAGTCGTTGGTGAAGGTTGACATTGAAAAGGATATTACTGCATGTGCAATTGGTTTATGTCATTGTTTAGAGTAATAGAGTGGTTTTCTGCAATACTATTTCTGCTGTGTACAAAAATCTTCGGCATTCTCATACACTTTCAACGTTTGGACCTCTCAGAGAACAACTCTCGCCTTTCCATTACATTCTCCCCGTCCGACAAGGTAGCGCTTGCTTGCCCAAGTCTGCATCGCTGTTGGTATCGCCATACTCATCAGGAAATTCCAGCTCCAGACCCACACGTGGTTCGCTGGTGATGAAGGATAAGAAAAGGTCAATGTTGTCATCATTTTTGTCGTAAAGCCAAATCATCTCGTCATCCATATATGGAGCGTCCCAGATTCATCATAATGAGCCTGAAGGATACGTCCATGTTGATGCCCAAAAAGCGATATCATAAGAACCTAGCATCCGTTAGCTACTAAATACAGGAATTTAAGAGGAGAAGCAAGTTTTACCGAAATAAGCGATGTACGCTTAAACCTATCCCGACTCAAGCGGTCATGTAGGGCTTGCACTGCAGCCAAATACCCGAGCAACAACGAACCATCTCAATCAATATCATCATGCACAGTAGTAAGCCCAGTTTGTGGCTGGTAAATAGCACGATCACGCCTGTCGTTCTCATGAAGCATAGTTTTTCCACGTTTGACCAACAGCATTCTCGTCTTTTTGCTGTTTTATAGCGCCATGAAATAGGATCAACTCCCTCTTGTCTGGATAGGTACTGGGCATATCATCACATTTCAGTTAGTCAAGGAAGTCTACACGCTTTATAAACAGACCACACAGACCTAACTGAATCCTAGAACGCCACACCGGCCAGAATCCGATCTTTAGTTTTTAGCTTTCCTCGGGATACAGAAAAACTGCAGAGCAGAGAAGCTCGCTCATATGGATCATTAAACTTCGCCTTCCATGGGCATTATATTTTCTTTGATGGTTATTTTCGGTCAGCCAATCACTCTCAATATCGGGCGGAAATGCGCGTAGTTCTTCTAGTGAGGTGACATCGATGAGGAATTTGTGGGACTAAGAAAGTCTTGCCGTACTGGTTGAATCCTGTGATGGGCATGTTGTGCTCTGATAGGAATAGTGCCGGGAATGGGCTGCGGTTTAATTTGGAGAGGTCGTTTGTGCGCGGATTCGGTGTATAATGCTCGGAGGTGTGGAAGGTTCTGCATTTTGTTTCGTATGGTTGGTGGAATAGAGACGATGTCACCTAATATTGAGAAACGATGTACTGTGTGCTGAGCAGTACACTCCTACCTTGTCATCATGATAGGGTTATCAGATGAGATCGTACCTGTCGATCAGTGCTTCCAAAGTACTGTTATAGCATCATATCAATGAGCCTCATCCAGGATGAGACTCAGAACGAGATATCCCAATAAGCCCCCGACTAACAAGGCTGGCAATTTTATTACCAATGATACGTAGGCCGTCATTGCCCTAAACATCCGATAGAAAAGCTTGAACCACTTCGTCTCAAAAACCAAACACCAACAGAAATGCCATTTCATCCCTCAGTCTCAAGAAAACTATGAATAAGCAAAAGGTATCATGCTAAGTGACAGCAGTCGATGTAAAACATAAAGAAGACACATTTTTCCAACTCTCCAACTCCCTTGTTTTTGTCAATTTCGCTCCCTCGAAATTTTCCTCCGTTTTCTATGCCATGCGAATGCTTCTGGCGGTTTCTCATTTCAGTCTCATTT
Source organism: Aspergillus intermedius (assembly GCA_039880815.1). Taxonomy (NCBI): domain Eukaryota; kingdom Fungi; phylum Ascomycota; class Eurotiomycetes; order Eurotiales; family Aspergillaceae; genus Aspergillus; species Aspergillus intermedius. Next base: position 465,771 of record JBDODA010000001.1, on the reverse strand, counting down.
CGGGCATATACTCAATTGGTCGTCGTAAGTACGGATGAAATATTTGGGGCGACTTTCGTCCATTCCGCAGAAACCACGGAAGGATAGCCAATTGTGACGTGTTAATTATATCTCAACAGCGGTGGATGTGCCGTTGACACGGGAGGCCTCGGTTTTTTCTTCCTCCTTTTGGGACATACCGAGGAGGGTATTGAGCATCGACTCCTGGGTCGACTTGGTCAATTGGTCGACATCTGCAGTAGTCAAACCAGCAGTGCTGACTGGGGGGAGGACTAGAAATTGTCAGTATATTCATACGAAGGACAGAAGAAAGCAAACCTACCCTTAACCTTGATATCGCCCGCATTGAACCGCAGGTTCTTAGGCGACAAAACATGCGAGTAGTTCTCTGTCACAACAGGAACAATCGGCACACCAGCCTTGACCGCAAGATGAAAAGCGCCCTTTTTAAACGGCAACAACTCCGGCTTGTCCGAATAACTCCTCGTCCCCTCAGGGAAGATAAATACACTTTGCCGATGATCCCGCATCTCCTCCGCCGCACTATCAAACGCCTTAACAGCCGTCTCCCGATTCGCCCGGTCAATAAACACAGTCCGCGACAACGCCATGAACCACCCCAGGAACGGAATCTTAGCCAGCGACTTCTTGGCCGTGACGCTGCAGTATGGCGGGAAGATAGCGCCCAGCATGAGCACGTCGAGTTCGGACTGGTGATTTCCAATGAAAACGGCTGGTCGAGTGGAGAGGTGCTCGGCGCCCTCGATGATGTCGAATCGTACACCGGTCGTAAACCGCATCACCCATTTGAAGCTGCGTGCTGTGGCCCATTGGGAGACGCGGCCGTAGCCTACCAGTCGCAGGACAATTGAGGCGACTACACCATAGCATGCGCATAGCAGGAGCGAGCCGTAAGCCGCCAGACACCGGGCGACAAATGCGGCCCGGGGGACTTTCGTGCCCAGAGCGAAGAGGGACGCCGTCAGGACAACGAACGAGCTGATCCCCGAAGCGATATAGGAAAAGACGGACATGGTCCGGCTTGAAGTGGATTTCTTTTGGAGTCCGGTTCCCGAATGCGAAGGTATTGGGCTGTACTAGTAAATTTCAATGTCAACCAATCCAACCCGATACTATTGGCGGGCAGAGATCCTTACTACTGAAGAGTATGATGGAGAAAGGTCAGTGGCACCCTGTGCTTACGGCCAGGTCGAAAAGCGGGAGGAAGTCGACTATCTATGAGCTGTTATAGTAGGAAATGACATAAGAAGAGAGAAGAATCAGTAAGGATAGCACAATGAGGGACAGAATTGAAGTTGACGAGGATCGTCACTGTCGCTCTTTTCGGCGGGCCGTTTTGTTGGGCCGATTCACCGCTTTCCACTTACGGCTACTATAGGACAGTGCACATACTCCGGAATACATAGTACTTACTGACTTGACAAGTATTGTATGATAAGAATATGAATAGTGATAGTAAAAGATTACTTATTCGGGACCGGGCACAACAGGCTCTATGTCCATCAGCCCGTTGCCCATAAGTTCTTCGTCTCTCATGCAGTAGCCCATCTTGTTTGAGCCACAAAGGACAGAGCATGAACCAATGCTAATATACAAGAAAAACAAGGGCTTCAAGACAATTCCGAAGAAGCCTCATGCAGGTGGAATGCACTCTTTACCCAACCAGCCTGGTTAACGCCTGTTTAATGCTGATGATAGCGCCAAAACAAATTGGTATCCACAAAACGCCAAACCGATACTCGTCAACAAATCAAAGTGAGGACCCGAAATCAGAAAGAAAGAAAAGTAGGAATCAAGTCACACACTAAAGAGTAGATAAAGGGATCAACTCATGTCCTCATCATCTTCGTCCTCTAGCGATTCCATGGCGTCCTTGATGTATTGCGCGGCCTGAAGTCCAAAGTTAGTACCGAACATAGCGTATCGAGTTAAAGGATGCCATACCTTAGGATCCAAGTTCAAAGCAGTAGTGAAGTGCTTGATTGCATGGGCCTTATCATGCAGCATCTTGTAAAGCTTGCCCAGGAGGTAGTGCACATTGGCCTCATCCGGCGCCATGTCCTTGAGAATCTTCAATTCTGCCAGGGCATGCTTGAGATCTTGCAGTTTCATCAATACGCGAGCTTTGCGGAATCGAGCAAGCACAGAGTGTGGTGCTAATGTGCAGGCACGGTTGTATTGAACGACTGCCCCTCTTGGGTTGTTCATCTTCTCTTGAACAAGACCAATACAGCAAATGAGAACCGCATTCGTAGGGTTAATACTAGCGGCATTGCGGAAATGTTGCTCTGCAAATTCGAGTTTGCCCATCTTGTCATACACAGTACCCAGACCGTACCATGCGTTGTAGTGCCGGCTATCAGCGCTAATTCCATGTCGATATGCATCTAGTGCATTGTCGTACTCCTCATTGGCAACATACTCATGACCCTGTAGAGTAAAGGCATAGGCGAACATGGGATCTAATTGCGTTGCTCGCTTGAAACATTTGATAGCCTGATCATGATCACGCTGATGGGAGAAGGAATTGCCAACTGCACACCACGCTTGAGGGGAAAGGCGATCAACTTCCATCAGTTCGTGAGCCAAGTAAGCTAGTTCGACATCGTTTTTCAGATGCCAAAGGACAGTCGAGTAGATTTCCATATCCTCTAATCGTGAAGGGGCCATGGACTTCACGCGGAAAAAGTACTTCTCGGCCTCCGAATACATCGCCTGCTCATAGTAGGCTCGTCCTAATTGAGAGAGAACCCATGGTGTCTCGCGCTGGGCTTGCGTAAGGGAATTGAGGATCTGGATAGAATCTGGACAGTGATAGCGATTTAGCGCGAAGTAACCAGTCGCCAATTTGGAGAAGAGTTCCAACAGCCACCCTAGTGCCTCAATTTCTTTCGACTTTTCTGTAGCGGAATTCCTGGGAGGAGCTTGTTGACTCGCAGGTTGTGACACAGCCCGAGTATCCTTGGTATCACTTTCATGGCTGTCATTCATAGCCCTCCGGCTGCCGCTTACGACGCGGGTCGGGTTGGTTGCAGTACGCCCCTTCGTCCCAGTAGCTTTAACCCTTTTGAGATCTCTGCTTTCCTTCATGCCCAGGCTTGAACTGGACAGTTTGCTAGTAGTCGGTTTGATTTGGTTGAATAACCGAACGCTGCGCCGTTGGGGTGCCCCTGGCTCTGTCGGTTGCGAAACGGAAGGGTGGGCTACCTGGCCAGACACTGTTCGTTTGCGATCACCGATCCTAGATGCGGCCACTGATTCTTTCTCGGTCTGGCTCGCAGTAGAGTCCTCTTGCTCCTGCTTTGTCCTGGTTCTGGGCCGGATTCCTGTTGGTCTCATCTTAGGCGGTGGGTCCATCCCATGATCTGCTCCTAAGGTATGCACTGTCCTGTTCTTCCTTGCAGGCGCTAACGGGGGCTCCATCGAAGATTCTGGTGCGGATGGTACACGGACATCGTCGGACTCACTGCCCTGAGTTCCTGGTGTCTCTATCCCTTCATACACGGGAGTCGTCTGTGCCCCATTGAACTTCTCCCACAGGGCCGAGCTACCGTAGGGAGGGCCCATATCGTTGCGAGGAGTGGAGGTGGTAGAAGGGTCAAGGTTGGAATTCGCATTCGATTGTGATTGGAGTGGGCCAGAGGGTATCCTATCTGTAGGGGGATCTGCGTCGTCTTGTTGAACTGATGATACCATGGCAATCAACTCAGGTGTCAGTCGGTAGATGTTGGGAACGCGGATGTTCACGCCTTGCGATAAATTAGCAGGTTGTGACAGGTGTGTAAATTGCGAACATTCAACGCCTACCTGTTTCGCACAGGCCCAGGAACGCATCCCACATGAAGGGGTTTAATTTGAGCGACTCCGTATAGCAATCAACAGCTCTATTCAGGTCTCTGTGGGCATGCCATAACTTTCCTAACAAGCAGAACATGGCTGCCGCATCGGGTAGGTGTTGTCTCCGCGTTTCGCTATGTTTATCTGGAAGACGTCAGACCAGGTTTATAGAAATAGCATGTTCCACCATAGGACCGCAATGCTTACTCCAGTTGTTCCTGGAAGCCCATAACCCTTTACTTCGTTCCAAAGCTGTGACACCATCCATGTACTTCCCCAGATCTAAACATGCTTGTGCATGCACGTATGAACAACCGATATGCGTTCCTCTCGACCCAAAATTTCGACTGTAGTCCCACGCTGCCTTGATCTGGCCGTTATGTAGATGGCAGAGGGAGAGAAGGTATACGGATTCTGACGAGCGGGGTTCGTATGCATGTAGACGACCGGCGAGGAACAGCGCGTTGTAAACAAGGTTGTTATCGAGATGGTAGTAAATAAGTTGCCTCAATTGGCTTGCTGTATGGGATGTTGACGGTGACATGGTAGGCGGGATAACGTCCGGGGGGTAAGGGCTAGGAATAGGTAAACGGAGAATAAAGGGTCGACGACGCGGTTCGCAGCGAAAGGAAGGTCGACGAAATCGCGATACTCAGAATGAGTCGTTATAACACGGGATAGACATGGGATAAAATATCGACTTCGGGAAGGTCTGTGTCCATGCGATGGAGAGTAAGGAAGCAACGATGCGATTTTGGCGTGTACCGCGTAGAAAAGGAACCACACCAGCGCGCAGGACAAAGCCGTCGCAATTCTTTTTGGTCGTATTCCTCCCGTGTCAAGTCCTTCGTCCAGACCAAGAAGAGCAATATGTCGCGGGTGAAACCAATCCAAGTCGCGTCGTTGACGGTTTAGGTGAATGACGTCTAGGCGACGGAAGCACGAGACACGCCCTTTTGAGGCTCAAGTAGGCGGTTAGCAGGAGCAAGCACGCATGTCGAGACTGACAGAGGGATTTCTGTTTTTTCGTTCCGAAAGTCCTCCTCTTTCCCTTTTCGTAAATACGGACGAAACACTGGAGAACACGAGGCGGGGAAGCACTGCAGAAGGCGACGTCGTGCGATGAGGACAAAATCGAGGGTGGAAGTGTTTGTGAGGCGCAGGCGTGGCTAGTGGAGGCGCAGGCGGTGCGGCGTTGTGGTGGGCAACCAGCAGTCCACCATACAATATTGTCACCAACACGTGATTTCTTAGATCCAATGCATTTTATTGTTTTCTGATGAATTATTGCTCTGTTCACTATTCTCCAGTCTGGCTGCTGACAGGATAATGGAAAGTGAGGACCTATGTACTCTGTCTAACGATCATTCAAGAATTCGCTGTCATACTCAGCCTGGACTCTTCTAAGACAACAATCTTTTAATGCATCAATAATTATTCTATGGGCTGACTGACCATACTTTATCTCGCAGTGCATTGATAGAGATAGAAGTGTCCCATGACAAATTGGATGGAAAGTACTACGAGATATGATCTAGATGGGAAGATGCACAGTACTTGTGGCAAATCTGGATTGTCGAAATGCAGGTTTTCTGTTCAAAGATATTCTGGAGTACGAGGACCCCTGCCATATATGTATTAACTTAATTTTTGCGATCCTAAAATGTAGTAAAAGTATTGTTGCTCTTCCACCTAACTAATGAAGAACTGGAACCATGGTATGTAGGAGACCAGTACTTCAACTGGCAGCTTGCCACAGCTTTCAACCAGAGTAGCATTACTGATTCCATGTATTCCTTTGCCCTGCATGTAGTCAGTCTTTTTGCTAATGTTCATGAAATCATCATGGTGGTATGTATGATCGTATCGAGCCCAACTTGAGACAGTTATCTTCAGTCTCACAACATGTAAATGGCATATATCAAGCAAAATGGCCATTCAATGTTCTTCCCCCCCAATATACTACAATACAATCAGGAATTTCATATAGTATAAAGATACCACCACGTTGTATGCTCTTCTCGAAACAAATCAAGCCTCGCTCCTTCCTCCGCTATTGCGTGCCGACAACTGAACTTGATTTCTTCGTTCCCCTGACATACCCTGATAGGTCTGGTTTTGGTTTTAGACAGCAAAGATGCATATAATAGAATGGAAAATTCAATACTATATTGAGTGAGCTCAGTAATGAACATTTATCTCAAAGGAAGGATTGATGCTAATGAATGAAATATAGATAAAGGCTGACCAGGAGTTCAGCAATCAACAGAAGGCCTGGGAATAAGAGAAGATGTCTGCTTTTGAGAAGAACAAGGAGCCAGAATTGGATGAAAAGTAGCTGAAAAAAAAAATTGTTTCGAGGTTGTATAATTGTGACGGCTCGATCAGAATAGTAGTACAGGATACATCACAAGAACATATAAAGTGTGACCTTTTCAGACTAGATTTATGGTCTTTTATGCGAACAATGAGTGTTTGATCCAAGGACTTAAATTTTCTGTTTATGGAAAACATATTTAAATAACCAATGCTATTTCTTCCCCATCTCCAAAAGTAGGGCTCGAAAGTAGGGCTCTTCTGTCATTCTTTGCTCATGGTCTGATGCAAACAGCACTGTAAAGCCAACTCTGCCAATTGATCATGATGCAATGTTGATAAAATATTAACTATTCCCTAGTGAGATTTTATTCATATTTGATTGTACACTTTCCTCCAGAAATATTCTACATTTTGTACGACCCCTTCGAATGTCTTTTCTCAAAAGTTCTGCAGGGTTCTTGTATCGCCATCCGATTCTAGCTCTCTGCTATCACTTGTTTTATAGTAATTTATCATTTCCGTCTGTATCATCTCTACAAAAATGAATCTTCAGTCATGTTATAAGGAAAAAGAAAATGGAGAGGCCGAAAGCCCCAGCACTTATCATTTGCGGGTTTTCATCCAACCACATATCCTTCAAAGTATTGCTGATTCTCATGAGGTGCCAGGAAATACCCGCAACGCTGCTATTAATACCTTAAATGTTGCAAAAAGCATCCATGAGAACCGCGCAACAGTAGTCCCGAACGCAGCTGTTGCTGCTGCTCCAGGAGCTGGTTTTCGCGCGGTGCACGATTGCAAGGAGACAACAAGACTTCCAGGGACACTGGTTAGGAAAGAAGGCGCATCTGCAGTCAAGGACAGAAGCGTCAATAATGTTTATGATGGTTTTGGGATTGTGTTAAGGCTTTTCTCAAGCGTTTTCAACCGAAACTCCATTAACGATTCTGGGTTCGATGTTGTGGGATCTCTTCACTACGACAAAAACTTCAACAATGCTTATTGGAATAGCAAGCAGATGGTCTCTGGCGACGGTGATGGAATCTCCTTCGACTCTCTTGCTAACTCCCTGGATGTCATTGCTCACGAACTCACCCATGGGGTGACAGAATTTACTGCCAATTTTGCCTACAATAATCAATCCGGAGCCCTAAATGAATCCATGTCTGACGTCTTTGCATGCATGGCAATGGCATCTTGGTCAAACCTCTGGACAAGGTGATTGGATACTCGGCCAAACGATCTGGCCAGTAGGGCGCAAAGGCGCCCGCTCGACGGTCATTGAAGGCGCCCGGCACCGCTTACAACGACCCAATCCTTAGGAAAGATACTCAGCCAGCACATATGCGTGACTATAACACGACGAAAGCTGACAATGGGGGTGTACACCTTAACTCGGGGATCCCGAATCATGCCCTTTTATCTCGCTGCCACTAGTCTGGGGGGCAATTCATGGGACCGCGCAGGCCAGGTTTGGTATAAAACCCTCCTTGATCCCCGAATCAAACCAGATTGCTCTTTCAAGCAATTTGCGGAACTAACAGTGGACAATGCTCATATTATGTTTGGAGAAGAGGTCATAAATGCTGTGACGAACGCCTGGGTGTCGGTTGGAGTCCTCACTTAACTCCGTGTTTAAGCTTTGCGTTGAAGAAGATTAAGAACAATACAATTTGCATCGTCTAATTTGGTTTCCGAAGCCTCTATTTATGCTATCTTCTGCATCTTTATTCTTCATATGGTATTGCGCCTGTTGTTTATCAGAAATACAGTCTTCGCCGATAGGACCCTCTAAAAAGCCAGAGGTCACAATTAAAAAGCTCTCAGTCCAAACTTTTGTCCGATAGCTCAACCCAGACCTATCTATATATAATTTTGCAATTCCTTCGGACACTGTGCGCGGTTACCGCGTTTCCTGGTTAGAAATGTTGGTATGAAGATACCGGACTGACGAAAGTCGCCTGTGATGAGCATGAAACTCGTAGTACTGGCAATCGCGATACCCTTGCAGGTACTATCTCTCTTAATATACTGCTAGCCGACTATCGCATAATAGTGAAGGGATCTATGGCTAATAGCTTTTCGGGCATGTAATTGCACATGTAATTTGATTAGCATAATTGGCCCCTTTGATGAATGGTTTTGCAGTGAGGCTATCGATTCTTGCAAGACAATTGCCAACATGTTGTTGCGAGGTTTGAGGGAACGTTTGCTTTTTGCATTAAGCTATCAATGATATCTCTGTAGGTAGGAAAACTAGGCGCATGACAAATTAACAAGCCTGAACCCTAGCTCTAGGATGAAGTCTTAAGGGAAACTTAGTGTCATTCTCTTTTGTGGCCTGTCTACAAAGATAATCTTCAAGTTCAAACAACTGAATGACGGGTTGCTGAGAAGTTACTGTCACGGACTCGGAATAGTAGATAGTAGTCATCGCTGAGAATATTGAATCTGGAGAGAAGAAGAAGAAAAGGATATCTATCTAGGCAATGAAGGTCTTCATAGGCATTCGTGCGGCAGGGCTGAAGCCCCTGTTTGCCCGGATTGCTTATATGGCATCGTTTGATGTGCTGGCGTTGTTTGTCTATCTTCAACGCCGCACGTATGCCAAATAATTTCTTGAGAGTACTGTTTGGTTTTGCATGGCTCTCCTCACCTGATCACCCCAACACTTGCCCTTGACTCTAAAGACATCACCTCAATCGCCTGTATCCAACTAATGCTCACCCAGTCATCACCCTTAGAACAGCAACAAGAAAAGGGCAGTTGACCGCACTTAAAATGTGGCTTAAGTGCGGCTCAGCGGACGGAAAGCCCTGTTCTCCACATCCTATGGTCGTATGTACTAGCCTCATTAACCAGAAAGGTACATATACTGCAGGCATCTACCGAAGCGCCCAACTCGCTAATTACTTTCTCCAGTCGAACCATTTCCGTCAGGCTACTCGCGCTTCTCAGCTCTTCTTGGAGCAGAACCCTCCTTCCAGATCTATCGTCGATTCTCAAACCTTCGCACGCGAATCATCCTTCTCAAACAAGATAGGTTATCCGTCCTGAAAGAAAAGGTAAAACTCTTGATCGAGAGAAAGAATCGCCCATATTCCTTAAGAATAGTCGTCGCGACAAGAATACTAAGCCCTAACTACTCTTTCAAAAATAGAGATTGCTTTATCTAACTATGATATATTTAATATTTCTATAACTTCTATGATCCTTAATTAATCTTAAATAAATAATACAGATAATACAATAAAGAGAACATCCGAAATTCATCATTTCGATGCAGCAAAACCCGCCATGCCAATAGTATCAAAATTGGATTGCTGGAAACGCCTGTGTAGCCAGGCCCAAAACCAAGTTTTTAGACCACGACGATGATCTTTTTACTATATCACCACTGGAAGATGGGACACTTTCATCTTTGAAAACTGGATTGAAGATACTTCGATATATCTGAACAGTGGCCACTATAAAAGTAATGAGACCCCTGTGCCACTGGAAAACAATACTCAATGAATGACACTTGCATGATCTATAGAATAGATATACCAGCAAATTGGGTGATCCAAACGTATACATCCCTTCAGCATCAGTACAGACTCACCTCGCACGAGCAATCCTGGGCCTTCTTGTCATAATACTCATTATTGTTCCTGTTCTTGTATGCAATTCCCTCTCGAGTATAACGTCGAGCGTCATTGTGATTGGCATTGCACCGGGTGTTTCATTGCTATAATGTCGGGGATCTTGAGGGCTAAGACAGTGGAACTTTTTGTCGCTGGAGCTGCGTATGTTAATTCCGTGGTAGGGTTGGAGGCAGAATTGAGAAGCTGACCTGAGTATAGATATGCAACTGTGTTGAGTATTTATTGAACAGGGTGTTTCTCAAGGCTGAAAAGAATTGCTATCAGATTTGGATTTATCTACCATGTTCAACGTGCAGCGATATATATATCGGGGCGGTGCCTTTAAAAGCGCTTATGTTAATTTGCATAATACTCTCGTATGACCCTGCATATTACAACTACTGCAAGTGAGATGCACGCGCAGAACATGGCCGCAAGTAAATCATAATCATTATTGTAGACGAGGTAAGCATAGGTAGAAGGCTATTTCGAGGGCTATACATCCATCGGATCAGGGCGGCTAGCCCCGACCGGCAGTATTCCCAAAGATGAAGGCGGTAAGCCCCGATATCACAGTGATACTGTCACCAACACGTGGTTTTTAGATCTAAATATTGCTGCACTCAGCGCGATTGATTTTATTCGTGTTATTGGTATATCTTCCGCCAATTCCAGTGGGATCGTCTGCACTGGCGTAAAAAAAAAACATAGACACGCGACACAACCGGTCATTGAATCCCCCCGGAAAGAGTAACCCAAGATGGCTCAGGTACATTCAACATTCCTCCCCCAAAGCTTCTTCCAATTCCACTAACAAACCCCCAGAAAGCCGCCAAATCCCTCGCTGCTCGGAATTCCTCTACTCTAAACCGAACCCACCTCATCGCCCTCGCCCTTCACACCATCTACCTCCTACTCCATTTCACCTTCAACCGTCCCCGCTCCCTAAAACTCTACTTCCTCCTTGCAGGCCCAACTCTCGTCATCGAATTCTATCTAGAACGCCTCGGTCGACCGCGCTATACCGACGATGGTAACCTCCGCACCCCCGGGGAGGATCTGGGCGCCACGGGTCTGACGGAGTACATGTGGGATGTTGTCTACTGGACCTGGGGATGCATGGCTTCCGTGTGCCTGTTTAATGACCGCGCATGGTGGTTGTGGGTTGTCGTGCCTTTGTATTCGGTGTGGTTGGCGTATACTACTTTTACGGGGATGAGGAGCGGGTTTGCTGGGGTGGGTGATGGATCGGAGCAAGCGGCAGCAGCAGCGGGTAGGGAGAGCAAGAGGCAGAAGAAGTTGGAGAAGAGGGGTGGACAGAAGGTGCAATATCGGTGAACTTGGTGGAAGTGCTGTGGTGCGCTAGTTTTGTGAAATTCGTAATCGGAAATGGACTTGAATAGAAATTACAACTACGTTGTCTTCGATGCGTGCGTACTTTGGGTAATACGGAAAATAATCTCTGTAGAACGTAAATATTCTTTTAACATGATACACAGTTCAAAAGCTAGAATCACAAGGATCAACGAGAAGATTCAAGTACACAGGCGTTCAGTCATATCAAACTATATGGGGAATAATGCTTTGAAAACGAGCATAAGCCTCCGAGTTATAGCGTACTGGTAACAGGTCATGGCGGAAAAATCAGATGAAAGCAATTTGCAAGGCACGTGCATTAGACTTAACATGAGAAAGGAAAGGTAAATAAAAGGCGGGTTTGAAGAGTAATGAAAGTGTGAGGAAATCTTTTATAGTTCATCCTTAACGGACGGGGAACTCTTCACGCTCTCGGTAAAAGCTTCCACGCGGGAGGCAGCGGTCTCAACTGCTCCGGAACCCAAGCTACTAGCACTGGAAGCAAGGCCCACAAGCTGAGACTGGGCGCTTTCAACAGCGATCCCAAGCTTATTGGTGGCGCTTTCAAGGGCCTCTTGCTGCGCTTTGGCAGCAGAAGTCACAGAATTGTATGCAGCTTCGACAGGCGAACTGGGTGTTGGGGAGGCGTAGACTGCATTGCTGATGGCTGAACCGGCAGAAGAATATGCTTCATCGATTGCGCCGCGGGCGACATCAAGATAGCCCGGCTCTTGACCATAAACCATACTGCTAACCTGGTTTGATGCGGAGGCAAACGCGCTACCAGCTGCGGAGGTGGCTTGCTCCACAGTACTCTTGGGAGTTCCGTAAATATGAACACTGGCAGCTTCAACCGCATTGCCAAAATTTTTGTTGGCGGTTTCCAGAATATCTTCAACAGAAGGAAGGTTCGTAACTGTTGACTCGTAGGCATCGCTGGCATAGCTGGATGCTGACGATAATGCAGAAGCCGGGTATGGCATCTCATAGATGGAGTGCAATCTGTTGATAACTTGGTCCGTGAAGTCCGGCTCCTTGCCAACAAGCAGTTCAGAAACCAACTCCTCCACAGCTTGGTATTTAGGAGTGATGTGCTCCAGCACTTGCTGCGTGTAAGCCGCCTGAGTACCATAGACCTGTTCGCTGGCTTTCGAAACAAGACCTTCCCAGTTCTCTGATGCTTTGCTGGCCAGTGCCTCAACTTCGCCGGTTGGTGTTCCGTATATAGCGGAGCTGCCCGAAGCCGAAGCCAAGGATAGGGAAGCCGAGGCAGCAGAAATTGCCGCATTATACCGCGAAAACGCATCGTCGATTATTCCCTGTGCTTTACCTGAATCCGTGGGACTGACGGCAGAGCTAGCGGAAGATACAACGGCAGCCAGGCTTGCAGATGCCAAGGAGGATGCTTGGCTGTAGCCGGATCTCGCGTCCTCAATGAGCCCGTGGAAAGTTCCAGGAGTCGACGTAGGTGCCGGAGAGCCATAAACTGCATCGGAAGCCGAGGAGACAAAGGCAGAATAATGATCGTGCGCAAGTCCAACGGCTTCATAGTAACGGCGCTGTGCGTCAAGAACAATCGGATTTTGACCTGCAGTATCCTTTGGAGGCACTGTCGCCTGAACTTGTACCAGCTGCTCAGAAGCCTTACTCAACCCTTCGTTCAACCTGGATGAGCCCACGGAAGAGATGTAACCAAGAGGGTGGTCAGTGAACTGTTCCTGATCATCGTCGGGGGTGTCATGCTGCATGGGCGATCGCTCCGGGACTTCGGCTGCAGCTACTCCCCAGCCTGAGTTTGATCGAGCCGTATTCGATTCCGTGTGTACAGCCTCTTCCTGGTCAACTGGCAATTCACCGTCCACATAGGAATCCTGGTCCATTGCTGGAATTCGCTCATCATCCCCAAGTTCGTATTCGCCAGCGTTTACATTGACGGCCTCAGGGGATGACCTGAGGTCTGTAACACCGTGAGTTTCTTGAGATTCCGAAGAAACCCCAGGAAAATCTGCGTGAGAGGTTTCCTCGTCCGCAGGCGAGCCAGACGTCTCCCCAGGCTTGGGCAGAGCAGGCGGGGACTCAGACCGGGTTTCAAAGTTGTCACTCGACTCTCGAGCTGCAATTTTCCATTTTCCAACATCCTTGAGACGGGCTAGTTCTTTCGCAGTAGTTTCAGCAATCTCCATTCCATGAGCCAACAGTCCGTTTGCCATGTTTGTGGCTTCCTCGAGCTTTGGATGTTCCCATGCAACTCGACTGACGTCGCTCCTCCAGTCGTCGAACTGCGCTTTGAGAGAACGGTATTTGGCCCAATCTTTGTAGGTAACACCATCCATCCACGCCCATCGCATCCCAATTTCCTGCAAGCCCAAATCACGGACGTTGTCTAGGATATCTAGTGTGGAATTGATTGCTACCGAAACGCGAAACACAAGTTCTTCGTCAAATGAACGGTGCCACTCTCTTATGGCTTGAGCACGCTCCCGGATGGTGATTGCGGCGCGTCTGATTTCTTTCAAAAGCTCATCATTCGCTTTATGTTCATCCTCGGGGAGATCTTCGTAGGGAAGCGACTCGGCTAGGCTGTTAATACGTGATTTGATCGTAGCCATTTCATCTACAACAACCGTATCGAGGGCAACTGCAAGACTTTCACCGTGGCTCTTAGCCCCACTTGCAATATGGCTTCCAACTATGTCCTCCACGTGGTGTCTCAATTCTTCAGCGCCCCTGTCGGCCGCAACAGAGAACTTCTCCTGCCATACCTGAAGGTCTGATGCGATCTTCTCACGGGCTTGTGCGATCTGTTCCGTAGGAGACAACGGAGTCTGAGCTGGAGTTTCTGCGGTAGAAGTCAATACGGCAATAGAAGTAGCGCTCGAGGCCACTGCAGCAGATGTAGTAGTGTGGACTGCTTCAGAGGTACTGACCACAGGTCAGCCATTTTATCTTTCGATCTCCAACGTCCTGGTACTTACCTGTCGACATCGTCGACAGATGCTCGAAGAATTTTCCCCTCTCTATAGCTTGCTAATCTTTGACCAATTTTGACTAGCTGGGGCTCGACGTTCTCCGAGTAAAGGCCAGTAACTTTGGGCCACAACGACCTGTTGACGAAGTAAATCACGGTCGACCACGAATGCTGAGCGTGCGGTATCACAGTTGTCGTAAGAACCTCCTGTCCAGAAGCATAGGTTTTGCTAATAAACGGCCGGGACTGCGTATAAAGCGGCGCAATATAGTCTCCGTATGTCGAAATGGCCACAGCACTAGCTTTCTCGTAGTAGGGCGACACCACCAACACGACGCGTTGAACATGCGGGTCTACCTCCGATCTGTAAACTCCGCTAATGCTGTCCTGGGCAGACTGCAAACGCGGAGCAACCTGCGCCTCCCATTGCTCTTGGCCGTAAGCCTGAGCTTGGTCCCATGCGGGGGCCCCGTATTTATCATAACCCTGCTTTGCGTATGTCGCAGCTGGAGAATAGACCCGTTCATTAAACAATGTAACGTAGGGGCGGGCAGAATCCACGTAAGGTGCGGCGTAGAGATGGTAGTACGGAAGAACATGAGGTTCGATATGCGAGCGGACCACAAGATACGGCTTGCACACACGCGGTGACGATTCATTCAGGTCCGACAACTGAGACGGGCAACGGAAGAACGGGGTAAGCAGCGCATACCAAATGAACAAGCTGTAAAGTCAAAAGAACTGTCAGTTTGAACTCCCTCATCTAATCTCCAAGTCCCCCTCTTAACGACGCGGAACGTAAACATACCGCACCACGACCCCGAACAGCCATCGAATACTCGACCTAGACTTCGTTCTGGGTCCATTGCATCCATTCGTTTTGTTCACGCCATCCGAGGCATGGCCGTTCTCCGACATGGCCATGGTTGGCTATGTCTTTGGAGACACCTATAGTGACCCTGGAAAATCGCGCTCTCGCACCTCGATACGTCCAAATACAGCGACCGACGGACTATCGACAGTCTTTACAGGATCATTGGCAAGCGCCTAGGAAGAAGTCTGAAGAATTCACGGGCCGGATTCCAAGATTATTGTTTTCAGCCGCGATAACAGGAGCTGGACGGCAAGCTGCGTGTCTTGGCGTAAGGGCTTTTAGATGGCTCCGAGTCGCGACGCGAGGACGGAATCAGGTGGCCCAACAGGTCAAGCACAAACAATATTAAAAAGAACTGAGCAACGTGGTGAATTCCAAGAAAGGCGAGAATATCACTTTCTAATCTGATTGAGGCGTTGATTTCCAGCTCCGATCAGTGAGGTCATCGCCTAGACGGTGGCGCAAGTATTGTGTTAGGTACTGTGTTACCATTCATTACCGTCAAATGAGCTGCGACGGCGCCACCGATTGCGTTACTTTTGGTATTGTCCGTACTAAGTCACGTGCGTGAAATATCCGCTGACTCATCAAGATTGCGGCGAACGACTCCGTCCTGAATTGCAACGACAGCTTACAACTTATCGGCGTCGAAGATATTTTCACAGGCCAAGAAAAGAAATCGCCTGTCGCTAGGGACGTCTTTTGTCTTGCTCGGTTTCTTTTTTTCTTGCATGGAGATTATTGATCTTCCGTCAGCTGCTGAGAGATGATACTCGTCTAAAGTTGCCTGAAGACTTCCGTCATTCTCGAATTATACTACAGCACGATCCGCTTCGATTTTCGTACCACGATAATCTCATTCCCGAGAATATGTCTAGCGATTTTTAACGGAGCCAGGTCGGATAGTCGATAGCGACATTACCAAGATGGACTTCCCGGAGAATGGTCCCCGCGGGTATGCGGGCTCCGGGTCCTTCCCAGACCTGATGAATGACCCTGCGTACGCTACGAATGTCAACGTTGACGGGAGAGAGAAGGGCTTCGAAGAACCGGATACATGTCGAATCTGCCGTGGGGAGGGCTCAGAAGATGATCAGCTGTTCTATCCTTGCAGGTGTAGCGGGAGTATCAAATTTGTTCATCAGTCTTGCTTGGTGGAATGGCTGTCTCACTCGCAGAAAAAGTACTGTGAACTATGTAAAACACCGTTCCGATTCACTAAGCTTTACGACCCAAAAATGCCACGAGACCTCCCGGCTCCCTTATTCCTGAAACAATTGACGCTCCATATCCTCCGTACAGTTGTGACATGGTTACGGTTCGTTCTTGTTGCGTTTGTTTGGCTTGGATGGTTGCCATGGTCTATGAGGGCTATATGGAGGGCGCTTTTCTGGCTTGCGGATGGCCGTTGGCCAGGCGGGAATACTTTACAGCAAAACACGACCCAGGCTGGGCTTGTCGCAGACGGTGCTACTTTAACCGAGGCTGTCGTGACTGCTACCAGTTCGGCTGTTTCAACTGCAGCCCACTCGACGGTGACTGATGCGCCAGCAGTAGAGTCACCAGCATCTTCAATGTTTGGCTATTCAACCGGCGAGCCGTTGATGCTAGCTTTCATTAAAAAGGGGCTCTCAACCTTATTTCTACCTGCTATTTCATCCAGCACTGCGCCAGGAAATGCAAACGTGACAACAGGTTCTCCCAAACTACGGCAACCCTCATGGCTCTCTGATGTGAAGCTTCTGAATTCCTTAACACGTTCTCCGACAATCAACAATATCATTATTGACACTCTAGAAGGCCAGTTGATCACCCTGTTGGTTGTTCTTGCCTTCATCTTGGTTTTTCTGATTCGAGAATGGGTCGTTCAGCAACAGCCAATGGCAAATATCGCCGATGGGGAACGTGAAGCTGCTGTTCAATTGATCGCAAATAATCCGCCTAATCAGGAGGGCCCTCAGCCTGATTTGCAGCCCCAACCTCATTTGCATGAAGATGAATTCCATAACGATGGTGCTGAAGACCCTGTTGAACATATCTCAGACCACGGAGAGGAAGAAGAGCTCCCAGCAGCCCAAGAGAATGCTATTAGAGAAAGCCCGTTCGACTTTCAGAATATGGGAGCGGAAGGATTGAACACTTCTAACTACATGCGTCCCAGGAGTGCAAGTCACGGAACAGGGTATCGCCAGCCAACGGAGCAACCTCCGTCGCATAATCAGCTGTGGCCCACATTCAGAGATCTTTGGATGCGTGGCGATGGTAATCCGGATCATATTCTAAGGATCATTGAGGAAGAAGGCCGCCAGGAGGAGTTGGACTGGCTTGTCACCCTGATGACGAGACTCCAGCAGAAACGATCTTCTAATCGTGACCCCGCCGATACCGACGTCGGTGCTACGATGGATTCTTTGATGAGCAGTATCGAAACAGATAGGGACGAGTTTCCTGCATTCCCAGAAGCGTCGCACGCGACCTCTACGAATCACCTTCAACCTGAGCCTTTGGTCAACATTGATTCCCCCCGAGATGTCGCACCTCCACGCTTTGAAAGGGAATCCGGTGCTGGTTCATCAAGTCATGCGTTTACCTTTGATCTTCAGCGGCAAGCCTCAGACTTTTCGGCAACTTCTGACAGCGGGCCAATTGCAGAGTCGAGTGCAACAGCAGCTTCGAATGATGGAATTTATGCTGGCCAGGAACATAGTGCTGCCAGTACACCAGCCCCCAACGATACGGACAGTGTAGATACTAGGCCGTCCGAAAACCACCATGAGTCCTCACACAGGGCCGAGTCTCCTACTCGTATCCCTCAACCACTTGCCGAGAGGGTTTTGGATTGGTTCTGGGCTGATATTACGCCCGAAGCTCAGGCCCAGGAGCGCCCTCAACAAGATGATGAGCATATCGTTGAAGATCCTGCACTTGAAGAGCCGTTTATACCAGTCCAAAACAACCAACGTTTCGTCGATGACATTGATCAGGACGTTGTCGATGCTGCAGGCGAGCCTGTTGATGCCAACGACGTTGAAGCGATCGATGAAGCGGATGATCTGGAAGGGATCCTGGAGCTTATCGGCATGCAGGGACCTATCTTCGGCCTTTTGCAGAATGGTGTTTTCAGTGCATTGTTGATCTCTTTCACGGTGGCTCTTGGGATTTGGCTTCCGTACTTATGGGGCAAGATCGCGCTGGTTCTTCTAGCCAACCCTATAGAACTCATTTTTGGTGTGCCTATGACGGCTGTGTCGGTGATAGCGGACGTCACACTGGACACCCTCATCGGAAGCTTGGGCTATGTCATGTACGCGATTAGCATCATCTGCAAGGTCTTACTCAGTCCTTTTGGTTCCATTGTGCCACTAGGAGATTGGGTTCCTCGAACTAAGACCGTCACTAGTGCATCATTGTCTTTAATCGACGCCAGCGGTAGTCGATTAAGGAAAGTGGTCAACGCATTCTTTGTCTTTCATGAATCAGATGTTCCCATGTTTTCCGTTCTTTCTCACCAGGCATTGAAGATTCACGAAGCTCGCATCATGGGTCTGTTCCGGACACTGTTCGTCCTTTGCAAATTCATATTGCATGATCTTCCACTCCGACTTTTTACACTCGACTTACGGGGCTTGTCATGGATGGACTTTAAGACGATAGATTTCAGCGATATCATAGCGCAGACGCGAGGACAGATTTACCACTTTTTTCGTCACCCGTTCCTTTCACTAAGCAGCACAAAATGGGTCAATGCGGGCTTGACGAAGACAGCCACGTTCGGTCAACCTGGTGATTATTACTCACTCGCCGTTTGGGGCTCGGGGGACCGGGTAATCGCAATAATCATGGGATATGTTCTTGCGTCTGTTCTCAGTCTTCTATACCTGCGTATCACCGGTTTCCTTTCGGGGGTCAACCGCGGGCAACGGATGGAAGGGCTTGTGGCTGATGTCCTTCATCAAGCTGGCGGGGTAATGAAGGTTATCCTCATCATTGGAATTGAAATGATTGTCTTTCCACTGTATTGCGGTTCGCTACTTGACCTTGCCCTTATGCCTCTGTTCGAAAATGCCACTATTGCTTCGCGGATTGAATTCACCAACACAACGCCTCTTACTTCTCTTTTTGTGCATTGGTTCATTGGTACATGCTACATGTTTCATTTTGCCCTTTTTGTCTCAATGTGTAGAAAGATTATGAGAAGTGGTGTCCTTTGTAAGTTTCCCTTTCTCCTCAAGTTCTTGTGGCTTTAGCAGACTGGTGGATGGCTAATGTATGACAGACTTTATCCGCGACCCCGATGATCCGACGTTCCATCCCGTGCGAGACGTCTTGGAACGCAACATAACCACTCAGCTGCGTAAGATCGCGTTCAGCGCAATGGTCTACGGAGCGTTGGTCATCGTTTGTCTTGGTGGTGTCGTCTGGGGCTTGTATTATGCCTTCGATGGAATCTTCCCAGTTCACTGGGCTGCAACTATTCCTATCTTTGAATTCCCTGCCGATCTACTGTTCTACAACGTCATCATGCCATTTGCCCTCAGAGAAATCAAACCTGGAGATGGACTCAACGAACTGTATGATTGGTGGTTCCACAAATGCGCACGTTTGTTGCGATTGACGAATTTTTTCTTTGGTGAAAGGCAGCCTGACGAGGAAGGACATCATGTACGACGAACTTGGTGGGATGTGCTGTCAGGGAAGAAGGGTGACATTACACGTCCAGTGGTTGGTGAAGAACAGAGAAAGCGCGCTAAAAAGGATGGCCTTGATGCGTACTTCGTCCGCGATGGCCGATTTGTGCGAGCTCCGGCGTCTGACCAGGTTCGCATTCCTAAAGGCAGTCGGGTGTTCTTGGATGTGACGGAAGATAACAAGCGACTCGATGGTGCTCCGGATACCGATACCGGGCTACATGGCTGGAACAGTGAATCGTTCACCAAAGTCTATGTGCCGCCACTTTTCAAAATTCGCATTGCAGCTTTCATCTTCTCGTTATGGGTCTTCGCAGCTATCACAGGTGTAGGCATCACCGTTCTTCCACTCGTCACTGGCCGCAAGATCTTGTCGTCGTACTTCCCCAAGCATGCCCCATTGAACGACATCTATGCCTTTTCCGCCGGGATCTGCGTTGTTGGTAGTGCTGCCTATGCTGTGGTGTATTGTCGAACAGCCTTTGCAGCGGTGAAGAGTTTTCTGCATCCGTACTTGCGCTCTCCTCGCCAGTCGTGTCTCGGATTCTGTAACGCAACAATTTCTGGTCTGCGTGTCGCGTACATCATTACCGCCTTTTCGATTCTTCTTCCGTCATTGGTTGCTCTGATTCTGGAGCTCTACGTGTTGATTCCGCTCCACACTTATTTCGGTGGCACCCAGGCGCCGGTTATCCACTTCGTCCAGGACTGGACTCTGGGAGTCCTGTATGTCCAGATGGCGATCAAAATCACACTGTGGAACCGAATGTCTCGTCCGGCCATCGCGCTCAAGAACATCTTCCCGGAGGAGGATGGTTGGTTTAACCCCAATGTCCGTCTGGCAACACGGGCATTATTGCTCCCGATTGTCCTTGCAGGTGCAATCGCCGTGGTCATCCCGCTCATGTTTGGATTCGCACTCAACTCAACCGTATTTGCTTCTTCGCTCGATGTGCAGTCCAAGGTCTACCGCTATGCGTACCCCAGCACTCTGTTATTGGGCGTCATGCTATGGTTAGCGATTTGGGTGCGTCGACAGATTGAAACCTGGCGGACCAACGTCAGAGATGATGTGTATTTGATCGGAGAGCGGCTGCATAACTTCCGCGACAAGAAACCTCAAAATAGTGCGGCCAGCAGATGATTTATCAACTGCATTGTTTATGATCCTCGCTTCTCTAGTTCCTTGCTACAATAGCCTTTTTTTTTTTTTCTCCCTTCATTGTAAATTAAATTTAGATTAATGAAAATATGGTTTCCAAGGCTACATAGTACTGAGTACTACTGGAGTATGTAGGAGTATGTTCAAACAGGCAACAGGCAAAAAATATCCCTAGATCTCTGCATCGTGCATATGCGCATATGCATAATACATGTCTTGTTGGTGTCAGTAGATATGTCCAACACACGAATAAATGCTTCAACACCATGAATACCTCGTAACAAGCCTTGCCTAGACAATGGCACGTCCTCTGCCCTACAGGATAAGGCAGACACAGCTGAATCATCCACATGCATAACTAACTAACTAGCGCCCATGTCCAATGACAATGCATATTATTTTTGCGGCTGCCTGCCACGTGACGCGCCAAGCACACGCACGCTAGCGGCTTGGCATGGGCGGCTGTGTCTATTCACGGGCTCTGATTGGTTAGGCAACAGAATTCTGCCCACTATTCTTAACAGCAGCAGATCATCCGAATCGGGACTAGTGCCAGCCTCCGTCACTTCTTCGCTACTCTTACATTATTCTTCTGCCTCCTCGTCTCTCTTTTCTCCTTTCCCGCCCATATTTCTCTATAGCAGACAATAATGTATGAATGAGATCTCCACCATGACGAGCTCGCCGGTTTGAAACAACGAATTTGCGCATCGCATCTGTCTTATCTGTTTCCCCGATTCGAATATCCCCGGACATCCCCCCGCAACCGCAACGATGTCCGTCCTTCACCATGGGGGGTCATACCTCCAACGCCGTCTCACGAAAATGTATACGGATACCAAGACCTCGTGCGAGAGTGTCACTACTGCATCGAAAGCGGTCGACGATCCGGAACTTGTGGCGCTTCATCGGAGTTTTCGAGAGCAGCGTGATCGATTGCTGGCATGGGGCTTGGATTGGAGCGACGCCAGTGCCGCCCAACCGAACGATATCGACGAGTCATTAACACAGGCTGGTATTAGCGATGTCGTGGCTAGTGTCATGTCTTCGATTCAGGAATTGCTCAATGAGGCGGAACGGCTGCAGCATGGGGTTTCGGATTTGCCGCCCAAAGGCGGCCGTGCGGATCCGCCGTCGAAGGATAGTCTGAGCAGTTTGCCCACCAAGACACATTGGACAGATGAGGATATTGAGCGTTCGAGGACTCTCCTGGGTGATTTGACAGGCTGTATTGATACGCTCTACGATCTATCTCGTTCACGACGAAACATGTCGAGTAGTCAGTCCGCTATGAAATCGCGCATACGACCCAGCCCTACAACCAAGGGAGACGATCCATTTTCTACCATGGCTTATCTCGAAGCTGGAGAAAAGCGCATTTCTTCCAAGCTTGCGCCATCGAACCCTTTCCTTATCGATCGTTCCGCTTTACAGCTCTCCGGCACCTCCCATGACAACAACCCTCCTCCCTACGAAGAGCGAGTAACTGCTTCGACCAATTCCCGTGCTGTTGGCCGTATGAGGACATCCGCATCACCTTTCCTGGCCGGAACCAAAGACTCTACGGTTTCTATCTTGGTGGAATATGCCCCGATGATGGTGGAGGCGCAGAATTCAGCCCCTAACCCAGGAAATCAACGACTTGAGAGAGTACATAGTACATTGGATCAGCTGATCCAGAATTCTCGAGTCTCGCATCTGGGTTTGTTGAGGTTCCTTGGATACTACATCGACATGCCCAATTCTCGGTACGCTTTCATCTACCAAATGCCAGTCGACTACTTCCCTTTCCTCCGCAACCCTGCCGATTTACTTAACGAGTTGAAACCAAAGCCCTTAGTCTCTCTGCTTCAAGCTGGTGATGACTACCAGGTGCCTAACCTCGAGTCTCGTTTTCGTCTGGCATATGACCTTCTGATGACAGTCCTCCATCTTCGAAGTCAAAACATCGTACACGGAAATATCAACAGCGGCAATGTCCTTATCCTCCCAGGGCTAACCAGCTCGAAAAATGACGAAGTCGGTCTTACAGAGAATCTCAGACGTCCTTATTTAACATCCTTTTCCCATTTCTCTGGTAATAATGGCCCGTCGCCGGAAACACTGTCAACCAGCATTTACCGCCACCCTGATGACCGAAGATTGATGGATGACGAGGCCGGTTGGGCTTATGACCTCTACTCTTTGGGTCTTGTCCTGATGGAGATAGGATTATGGACGCCTATCAGCAGACTCTGGAAGATGAAATACACCAACTCCATGTTCAAGCAGAGGATCGAGAACGTCTATCTGCAGAAGCTGGGTCCCAAGTGCGGCAGCGCCTATCTTCATGTCGTCCAGCTGTGTCTCGATGCGCCTAACTTCCATCTCTCTACACAGCCATTCGACGATTTGAACATTCGGGTTCCTCAGGTTTACCACTACCCAGTCTTAGACTTGTCAGCACCAGACGGGATTTTCTCGTTCTCGATGAACTTTGTCTACACTGCTTGCAAGATCATTTGGTCCTGTTGCGGTATAGATATTTTCTCAGCTCCAGCTGCCGAGGAGTTAGATGACTGCCTGCCACTCGCCCTTGTGCCGGAGTCAGAAACAGCCGCTGAGAAGGCCCCCATCAAAAACGCTTCCGAAAAGGCGCCAGCGTTGCCACCCAGACCACCTCGAGAGCCGCGTTCAGGGATTTCGATGTCGGAAGTGAAGAAGCTGAGGGAGAAGATGGGCTTGGAGGACGCGAGCGCAAAGAAGAGGACCTTCAAGAAGCTCACAAACATCGACATACCCCAAGAGCACCTCAACCAGTGGAACTTCCAGATGTTGCCTCGATTACGCAAGCTTTTGGAAAAAATTCTGAAGGACTCCGCAGAATCTTGCGGTGTCACGCTCATGATGGCAGGCGAGACAGCAGAGGACGCCAAGACGACCATTTGCGTGACCTGTGCTAGCGCCAAAAAGGTCCGGGCTGCTTTGAAGAAGTACTTTGTGCTCAACGACGACGCTTGGGACTTGATCGTGCTGCGCGGAGATATTCAGCGCTCGAAGGTTCCAAGGAAGAAGCGCCGCAGGCCTGCAAAGACAACCCGGCCTGAGAGAGAAGAAGCCCCAGCTTTCGCGCAACAGGATTTGAACCCATGTTACCAAGAGAGACCCCTCTGCGGTGCGTCTATAGGTGCGTTTCGAAATGAAGAACACTTGCCTCCGGTGTCTTATGGCGGTGCCGTTATGGTGGATGGCATGCCATATGGGATGACAGTCCATCACATGCTGGAGGCTCCCAGTGATGGCGAGGACGATGAGGAAGAAGCCCTGGGCGAGGTTGCTGACGCTCCGCTCAGATCATCTGGGAATTGGGCCGGCAATCCGGTGCATTCAAATGCAAATCCTGATTTGATGTACAGCTGGTGTGACCAGGACCCGCCCATCGACCTCGAATTTCAGATTTCAGACGATGAAGATGACTTTTCGTTATCGGAGGATTTGGAAGGAAGTTTTGATGACTATCTGCTCTCAGAGAGTTATTCCTCCGACGAAGAGGATCCATATGAAGACGAAGATGCGGCTTCGATTGGTGATACGGCTGGCATCGAGCCGGGGGAGGAGCCACGGCTGTTTGTGACCCAACCGGCGATCGACGATGTAAACGAAGCTTTCTTTCCATCCCCTGAGGACCGAGATGACGAGCACCTGGCCTCACATGCTCTCGGATACGTCCATGCATCCTCTGGTGTCAGACGCTGGACACATAAAGGGATCAAGCATGAGATCGATTGGGCGTTGATCAAGATCAACGACAGTCGAACCGATGCTCGAAATATTGTATTCGACAAGAGTGCCAGATCGAGATATGCACCCCACTACAGACAAAGACGTGGAGAGCAAGGCCCTGTACAGGGCGAAGCGATATACTTGAACGACGTGGCTAGGATGGAAGACCTCGGTGGTCTCAAGGTTCACTGCTGTGGACGAACCAGCGGCCTACAAACCGGCCAGATATCTAGAGCTATGACACTCGTCAAGTTACATGGAAGACAATCTTTTTCGACCAGCTTCTGCGTCGACGGGAACTTTGGAGGTAAGCCACTGCTCTACTTCAAACTTATTAAAAAGGAAACAAAGTGAACATAGGCTAAACAGGCCCCGCGTCCATCTAGTCCCCGGCGACTCTGGAGCATGGGTATTTGAGAAGTCCACCGGCCGCATCTGCGGCCACGTTCTCGCGTGGTCCGAGAAAAGTCACACAGCATACATCGCTCCCATGGAGGTCATTCTAGAAGATATCGCGCGTACTCTCAACGCCACATTCATTACTCTACCAGGTAACCCTGATGAATCCGTCGCCTTTGCCATGTCGCAGTCTGCGTTCCCCGAGTCTCCTGATGCGGGACACCGTGCGCGATTACGAATCCCCGAACAACTCCCTGTTGACATCGGGAGGTTGAATATTGGAATCGATGACTCGGATTTCGGGCCTGTGCCTACGAGTCGGGCTAGCCGGGGATTGAGGGCTTCGCCCTCGCCCTCGCCCTCACCCTCACCGTCGGCGGCGTATCGCGGGATGCCGCCTATCTTGACACCGCCGAGAGGGTTGGAGAGGCAATTAGCCTGACTACCTCGGCTTCCCTAGTCTATATTTCACTCTTTCATTGTTCATCTCATTGTTTTGATTTTGCATCTTGCCATTTACTCTGATCTATCAGCGATGATGCCGTGTGTTTTTGTTTGGGGAAGATATCCTGGGAGCTTTGATATATGGAGTTCTGGGGCTTTTGTACTTTCTTGTTTTGTCATGACTGATGAATGAGTGGGATGGAAAAGAAACAAATACCCCCTGGTGCATGTCTGTTATACTTGAATATTTATATCTATTAATATGGGATCTGGTCAAATTCGATGAGGTCAATCCGTCTTGATGGATCATGATATATGCATTAATTCATTCTATATGCACGACGGCGAAACCAGAGAACGCCAGATCGACAAAAAAGACAGAAGAAACCGAAATGTAAATGTCAATATGCTTAGCTGCGCCTAGAGTTGTTGAACTCCCGCACAACCGCCTCACACTTGACCTCCTGGCACAGCCTCTTGCGTCGGTTCGCTTCCAACTTGGATGCAAACTCAAGACCACTCGCCCGCTCAACAACCTCAAGAGGAACCTCGAAATCCGCCAACCGCCTGTCATTCGGAATCCGCGCATTAGGCAACACAAACGCCCCCAGCGCAACCTTGCTCGACGGACTATTAGTCCCATCCTCACCGTAGATAACCTTGTAAAAGTGTGTCGGCACCGCAACATTAGGCGGATTCCCAATAACCTCATAATTTACCCTCCACTTCCCATCCGCATCCTTATGCGGGAGATACAACGGCCCCGTCACAATTCTCACAGAAGGATACTTCTTCGCCAACTCGCGGCAAAACCCCTCGAAATGTGCCCAGTAGTCCCGATTAAACCCCTCTCCAACCTGCGGACACATATTCGTCAGCCCGAATGTCCCGTCCATCGCAGCCTGCGACCATTTCGCGTCCGCGGCGGGGACTTGGTGGCCGCGGTCGTAGCCGGAGCGGAAGTAGTCTGCGAGACGGGCGCGGAAGGGCGCGGGAATGTTCTGGTCCTCCGCGAAGGCGCTGTGTTTACGGTCTGCGTTGTTCATGGCTAGCGACTGTGGCGTGATGTGTTCGGCTACCCAGGCGGGATTGCGCGTGCGGCGGTCATAGGCGCCGTGCAGGGGGGCTGCGGCGATGGTGTCGGAGATGGGGCCTGGGAAGCCATATTGGAGGATGCCGGCTGGGTCAACCGGGGCTCCGGGGATGGCTCCAGGTCTAGGGAAGGGTTTCGTAGTGGGAGTAGCGGCGCTGTCGAAGGTGCCGGCTCTTTGCGGCGGCTGCTGCGGCTGCCGTTGGGCACGGGGGCTTTGGTTGTAGAAGAGGGCGGTGATTCCGGCACCGGTGGCAGCACTGGCTGCTGCGATGGCAGCGAAAGTGGCCTTGGACATGGTGTGGGCCTGTGCCTGTAGGGGAGAGGGTAAGAGGAAACACCCAATGGGGAAATGGTGAAGCCAAAGTGGGCGGTCACGGGACCGCAACATGTGATTTTTACTTTACATAGTGAGTACATGGGATTATATTAATACCAGAAAAGGCATAGTGGATGACCAGGATGGTTTTAATATAATCGTGCATACAAGTAGAGATGGACTGGATATAGGAATACCACTATATTTGTATGGAACGAGTATGCATAACGTCAGTCCAACTTCTATGGTACGATCTGATATCTTAATTTATATAATTATCTCTCTCTCTCTCTCTCTCGTTTCCATATGATCCTTGTTGTATGCATATAATAATAATGATGGTAATAATAAAAATAATGATCCAGCTATATATATACCGCTGTGTACATTTGAATGCAACAAATGCGGACCTTGGGGACAGCACCAGTCGCGATGGTTCTTTCTTTCCCTTTTAGCTGCTTACTCCTTCCTCGACTTGTTTTCTCTGTTCTGTTGAGGGGATGTTAATTCGGGGTTGATTATATACATATATCTTCATTTTGTTTATTCTGCATTGTCTTTGTAATCGCCGTTTTTATAGTGGCCAACTTCTTTCCTGACATCACTTGCCTTCCTCCTACAACGATCTCGTTATGGCCGCCAGCAATGACCTTCGCGGCTGGGTTATGAGCGCCGTGTCTGGCGTGGGTAAGCTTATACCTCTCTGCTATATATCTATATAGTATCTAATATAAGATAGCCTGTATTCTGGGTTCCGCCGTTGTCTGCGCCGACCTCGTCCTCCGCCGCTTCTCCCACCGCAAGGACTTTCAGATCGTCACCAACAATGGCTTCCTTTCGGCTTCGTTGTGTCTCAGTGCGGGTGTCATGGTACGCTTTAATCAGTATGAAGTTTTGAACAGTGAAGAATGTGCTGACCTTCCAGCTCTTTACCTCCCTCTACAGCATGCTGCCCACCTCGAAACGTTACCTGACCAAGGCGGGCTGGTCCCCTCGAGCTTCAGCGTACGCTCTGATCGGTCTATTTCTCGCTGGTGTTATAGTGATTCGTCTCCTCTCCGGTCTAATTCACCGTTATATCCCCTCGCATGTCGTCGACTGCGCCCATACTCATGAGCCTGAGCATGACCCGGAGCGCGGTCGAGTTGAAGAACCTGCGCGGATCGAGAATGAAAATCTGGATGCCGATGGAAGCACGGAACGCACGCCGCTGCTTAAACGGATCGAGCCCCGTTCTTTCACATCTACACCCGCTGTTCTTCAGGCTGGGCAGGCTGTGCCAAGGAACCTACACAAGAAGGAGCCCCTCCGGACGCGTTTGACTCGGCAGATCAGTGTGCTTGTTGGTGGGGTGAAGCCTTTGTGTGATGAAAATGGTCCTTGCTACGGATTCTCTCAGACTTGTGGTGGCGAATGTACCAAGACCCTCGTTGCGAAGCCGACGAATCTGCCAGACGAGAATGCGCGGCCCTTGAGACACCACCGGAGCATGACTCGGTTTGAAGAACCCACATGGCCGGGTGATGATGAAGAGTGTGGCAATTTTCAGGTCCCAGCCAGATGGCCCCAGAATCATCCCCGCGCTCTCTCCGAAGGTGCCCAGCGGATTAGTTACTTGGATGGGAGCAGCTCTTCCTCGCATAGTGAATTTCTTGAACACCGATGTAAATCGCCTGATAACGCACACTCTGACGACGTCAACGATCAACAGCAACAAGGAGAAGACGAACATGGTGATCATCAGCATTCACCGCAGCATCACCACCACGTCCCCCAAAATGCGTTCCTCTCCATTGGCCTGCAAACTTCGGTGGCTATCGCCTTGCACAAACTCCCTGAAGGCTTCATCACATATGCCACTAACCACGCCAGCCCTACTCTGGGTATGACCGTCTTTCTCGCTCTATTCATCCACAACATCAGCGAAGGTTTCGCCATGGCCCTGCCTCTCTACCTAGCTCTCAATTCGCGCTGGAAGGCCATGTTCTGGTCTAGCTTGCTGGGTGGTATTAGCCAACCTGCAGGTGCTGGTCTAGCTGCTCTCTGGATCTGGGGTTCGCAGAAAGCCAGCGGTGATCATGGGTCTGAGATGTCCGGTCCGTCCTGGGGTGTGTACGGAGGACTGTTCGCCGCGACAGCCGGTATCATGACCTCAGTGGCACTGCAGTTGTTCAGCGAGGGTTTATCCTTGACGCATAACCGGAACTTGGGAATTGGATTCGCCATTGCGGGCATGGGGTTGATGGGTTTGAGTTTTGCTCTGACAGCATGATAATTGCATTGCATACGACTCGTATAAACGGCATATTTATCTTGACAATAATGCATCATTGGACTTAGGGAACAGTCCAATCACCGTGAACGGTCTTATCACGCATTACACGAGTTACGATTATTTGGTTTTTTTTTTTTTTTTTTTTGATTATTGTTTGGCCCGGTTGGTTGTTTTGTTCATAGCATAGAATGCATTAGTCTTGACGATAGGATACTATAATTGGACTGCATTTTTGTATAATTCCAGGTATATTGTACAGTAGTCATCTATATACGCTCCAACGCCAACCTATGCAAAATAAACAAAGAGGACAATCACTTTCTACCATGCGCCTCTCTCTCCCTCTTTCTCGCCAAGTACCGTTCCTTAGCACTGGACACATCCTTCTCTGACTTCCGACTCTTATTCCGCTCCGCAACCTCTTTCTGCCTCGCCTCCTCCGTCTCAGCCTCCTGCTTCGCACGCTCCTCCAACTGCGCAGCAATCATCTCCGTCGTCCGAGCACGCTGGTCATTAAGTGCAGAGCGTACGCCGTCGAAGCGCTTGCCAGGTGCACCGGGTCTACGAGACGCAGGCGCAGGAGCGGCAGAAGGTGCGGCCTTGGATTTGGGAGCGACGTTGAGACCGGCGGAAAGGAGCTGGCGCTTGTCGACGACTTGGCCTTCGTCGTTGACCGCGATGTGCGCGCCTTTGGCGTTGAGTTCTGCGGCGCGATGGGCTGAGGCTTTTTCTTCGTCTTCGTCTGCTTTGGCTTCGGCTGCTTCTTCTGTTTCGGGTTCGCCGGTTTTGATGCGTTGGGCGGCTTCCTCGGTTGCTTTGAGGACTTGCTCGTGGCGCTGCTCGTCCCGCGACAGTATGTCCCGGTAAAATCCAACCATGCCCACATTCCCGCTCTTTTTCCGTCTTTCTTCTTCTTGTTTTTCTCGCTCTGCTTCTTCAGCCTCCACGCGCCGCATTTCCTCCTGTTGCGCCTTGTACGCTGCCGTAACGAACTTCTCTTTATCCGCAAACTCCTCGCCCTCGGCTTCACGTTCGCGCGCGAGCATCCTATCCCGCGCGCGGAGCTGATCACGTTTCCGTATCTCCGCGCTGCGCAGGAGCGAGGTCATGTACTTGGGGACTTCGTTGCGCTTCTCCGCCGACTTCTTATCTTGTTCCGGCTTTGCGTGTAGGCTATCATATACAGCATCGTAGGAGTAAATCGAGGGATCGAGCTCCTGCGCTTCCTGCGCGTGTTTCTTGCTGCTGTGTAGTGCGGATAGATTCGTGTAGTTTTTGCTCGGATCAACTATTTTCTGTTGTTGGGATTTGGGTACTGAGAGACCGCCACCAGTTGTATTCGCTTCTTGTCGTTCTTCTGTACCTTCCTCGTCGCCGTCGGCGAATATGGAGTTTTTGCTGAGTGGTTTGGGGCCAGTCTTTTTGCCGCTTGTCGCGGCTGTGGTTGTGAAGAATGGCTTGCGTTTCGAGGGTGGTTTGGATAATTCTTCTTTGGAAGGTTGTGGTTTTGAATGCGCTGGTGCTGGATCATCGCCTACCCCTCCAATAGTTGATATCTCGACTTCACCTCCATCGGGTTTTTGGTCGTCGTCGGAGTCGTCGTCGAAGATGGTTTTCTTGCGTTTTTGGCCGAGGGGGCCTGGTTTTTTGTTGGGGAGGTTGAGGCCGTAGGAGAGGTTCGGTGACATTGCGTGTATTACTGTTAATCAATTGAGGATTAGATGAATGGATGAATGATGGTGATTGAGTTCAATCCGGGCATTCGTGACATCGATCGATAAGCTATCGTCACGTGAAACAAAACTAATCCAAAACAGGTATACGCCAAACTCCCTATCTTATCACACGTGATATATCCCTCCAACTGTCAACAACGACAAACTTGCTCATCTTCGCCCAAATCGCATCCCACCCGGAAACGATTGTCAGACCGCAAGATGTCGTATTACTTCACGATCCTCTCGCCCACCGATGCACCTCTTTTCAACATCGCCTTTGGCACTTCGAAAAGCGGTGGCGATGGTATCGCCCGCTTCCGATTCCCGGATACCGCGCAGTACATGAACCAGTTCATTATCCATTCGAGCTTGGATATTGTTGAGGAGGCGCAGTGGATGAATGGCAATCTGTACGCCCCGTCCATTTTCCCAGCAATCCTTATATAACCGAGGGGAATGTATGCTAACGCTAATGTAAAGGTACCTAAAACACATCGACACCTACCCCCCAGCCCAAGCCTACATCTCCGCCTTCCTCACCCCCTCCGGCGCACGCTTCCTCCTCTTGCACCAACCACCCCAACTCCCCTCATCCACATCATCATCCGGAGGAAACACCGGCTCTTCGTCACTGCTAGGAAGTTCGTTTTCCGCATCCACACTGGGAGGCGGCAGTTCGGGGCGCGCGTCAAGTAGTTCTATCGCGGCGAATCCGACGGCGCCGCAGACGGAGGAGGCCGTGAGGCAGTTTATGAATGAAGTTTATGAGAATTATGTCAAGACGGTGATGAGTCCGTTTTATCGGTTGGGGTTGGAGATTAAGAGTCCGGTTTTTCGGGCGAGGGTTACGGCAGCGGGGAGGAAGTGGTTATAATCTTTTGCTTGTGGTTTTTGGGTTATTTGTTTTATTTGTGGATAGCATGGCGTTTGGGTTGTTTTTGTTAGATGTGTACTTCGATCTGCCGTGGTCTGGCAGTTATGCGGATTCATTGAATGATACCCGTGACTTGAATAGTCTAATCATTGAATCTGAAAATATATAACTCCGAGGTATTGTCAACTCGCTAGGAAACCAAAGTGTCAACCAAAGGTGGACTCCCATAGATATACATGGGTAGTGGACGTGAAAGAAACAAAAATCTGCTACAAATTCCATCCAAAACGCCCGACCATACAGGGGTATAGTCAATACAAAACACTAGTAATCTGGCTGCTGATCAACCAGTCATCTGTGGAGCCAGCTTCTTCACAGTGATGGCTTTGAAATTCTCAACCGCGTGCACAAGATCTTCTGTTTTGCCTACTGTGCCAAAGATTCCGCCCTCCATCTTGACCGATTCCAAGGTGCTGATATGAAGGGATGGATCACTAGCAGCAGTGGCATCTTCCATCACGACACAGTCAAATCCTCGATCGTTGGCTTCGCGCATGGTCGTGGATATACACACGTCTGTGGTGACTCCTGTGAAGACAAGGTTCTTGATTCCCTTGTTTCGGAGTAAGAGTTCGAAATCCGTGTACGAAAAGGCACCTTTCCCAGGCTTGTCAATGACCGGTTCACCCGGGATTGGGTACAATTCGTCTATCGTGTCATGGCCCACTTCTCCGCGGATCAGGAGCCGCCCCAGCGGGCCAGGGGATCCGATCCCGAGCCCCGAGGCATTGTTCCTGGACCGATAGGTTTCTCGACTGGATAAAGTGGATAAATCGGGACGGTGGCCTGGAAAATCAGCGACTGTTAGAATTCTTTGGATGATCGTTGTTACCTTCTCGTGTGTGGTAGATTGGGAATCCAGCTGAACGGAAACTGTTGAGTAAATGCTGGATCCGGGGAACGATAGCTTGGGAAGCGGAAATGTCGTATCCTTGATACTCCATGTAGCCACCTGATGCGCAGACTATACGAGATTAGCTCATGCCAACACCAGTTACAGGTATAACACATACAGTCCTTTTGCATGTCAATCACTACCAATGCCGTCGTATAAGGCGTGAGAGTAGCATCATGTGGCCAATCGTACGGAATAGCCGCAATCTGGCCCTTTCGCACTTTATGATGGGGCACCTGTCGGGGCTTTTCGACAATCGGGCCATGGTTGTGCGTCGGGTTTAAAACGGTCAATGTCCAAATGCCAGGAGTACCAGCTGCTACCAGCATGAATGGACAATCCATTAAGCGCGACGTTCTGCGTCGTTTCCTTGTCTCCTCCGTTAGACCATTTCGTGGGCGATAGTGTCCACCGCGATCGCACCGTAGCCATACCTTGGCGGTGCGTCCGGGCTTCTTTTCAGTTGGAGTGCTCGAGGACTTGACGACCACATTGTACCCATGGGCTTTTCCATGGCCTTGCACGGCCTGCAGCAGTGTATCCCTGACGTCACATGAGTACTTATTCACATAAGTAGTCTAGGGGTATGTGTAGTTCCAGAGCAAGTATGTGTAAGCGGGTGGCAAGTGGGACAACTCACTTGTCAGGATAGGTGCCTTCTGGAGGAGGAACCAACTGCTGCATTGGCATATCAGGAATGTCCTGAAGGTCGCTAGGCGCGTCGAGATTTAGATCGGTGGGGTCGGCCATGGCGATAGTGATGGAATGATCTGAGCTTGAAGCACTAGCACTAGCAGTACTTTGTGGTCCTAGCTGTAATACAGGCTGAACGCGCATATCAGCGTGTGGTCTTGGAGATCCCCAGCCTTATTATGGACATATATTTGACCATCGGACATCAAAACACAAGATAAACAGACCCATCTAGACTATCATCTAGAATAGTGCGTGGAAGCAGAGCAGGAAATCCACACGGGGGAGTTGAGCCCACGAGTGCCTTGTGCGTGGCATAGTCTAGCGCAATCACGTACCTTGTTGTAATAGTTTATTTTCTCGCCAGACCAGTATAGCCCAGTATAGCGTGCTTAAGCACACACCCTCTCCCTCACACAATCGCTAAGTCAGTCTCTCACTCAGTGTCTATTGTCGCTGTCGCAAAACCGGAGACACTCAGAGCCTCGGAGTACGCACGGCGCCCAATTCTGCCCGGGCGGTGGAGGGTCCATCACCCACTAAACTAGGATCAGTTTAGCGCGGGCTTCCCCTGACGACGCCGTGTTGTGGTTCAACCAGCAAGTCAATCAACCTTCCATCACATCACTCTACACTACTTGTTATCCGTCTTCATCTCCTTGGCCCTCTGGGAGGGATCTTTTGTACAAATTCCATATTATTTGGTGACCTTGGGAAAAGGTGCCATCGTCGACTCTCGCACATTCTTGAGTACCTGTCCTTTTCAGCCTGTCTCGCCTCGCCTCGTCTTCGCCTTGCCTCGTCCCGTCCGTCTCCGTACGTCTCAACTGACCCAACTTGCGACACCGCTTCCCGCGAGGGGTCCCTGGCTTCTCCATACCAACTATACTATACATTCCTCTCCTTTCCTCCCTATCTTCAGTTAAGACTACCGCCAGTCATCGTGAATGATCTGCTCGGCTCGGTGATCATCTGGGACAGTCAGACGTCACGGCTACCCGCCGCCGGCCCCCCTCCGTTGACTGTCGTTTGTTAGTGCCCACTCTGTCCCCCCTCAAGTTTCTTCCCTTCCCAAAGCAAGATTAGGCCTTCGCAACTGTGAAAGAAAAAGAGAACAAGGGAAAAAACAAGAAAAAAAATTACACCGCTCGAAATTATACCGGTTATAAGATTTGGGCACCTTTGCGACCACAGGAATCATGCCATCGGCCGATGACTCTGCTAAACGGCCCAACGGGACGAGCTCCAGGGGGGATGAGCTGGCTTACTACAAGACACAATATGAACAACTAGAGTCGGAGCTGGCGGACTTTCAGGCCTCGAGCCGGGACCTGGAGGCGGAGCTGGAGAAGGATATTGAGGCATCGGAAAAGCGAGAGCGGAAGCTGAAGGAAAAGGTGGAGGCTTTGGGATATGAAGTTGAGGAGTGGAAGGTATGATATTATTTCCTGAAGAGAATAAGGACAATGCTCATGTCCGCTTCAGACCAAATGTAAGCAATCCAAGACCGAGGGAAATTCGGCGCAGAACACTCTGCAAAAAGAGATTACGACACTACGAGATGCGAACCGAACCCTGCATCTAAAGTTGCGTGATATTGAGGTTGCCAACGACGATTATGAGCGCCAGGCCCGAAACACCACGTCATCCCTGGAGGATCTGGAATACAAGTATAACGCGGCCATCGAACGAGGGGTGCTCCTGGAGGAGGAAATCAAAAACGGAGATCAGGAACGCGAACAGCTTCGTATCGAGAACCAACGTCTTCGTGATGAGCTATCCGACTTGAAAATCGAGACCGAGATCGTCCAAGAGAAACTGCGGAATGCCGAGATGACCACGGGTCGCCGGATCAGGAGACCTACGCCCTTGTACCGCAGCCCGTCTACCCCGCAAACGCCCGAGATCTTCGATCGGTCTCCGGGCACATCTATCATTTCGTCACCATTGTTCAATTCGGTTAACACGACCCCGACCAAACTCACAATGGCATCCGCCACGGCCACTCCGCCCTCACCGCCCATTTCCGAGTCATCCTCCAGCATGCGCAAGTCCATCAACGGGGTTCCCAATTTCCCGCGTCTGAAGGCTTCTGCAGGGGAACCCCTGACGTCTCGGACCTTGCATGCTTCACGGAGCTCCCAACGATTGGCTCATGCGCGTGCCACGTCGGCCTTTACCAATGGCAATCGTTCCTCGACCCTGTCGGCATCGTCCCGCACGAGCGTCCCTAGGTCCAACCACTCTTTCCATAACAGCACTAGCAGCCTAAACGGCTCCACTACCAACGGCACCGGTCGGACATTGGCCAAATCGGGTTCTCTCTATCAGATCCGTGGTCTGATTGGCAAGATGCAGAAACTCGAGGAGCGGGTGCAGTCGGCCAAGTCCAAACTCCCGCCACCATCGGAATCGCCTTCGCGTGCGTCGTCCCGAGCGGGATCAGCCATGGGATCAGCCATGGGAGACAGTCCGGTTGCATCAACCATCACCGTTCGGAGAGACTCCCGGAATCGTCGGAGTGGCAGCAGTTTCAGCTCTTCGGTTCGGGACGGTGACAGCGTACCCTCTTATCTCACACAGAGTCGACCATCGTTTAGCACGCGGACCCCCGGGGACAGCCGTCCCAGTAGCCGCACCAGTTTTTCGAGTCGCAGCTCCGTCAGCCACGGCACACATCCCAGCGTGACGCTCTCCTCGGCACGACCCGAGAGTCGTCAGAGTCGGACCAAGACGCCGCTGGGACATTACTCGACTAATCCGATGACGGAGGGCCGGCGGCCTCGATCGTCACTCAGCAACCACACGGCCCAATCTTCCATTGTCAGTGGCATGTCTAACATCGATGAAGATGAAGGTCTGGCCAAGGACTTTGCCATGCGCGCCACGATTAGTGAGTGTCGCGGAACTCGACTGCCATCGGTCACTGCTATGAATGGAACATGGAAGAAACGGTCTACCAGTGGGATCCCAGCTCCGCGGAGTCTCAAGACTAGCATCGGGGTGGAAGAGGGCACCCGTATGAGCCCACCCGAACGAAAGCCCGCCCTTGCTGATCTCGGCGAGACCTTTTGATTTGGCTTACCATCCTTTCTTTATTCTTCTTCATTTTTGATTTATTTCCCTTCTTACGACCCTTTTTCCAGCTTATTGGAAATCATCCAGGTCGCTATTTTCTTTACGATGTTTACGGCCGGCACGCTTTATTTTTCTTCTCTTTTTTTCTTCTACATATTCAGATTGGACATTTTGCTTCTTAATCCTTTTTATCGCAATATTCCCCCTTGTTCTCAAGAATAACCAGCAGCGTGAGAACCGAGCGCGCATTGGAACGAGCACCGGCACTTTACACCATATCGGAGAACATTTCTGGATTGCCAACCGCATGATTCAATAGTTTGGTTTATGTTCTCTTTTATTATTGCAAATATCCCTTGACCATAGCACGGACAACCTGTACAGTGTTATCTCGGGAAGAAGACTGATGAGTCGGCATCTTTGGGTTTTGATTATCTGTGGGTGTTGTTTGATTGATTTATGTGCCCACGGGCGTCCAAGCTGTGTCACAGCAGATTAGAATATTTCCTTTCGTGTCTCTCACTCGATGTATTTATTGTCTTTGGCGTTGAATAATACCCAGT
This sequence comes from Aspergillus intermedius, assembly GCA_039880815.1. Lineage (NCBI taxonomy): Eukaryota > Fungi > Ascomycota > Eurotiomycetes > Eurotiales > Aspergillaceae > Aspergillus > Aspergillus intermedius. Next base: position 428,750 of record JBDODA010000001.1, on the reverse strand, counting down.
GAGTTTATGAATATTTTGTAGTCCGCCATTGGTGTGTTATATTGTACTGTCTCCAGTAGTGATATGTGCATCCCTCCGAGCATCAATTCGAAAAAAGTCCCGGCTTGTGTCAATTACCGGATATCCTTCTGAAGCCATGGTTGAGGTATCTACCAAGCAAGCCATGGTGCCCGAAGAAGAATGTAGGGTACCGAAAACGGTACGGTTGCAGGCAAACTAACAACAATAATAATACAACGTCGGATTGGGAAATCCCCGAGATACGGAAGGATTGGCAGAGCTGAAAAAATATCTCCCTCCGGACTCTGTAGTTCGTACTACTACTCCGTACTAAGCACGGAGTATCCGTTCCTGGACACAAACACTACTAATCCATTATCTTCAGGAACCCCAGAGTCTCCAGGAACTGGTACAGACAGGTACGGTATCGTACCGGTAAAAAAAGACAGTCAGAAACTGGTGAGAAATGACACGCCCAACATAATCGCGCGATATGATTGGGGGAAGCGTCCGGCTGGCCCGGTTCAACAAGTGGCCGAAAACGGAATAGTGGCGCCCAGCGGGTTGCTGAGGATCCAGCGGAGCGGAACATCAACGGTGCCGGATTGGGTTAGAGGTATTTTTGTATTATTACGGTACCTCGTTCGCCATATTAAAGCATCATGAGTATGCTGGAGAGTATAGAATAGAGAAAGAGGAATTAGAGAGATAGAATTGAATAGAAATATGATGTGCACGCTGTAAATATGTCAGATGCAGGTATGCAGCAACAACGTAGACTGTGTGGAATGGCGGGCAGCCCAACAAGCGGCGGGCAGTTGGGGCATGTCCAATGGTGGAGGACTACAATTTTTGGGTGGAGCGGCCTTTTTTGTAGAACAGCTCATCATCTCTCGTCCCTCTACCACTTTTATCCTCTTCCACCCTCGGTCCTTTTCGTCTTCTTTCCTCTTCAATATTTACCTATCTTTCATCTTATTGTACAGTCTCCCTGCTGGGTGTAAAGTCACGGTAAGCCTTGCTCATTCTTATCCAGCAGCCCTCCCCCTCCATTCCGCCGTTTTCGACTGAGCCTCAAGCTGACCTGACAGTTTTCTGACAGGAGGACCACTCTCATCTCACTCTCTCCTCATCAATTCGAATTATCCTCTCTTCTCTTGTGACGACGGGCTTATCCTTGGTTCCTCCTTTGTACATCTATCACTCTCTGTCTATCCTCCGATCTTGATATTCCCCGTCTACGCTTATCACGGGTTGACCACGTTTTACGCATTATATCGCATGGAAGGAAGCACATAATCTTTAATACCCGCAAATTCATCTACAATAAACGACATCATGGGCGTACCCAATGGAAGCACAAATGGCACTAGGCCTGAAATCCCTTCGCATTTCATCGGAGGAAATCACCTTGACGCCGCTCCCCCAAGTTCGGTCAAAGACTTTGTGGCCCAACATGACGGTCACTCCGTTATCAGCTCGGTAGGTCTTTCTACTTCTAATTGGATTTCTGTGAAGATTATGAAATGCTAATGAACTAGGTTCTGATTGCCAACAACGGTATCGCTGCCGTCAAAGAAATCCGTTCCGTCCGGAAATGGGCCTACGAGACCTTTGGCAACGAGCGTGCCATTCAGTTCACAGTCATGGCTACCCCGGAAGATTTGCACGCAAACGCAGACTACATCCGTATGGCAGATCAATATGTCGAGGTTCCCGGTGGTACCAATAATAACAACTATGCCAATGTCGAATTGATTGTCGATGTTGCTGAGCGTATGGATGTTCACGCCGTCTGGGCCGGGTGGGGTCATGCCTCTGAGAACCCCCGGTTACCGGAGTCTCTCGCTGCTTCCCCTAAGAAGATTATTTTCATTGGTCCTCCCGCCTCTGCCATGCGCTCTCTCGGTGATAAGATTTCCTCGACCATTGTCGCACAACACGCCGGTGTGCCCTGTATACCGTGGTCTGGAACTGGTGTTGACGCTGTCCGGATCGATCAGCACGGCATCGTCACTGTTGATGACGACGTTTACAACAAGGGGTGTACCTTCTCGCCCGAAGAGGGTCTCGAAAAGGCCAAGGAGATTGGTTTCCCCGTTATGATCAAGGCTTCCGAAGGTGGTGGTGGTAAGGGTATCCGTAAGGTTGAGAAGGAGGAGGACTTCATCAGCCTGTACAACGCGGCGTCTAACGAAATCCCCGGTTCTCCCATCTTCATCATGAAGCTGGCTGGTGATGCCCGCCACTTGGAAGTCCAACTTTTGGCCGATCAGTACGGAAATAACATCTCGCTCTTTGGCAGAGATTGCTCGGTCCAGCGACGACACCAGAAGATTATCGAAGAAGCCCCCGTTACCATCGCCAAACCGCCCACCTTCCAGTCTATGGAGCGCGCCGCTGTGAGCCTGGGTAGATTGGTCGGTTACGTCTCTGCTGGTACCGTCGAGTATCTCTACTCGCATGCTGAGGACAAGTTCTACTTCTTGGAGTTGAACCCCCGTCTTCAGGTTGAGCACCCTACCACCGAAATGGTTTCGGGTGTCAACCTTCCGGCCGCTCAACTGCAGATTGCCATGGGTATCCCGCTGCACCGTATCCGTGACATTCGTCTCCTCTACGGTGTTGACCCCAACACCTCGTCCGATATCGACTTCGACTTCTCCAACGAGGAGAGCTTCCAGATCCAGCGTCGCCCGCAGCCCAAGGGTCACACCACTGCTTGCCGTATTACCTCTGAGGACCCTGGTGAGGGCTTCAAGCCGTCGGGCGGTACCATGCACGAACTGAATTTCCGGAGTTCCTCCAACGTCTGGGGTTACTTCTCCGTCGGTACGGCGGGTGGTATCCACAGTTTCTCTGACAGTCAATTCGGTCACATCTTCGCCTACGGTGAGAACCGGTCCGCATCGCGGAAGCACATGGTTATTGCCCTGAAGGAGCTGAGCATCCGTGGTGACTTCCGGACGACCGTTGAGTATCTGATCAAGCTGCTCGAGACTCCTGCCTTTGAGGACAACACCATCACCACCGGCTGGCTCGACCAGCTGATCTCCAACAAGCTGACCGCCGAGCGTCCGGACCGGATCGTCGCCATCCTGTGCGGTGCCGTGACCAAGGCCCACCAGGCTAGCGAGCAGGGTATCGAGGAGTACCGCAAGGGCCTTGAAAAGGGTCAGGTGCCTTCCAAGGATGTCCTCAAGACCGTCTTCCCCATCGACTACATCTACGAGGGCGAGCGGTATAAATTCACCGCCACCCGCGCGAGCTTGGACAGCTACCACCTGTTCATCAACGGCTCCAAGTGCTCCGTTGGCGTGCGTGCCCTGGCTGATGGTGGTCTGCTCGTCCTCCTGAACGGTCGCAGCCACAACGTGTACTGGAAGGAGGAAGCTGCCGCTACCCGTCTCAGTGTGGATGGCAAGACCTGCCTGCTGGAACAGGAGAACGACCCTACCCAGCTCCGCACGCCCTCTCCCGGTAAGCTTGTCAAGTTCACCGTCGAGAACGGCGAGCACGTCAAGGGTGGCCAGCCGTACGCCGAAGTCGAAGTCATGAAGATGTACATGCCTCTGATTGCCCAGGAGGATGGTATCGTACAGCTCATCAAGCAGCCTGGTTCCTCCCTCGAGGCTGGTGACATCCTGGGTATTCTCGCCCTGGACGACCCCTCGCGCGTCAAGCACGCTCAGCCCTTCACTGGACAGCTGCCCGACATTGGCCCTCCTCAGGTTACCGGTTCCAAGCCCCCTCAACGGTTCTTCCTCCTCTACAGCATCCTGGAGAACATCCTGAGAGGCTTTGACAACCAGGTCATCATGAACTCGACCCTGAAGGAGTTGGTTGAGGTGCTCCGCAACCCCGAGCTGCCCTACGGTGAATGGAACGCCCAGTCGTCTGCTCTGCACTCCCGTATGCCCCAGAAGCTCGACGCCCAGCTTCAGGTCGTTGTCGACAAGGCCCACGCCCGCAAGGCCGAGTTTCCCGCCAAGCAGCTGCAGAAGACCATTGCCAAGTTCATTGACGAGAACATCTTGAACCTTGCTGACGCGGAGATCCTCAAGACCACTCTCCTCCCTCTGACACAGGTCATCAACAAGTACATGGAGGGTCTCAAGGCCCATGAGTACAACGTCTTCATCAGCCTTCTCGAGCGGTACTGGGACGTCGAGAGCCTGTTCTCCCTGCGCAACATCCGGGACGAAGATGCCATCCTCAAGCTGAGAGACGAGCACAAGGACGACATTACCAGTGTCGTGCACACCGTTCTCTCTCACAGCCGGATCGGTTCCAAGAACAACCTCATCCTCGCCATTCTGGACATGTATCGTCCGAACCAGCCTGGTGTCGGCAACGTTGGCAAGTACTTCAAGCCGATCCTCAAGAAGCTCACTGAGCTCGAGTCTCGCTCCGCTGCCAAGGTTACCCTCAAGGCCCGGGAGCTTCTCATCCAGTGCGCCATGCCCTCGCTGGAGGAGCGTCTGTCGCAGATGGAACTCATCCTGCGCTCTGCCGTTGTGGAGTCACGGTACGGTGAGACTGGTTTCGACCATCGGGAGCCCGACTTGTCGGTGCTCAAGGAGGTTGTTGATTCCAAGTACACCGTGTTTGATGTCCTCCCTCGATTCTTCGTGCACCAGGACGTCTGGGTTACTCTTGCTGCGCTGGAGGTCTACGTGCGCCGTGCCTACCGTGCCTACACCCTGAAGGGCATGCAGTACAACGCCACGAGCGGCGAGTCTCCCTTCCTCTCGTGGGACTTCACTCTCGACAAGCTCGGCCAGCCTGAGATTGGCCCCGTCGCCTCCACTCACCCCTCGACTCCCAGCACTCCCGTTACCGAGTCTCCTCACCCGTTCAAGCGCATCAACTCGATCAGCGACTTCTCGTATATCCTGGATGAGAACAACGAGCCCATCCGCAAGGGTGTCATCATGCCCATCCAGTACCTCGAGGATGTCGAGGAAGCCTTGTCCCGTGCGCTGGAGGCGTTCCCCGTCGCCGGATCGAAGAAGCCCAGCGACGCTCTCCTTGCCAACTTGGAAGGCAAGCGCAAGCCTTCCCTCAAGATCGAGCACGAGCACGAGCTGACCGGTGTCTGCAACATTGCTGTCCGCGACGTCGAGGACCTCGATGACAAACAGATCGTCGCTCAGATCAGCAGCCTGCTGGGCAACCTCAAGGAGGAACTGCTCTCCCGCCGTATCCGTCGGGTGACTGTGATCTGCGGCAAGGACGGTGTCTACCCCGGCTACTACACCTTCCGTGGACCTAGCTACGAGGAGGATGAGAGTATCCGTCACAGCGAGCCTGCTCTGGCCTTCCAGCTTGAACTCCACCGTTTGTCCAAGTTCAAGATTACGCCTGTCTTCACCGAGAACCGCAACATTCATGTCTACGAGGCAATTGGCAAGGGTCCTGAGAACGACAAGGCCGTTGACAAGCGCTACTTTGTCCGTGCTGTCGTACGTCCGGGCCGCTTGCGTGACGACATCCCTACCGCCGAGTACCTGATTTCGGAGGCTGACCGGTTGATGAACGACATTTTGGATGCCTTAGAGATCATCGGCAACAACAACTCCGATCTCAACCACATCTTCATCAACTTCTCGCCCGTGTTCAACCTGCAGCCCCAGGATGTCGAGGAGGCCCTTGCTGGCTTCTTGGAGCGCTTCGGTCGTCGCCTGTGGAGACTGCGTGTCACTGGCGCTGAGATCCGTATCCTCTGCACGGACCCCACCACTGGCATGCCCTACCCTCTGCGTGTGATCATTACCAACACTTACGGCTTCATCATCCAGGTGGAGCTGTACATCGAGAAGAAGTCCGAGAAGGGCGAGTGGATCTTCCACAGCATCGGCGGTACCAACAAGCTTGGTTCCATGCATCTGCGTCCTGTTTCCACTCCCTACCCGACCAAGGAGTGGCTGCAGCCCAAGCGTTACAAGGCTCACCTCATGGGCACCCAGTACGTGTACGATTTCCCTGAGCTCTTCCGCCAGGCCTTCCAGAACAGTTGGACCCGGGCTATTGCCAAGATTCCCAGCCTGGCCTCCCAGCGTCCCCCGGTCGGCGAGTGCATCGACTACAACGAGCTTGTCCTCGATGACACCGACAACCTGGTCGAGATCAACCGTGGCCCTGGTACGAACACCCACGGTATGGTGGGATGGATTGTCACTGCCTGGACTCCTGAGTACCCCAAGGGCCGCCGCTTCATCATCGTGGCCAACGACATCACCTTCCAGATCGGCTCTTTCGGTCCTTTGGAGGACAAATTCTTCCACAAGTGCACTGAATTGGCTCGCAAGCTGGGTATCCCGCGTATCTACCTGTCTGCCAACTCGGGTGCCCGTATCGGTATGGCTGATGAGCTGATTCCCTACTTCAATGTCGCCTGGAACGACCCCGCCAACCCCGAGGCTGGCTTCAAGTATCTGTACTTGACTCCTGAGGTTAAGAAGCAGTTCGACGCCAAGCAGAAGAAGGAGGTCGTCACGGAGCTCATCACCGACGACGGTGAAGAACGCCACAAGATCACCACCATCATCGGTGCCAACGATGGCCTGGGTGTCGAGTGTCTCAAGGGCTCTGGTCTCATTGCCGGTGCCACCTCGCGGGCCTACGAGGACATCTTCACCATCACTTTGGTTACCTGCCGTTCCGTCGGTATCGGTGCTTACCTTGTCCGTCTCGGACACAGAGCCGTCCAGGTCGAGGGCCAGCCGATCATCTTGACCGGTGCTCCTGCCATCAACAAGCTGCTTGGTCGTGAGGTCTACACTTCCAACCTGCAGCTCGGTGGTACGCAGATCATGTACAAGAACGGCGTCTCGCACATGACTGCCAACGACGACTTTGATGGTGTGCAGAAGATAGTGGAGTGGATGTCTTTCGTTCCCGACAAGAAGGGCGCTCCCATCCCCATCCGCCCCTGGTCTGACGACTGGGACCGTGATGTCGCCTACTACCCGCCACAGAAGCAGGCCTACGACGTTCGCCACCTCATTGCCGGTAAGGAGGATGAGGAGGGCTTCCTGCCCGGTCTATTCGACAAGGATTCCTTCGAGGAGGCTCTTGGCGGATGGGCTCGCACTGTCGTTGTTGGTCGTGCTCGCCTCGGTGGTATCCCCATGGGTGTCATTGCTGTTGAGACTCGCTCGGTCGAGAACGTCACCCCTGCTGACCCTGCCAATCCCGACTCTATGGAGTTGATCAGCCAGGAAGCTGGTGGAGTGTGGTACCCCAACTCCGCTTTCAAGACCGCCCAGGCTCTGCGTGACTTCAACAACGGTGAGCAGCTGCCCGTCATGATCCTGGCCAACTGGCGTGGTTTCTCTGGTGGTCAGCGCGACATGTACAACGAGGTTCTCAAGTACGGTTCGTACATTGTCGACGCGCTGGTCAAGTACGAGCAGCCCATCTTCGTGTACATTCCTCCCTTCGGCGAACTCCGTGGTGGTTCGTGGGTTGTCATCGATCCGTCCATCAACCCCGACCAGATGGAAATGTACGCCGACGAAGAGTCCCGCGGTGGTGTCCTTGAACCCGAGGGTATCGTCAACATCAAGTACCGCCGCGACAAGCAGCTCGACACCATGGCCCGCCTGGACCCGACCTACGGCGAGCTCCGCCGTGCCCTGCAAGACACCACCCTCAGTAAGGAGCAACTCTCCGAGATTAAGACCAAGATGGCCGCCCGCGAGGAGCAGCTCCTCCCCGTGTACCTGCAGATCGCTCTGCAATTTGCCGACCTGCATGACCGTGCCGGCCGTATGCAAGCCAAGAACACCATCCGCCGCGCGCTCACCTGGAAGAACGCCCGCCGCTTCTTCTACTGGCGTTTGCGCCGCCGTCTCAGTGAGGAGCTCATCGTCAAGCGCATGGTTGCTGCTGCCCCTGCCCCGGCTGGTACCGGCAATGGCGCCATTGCCGCCAACGCCCCTGCGCCTGCGGGACAGACTGAGTCCTCTCGCGCATCGCACCTGCGCAATCTGCACGCATGGACTGGCATGTTGGACGACGAGCTCGAGAACGACGACCGCAAGGTGGCCACGTGGTACGAGGAGAACAAGAAGTCGATCCAGACAAAGATTGAGAGTCTGAAGACGCAGACCGTTGCCGCGGATGTGGCGTCGCTGCTTATCGGTAACAAGGAGGGTGGTCTGAGGGGTGTGCAGCAAGTGCTTAGCATACTGCCTGTTGAGGAGAAGGAGGCTGTGCTTAAGTATTTGTCTTCTTAAGTTTGATCTGATTTGACTGATTTTATCTGTTGTTTGGATGGTGGCTGGTTTTGGTGTTGAGATTGCTATTTGATGATTTATGTATGTTATTGAGCCATTGATTAATATACTTTTCTATCTCTTTCATGAGTATCTTCATATGCTAGGCAGTAGAATCAACACTGAAAAGCAACACCCGTCTTCGTCGCAACATTCCCTCCCCTCCCCGCAAAGCCCGTGCCCTCCGAACAAACCTCCACCAAACCAGGCAATATCCCCTCCTTATCCTTCTTTGATTTCTTCTTTTTCTTGCCGTTATGTTCCGCATCCACAGCACTATCATTCGGCGGGCCAGAGGGCGTGACATCCGCCTCACAGACGTAGCATAGTATCCGACCCTGTAGACCTGCTGTATGTTCTTGTTCTTCTTTTGTGGAGTGCGGGTCGGGGATGTCGTGGGGGGCCATGAATTTCTTGACGCAGGGTTGGCAGATTATGTGGCCGCATGGTTTTGTTACTGCCATCGTTAGCAAAGCTTCATTTATGCAGAGTGTATTGTAGAACGCACGCATTGCTCGTAACCCATTACTCAAATCCTTTTTGCAACTCGGACACACCCGTGCAACTGATCCATCTGACGCTTTTTCTTCTGTGAAATGGACATCCACAAGGGCCTTGAGCGAGTATGCGTGGCGGTTTATGTCTGATGAGGCCGGGCATATGGGCGTTAACTTGATATCTTTATTGGCGATGATTTCGTTAATATCGGTTCCGGGTGTGAGCGAGGGGACCCAGAACGAGGGTAAAGCGGATTTATTTGATTCGGACTGTTCATCGCCATCAACAAACACAATCATCATGATACTGGGGAATGAGGGGAAATACCTTCTCCCGTTTCAACTCATCCTTCAACCTCTCCTCCTCCTCCCTCGTCATCCTCGCCAACTCATTCTCATCCAATTCAAACATCTTCTTCCTCTTCCCCCCAACCTCAACCTCTCTATTTTTATCCTCAATCTTCCGTTTCTTATGATTCCTCTTATCCTCCAACCCCATACTAATCATCTCAAACTCCCTAACCTCCCTCTCCCTCACCTCTTCTTTCACCCTCTCCTCCTCCTCCCCAACCCTCCTCCTCGCGTCCTCTCTCTCTTTTTCCAGGCGTTTGATCTCATTCCGCTGAGCAAGTAAATCATTAATCGCGCACTCGCGACAGAATAGATCACCATTCGTAGAGCACGCGACGGGCGAGCGCGCGGGTTGCAGGCATAGTCGGCACGAGGCAAAGGGGAGAAAAGAGTCGCGGGATATTAGGGAGCGTTGGGTGCCCCAGTTGTTGCGCAGGAGGGAGCGTTCGTGAGAAGTGAAATGGGGGAGGGAGGTGTTGCGTTTTGAGTGGGCCATTCGCACGGAGGACCGCGGGCGAGTCTGGAGTCTGGGAGTAGATGAAGATGCGTGGAATGAACGAGGGAGGGATAGAGGGTAGATGGAATGTAATATGCGAGTTTGACTGAATTGGAGTAAAATGCTGAATGTGGTGAATTGAAACTGATAGAGCTAAGCTTGGATGAGCTCAAATCCACTTAACAGGCATGACATAATCATTTCCCTTTTCGGACCAAAGTAACGAATTCCAACCCTATCCAGAAACAAAGCAAACCAAATGAACTGAACTATCTAAAACTCTCCCTCATGACCTCCTCCATCTCTCCTACCTCCGTCCGCTTCCACACCACCTTCTTCCGCGCACCAACGTCCTGAATCACCAGCTGCAGTAACTGGCCGCCGCCGCCACACCCATTGCACGTTTCATCGGTACACTGCTGGGTTCTTTCAGGGGATATCTCGTAATTTTTCTGAATAGAGTAGCCCTTCTTCGTAGCGCTGTACTCCTGCTTGATGGCGTACTGGTCGACGAAATCATTCACCACGCCAAGCCAAAGCGAGAGGAAGTCTTTCTCGGGATTGGCGCATTTCTCACTCTTTTTCTTAGCCTTCTTCTTCTTCCTCATTCTCTTCTTGGGACTCGGGACCGATAGTATGTCAGGAATGACCTCAAACCGATGCCCATGCTCCTCCATTTCCTCATCCGGAACCCTCAGATACCGGTTGACTCGGATGTACTCCTCCGGGCTAGCCCCCATCATAAACAAATACGGCTGCGCCTCAGTCCTATGCTCCAGAAACACATCCGCATGTTTCATCGCAGACAGACCCCTAATCGACATCCCAAATCCAGGCATCGTAGACATACATTCAAACCACTTAACCGCGCGATGAAAAAGATGACCCGTCGGACCCTGCAAGACCTCGGTGAGTTTGAGAATCATAAGCAGGAAGCAGCGGATCCGCGCGATATCTGAATGATAACCCGCGATGAGAGCGCATTTCGCCCAGACCAGCGCAAGGCGGGTATCTGCGATGCCACAGTCTGTTAGTTTATCTGTGATTTGGCAGGCGGCTTGGTACGCAACTGCTGGTTGGCCAGTGACAAGACGCGGATTATTGAGAACGTGCTCGAGACGGTAATACGTTCCCAACGCATCCTCAACTTCAGCCTTCGGATACAAACAAGACCGACAGGAACACCGGAACCCTAGCAGATCTAGCGCATACAAACGACGATACTCGACCTCGCCCTTGGCGTGGAAATACGAAATCGTGATCTCCTGGCCCCTGTGTATATCCACGAAACTGCGGACCACAGCACCTGCTAGTCTGGGCTTCTTGTAGCGCCGGCCACTGTCGGAGCGGTACTTGTTGATTATGGTTAAAGAGGCATTTGGGAGGCACGAGTGGTTTGTGAAGGAGAGGTTCAGGCCCAACACTCCACCAAACACACCATTCCAGCAGACGGGGAGGTGGTACCGGTTCCAGATACTGGTGTAGACGCCTGTGCCTGATTCTTTGTGGTCATTGGGCTTGGGCATGCTCAGATATGCGGTTTTCCAGGCCGAGCCCATAGCGGTGACTTTGGCGCCGAGTAACGCATCGATATCATCAACCCCGGCCAAACACTTGTCTCCATCTTTCTCCGTAAGACGGACCAACTGATCGGCGTAGATAATACTACCCGCGGGAATAAACTCCCTCGCGACAAGCCCGTAGCCAGTCTCCTTGTTGATGAAGGCGCGGTGGTATTTCCAGCGCTGCAGGTCTTGCTCGGTGTTTCCTGCTTGTTCGGCTTGGCAGGCGACGCAGTCTGGGGCTATGCAGTTTGTTGTGACGCTGGGGTCGGGGGTGGGGCTTGGAGACGGAGCTAAGTCTTGCTCCGAGGTTGCGGGACTAGGGCTGCGTTTTGTATCCTGACCTTGACCTTCATTCTGAACATTGTCTTCGTCCTCAGAATCAGAATCTTCAGAGCAAGGGCCTGGAGCTCCAAGTAATTTCTCTAAACACGGCGTAGTCAGCGTCTCTCTTTTCTCTTATCGGAAAAACAAGAGAACTCACGTTCAGGATTATATCCCACAAGCCTCACCGTATCCACACCAACATCGACATCCCCAGAGCCCTTGCCAACCGACTCAACAGGCAAATTAATAGCAAGCCCCCTGGCCAGCAAGCCGAACAGGGGGCAGTTCCAGCGACGGGACCAGAAGGAGCGGGTCATTGGTTCTCCTATCTTGTATCCAATTCCAAGTGAGTGGAAGTGGTTGCCCATATATCCAAATCCGAGTAATGGTAAGGAAAGACTTGGGGGCAAGGGAAAGAGGAAAGGAAAGAGACGAGTGAAGAATGAGAGAAATTTGAATTGTTGTGAAGGGCATGCAAATAATAATTGTGTTTGTCGATGAGGATTAAGAAAGGATTTCCATATTGGGAATGCACAACAGCACACAAAGGGGCAAGAAAATGACTTCAAAAATGCCTTTGTAGATTCGATACTGTTTACTCATGTATTCTAAGCGCCAGCGCTGTCGTTATGTTATGGAGATGAACTAGTCAACATGCTCGTCTCTATTCAGCTTTGCCGTTGAAAAGAAAAGCCCAATGTCCATTAGACATCAAACCCGTCCAGTCCTATCTAACATCCGGAAAGATAACCATGCAAAACACAAGATATAACAGATAACTGTTTATTGCCGAAGACAGGCTCGTAACCACTTTTCCGAGATAACGAAAGATCAAGACGCGCTGACCAAAGACGCAACAGACAACAGACAAACCAACAAAACTCAAGTGCGATGTATGGGGTATAAGCGTCATAAAGTCAAAGGAAAGTAGAAATGGAAAAGACAAAAAAAAAAAAAAGAACACCTCAAAACCAAAGCGGTGGTTGCTCATGCATTAACAGCCTGCTCAAAGGCACTGGCCTGAGTCGTCTCCTGCGTGGTCTGCTCGAGGGGATCAACATCTTCGCCATCAGCGGGTATCGCAAGTCGTCCATTCAATGTTGGCGCCCCTGGAGGGGTCTCGGTAGATTGGTGATCTCCGTTGCCATTTTCTGTCGGGGTCTTTTCGCCCCATTTGAAGATTCCAAGTGCTTCGGGAGCGTCGTCATTCCCGCGGAGGCTCTTCGTTGCTGTGCTTGCACTTCGCAAGGATTGAGGACGGCCGCCAGCTAAATCCGAGTCGGCAATGCTGGCCGTAGTAGGATCAGACCGAGGCTCATCAGACGATGACGGAGTAGGCTTTCGTAGCTTCAGCCGCTCTTCAGGCGGCATATTTTGCCATTCAGATCCAAAGGTGACAATGGATGCCTTTTTGCCATGGAAGTTGAAACTGGGCGTCTTGCGGGGAAGACCTTCATCTTCCTTGGTTGACTCTTGCTCGTCTCCACCACCCGTAGCACTAGATACCGAACCCCGTGTCTTCTTGTTCCGGATACCGTGGCCGTGGTGAGATTCACGCAGACTGCGGTGCAGACTGCGACGGGTGCGCTTAGATTGATCTTCCTGGGCCGTTGTCTGAGGACCGTCTGGAAGCTTCTCGTCGTTGCCATTCTTTTGCCCATTGGTCTCCAGCAGGCCGGTTTCACGGAGGAGGCGCTCTTCATTATCATCAATGCTTGCTTGGGAAGCTAGCTTGGAAGCATGAGATTTCAAGCTTGAAACATCCATCTTGCTGCCCGAGCTGAGCACTGAAGTCTTCCGTTCCAGTCCATCCGCTGCATGAACAGGTGAGGAAGGTACCTGGTCTTTCGTGGCATCTGCAGAGGCCCGTCTATCAGACGCGACAGATCTAAGACTTGGCCTCCGTTCCTCAATCATCCCGGGTTGCAAAGAAAACTTGTCGACATTCCCAACAGATGCAGGTGCATCCGGCAAAATGAGAGTGTTATCGTTGATAGGGGACTCCGGTTTCACAGTCAAATTCTGGTTCGACCTTCCCGAATCAGGTCGAAGTGCAATGCCTGCTGTCGGGATCTGTAAATGAAGAGACTTCTTGCGTTCCGCAGTCGCTTCGATATCTACGCCCTCTTCGCTAAGGTCCCGAACGAGCACCTCGCGGTGACATTTGGTGCGCCAAATATCTTGCCTCACCCATTTGAGCTTAGCAGCCATACGGCCAGCCGCCATAATGACTTGCTCCCTTGCTCTTGAATGCACAGGGGTAAGAATCTGCAGGTGCCGGGCGTTCCGCAACAGATCGTCAAGTTGCTTCTGAGCGACGAAGAGTTTCTCATTGGCCTCACGAATCCTCTGTACCATCAGCTGTTGACGGGCCGCAGCCAGCTCGTCAGAAACGTCGGTGTCGGGATTAGGCGATGGTGGCACCATATCCACAGGGGCAGATTGGCTGGAATCGGTACGACCCATGCGATTCCGCTGCGCATCATAACCGTTGGCAATCATAGCTCTTGTGCGTACGCCGGTGGTTCTGAATGCGGAGGCATAGTTGAGCTTGGCTATCCAATCGTTCATGTCCTCCTCGCTGTTGGCTAAAAAGACCTCTTCTAACGAATTGTGGCGAACGAATACAAAAGCGTGCTTGTGCTTCTTGTAACTGTAATCTAATAGAGCCACGGCATCGTCCGTGGACATGAGGGCATCCGGACTAAAGTCAGTGAGCGGTGGTTTGAAAACAACAGCCCGACCACTGCCTTCCTTTTGTTGCTCCTCGGATTGGGAAATCAAAGATTTCACCCAGTTGACATCCCGGAAGAAATAAAGTTGAGAAAATGTAAGGAGTGCACCCCATTCCTGCCAGGGCGACCTGCCTCGCTTTTTCTTCATATCTTTCCGCCAGAGTAAGCCAACCTTGGCTACCTTGATATCAACCAGTCCAGGATTCGAGTCGGCAGGATTCTCAAGACTTGCCGGCATAAATGCATCCGGCCGGGAGCGAGCGGAAACAATTTGCAAAACGCCAGTTTTCGCAAACGCTCGATGGAGGCTCCTCATATCAGGCGGTCCCTCGGTGCCGTTGCAGCTGTAGAAGTCGTCAAGATCCATGACTTCCTTGAGACTTGGACGTAGTGCATCGAGTTTCCCCTCCAGAATGAGTGCGTAGGGATCGACTGGTTCTCTCGATGGACGGGCTAGATGTTCAGAGCTGGTGGATCGGAACAGTGTGCGTCGAGGTTTTATGAGATGGCGTCCGGGATTCGCGTCTTCAATATGGATGAAAGGTGTGTAGGAGATGTTCTCATAGTAGCATTCCAGGATATCGTCCGCGATGCCCTCACCGCGAGTGTTCTTGACATAGTCCGGTTTTTGCATCTTTCGCTTATTGTTCCGGTTGAAGACGTCCGTGTGCAAGATCAATATCGAAAATGCAATAAAGTATGCTTGGTCTGTTAAACGAGTCAGTCGTTGATTTGATAATGACAATCAAGGGACAGGAGAAATACGCACCAGAATGGGCGAAAATCCCCGGATTGCACTCATGATATCTGTCCGCAAACGCTTGCAAGAACCGATCAATCTGCTGAGTCTCTTTAGGCAGTTCCATCTCCATCAAGAGCTTCCGAATCGCCATATCGATTGGATCTCCAAAGTAAGAAAACCAACGCATGCACTTCCGCAGGGCTGTTAGATTAAAATCCTCGCCTGACTGGGCCAGCAAGCCGGCGATAACGCCCTTCGGGAGACTCTCTTCCAACCGAGATAGAAACGTAGCGGGGGTGTCACTTGGTTGCCGTTCCGGATATGACAGTGATTTCGTCGGCGTTGCTGTGCCTGGAGTGCCATTTCGGGGTGCCGGGGGCTCGGAGTTCTGCCTCAACCGCTGCGGGAGATTGAAGATATCACCAAAGCTCTTGCGTCCACTTGTCGATGTAGAGGTCCGGTTAGACGGTGCCATGAAAGGTGGCGCCTGGTTTCCGCCCTGGGCGTCCGCAATGGAGTCCAGTGTTGACGATCGTGCCCGAGTCTCCGGCTGGTTGCGCTTCCGATTTGATGAGTACGATGCAACCGAATGAGTGGAGTTTGCCGATTCATTCCGGATCAGAGGAGGTCGCCCCGAGAAGCCCACCGACGAACGGGTTGGCGAGGGCATCGAGGAAGAATAGTCCTGGCCGTCCTGAGAAGGTTGTGACCTTGAGGTGCCGTCGGGTACCGGGACTGGTTTTGGACCAGTTGATGGCGGGCGATCGAAGATCGGTTTGGGCGGTAAGGGGAATGGGTTTCGGTTCCGTTTGAGACGAGGCATGCGAAAACGTTTGTTGAAAGACAACGAACCTTCATTGGGGGAAGACGCTAGGTGGTGGCCGCCCTGCTCTCCTTGACTATGGTCGGACCGTGAAGACTCGGAGAATCGGGCATCGGTCACGGTCGATGAGCGATAAGAATCGTTGGTGAGCTCTCGACTATTGCTTCGCGCTGATGTAGTTGATAACCGCCCCGGCTCCTCCGCACTTCCCCGCGGTGTCGACAGGGGGTTTTCCAGATGAGAATCTCTTGAGTCTTGAGCACCATGTCTAGACGGCGGTACGTCAGATCCGGATTGCCGATCGGCCGTAAGATCCTCCATGGAAGGCCTTTTTGATGTGGATAAGATTTTGAACATGCTTTTTCGCTTGACAGGTTGGTCCAGTTCATGGCTCGTGGGTGCAGTAGTGATGATGGTAGGCGCTGTGAAGGGAACAGAAAAAAGGGGGAGAGTTAGCCACTTGAACTAGCTGGCGATAGCGAAAGAAAGGGAGGGTTCCACAACACTTACGTGGAGGCAGGGGAGGGACTGGAGGGGGCTTCTGCTCGGCCTTGGCGTAAGATTTGGACAGCTGGGGATCGGATGCGTGACGGAGCCTCATAAAACTAAAACGGTTCCTGCGTAGGCTCCCACTTAATGCTTCGGCAGGCGATTGGGAGGCAGAGGAGTTTCCCGTATTGGAGGGAGAATTGCTATTGTCCGTGCGGTCGCCTGGCACGGCTAGACCGGAGGTGCGAGGGTCATCGTTGGCAGCATCATCATCATCATCACCATCATCGTCGTCGTTGCCATCGCCATCGTCTGCACCAGTCAGACGAGGGGTACGAGGAGTAGACTCCGAGTGCCGGGAGACAAGGTTGGAGGTCGAGAGGGACGGGCGAGGCAATTGCTCACTATGACGGGATTGAGAATGCGAAAGATCAATCACGCTCCGTCGCTTGGAATCGGTGCCATCGGGAATGCCAATGCGCAAGCCTCTCCAAGGCATGGCTACGACGAGGACAGAGGGCCGGGTAGTAAGTGCCGCTATGCAATTCTGCTCCACAGCCTTGAGTCCATCCGAGGTACGGAGTATGTAGCAGCTATAGAAAAAAGTATTTTGGTGTGGTTATGTGGTTTGCGGAGGTGGGCCGTATGTGGTTGTTCGTTTTCCCTGTTTCAATGCCAGTGAAATCCTCCTACTGTGCACTATAATTGTGCTCCGGAATCGTGGTTTCACAAGCGATACAGACGGGAATATTTGCGCGACGATTTTAGCGGAACGATGGCATTGCGAGAATCGACGGGGAATCGAAGGGAATTCTGAGGAAACAGTAACGACGGCGGGAGGGTATGAGACGGAGGAGACAACGGAGACGACGGAGGTTATAGTGGCGGTTCGTAAGGCGGCCGGCCGTTGAAAGTCAAGAGGGATCGAAAAGGGGAAGGGGCTGGACGGGTCGAAGCGATTGAACAAGAAACAGGATTAAACTGGATTAAAAAAGAAAGGAAAAAAAAAAAAGAGGCGGTTCTCGGTAGAATAGGAGCAAGACGATCGCAAGTCTTACATGCCTGTCAGAGCAATGAGAGACAATAAGTGAGGAATTGCGTGTCGTGTCGTGTTCTAAACTGGGGAGAGCGTCAGTCACCATTCAGTCATGATTATTATTAGCTTGTGGCCGTTATGAAAGGTCTTGGTCCGTGAGTAGTGGAGGGGCAGACGATGCTAACCGTGGGTTCGCCCGGTCGGGACCAGTCGGAGATCTGGAGTCTGGACTGGCACGATAAACAGACGACAGAGAGAGAGAGAGAGAGAGAGAGAGAGAGAGAGAGAGAATGATTGATAGCGATGAGGGAGGGGAGAGAGAGGATAGTAGGAGAGCATGGAATATGGAGGAAGTGAGACAGACAATGAGTGCGAGAGTGATGAGGCACAGATGCAGCACGGGACCAGGCACGTGTTGAGGCTCCTTCATCAGTATCGCATCATTGCATCTGTCATCTTTTCTCAGTCAGGATGATGTTTGATGCCTTTAACTCAGGTTCCTGGTTCCTGTCCTTCTACCATGGCTTGCAGATACAGCGCAGGAAATGACTAGCATTGAGGTAACCTATTTGTACTTGCATTCTATTCAGAACTAGAATGCACCCCTAACAGAAACTGCTTCAGCTGCATCTATCCATGGAGGCCATGACACTATCCGAGGAGCTTTGAAACGTGCTTCTATGTCCATACCCGATTGAAACGAATCTCCCTACAACCAAGGGACAAGAAAAGCATCAAGACGACGGAAATGCAATCACTGAGCGTATCTGCATGCAGGTAAAATGATGGACAACCACGGATACTCGAGTTATAAACGACGGGTAATCTCACTATCACACAAATCCTGCGTCGATGCAGCCCCAGTCGCAATGCCAATGCGTCCAGGATGTTTTGAATTTGAACTAACTACACTTCGTATCGACTAAACACCACTTCCTCTGCCTGAGCAAACTCGCGCTCAATCGTGCTCCTCCGTGCCTCAGATCGTGGCGTAATACTAACTGCAAAAGGCTTTGCACATCTCAAAAATCCATTCGTATACCCAGTATGCGGATCCGTATTGATTCGTTGTCCCTTCTTGGCGCGAATGTCAAACGCCCACAAGATCTTGACAATTACCACGAACAACATCCGTTCCGCGAGATGGATTCCCGGACAGATTCGTCTCCCAGAGCCGTAGCCGAAGTGGTCGCGATTCTCTGCGTCAGCAGCTGAGGCGTATACAGGAGCGGGCTCGGTGCGGCCTTGGAACCGGAGGGGGTCGAAGACGTTGGGGTTGGGGTGTCTTGTAGGATCGTGGTGCAGGCCCCATGTGTTGATGATAACGGTGCTATTTGCGGGGATGACCATACCATCGATCATTGTTTCTAACTCTGGTTAGCATATGATCTATATCCGCGAATGCAAGACATACCTTTATCGTTTGCATGGGGAAACCCTGTTGGCATCACCGGCCGCCATCGCATCGTCTCTTTGACTGCCATGGCTACATACGGCAGACGAGCATAATCCTGCCAACTGGGGGATGCATCTTCACTGAATAATGCATCGATCTCCTGTTGTGCCTCTTGCTGCACCCCCGGATAGCACGCCATGGCCTGGATGAAAGCGATGGTCATAATAGACGAAGTGTCCGACCCACCCTCAAGCAGGTTACCAACCATAAGATCAATCTCATGACGAGTAAGCTGTAGTTTCTCCTGCTGATCCAGAATGCCATCGAGATAAGTATTTCGAGAGCCGGATGTCTCGCGTCGTTGCAATACACGGTTAACTAGAGGATTGTACAAATTGAGCATGATGTCCTCAACGCGGCGGGAGCGGCTCTGCCAGTTGTTGAAAAGTGATTCGGGGATATGTTTGAAGACTGGAAATATATCAACTGGGGGAGTAGCGCCCATCTCAAAGATCTCAGACATGCCGTCAAGAACAGCATATAGATCCTTCATGTGTTTAGCTGACGTCGATTTCGTGCGGATTCCAAGAACTAGTTCACCAGTATCAGTCCGATATCCCAAATCCAGTTCCACAGGAAAGTATACTCAAACTCATAACCACACTATTAGTATACCGCTTACAATGCGCCATAAAATCCCCCGGCTGCAAACACATATCCCTCAACAACTGCGCCGCTTCAGCCTGCTGCACCACAACATGCTGACTCTCGCTAACACCCTCGTTGAAATACTGATGATACAAGCGCCGTCCACGCCGCCATCGCTGGTCCACATTCATGAACATGAGATGATCGCCGTGCATCATGAGTTCATCGGCGATGTAGAAAGGTGGGCGGTTGCTGAAGTGGGCGGATTGTTTGTCGATGAGTTGCTTGACTGCTGTTGGCGAGCTGAGTATTACGGCGGTGCTGGCGCCGAGTTTAAGGGAGAAGATGCCGCCGTATTTGGTGGCCCATTCTGTGAATCTTCTACTATTAACAGGTATCTCTATGCGGGGTGATGGTAGTTATACTTGAGATGGACACCTGCCGGGGGCAGTTGATGGAGGTTTCCGATCAGAGGAAGACACGGAGGACCTACATTAGGTCAATGATTATGCCAATGCCTCATGACACCGATGGGTATACTCACCTGGCGGGAGACTCTTTGCTCTGGTCCCGGGCAGCTTCCCCAGAACTCCTTCGATGACAAAGACTACAATAAGAACAACCAAACACAACAAGGCGGTATACATGATTCTTTTCAGAAAGAGTACTATTGTTCTTGACACTAGCACATCGTGAACTATATACCCGGCGATCTGCCGATCCACCCTATGGCAGGTGTGCATCGGCTCGGGTCCCACTTCAGCCACTTCAGCCGCACGAAGAACGATGCGCAATACAAGAACTAATAGACTTACAGATTCCAAAGCTGAGCATGCAAATCAGCTGGGTATCTTGTTCGCAATCTAAGTGTGGTACCAAATGTCTTTGCCGTCGTTCCTCTACACCCAGATTTTCATGGGTCTACCCGTACCCGACCATGACTTCCCGGACCAAACCATCGTGATCACCGGTGGCAGCACGGGTCTGGGTCTCGAAGCAGCTCGTCACTTCCTGCGATTAAATGCATAGCATGTTGTCCTAGGCGTGCGGAGCATTGAAAAAGACAAGGCCGCCAAAGAAGACCTCGAAACCTCAACAAACCGCCCCAACACGGTCCGTCTCGAACACGTCGACATGGACCGCTACGACTCAGTCAAAGCCTTTGCATCAAGTCTCCAAAGTCGACGTCCTTCTGTTAAACATCGGCAAGATCGCCGAGAAATTCTACATAGCCAAAGAAGACGAAAGCACCATCACAGTGAACGTCGTCTGCACAATGCTACTGGGTCTGCTTCTCCTTCCCAAACTTCGCGAATCGACACCCCCCAATGGTCCGCTACCACGTCTCTGCTTCGTAGCCTCCGACCGCCACGTCATGACCAATCTCCCCGAATGGAAAACAGAGGACACCTTCGCGACACTCCGCGCGAATACCACCTCAGGCGCAGATGACCGCTAGTACGACTCTAAACTCCTCAAAAGTCCTCATGTTCCGCCATCTCGCTGAGGAAATCGCATCCCGTACACCACGCGTTGTAGTCAATGGCTTCACACCTGGGTACTGCGCTACGGCTCTTATTCGGGAGACGCAGGGATTCTGGGGTGGCAACTTTATGTGATGAAGTTGACCATTCCAAGGACTATCGAGGTTGGATCGAGGACATTGGTTCATGCGGCTAGTTTGGGTGGGAAGGACATGGGAAGTATTTGAATGATTGCAAGATTGACGAGTTTCCCTTGTTCTGGACTTTGCAATGTCGATGCGGATGTTGAGCTGATTCTGTATAGTGATGCTTTGTCCTCGTTCGTACGCAGTGATGAGGGAAAGCAGGCGCAGGTAAGGTATGGAAACAATTGTTGAACAAGCTGGAGAGGATATCGACGGGGATATCGAGAAATCTTTCTGTTCACCACCTACCTTGGGACAGGGCTAGGGCTGCAAGCAAGCAAAAAAGAAAAAAGAACAAAAATCCCAGGTGTACTCCTTGTCATTTTCATTATTATTTTCAATTTTCCATCTCCTCGCCTCTCTTTCTCCCTGCCTCTATTGGTTTCGTATCTCTGGGCTCCCATGTACCTGATTAATTAGTGCTTTCAATTGTTTACCATGATAGCCTGTTGATCTCTAATTATCCAGCGTTTTCATCGCCCTACGTTCCGGTCAGTACTTCTTGCAACCTTGCAGTTTATTTATCCATGACCTGCATATCACGGCTACAACCTAACTACTTTTTATGATGGTCAATCTCGAAGTTACCTTGCCCGCAGTTGGCACTCCTTCGATCTCGCTTGGGAGCAATGTCGCAGCAAAGGAGGAGGGAGAAACCGAAAGGGGCGGGGAGCAACAGTTTGCAGCTGGACTACCAAGCAACACCGCAAACGCAATTGGTCTCAACCCTAGGACGATCAAGGCTGTTGTTCGCAGAGAGCAAAACAAGGGCAGGGCAGCAGCGCCGTACATCTTTCTCATCTGCGTCCCGCCCGATGTTATAAAGAAGTCCGAATCTCACCCCCACACCATCAGCGGCAGAAACTTACGCATATATTACGACGAAAGCCTCCGACAATTGATTGTGAAGCTAGTCACCCGAGTGCAGCTGGACCGGTTCATATCTAAGGAAATCAGCGACATGAACCTCGAGCTGGCGATCATCAGCACTGGATCAAAGCGCATTGAGGAAAAGCCACGGTAAAGAGCCGGATTCCTCATGGAGGCCCACCAATCTATCGCAAAACCGTTCGTCGAACTGGCCCACTCTGGCCTTCGAGTGGGGTTGGTCTGAGTCGCTGGAGCCCCTTCGAATTGACGCAGACTGGTGGCTGGTCAGTTCGTATGGAGAGATGAAACTGATGGTGCTTTCAAGCGTGCACAGAAATCGACCGAATATTGTATTTGAGGTCTGGGTCGAGGACACCAACCCAGGAGGACTTCGGCACGGGCCCGCCAAAAGGACTTCTCGCGTGTCTACAATGCGGGTTCAGCAGGTGACTCTCACTAAAGACGGACAGAACAACATCACAGTGGTCGATGCCCCGCTCACGATTGCCTTTGACAGAGTGTTTTTTCGGGAAGCGGTGCCACCGTTGGAGTGAAACATCAGTGACACAGCAGCAACTCGAGTTTGTCGTCAGTGTCACCTGGCAGGAAGCAGAATTTTGATGGGGCCGTGCAAATCAGATCGTGTGGAAGGCTGACCTGGTCATACCCAGGGAATTTAAAGGCATTTTTAGACCTAAACGTTTAATGAATTGTTGCAAAATTAAATGGTCATTTGCTCAAGTAGAGTACACTCCGACTCGTAGCTAGCTTTGGATATCAAGCATCATCGCTTTTATGCTTACCCGGTTTCCTCAAACTAGATAAAGAATATGCTCATCTGTAGCAAACTTTGTCGCACACATAGTCGATCCTTCCAATGTCATAATGCGTATAGCCAAAGTCATCCAACAACACGTCCAAGTGGGACCCGAACCGGCGGGAATCACCATAAACCCTAATATATGAACCAACCAATAACCCCATCATCTACAGTGATAGTATTAATCTATCGCGACTATTATTACTACACAGAATAAACAATGATTGTACTTGACGGCATTGCAATCGTTACTGGCGCGGGCAGTGGTATTGGTCGGGAATGTGCCCTGGGGTTTGCATTTGCTGGGGCAGCTGGTGTTGTTTTTGCGGATAGGAATCTTACTGCGGCCGAAGAAGCCGCAGAGGTTAGCCGCAGAATTTCCAATAATAATGATGTTTATTATCCATTGGCTATTCAGGTGGATGTGGCGGACCGGCAGAGTGTTGAGGGGATGCTCTCACAGGCTGTCACAAAGTTCGGACGGGTGGATTATTGTGTCAATGCAGCAGGTGTATGTCCAGCATTTATGTCTGTTATAATGAAGTACAAACTGACAAGTGTTTAGATGGCCATGCGCGGACCACGCAATATCCTTGACCTGACATCCGATGAATTCGATCAACTGTACAATATCAACGTCCGAGGCACAACGAACTGCCTGCAAACTATCGCCAGACAGATGCAAAAACAAGATCTTCGCACGGTATCTACCCGGAATGGTCCGCGCGAGATCGGCCGAGGCGCGATTGTGAACCTAGGCTCGATGCACTCACACATTGCTGCTAAAGATATTGCACATTATACCGTGTCCAAGCATGCCGTTCTGGGGCTGACGAAGAATGCTGGTTAGTTTGAGAATCCAAGTCAAGCATAATCTACGCAGTAGGCCAGACAAGCTAATAAATTCACCTGTACAGCCCTGGATCTAGCTCCACATGGCATTCGCGTCAACAGTGTTTGTCCGACATGGGTCGATACACCCATGATCGATGCTGTCGAGGGTAGCGAGCAGCTCCGAGCGATGGCCAATGATGTTGTGCCGCTAGGGCGCATTGCAAAGCCAGACGAGGTGGCTGATGTGGTCTTGTTTCTGTGCAGCCCACAGGGTAGTTATGTAACGGGGAGTGGCTGGATGATTGATGGTGGATTATCATGTATGAGTAAACTTTGATTCGATCCCAGTGAAGAAATCTGAATCTATATGACAAAACTGGACCCGATTAACGTTGTTGGAGGATTTCCGTGGGGTCGGCTACTCCTGAAATCAGATGAATGCTTATGCGCCTTGTATCGACTGGACTACTAGGTTTGCCTGACACATATTCTGATCTCAATCTCGAGGTCTGATTGACCGGTCTTTCTGCCAGTGACATTATTTGCCAGCAAGATAGACTTGATTATGACTCGTGCGATCCACAAATGGTCATTCCCAAGTCCATTCCTTTAAAGACACAAGCATACCATCGGGACCAATTTTATCGGGATTAAACAGTTTATCAGTTCGTGTATACTCGGCTTCATGAACCGGTAATAGGAGCATGGTCCTGCAGGTCTAGCTCGATCCGGCTATGTACCAGCTAACCGGCATGACTTCATGTAAGCAGTATTTCACCCATCACCAAACAATTCCAGAAGACCCAGTGCAACTGAACATGGGAAATACTGCACATAGACGCCTCCAGACCTCAGAGAGTGACCGATTTGGCGAAATAATAACACGGGACCCAAAGGATCAAACAAAATATGACATACGTGAAGACACGTTGCAAGTTTGGGTTGTCAAGATTCTCCGTACTGTCCCTGGCCTGAAAGATATGTGGAGCGGTGGGCTCGTCCTTTGTCACAGTTGCGATGCGGTGTGGCCAGGTGTTGATCCAGGAAGTCAATGACGGAGATCGTTCAATTGGCTTCCGTTGCGCCGAGTTGGACCAGCGTCCATAGTGTTGGAGGCTCAGTATCATCATATGTATTTTAGACCGTATGTCCAGTGCAAGTATACACTACGCAAGGGAAGTCAGGAAGCCTCATCTTTGGCTCTAAAGAGTCCAAATTGGCGCCAAGTGCTCTGGACTTACCCTATAGAGCATAGAGCTTGTAAAAGTACTTCCTATCGCTTCTAGTGTGACTTATTGACAATCATATGCCCACCAGCTTCAGCTCAGCCAGCCTCCGACAATGATCGACGCTATACGGGATGCAAGTATGTACAAGTATGTATTGTGTACAGGGTAGCTGGGTGTTCCCATGGGTTTCTGCAGCATCGCTTGAATAGATAAATAGACCCTGCGCCGCATGCCACTGAGCTGTTCAGTGGCAAGACCCTCACGAACTAGACCTGAAAAAATGGAATCCAAGAGCCTCAGTGGCCAGTGCACGAAAGATAGCTCGGTATGCGTTAACCCATATAGGTAAGATCTGGGGCCTCTCGAGAATCATGTGAGATGATATTGAGCAGTAGCCCACAGTCTATTAGTTCCATCCAAGTCCCAGCAGGCGCGACATCAGTGGGGAGTATTCAGCATTATCGACGCATACCCGATTAGCGCATAAGCCAGAGCCAAATCCAGGGCACTGGACAATGAAAATCGTGACATAATAGGATGTGAAGCCATTCGGCCGGGGATCAGTCTACCGTGGATTTGATCATATATCAACGTGCTGCCTGGCGTTAATCCTGTGTAAACTCAGTAAGCACAGGATATGGACGCGGTCTGGGATAATTTGCTCCCTAAAAAGGCTTCATCGCCAGCTTTCATTTGTCCTGTGCCCAATTGTGGCAAATCATTTTTACGAAAGGGCCACCTCAACCGGCATCTTCGTAGCCACCGACCACATCGTCCTCACAGATGTTTCATATGCTCTCGGAGCTTTGCTAGAAGGTCAGTGCAAGAAGTTCCAACAGACTGAAGGGAACTGAACACTGATAGCTTGATACTCGGTAGTGACATCCTCAACCGACACGTCCTTCTTCACAATGTCCCTCCTGAAGGCTCCAAACGAACCCTGCTTGCCTGTCAGACCTGTCGACGGCGAAAGATAAAATGCAATTCCAACGAGCCCTGCTCGACTTGCTGCAACCTAGGGGTCCAGTGTGTTCGACAGCCGTCGAGCATGCAGGCGGCCAATTTGACAGCAATAGAGTACGAGACTAAGGACGGCATCGAGATACGCTGTGACGACGAAAAGAGTAAAGCGCCAAGCTTGGATGTTTTCCACAATGAATTAGCCATGTGCCAAAGCGATCGCAAAGAGCTCTTCCCGTTTCTGGTAGACAATGATGCAGATTGGATGGCTGAGGCTTCTGCAATATTTTCAGAGAGCACCTTTAGTGAGATCTCGATACCCAGTTTCAGCAATCTCGAATCGCCGGGATCAGTGCTGGCTTTGACTTGGTCCCCTCCGTTTGATTATCAATCGGAGCATACGTCTACGGCCACAATGTCTCAAGCCTCATCTAATACGCCTTCAGAATTTAGTCTTGATGATCTCCACAGAATGTGGCCCTATATACACCAATCCACGATACAGCACACACCGTCATGCGATTTGCTGGGCCAGGCCTTGCAAGCTGTTTCCCACGATACCACAAAAATCCTTGACACTGTAAATCTGGAAGAAGTCGCAGGCCGGCTTCTGTTATCGCATCCTACCAGGAAACAATCTCCATCTGCTTCCCTTCATGATCTCCAGGTCCTGTCTGTAATACTCATCACCACTGTTAGCCAGGAGATGACACCGATTGTCGCCGATTGGGCTATCCAGTGGATTGAGATTGCTGTCAGCGCTATGCGCCGTTTGGGAATATTGACCGAAGAGTCATGGAAGTCGCCGAACGGCTCATCGTGGATAAACGACGAAGCCTGGGTTCGAGGAGAAGAGAGTAAAAGACTCGTCTACACCATGCTTCGCATCGATGTCTACCTCAGTCTCATCACCAGTCGACCCCCGTCCCTTAGAGCCCAAGAATTGGAGCTTCCGTTACCAGTCACGGAGGATCTCTGGACAGCACCGACAATAGAAGCCAGGCGACAGCTGTATTGGTTTGAGCCCGCTGGACGGACTTGGACCACACTGAGCGCTATCGTGCGGGATCGCCTTACCCAGTCTCGAAAACGAGTTGCTAGAACGACTGGCGTGCCTCCTTTGGTGTCCGCAGATAGTCACTTGGTTCTCTGTGCCCTCCAAGGAGAAATTTGGGCGGCGACGCAAGAGGCGTACGGCCTCAAGCATGGAACGCTAAGTTCCAGTTCGTCATGGCGAGCACCCGAGTCTGTGCATTTCTGGCATGATTCTCTTGTAGATTGGAAGACCTTTCACGACACTCTTGAGCCATCCACAACGCAGATCGAGATCTGTGACCCCGGATGGAATAGTCTCAACCAAGTACAATACCGCCTGTGCCAACTGACCCTCCACGCTCCTCTGCAGCTGCTTGAGTCGCGACAATGCTGCACACGATGTCGGGTTCCCGAAATCACGGCCATGCTGTGCAGCTGGGCTTCTTCATTGGAGGGCCGACGCGCAGTATATCATGCCTCCCAGGTGCTATGTTTCCATGATGGTTTTGTAAGTCCGTTACAAGCCCCAGCACTCCTTGCCAGCTCTGTGGTCTTGTGTAGTTATGCTGCGGAAGGCAATTCACTTTCAGATGAGAATCCAATTGAGCTGCGTCAGGAGGAAGTCGGTGATTCGTCTGCTATCGAAAAATGGATTCAGCATGGAGGATCTTCCATGGTCTCTGGACGAGCACTCTGCCGATCAAGTTTACCGGAATTGTTCGCATGGTGTCAGGAACGCTTGACAATGTTTCCGCAAAGTTTGACAAGGCTGAAGATGTTAATGGCGATGTTATCATGATTCTCAGGTGTACTAATAGTGAATTAGAATAACGCTGGACAATCTACAAGTGGTATTTAGGGCTTTTCAAAGCAACAAAATGAGCTATATGGGCTGGTGTAACCTGTCCATTTTGGAATAAGAGAAGCATTAGCAATTACGGAATTCGACAATACCCCTTCCAACTACAATAATTATGTCCATACAAGAACGAGTTTATGATTCTGTGTGAATCCAATTGAATGCCAGAGGAATTATACAATAAAAAAACATGCAATAGCATTAAGGAGGAAGAGAATGTCTATATCAGTATCAAGGGAAACCTGAAATCTCCCCAAAGCCATAGTCGACCTTTTTCTTTTTGACCCTTTCTGCTTTTCGCCTAATCTCATAGACCAGGATATATGCGATGCTCCGTGTAAGGGGCTAGACCACTCAGGCGGGAATTACATTACAGGAAGCACCTCCCGCGCGAGAGGATGCATAGTAATGAGGCCGCCTGGGTCGGCAGTAAAGCTGAGAACCGGCATTTACCTGTTGTTTCGCAGGACAAAAACAATTAATGCTCTTCGCTGGCTAGTGTGGCGACCATGTGACCCGCAGGTATGTAACGGACTAATAGTAGTCTGTAAATGTATTGAGTCAGGCAGCGCTTGGTACCCTCCAGCCTTGATATCCCTGGTTCGCTTCATGCGCAGACATACTTTAGGTGATTATTTGAAGGAGCTTTTTCTGCTGTCAATATTTAACCCCACTGCTGCATTGAATTCACTGGCTATCATCTCTGACAAAACCTCTTCGGAACCCACAGGATGCCATCTTCATCTCGATGCTCGCTAAACCCGCCGGGCCCTCAACAGGAGGGTTCATCTCTCTATGAGATAATGTTCGAGTCCGCTCCCTCTGACTATCTCATGAATCTCGAGGGAGCCGCTCACGAACTTCCTCCAGAATATCCAGGTTATTACTTTTTCTATGGTACTTTGAGAGCTCCCGCCATGCTGAAAAGAATCTTGGATCTCCCAGAAGAAGAAGGTCCAGGGCTCCGGCCTGCCCAGATAATCGGCTACGCTCTGGGTAAATGGGGTGATTATCCTGCTTTGGTCAATGGTGAGCAGAGTCAAGTTGTTTCTGGATCTGCATATCTTGTGCAGTCAGAAGAACAGGCGCAGAAACTTACATACTATGAGACAAGGGCATACAAGGTCTTTCCTTGCTGGATTCTCTTTACAGACGATAAGTCGCCGGCAGCAACATCAGCCAAGACATTCATGTATGCTGGGGATCAGTAGGCATTACTTGAGCAACGGTTTGATCAAAAGCTTTGGGCTTTGCTAATGAGTGGGAAACTAGGTTGAGGGCTGCATTATGGGAAACAGCAGAGAGAGAGAGAGGATAGTGCAGCTACTCTCTTTTTTTTTCTTTCCTTTATTTCTCTTTTTGGGTCAATCATTTTCTATTTTTGATGTCCTAAGGCATCCAAACATGAACTATGTACTGTAAAAAGCATATATTGATACTATATTGGCACAAGAAAAATACTCGTATTCTGTATAACATGACTGGAGAAAGATTGTTTATGCCTGGAGAGCCAATGCAACCCTAGTCTCCGGAGTAGTCGCTGGGATGACTTCATCTCCGCTTGCCGCCGACTCTCCGTATCTTTTCTCACATCTCACTCTCTAATCATGCCACTTCTCACCACTCGTTAATTCACCAAAAATGCATTTTTACCTTCTGCTTCTCCTCTTCACCAGTCTCGTTTCTTCTATTCCCGCCAGTTCTAGCATCACCCCGCCACCTCCAGCCGAACCCGTCCAGCTTCTCTCGCAATCCTCCGATCCATCGCGACCCTGGACCAGACTACGAGACTGGGTCATCGAGACCGTCTGGAATATCCCGAAATCTCCATCGCAGCGACAATCGAAAGATACTGGTCGGAATCGCTCACCTCCGTCTCGGGTGCTGACGCGATACGGCAGCGACGTCGTTCTTCGGTTTCGGGTACAACATGGTTACGAGGCTGAGGCTCTGGCGCAGGCTAGCGATATTTTGTTCTTAGATGTGTGGGCTTCGACGCCAGAATTTGTGGATATTCGACTGGCGCAGGAAGTAGTGAGGTCAAATCTACACATTTTGGATGGATAAAGTGTTGACAATATAGATTCCCTCATTATTGGGCCTCCTGCCCGATTCCCTGCGAACCGCTTACACCCCCCTCATCGATAACCTCGCGGAATTAATATATGCATCATACCCAACGAGACAATCAATCGGCCTCGAAGGCCAGTCTGGATTTGTTTCTTTCCGTCCACCAGCACAGGTCGCAGATCTCTTCTTCCATGACTACCAGCCATTCTCCGTCTTGGTGCAATGGATGCGTCTGATGGCCTCCATGTTCGCGTCGCACACCCGTATAATCAATGTCGGTATTTCGCACGAAGGACGTGGGATTCCAGCGCTCCGTATTGGTGGGAAAAGCGACGCGTCGCCCGACTCGCCGCGCAAAACGGTCCTGATCACGGGAGGCTCTCACGCACGAGAATGGCTCAGCACGTCGACCGTTACCTACATCGCATATCAACTAATGGCCCAATATGGGAACTCGAAGGATATTGATCGTCTGGTCAATGCATACGACTGGGTACTGGTACCAACAATCAACCCAGACGGGTACGCCTACACATGGGAGTCTGATCGTCTATGGCGCAAGAACCGTCAACCAACAAGCCTCCATTTCTGCCCGGGCATCGACCTCGACCGCGCTTGGGATTTCGGATGGGATGGTGAATCGACCAGATCGAACCCGTGCGCCGAGACGTACGCCGGAAACGAGCCATTCGAAGGCACAGAAGCGCAGCAACTCGCGCAGTGGGCATTGAACGAAACGCAGGGGCATGACACCGATTTCGTCGGCTTTCTCGACCTACATTCTTACTCGCAGCAGATCCTCTACCCATTTTCCTACACATGTTCCTCCATCCCACCTACCCTGGAATCCCTGCAAGAACTCGCCATGGGCATGGCCAAGGTGATCCGCCGGACGACGCACGAAATTTACGATGTCACCTCAGCCTGCGAAGGAACAGTCACAACCGGCGCCTTCGGCCCTGGCTCCGATGAATCGAAGCGGTTCTTCCCGCGCGGTGGGAGCACAGGTGGAAGTGCATTGGACTGGTTCTACCACCAACTGCATGCGGCGCATTCATTTCAGATTAAGCTGCGGGATCGTGGAAGCTATGGGTTCCTTGTTCCGGCTGAGTATATAGTGCCAACAGGGAAGGAGATCTTCAACGCTGTGATAATGTATGGACGGTTTCTCATGGGCGATACCATCCAAATGGAGGACACAAAGGGGGACGAAGGCCCCGTACCGGAATACTCGATGGGCACTTATTAATGCCTTGCTCTATAGTCACGACTTACGATTGCACGTTGGACAGTACTACATAATATCATGATTCATTTACACACCACTCCCTCTTGAATCTATAAGATCTAGCAAACTAAAACAACCAAGAAACAAACTTCTCATAAAACCAACCCCCCTTCGGCTCCCTCATAGCCTGCACAGCCAAGTACTCCGCCTCCTCACGATCAATCTCCTCCTTGCCCGTCCACAAATCCGCCTCCTCGGGCTTCACCCTCTTAGACCCCGTAAACACCTTATACCCAAAAATCAACATAAGATACAGCGGAATCCCAAGATACGCCGTGATGAACGTCTTGTAGTCAAAATTGCCCCACTCCGGGCTATGAGTAAACACATCATAACTCTTCGTCAGCGCGATGATAATGCAAAACACCAGCGCAAAGTAAGAACCAGCAACGCCAAAGGGCGCGGTGTAAGCAAGGTCGCTTTGAGGGACGTTCTGCGCTTTTCGCGCGCGTACGAAGAATATGTGCGTCACTAGCAGCGAGATCCAGGTAAGCAGGCCGAAGATGGTGACAAGGTCGACGAAGTAGCCAAAGACGGTCTGCGAGTCGCTGGAGACGTTCATGTAAGCAATGCATGCAATCAGGGAGCAGAGGCCTAGGGAATAGATGGGGACGCCGCGGTTGTCTGTCCAGGAGAGGAAGGCGGGTGCTTTTCCTTCACGGGAGAGGCCGTAGATTGTGCGGGTGGCGATGTAGAGGTCTGAATTTGCGGCAGAGAAGACGAAGATGAGGATGCAGGCGTTGAGGATATGTGGGAGGACGGGGATGGCGGCTAGTTTGATGGCGACGACGAAGGGGGAGGCCGCGGCAGAGCTGGAGTTGTCGGAGTTTGTCGCGAAGGCGAGTTCGGGGGAGTTGTAGGGGACCAGAGTTCCAAGGAGGAGCACACTGAGGACGTAGAAGAAGAGGATACGATAGAAGGTAAGTTTGATGGCGCGGGGAATGGTCTTGCGGGGGTTCTGTGCTTCGCCAACTGTTACGCCGACGAGCTCGGTTCCCAGGTAGGCGAATGTGGCGGAGACCATTGTGCTCCAGAAAGCGTAGAAGCGGCCAGGGGCGCCGTCGTCGATGTATGTGTTGAAGGCACCGGGGTTTTTCCAGTATCTGAAGCCCTTGCGGTCGTGGTCAGGGCCGCCGCCTAGCATGAGGATGAAGCAGAGGAGGATGAGGCCGACGATGACGATGACTTTGAAAGAGGAGAGCCAGAATTCGAATTCACCGAAGAAGCGCACGCCAACGTAGTTGATCAGCACGATAACAACTAGGAATATGGTAATCCAGACACCGGGATTTATGCGTTCGGTGTCTACCCAGAAGGATATGACCATGGCGGCGGCGGTTAGTTGGTTGGGAGTGACGATGATGTATTTGAACCAGTATCTGTGTTTTTAGCGGTGATTGAGATGTGAGTAGGGCCATACTTACGTATATCCTATAGCGAATCCTAGTGCTGGATCACAGAAGCGGACAGAGTAACCGGTAAAACCAGAACCCAAGGGAAGCCAGGCGGCCATTTCTCCCAGACCACACATGACCAAGTAGACGACGAAACCGACGGAAGCGTAAGAAATGAGAATTGAACCGGGCTAGACATGTTAGAAAGACATCTAAAAGAGATGGCTGTACTCACACCAGCTCTGTTTCTGTTAGCTTGTCGCTTAATGTTGCGTGTGGAGAGGTACTCACTTAGCTAGGGCTTCTCCAGTCCCAATAATCAAACCAGTACCAATGGCACCCCCAATGGCTGTCAATTAGCAGAATTCTTTCTCAACGGTGGAAATCACCTACCAATCATGGTAATATGCCGGGACTTGAGAGCTCGATGAAGCTCGACATTGTGATGCTGGTCAACATTGCCCTCTTCAACAAGCTCATTCTTGACGTTAACATCGGTGGCCTCTTCTTTGACAGCCATTTTGCAGAGCCGCGTTGTACACGAAAAGAGAAGAAAAAGAAAAAGAAAAAATATAAAAAAACAAGAGAAAACAAGAGAAATTTAACAACCCAACAAAGACTGACAGCCTCATCCCGTGACCGATGCAACCCCGAGGCCAAGCGCGATATCGTGCTTGGTTCCTCCGCACTTTGAATTTACATTATGTTAGCGAATTTGATATGATTCGACAAGCCCTACCATGCTTATATCCCCGCCCAATCAGCAAGAGCCCGACGATATCTGTGCCGTCCCCAGACTCGTTCATGCGGCTTGCGCCGTGCGCTTGATAGATTACTTTTGCCTCTTCCGGAAATCCCCGCATTCTTGGCGCCGAGCCGCTGTCAATCCCGCTGCCCAATGGGAGGGCTCCTGGATTAACCTTATCTCTTGGCAGCGGCCTTATCTCGGTTGGTTTACAGCACGTGACTTTGTCCAGATAAGGTTAGTGAATTAATAGTCGGCCCGATAGGCGAGGGAGGGTCTGCGTATTTCAATCTGGGCTTGGCGGTCACGTGGTCTTCGGAGTCTCGGGAATTGTCAAAGTCCGGACGGGATATCCCCGAAGCCCCGGATGATCGTATTTGGATCTCCTGACGAATTTCTCAATGGGGCTCTGCTAATTCTCAGCATATATAAATCTGCTGGAACTTTGAGGCCCGAAATGGCAGACAGACAATTGGGCTCTCAGCCCGAGCTTGACGTTTTGCCGACACTATGGGCGAGAAGAAAGAAATCGTGACCAAAGACTCCGAAGCTTCAGGTCTAGATGAGCAGTCAAAGAAGAAAGATGGGGAGCCTCAACAAACTGCCTCCATGGGCAGCTATTTTGTATGCTATGTCTTCAAGATAGCTGATGCGCTGCTAACTTGCTCACCTACAGAGACTCTTTTCTTATGTCACAGGAAAGGACCGTATTGCTCTTGCATTGGCACTGCTATGCTCGATTGCATCTGGTGTGGTAAGTTAATACCAATAGTGTGGAACATGTATATCACTGACAACGAAAGCCCCTCCCGCTTATGAACATTATTTTCGGGAACCTCGTTGGCGAGTTCCAGGGTTACTTTATGCCAGACACACAAGTGACCGAAGTGGAATTCAAGGCTTCGGTCAATAGACTGAGGTGAGCTTACCTCGCCCTACTTCTAGAGTGGGGACTGACTCTTCAGCTCGTATATCGTGTACTTGTTCATCGCGAAGTTCGTTTTAACCTACGTCTCCATGGTAAGCTCTCCCGTCCACTTCCAGCATGAAAACATGCTCATTAGACAGTTCTCCTTCCGTGTTATCGGCCTCCGTGTTTCCTCCAGTTTACGACTTCACTACATGCAGTCTCTCTTCGCCCAGCCCATCAGCAAGCTGGACGAAGTATCCGTAGGGACTGTCACCAATACCATAACAACCCTGTCCAATACGATACAGCAGAGTATTTCCGACAAACTAACTATTCTCTTCCAATCCCTCGCGCTGCTCATTACCGCATATGTTATCGCCTTCAAGTACTCATGGGCCCTGACTCTTGTCACGAGCTCTTCGCTATTGTTCATTCTAATCTGCTGCATGTTTATCGTGCCAGCAATAACTAAGATCCAGCAGCGAGTCGACAAGGCCGACGAGCATCACTCGTCAATCTCAGCGGAGGTATTTAGCTCAATTCGGACAGTGTCAGCTCTTGGTGCTGAGGAAACGCTTGCTACGAAGTATGCCAACTGGGTTGACGAGTCGCGGAAGCGGGGGCAAAAGTCGTCTACCGTGCTGGGACTCCATCTTTGTCTGATGTTTTTCGCGATGTACGCTAGCTATTCGCTAGCATTCTGGTTTGGGTTGAAGCTTTACCGGGAAGGGCATATTGCGAATGTCAATACGGTCATCATGTTAGTTTTCCTTTCTCTCCCCTTCTTTAGACATGCTAACAATTACAGCGTGTTCTTCTCGGTCATGATGGTGGTGAGCGTTCTAGGAGGAATCGCATCACCATTGATGATCATCTCTAAGGCGACAAGTGCAGCATCTTCGTTTTTCGAATTGATCGACTTGAAGACTATGGACAGAAAAGGTTTTAGAGACCCTGAGGCTTCATCCGAGGTAGATATTACATTACGAAACGTGCACTTTGCCTACCCAACTCGCCCAGATATTCCAGTCCTCAAAGGCTTCAATGCTCGATTCCAGAAGGGCAAGACGACGGCACTAGTCGGTCCGTCTGGCTCAGGCAAAAGCACTATCGTCGGTCTTCTTGAACGATGGTTCGAATTGAGCACAGAGAAAGGGATCTATCAGGGAAATATCTTTGCTGGTAGCCATGATCTCACCCATCTGGATTTGAAATGGTGGAGATCACAAATCGGGCTTGTACAACAAAACCCGTTTTTATTCGACGATACGATCTTCAACAACGTTGCCTTTGGTCTTATTGGGACCAAGTGGGAACATGGGACCCGGGAGGTCAAACAAAAACTTGTTGAAAAAGCGTGTGAGCAAGCATTTGCCGATGAATTCATCAAGCGTTTGCCAGAGGTACGTTTATTTCCGGTTTTATTCATAGTTCTGTATCTGACTGTCACCAGGGCTACGACACTCTCGTGGGAGAAAGCGGTAAAACATTAAGCGGCGGCCAAAAGCAACGTCTCGCCATCGCGCGAAGTATCGTCAAAGAGCCCTCTATCTTGATTCTCGATGAAGCGACAAGCGCAATCGATGTCCACGGGGAGAAGATCGTTCAGAAAGCCCTTGACCAACTCTCGGAGAACCGCACTACTGTTGTTATTGCTCACAGACTATCAACTATCCGGAAAGCTGATCACCTTGTCGTTCTTAAGGACGGCGTCGACGTTGAGCAAGGTACGCATGACGAACTTCTGCGGATTGAGGATGGAGTATATCATGGTCTCGTGAGTGCTCAGAATCTCGCGCATTTGACCGATGAAGATTCAGACGGAAGCGAAGGCTTTGGTGCTTTAGAAAAAGAAGTCAGTGCTGTCCCGACTTTTCATGGGCCAGAAAAGGAGGAAGAGCCACAGAGGAAATACAAGAAGAAAGGCTTCTTTCGCAGCGTCGGACTGATACTGTATGAGCAACGTACCCATTGGCCGTTTTACTCTCTAACGCTCCTTGGTGCTGCTGGGGCTGGATGTAAGTGATTTCACTCTCCAAGGATATGCCATGGATTTAAACTGATAAACGACAGCTTCCTACGCAGTCCAAAGCTGGCTGTTCGCGCACATTATCGAGGTGTTCGGCTATCATGGTCAACGGCTCGCAGATACCGCCAGCTTCTGGGCCTTAATGTTCTTCGTTCTCGCCCTGGGCGTGGCTCTTTGCTATTTTCCCGTGGGATTCTCGTCTAATACTTGTTCGATGGTATTTCCCACAATGTAGCCTCATTCATCATGATGCTAACACGCAATAGAAAATCTCGTCATTCTACCGAAAAGAATATTTCCGCAACATCCTCCGCAAACCCATCCCATTTTACGACCTTAACGAAAATGCCTCCGGATCCCTCGTCTCTCGCCTTTCTACAGACCCAAAACAGATCCAAGACCTCCTCGGCACAACCGGCGCATTCCCACTGATCTCCATCTTCAACATCCTCGGCTGCATAATCATCGCATTCACATTCGGCTGGAAACTAAGTCTTGTTGCGGTATTCGCAGCTATGCCTTTTGTCCTGTTAGCTGCATTCATGCGCATCAGATTCGAGCTGCAGTTCGAGGCTATGAATGCAGAGGTATATAGTGATAGTTCGCAGTTCGCGGCAGAGGCTATATCGGCATTCCGGACTGTTTCGGCATTGGTGATGGAGGATACGATTCTGGGGAGGTATTTGGATCTTTTGCAGACGCAAAGGAAGAGGGCTTGTCGGAAGGCGTGGTATGCGACGCTTATTTTCGCGTTTTCCGATAGTGTTGAGCTGTGTGCTATGGCACTTACATTTTGGTAAGACGCTCTTTGTTCACGTCGAGGGTATGGTATTGATTGAAGAGGTACGGCGGTCAACTCCTCGCATCGAGGGAATACGATCCCACGATATTCTTCGTCATTTACATGGCTACCATCCAGAGCAGTCAATCCGCCGGGCAATTCCTCAGCTTCGGGCCGAATATCGCCCAAGCTGTGGGTTCTACCAACCGTATGTTGAGCTATCGCCCGACTTCAGCCCCGCGAGACGACCTGAAGCAACTTACGCCTGCGGATTATCAATCCGCAGCAAGCGTTGAGCTTTGCAACGTCGCGTTCAAGTATCCATCGCGGGACGCTCCCCTGTTCACGGGTCTAAACCTCAACATCAAAAGCGGCCAGTTCGTCGCTTTCGTTGGACCTTCTGGCTGTGGGAAGACCAGCGTTATCTCCCTATTAGAAAGATTCTACGACCCAGCTCAAGGCGTGATTCTCGTTAACGACCAGGATATCACCTCTTTCGAGATATCATCCTATCGCAAAGCACTAGCACTAGTAACACAAGAGCCACGCCTCTTCAACGGCACCATCAAAGAAAACATAGCCCTAGGCCTCCGTGACAAGGATATAACTGACGAGGAATTGACACAAGCCTGCAAAGACGCCGAAATTCACGCCTTCATCACCTCCCTCCCAGACGGCTACGAAACGACTCTCGGCACAAACGCCCAAACAGCGCTCAGCGGCGGGCAGCAGCAACGTCTCTGCATTGCTCGCGCTTTAGTGCGAAAGCCATCCCTTTTACTATTGGATGAGGCGACATCTAGCCTCGACTCACAGTCCGAAAAACTAGTACAAGGTGCCCTGGAGCGGTTTGCGGGAAGGCGGGAAACGACTATTATCGCGGTTGCGCATCGACTGGCGACTATTCAGAAGGCAGACATGATTTTTGTGTTTGGGGAGAGTCAGGGTGGGAAGGGATCGAGGATTGTTGAGCAGGGGACACATGGGGAGTTGTTGAGGGGTAGGGGGGTTTATTGGCATATGGTGAGTTTTGTTCGCGTTGAATTTTCAATGGAATTGGCTAACCGTTACCACAGTGTCAGGAACAAGCGCTGGATAGGTGAAGCTTCTTCCTCGTCATCTTCGACTGGCCGCCGCTATATATCAGGGCCAGCGAATCGGTAGTAGACCCCATTGGGGGGCGTATCTGCCAATATGATCAAGTGGAACAAAGCAGCAGCACGGAGAAAGGAAAACCTCTCTATACAACAGGAATAACTACCACTTTCTGCTCACTTTCTGCTCGCATTTACAGTCGGGAGTTCAGACTTAAGAGCCGTATTTTTGTAATATAATCATTGTGATTGAATCATCCTCATGGCTGCTGATAGTTGAGGTAGACCAAATAGAAACGATTAAAAGAACCCTCATTGTTGTCCATCCTCTAGCTTCCAGAATCCTTGAGTTAGAGGCGCAATTCCAGTCGGAAGCTAACGGATCTTTGTACATACGGCACTGCATTCTTACGGTCTTCCAGGACTACGTACACCAACCAATTGACGCAAAAGGCACAAATATTGGGACAGCCCCGCACTTAGCGAGCAAGCATTCATATCACCATGCATAAGCACATCCACACTATCGTCTACGGGTTGGACGGGGTTGGCCATCACACTCGAGGGATCATTAGCAACTTTGCCTCTAATTGGCAGAGATGCACTCCCGGCGCTTAAAGTTATTTATATCGCTTTGGTGGCTGATCCGATTGGATTCCGTCGTGCTGGTATAGAATCATGAACATTATTGGTCAATGCTATGAATTACTATTTTAAGCTGACAGGGCGGGGTGTTTGTGCTTATTTGTGTTATGGGGATGGATATAAACCCCGCGAGTCCGAGAAAGAATGGCATCTTACAGTCTATTCTGAACAGTACTCTTAGACAGCCATGGGTGTTCTTCGTTTTGCCCGCCCAACAGGCATCTATGTTCCTCGTTCGACTACACCCATTCTCACCACCGATATGATCTCTCCTCCACTATCGCCTAGTATCTACGGCGACTCGGACAATGTCACCGCATCTATCATCCCCGCCCTTGAATACATTTCCTCCAAGTTTCAACAAAAGTTCCTGCACGTCACTCTGTTGATCGGCCGGGGCAACCCGTTTCCAACATCCAATGCATCAAACCAGATGATGGTCATCCCCGTCAGCGATCTAGACGAATCATCCTGGCGTCTCCTGTACAGAACCGTCTCCAAAGCAGTCCGCAAATTCGCACTCGACAACAGCTGGATCGGCGCTCTGACCCGGTGCCAGCACGAACGCGACGCCCACTGGTACCTGATCCAGCAGTCCATCCGGCAGAACGAGGTGCTGTTTAGCAGCGAGGGATTGACGCTGTTGAACATGGACCGGATCTATACATTCAAGCGACGACTGTGCATCCTCTCGCATCGGGAGCTGGATGTCTCAGACGACCACCCATACATCACATCCTGCGTGCGTCTCCTGCACCGCACCATCGCCGATTTTCAAGGCCGCCCATTCAGCAAAGCCTTTTTCCACCGCGTCTACGAACAATTGGACGTCCGCGACGAGCATCTTTCCAGGGTAGCACGCGTATACCAATCCGAATACGAGCAAGAAGGAATCGTCCTTCCTCGGCCAGCACCACAACCCGACAACCGCCATCATCAATCTCACTCAGCCACAGCAGCACGCGCCCGCCGAATGCCGGTCCGGTCCGTTCGACGACGCGGCCCTCCGCCGACCTCATCCATTTCCCCGAAACAAGGCAAACGGGGGCCCAAGACGCCATTGTCCGCGTCCGATGTTACGCCTGTTACGCGAAATGAGTGGAATTTGCTCGTGGCGGGCGAGATTCAGCGGGCGAAGGCGAGTGTTACGAAATGGACGCCGTCGCCGACGGTTATGGCAGCTGCGTGATGTGTTTGGTACGGTGGTGGATGATTTGCATCCACCGAGATATTATTCACTTCCTTCCGGGACATGCTCGTCATTTGGCGGGTCTGTTTCCGAACCATGTCCCCTGCGCGACAGAGCTGATTCCGATCCGTCAGTCAGTCCTGTATGTTGTCGTCTCCGATCACGTCGTCGCAGTGACAACGGGCCATTCACAATGCCCCAGTCGGACGGTCGTTCGCCTGTGCCAGGCAGATAGAAAACGTGAAGACGATGTATAATCGCATCGAATAATGTTATCAACTTGGCTGCCGGCCATCGGCAAACGTTATCTCGGCAATACTCCGCAGTCCAAAGTACGGACGTGTCAATGCGGATATCAGTCCTCAGTCCCGGATTTCGACTTCAGAATAGGGTACCACCAGGGGTATGAGCGGGTATTATTGAGTGGGATGGTCCATCCTGCTTTCTCAATTTGGGAATACTACTTTATTACTTTATTACATCCTTGGACATTGAAAATAGCAGGGTGTAGATTGGCCGAAGACCGAATGCGGATGCCGAATGCCCACTGTACCCACAGGGGGGAGAAAAAAAAGTGACACTCCAATGCAAACATAATAATGTACCAGTAAAAAACTAGATAAATCAAAGATTTGCAAGCCAAGTATTCTGTAAATCTGCATAGTCCCAATTCGATTTCTCACAACGAAACGATGCAAGCACAGTGACGTTTATGAATCTACCCCTCATCACCTGAGCTGCACTGCAACTTCATCTCTTCACCTCTTCACCTCTTTTGTTGCCCTTTTCCTCTTTTCTTCTCTTTCTCATTTCTCAGAGATAGCCGTAATACTGCTAACCGGGCATGACCCCGGACCAAAACCCCCCAGTCCAAGTCCGCACGGACGAGGTGCCGACCGACGTTACCAAGCCAAAATGGTACCCTCGTGCGTTGATCCGGCAGGCTGAGCGCTCGCATCGGCGACTGCCAGGTATTAGAAAGGTTCCTCTTCGAGCCATTGCTGCGATTCTCTTTATTGCATTGTTGAATGTGTTAGTGTGGATTGCCGCGGCTGTTGTGTTGGTAAGTTTGTCGCTTATGAGGTGGAGGACGTTGGCTAATTAATGCTAGCATTATTATCCGTATGTACTGTCTTGTGTTCGGGGTTATGCGTGGACAGAAACTTATGGCTTAGGTCTCTTGTGTCGAATGCCGTGCTTTCATATACGCTTGGTTTGAGACATGCGTTCGATGCTGATCAT
Source organism: Aspergillus intermedius (assembly GCA_039880815.1). Classification (NCBI taxonomy): domain Eukaryota; kingdom Fungi; phylum Ascomycota; class Eurotiomycetes; order Eurotiales; family Aspergillaceae; genus Aspergillus; species Aspergillus intermedius. The sequence goes on along the minus strand of JBDODA010000001.1, from coordinate 387,703 downwards.
ATCTCGGTGCGTGGGTTGGATACTAATAGTGAGAGCCATGATGCTAATATATACAACAGGCCATTGATCTGATGACCCGGAGACTCCTGGCCAGCGGACAGAAACCAGTCACCGTGGGAACCTTTTTCTCTTTGGGTCATTCGACGTAAGCAGTCTACTTGAGTTTGGACGAACCGGCATTGCTAAGAATACCAGGATTGTCATCATCACCTCGATCGTCGTGGCCGCCACTGCAGCAGCGGTCTCTTCCCGATTTGACAGCTTCAGCACTGTTGGTGGCATCATTGGAACCTCGGTCAGTGCGGCATTTTTGATCCTCCTGGGTCTTATGAATGCGTACATCCTGTACAAGCTGTACAGACAGATGCAAAAGGTCCTGAACCTCCCCGTCGGTCAGGAGGATGAGGCGTGGAAGGTTGAGGGTGGAGGGATTATGTTCAGTGTTTTTCGGAAGATGTTCAGGCTTATTGACCGGTAAGCATATTCTCCCAACAAAATGAATCTAGCATGCTGACCCTATTAGACCATGGAAAATGTACCCCCTGGGGATCCTCTTCGGTCTAGGCTTCGACACGTCCTCCGAGATTGCCCTCCTTGGTATCTCCTCCATTGAAGCCGCACGAGGAACTAACTTCTGGGTCATCCTGATCTTCCCTATTCTTTTCACTGGTATGCCTCACCCAATGTAATTATATTTCAATACTGACAATACTAGCGGGAATGTGCCTCCTCGACACAACCGACGGCGCCCTAATGCTCTCCCTCTACATCCAACCTGCCGCCAACTTCCTCCCACCCAAACACGACGGCACCATCGCCTCCGGCGACCTCCTCACCGACCAAGAACAGCAACAACCAACCGAAGATATCCACACGGCCCAGAACCACCGCGACCCAGTCGCCTTCCTATACTACTCCATTGTACTAACAACGCTCACCGTTATCGTGGCAATCGTCATCGGCATCATCCAACTCCTCACCCTCGTGCTGAACGTCGCCGAACCAACGGGCAGATTTTGGGACGGTGTGCAGACCGCGGGTGATTACTACGATGCTATTGGTGGTGGGATTTGTGGATGTTTCTTGGTTATTGGCCTGCTAAGTGTTTTTGTTTACAAGCCGTGGCGGAGGTGGGTCGCGCGTCGTCATGGACGGCCGATTGTTGAGACTGCTGGAGATGAGGGCGGTTATCGGGATGATTTCACGGATGAGGAGGAAGGGAATGCGGATGCAAACCATGAGCGGGAGCAGGGTGCCCAGGCTCCGGGTAAGACTGGTTCGCAGGTTACTGTGAGGCCGGCGGGTGAATCGTCGAGTTGATGTTGCGTGCTGGTATATGTTGACGCATGATGCATGTGTGGTGAGTGTTGAAATGGCGATAATAGAGATCGCATGCTGGATATTACACAGTATATTTTACCTAGATTGGGATAGTTATCTAGATTAACACCAATACGATGACATTTCTTTCGGCTGATCCTGCCTCAGGCATACGATACCTCAGGCACACGTGACGTCAGGTGCACGTTTCGATTTCAACTTATCCCTCAAATCTCAATTGATGATAGCACACTACTTTGCATATATCCTTACCTGAATATTGGTACACGTCTTGTTCAGCTCTGCCCGTATATACAAATAATATCTATATTATGATATGACCGTTGCGCCGTGATCATGGCCAGGGATTAATCCGACTGAACTTCGCGACACGACCAAATAGGCTGGATCTATAAGTACAAGCATTGAGCATCTGATATATACAACCTATATAAAACCATACAGCATACATATACTGGATCTGGGCATACCACGCACATACTGCCGTCATACAGCCAAAATATCGCAAGACATACCACTACCATCCCTACAACACCTCCTCCCCCCCAGGCCCTAGGCAATGACCACACATATACCCAACCCAAATCTACTATGTCGGACTCCACCCTCTCCCACTCCCCCTCTCGAGATGGGCCCCTCACACAAGCACCAACTTTCACCTCCCTTCCCCCAATCTTCGTTCTACCCACCCATCTCACCCTAGATGAATTACATCGGGTAGAAGATATCCTGGGCAACCGGGGCGCGAGATTGACATATGATGTCTCTGAAGCTAGGTTGATGATAGGGAAGGTAGGGCAGAAGAAGAGGGCGGCGCTGGAGTTGAGGGCTAGGGGGTTTTGGACAGAGGAGGTTGTTTCTGTGGACGAGGAGGAGCCGCCGGTTAAGAGGAGGCGTGTTAGTGTTGGTGGAGAGAATGTGGACAGGAAGGATGATGAGCTGCAATATGGAGAGTTGAATACTGAGAGTGAGGGCGAGGAGGATGGGGCAGAAAGTCAGCATAATCCTGGGAAGCATTTACGGAAGAGGTCGGTATCTGTTGCTTCATCTTCAACGGCTGGCTCGGAGCGGGGAAAAGATGTGATCAAAGTCGTCAAACTACAATGGCTTGAAAAGTCAATGGAAGCCCAAGAGCTACTCCCTATGGACCCATACCTCGTCTACCAAGCCCGTATAGTCGAGGCACCTACCACAGCAAAACCAACAACCACAGCATCCGACATAATGCAACGAGCCCAACAAGATGCACTATTCAAACCCTCAGAAACACCAGCCTCACTCTTCCACACCCGCCGTCAAAATCTTCCCCAATCAGACGGCCCCAGCCAAACCCATCCCGTCCCAAAACTCTACCGCCAAACAACCTCCGAACACGACGAAATCATCCCCCTCCCCCCAGTTCCAGACTGGGTCAAGAACCGCGTCATGTACGCCTGCATGCGCTCCGCACCCCTCCACCCGCCAAACGAACACTTCATCAACCAACTCGTCAAGATCCGCAAAACGCGCGAACTAACCCTTGACGAAATCGGCGTCCGCGCATACAGCACCTCCATCGCAGCAATCGCCGCATACCCCTACCAATTCCACCGCCCCTCGCAAATCCTCCTGTTACCAGGCTGCGACGCTAAAATCGCAAACCTCTTTGCTGAGTTCCAAGCCAGCGAAAACGGAACCTGCCAGTCCGCAGACCTCCTAGAAACAGACCCGGACCTCAAGATTCTATCCCTATTCAATAACATCTGGGGCGTAGGCGCCAAAACAGCACGTGATTTCTACTACGCCCGCCAATGGCGCGATCTCGACGATGTAGTCGAATACGGCTGGTCCACTCTCTCGCGCGTGCAACAAATAGGCGTAAAATACTATGACGAGTTTCTAGAAGGCGTCCCGCGGTCTGAAACAGAACACATCGCGTCTATAATCCAGCGCCACGCGAACCTTGTCCGCCCAGACGCAGACTACGACGGCCGCGGCGTGGAATGTATTATCGTGGGCGGGTATCGGCGCGGTAAAGCTGTTAGTGGAGATGTGGATATCGTACTTAGCCACCGCGATGAATCTGTAACTAAGAATCTTGTCGTTGATTTAGTGAGTAGTCTTGAGAATGAGGGGTGGATTACACATACACTAGCACTGCACATGACAACCTCGAATCGAGACCAACAAACCCTGCCCTACCGCGGCGACGACAACTTCCCGGGCCGCCATTTCGATACCCTCGATAAAGCCCTCGTTGTCTGGCAGGATCCTCACTTCTCTGATCCCGACCCGGACACTCAATCAGAGTCATCCCAGAAAAAGAAACGAAACCCCAACATTCACCGCCGCGTCGACATCATCATCTCCCCCTGGCGCACCGTCGGGTGCGCAGTACTCGGCTGGTCCGGCGATACGACATTTGAACGAGATCTAAGGCGGTATGCGAAGAAGGCACATGGATGGAAGTTTGATTCTAGTGGTGTTCGGTTACGGACGAGTGGGGGGCATGTGCTGGATTTGGAGAGGGGTGGGAGGACTTGGGAGGAGAGGGAGAGGTTGGTTATGGAGGGGTTGGGGGTGGGATATAGAGGGGCTGATGAACGGTGTTCGAGGTAGTCATATACTTGGTTTGGTTTGAATGGGTTAGTACATATCGCTGGGTAGTTAGGGTTATATATGGTGAATTTACGTGGAAAGTGAAATAGCCAGGATTGATATCGGTCATAGAAAACAAGCCAAAAGAAGAGAAAAGGTACAGATAGCAAGTGAAAAGAAGAAATAAAGGCTCCCATACATACATATATCGTACCACAACCAAAAAGTGTAAAGCAAGATACATGAAAAAACCCGATCAGTCAAGCCACACAGCACCGAGAATCAGAATAGAGTAAAAAAGAAAAAGAAAAGAACGATCTGAGGAAGCCAGAGAAAAGGTTACACCAAGTTCCTCGAACTAGTCATCTCCCCATACCTCCCTCTCCCCCGTGTCGTATCATAGGCGTTAACAACCCGCATCTGTGCGCCCTCGTCTGCTTGACTGAACGCGTACCCGCGCTGTTTCCGCATCCGCTGTACCTGTCTGACCTTGCGAATCGCTTTCTGGAATTGTTCCATACGTGGCCGGTAGTCTTGCACGTTGAATTTCTGGATCTCCTGTACGTGGTGGTAGTGTTGCGGGTAGTACATGCGTTTCGCATACTTCCACGCATAGTCACGGACCAAGCACAAGCAAGGCAGAACAACAGCCATGAGGTAAAAGACCGGTGATGTGAAAAGCGGAGGGATAGTGCCGTAGTATTCGAAGGAGAAGCCGATAGCGGGTGCGCCGTAACCGTAGGCAGGAAGGAAGGCGAGCCAGATGATCATGGAGCCCGGGATGGCGATGAAGGTGTATTTGGTCCAGATGTTGGTGATTAGGGCTGCTTTTCCGAGGACGGTTGCTAGGACTGCTGTGTAGAGCGCGGAACCCCAGACCCAGTGCCCGGCTGTCTTGCCGTCTGCCATTGGGAGGTCGAAGAGGTAGATTAACTGGGAGAAAATGTAGAGGACCAGGGAGTGGTAGAAGCCGTTGGCGATCCAGGACCAGAAGCTGTGTTTCTTGAAGAAGAGTCCCTTCTGTCCGAGTTGGTACAGTTGGGGGTATCGGTCTAATAACCGAGCAGACACGTACTGGTCGCAGATGCCCATGGCGAATGGAGGAAGAACGGTGAAAAAGACGTTGTAGAATGAAAGTGTCCATGACTCGTAAATAACTTCACCAGAAAATGCGTTTTGGAACGAGTACTATATTGCATTAGCCAGAGATTCAGGGAGAGTATCAGCAAGCAACTCACCCAAAACTGCGTCATGTAAAGAGTGATGTTCTTATAAAACGAATACAGAATCACCCGACTAATCCGGTGATAACTCCAAGCCCCATGGACGAGCAACAGTTTACGAAGAAAGCGGAATTGAGCAATCGAAACATCCGCAGACCGGGCTGCCTGAAGACCTTCAAGACCGCTGATACCCACTCCAACATGAGCCGCCTGGATCATAGAGACGTCGTTTGCACCATCGCCAATTGCTAAAAGCAAGGATTTGAGATGGCGCTTGACGAGCTTGACGACCAAGGCCTTTTGAAGGGGGGAGACACGACAGCAAATTACAGCTTTGCACATGACAGCAAGATCCAAGAACGTCTTCTCCATGTCTTTCTCAAGAGCAAAAGTCAAAGATCGACCATCGATAATGAGCGCCAGAGACTCAATTTCACCAGATGTGCCTTGGCTCTGCACGGCCTGGAGCTTCTTCGATATGTTCTCCCTTGTGGCCTGTGCCGTTTCCTCGTTCACAATCAGCAGCGTCATATCCTCGGAAACCAGCCGACAAGACATGCCAATGTTAATAGCAGTTTCCTGTCGATCACCAGTAAGAACCCAGACCTTAATTCCAGCCGTTTGAAGAGTGTGGATCGTGTCCGGGACTCCATCTTGCAGTTTGTCTTCGATGGCCGTTGCACCCAGGAGATACAAGTCCTTTTCGATCAATTCCGCGGCCTTGTCCAGTTCATCTGCACGGTTTCCACTAACGGTCGTGGCAGCCTTCTCCTGGATTTGATACCACTGCTGAAACTCTTGCTCAGAAATTTCGCGCATGGCCAGACAAAGGGTTCGAAGACCTTCAGACGCGTACTCTTCCAAGTGCTGCAAGGTAGTTTCGACAATTGGGTTATCCGGGTGCAAGCGTTCGAGGATGACGGTATCAGCACCTTTGGTGTACATGCGGAGTTTACCATCCGGGCATCTGAAGATGGTGGACATCCGCTTCCGGGCTGAATTGAATTCACAAACGGCAAGCAACTCATATTCGTACTCCTGACCTGCAACCGTAAAGAGCACAGAGCGAGGTCTCCGGTTTGTGAAACGATAGCCCAATTGTGCAGCACCATCGACCAAAGCACCTTCGTCCGGGGACGCCGCCTGGTATTTGATCTCACCGGGCTTGTCGTCTGACCGCTCGGGAATGACGGTGTGGCAGGTAGCCAGCAGGGTGAGGAAGTGGTGAATAGCATCTTTTGACGGGTGGAAATTCAAGTTTTGCTGTAGTTTCTTAAAGTCATGAATGCCGTCCGCTTCGTCGTCGTCCGCAGTCGCTCTCCGGTCCTCCTCAATGTCGTCACCGTATTGAATACCGGCTATACTGCACTGTTTAAACTCCATCATGTTGCAAGTTAAGGTTCCTGTTTTGTCAGAGAAGATATACTCAATCTGACCAAGCTCTTCCACCAAGGACGATGTCCTACAAGTCGCCGGTGTATCTGTCTTGTCGTAGTAGATATCGAGATCGGAGTTGATGAGGAACGCTTGCGCATATTTGACGATTTCAATAGTGACGAAAAGCGAAATAGGGACCAAATTCGAATACAACACCCAGTAGGTAAAGATGTCGAGAACAAACTGCTTGACCGGGTTGGTACCGCTGTAGTAGAGATAGGAAAGCTTATCGGACTGGGTTTGACGAATGATCAAGTCACCAACGGAACTGATGACACTGAGAGCCACCAGGATGGTGACCAACATCAGAATTTGAATGTTGACCATGCGTTCCACTGCCGTTCGCTTAATGGGGGTTGCCGTGGCATTCCGCATCAGCTTTGTTTCGTGACCGGTAAAGACAACAATCCCATGAACCCATGGGGTGTTACGAAGGGTAGCACCTCGCAGTAATAACTGATCCGGCGCCAAGGGAAGCTCCTTCTCCCCTCCGCCAGCGTGCATAGTCAGTGTGGCTTCATAGGTGTACAGACTGCTGTTCGGCTGCTCTGAGCGGATTCGTCCACTCAGACGACTGAGGTCAGAAGGGTTGACAAGATGCGCCGTCTCTGGGATAGCCTGCTTGACTTTCAAATTGGTTTCTCCATCCAAGTTCGCCGTTTCGATGTAGCAAAGACCTTCCGGCTCAGATGTTGCCAGCATCACCATATCGGCCGGAAAAGGCTGTTCAGACTCAACACGGACAATATCACCCACGGACACATCGACCCATTTTGATTCGTGAAATGCAGATCCCTTGAGAACTTGAGTCTTCGAATAATTGAGTGACCTATCCGACGCCCTCCGCTTGTAATCTTCCACGAATTCCTTAATGGCTGAGACTAACAGCACAACGCACAGCGGACCAATGGTAGTATATCGATTTGTCGGACTGACATTGGGAATCTGCTGAAGAACGGCCGTAAACAAGAAGAACAGGTTGGCATATTTGGAGAACTGCTCGAAGAGGAATTTCGGAATAAAGGTAATGATGTTGTACTTCGCCGTTGACACATGATTGTCAACAAACTTGTGGACCGCATTGGCCGGCGGGTTGTTGAGCACAATGTTCCGAGGGCCCAGTGTCGAGGAATCGGCCTTTCTTCGTCCAAACCCGAACTTGAAATCCGGTTTCCGCGATTTCTTGGGCACTGTTTCGTCCGGCTCCGCGCTCTCGACACGTGCATTCCTCGCGCCGGCTTCCGTCAGCGGGAGATCCATCTCTGAATACTCCCCGCCCATTCCCAGCATGTGTTTGGCCCTGCCCATAAACCCGCCTCCCAGACCCAGAATGCTATTGCGCTCCTTTGCCATGCGAACATGTTGCGACGACGGGACAGTGTCATCATCCCGATCCATGTCATAGTATCCATGTAATGACCGTTCGTCTTCGTAGTCATCAAGCGAGTAGCGATGGTAATTGCTCAATCCGGAGGTCTGCGAATATGTCCGGGACATATCCGCGCCGGAATAGGGATCGTGCAGAACTGCTCCAGCCTGGGGGACATGCGCAGGGGGCGCGACCACATGGGCATGAGCTCCGACATGCGATGGCTGCGGTTGGTGCTGGGCTTGCTGGGGGTAATGTTGATGGCCGCCTCCTACAAAGTCATCGTACGACACGGACGGACGCGCTTGCGGATAATCGGAATCGTCAATATCGAAACGTCTCAACAGATGCTCGTCATTGACCGGCGGAGGTTGACCTGTACTGTACATGGGGGTTGTATCCTCCAGCTGCAGCAGATCATCCTCCGCGCGGCCATGGCTGAATCCTGGCGGCCTACCGCTGGCCATGGTGGACGGGACGGGCAAACACCCTCCTCTCTAAAGTCGAAATGCAGTAGCTGGAGTGGCCCTGAGGCATTGATCGAGGGAAACGATCCGGTTCATAAAAGGGGATGCAGTACGGAGGTATATGGAGGGGTGTTCAACGGTCCTTGGTGTACTTCTGGGCGGATGGAGACAGGAAGGGAAGACCCCACGGAGGAACGCGCAAGGGGAATCAACGGATCGCTGCAGGGAATCGAAAAGCCAAAAAGACCGTATAAATCAAGAACGAGCGCGAAAAAGCGATGCAGAACGGAAGGTTGAGGGAGTTGCAATACTGTTGACAGCGTTATGGGGGAAAAGGAAGTCGTGGCTGGAAAAGTTGGCGGTGCTGATGGTCGAGGCGGCGATTAGCGCGACCGAAAATAGAAGAGCCACAGTAATTACAAGTATAAATTTGAGAGAGAGAAATGGCAATATTTGGATTCAGCAGGTAAAATAGGCTATATTCAAATGTTTTGGGGTTGTCCATACAAGTCTGTATGCAAGTCATGGCGGTGCGAACCTACAAAGAGCATGGATATTGAAGGATGAAAGGACTTTGCATAGCGACATTATCATGGCATATCATACATTTGTATAGAGCTTCTGATTCGTCTCATATCCGGCCCCGTCACCGGTCATTCTCCGCTCGTGATTGTTCAACCATTCCAGTATCTGTCCGTTTCGCCAAATCCGCCTGTAATGCCTTGTCAACAATGCCATTGATCTCCTTCACCTTCTCCAGCGCAACCGTCGACTTGTTCACGAACACCATCGCATCAACTGGTGCGCCTGAGAACTTCGAGATGTAGCAAACGTCACCTGCGCTATTCATACCAATCACCACATCCGCCTCCGACGCCTGTTCTTCCTTCCGTGTCGCATCGAGGATCACCCGTTTGCCTTCGTCGAACGTGTGGAAGGTGACGGAGAGCGGTTTGTGTGTGATATTGAGGGCAACAGGAAGTCGTTCGTCGATGCCGTAAACGACAACCTGGCCGTCTTTGACGACAGCGTCCGGACGACGGAAGTGCTGCAGGCCAGCCATGACACCGATGCAGGCGGCGTCAATCAGGTTTCCGTCGTAGTCGACCACGTGAACATCGGCTCGGATACTCCAGCAGCTGATGCCTTTGAGGATACACAGCGATTCGGTGTCGAGCGCATTCGAGTGTCGTACTACGCGGTCGACGACGTTGGTCACGTATGTCTCGAGATCTCCCTGGCTATATTACTCAGTCAGTTTTGCACGCATGCGAATCCACTTCACAAGCAGGACGTACCGCCCATTATCCCACGCTGGAGATCCCATCGCCGTGAGTTCCAGCGCAATTGTAAATATACCATCAAACGGCCGGTCATCGCGGGGTTTTGTCACTTCGGACGAAATGCGAATAATCAAACTTCACCGCTATATTAGCATTTTTACTTTAGGGAAAGCAGGAAAAAACATACGTAGTCTTCCCCAATTGCACCTTCACATGTCCATATTCCTCCCCAAACGAAACCTTCAGCGGACGCAACTGGTCCAGGCCCCGGCCGTCCAGGCGCACATCTTCGCGCAGCGCATTGAGAATAAAATCGCGCTCGGCAATCGACAGCAGTGCTTCCTTGTTCATGATGACGGAGGCAGACCCCCGGCGCAAGAAACGATTTTCTGGACTGGGAAAATTGGGGGATACACAGCGTCATCGCAACTGGAATATCTTTGGTCCGGTTGACTAATATTGTAGCCTGAGGCAGAGTAGTCGGCGGCCACCAAAGTATCTTGTATGCGACTGACGGCACTCCAACCATTGACTACAGCTACGTTTAGGCACCATGACGACGGGTATGTCTGCTTATCCCAACTCCTTTGCTATCATGATACTGACTCCTTACAGCTCACAGACCGACGTTCGATCCCGTATGTACCTCTTAACTATCTGATCATGACCTCTACTCACCGTTACAGGCACAAGGACGAGAAGCCCTCCGCGGGCCAGCGTATCACCAGCGCCTTCTCCCTGCGCACATGCACCTGAAAACTCGGTAGGTCTTTACCCGAACCACGTCTCTAATACGCGACTGACAACCCCAGTCAACTCGGCCAAGGCAGTGAAGGCGAAGTGCAACAGCGCGACCTCCGAGCAGAACTCCTCCAAGCTGAAGCAGCCCATTTCGCAAAGAAGCGCGGCGTCCCCGTCGATGAACCGATTGTCGAAAGTGCACCGAAACGTCAGATCGAAGGGCCTCCGTCTGGTGGCAATGATAGCGGAGCGGCTGGAGAAATAGAGGAGGATCCGGAGGCGAAACGGCGGCGTATATTGGAGGAGACAAGAGATATAGATGCAGATTCGGATGGGTCGGAGGATGATAGTAGTGAGGATGAGAGGTATGGTTTATCTGGTGGATTGGTTATTATCCAGGCTGACCAGTCATAGTGACGAGGAAGATGAAGCAGCTGAATTGATGCGCGAGCTGGAAAAGATCAAGAAGGAAAGACAGGAGCAGAAGGAGAGAGAAGAACGTGAACGAGCCGCCGAGGAAGAGGAACAGCGCGAGGTCGACATCGCCCGGGGCAATCCCCTCCTAAACTCCCAAGACTTCAACCTGAAGCGGAGATGGGACGACGATGTCGTGTTCAAGAACCAGGCTCGAGGGACTGAGCAGAAGAGGGGACCAGAATTCGTCAACGTATGTCTATCTTGGGGTATTTCTAATGCGCAAGCTAACATGATATAGGACTTGTTGCGTTCCGACTTCCACAAGCGGTTTATGGTATGCAACTTTCTTTGGATTCTTTTCAACGCCTACTGACAATTTCTAGTCCAAATACGTCCGGTAAAGCGCATATAATCTAGTTCTATTTTGTTTCTCGGGTGATGGAGGAAGGCAAGCATTTCAGGCGCAATCTCAAGACTGTTTACTACTTTCGATAACAAGGATACCCAGCGACACGAGAAGTCCTCCTATACTCGACCATCAGCTTGTATAAAATGGTCTAATTGAATCAACTGTCTTGTTACGTAGAATGCAAAAATCGTAGACACCGCCTACCACGCCGCCATTTACTGCCGATTTATCTCAATTGTTCTGATAGAGTTGGTCCAGCGACAAACATCTCGAACCAATTCTACGATCAAGCAAAATGGAGTCTCAACCGACATCTAAAGCATTACACAGTGTGTTCTCGCCTTTTATTTCCGAAATCGAGATATCATACTAATGCGCGAGGACAGACCGCATTAACATCAACATCTCCCAACTCCTCCAGCGCTTCGAAAACATCATGGCAACAGCAACGGTACTCCACTCTTAACCCTGGGCTATTTGACAGAAAGCTCTAATTGAACCGATGCAGGTCGAAAACACAAGCCACACCTCCACCGCCGTCGAGACCTACCAACTTGACGTCGAATCAACAGCCTTGGTACCTCCCCCAAAGTCCCAAACTCCGGAAGCAAGCACACTCTAACCATAAGCTGGCGCATAGATCCGTGCAGCTGAAGACATTCTCTCCCTAACCCGCGCAATGAAAGAAACCTGGCTCTTTGGAAAACTGGATACACTGGGTGAAGATGAACGCGATGTTGGGCGGAGAGAGGAATTGGAGGCTGATGCGGAGGCTGTGCAGAGGGCTATTGAGGAGGGTGGTCTTTTGAAGTAGTTTCCTTTTGGTGGGATTATTCGGTTGTTGGTGTTGTTGGTGTTGGTGTTTGGGTTGTTGATATGGACGGGTTAGTTGGTGTTGATTGGCGTTATGCGTTAGGTACTATGTTTGGTTTCAATTGTACGGGAGTATACATACTGTGTGAAAAGATACCCTCGAGAAATACTTTCTTTACTTGATTCAAGTCGCTGTTTCTGTCAGTTTAAGATATCCTCCAGCGGAGCAGTACAACAGCACTGCTATCACCGCGGGGCCGATAAAGAACCTCCGAAACTTCGCTCACTCCAACATCATCATCACCACCACCGCCACCACACAACTCTCCTCCCTACAAACCAATGTTGAAATCCAAAACCAAAATGCCATCCCTATCAACACCCCTAACCCTCATCGTTGCCACAACCCCAATCCCGCACCACCCACCATCCACGCCAACCCAAAATGCCCCCCCAAAGCTCGGAATTGGCCTAAACGGCACCCTCCCCTGGCCACGCATAAAAGCCGACATGTCCTTCTTTGCGCGCGTGACCTCCCGCCCTCCTAGACCCAATACAACAAATGCGGTGGTGATGGGCCGGAAGACATACGAATCTATCCCCGAGAAACTGCGGCCGTTGGGGAAGAGGGTTAATGTTGTTGTTACGCGGGATGTGGAGGGAAATGTAGGGAGGGTGAGAAAGGAGTTGGAGGGGAAGAGGGAGAGGGATGCGAAAAGGGCTGCTGAGGCGCGGGCACAAGGGAAGGCTGGGGGTGCGGGGACGGGGACGGAGGGTACTACGGATGCGATTGTGAGTGAGAGTTTGGAGGCTGCGATGCGCGATTTGGAGAGTGCATATGGGGCTGAGGAGGATAGCAGATTGGGAAATATATACATTATCGGTGGAGGGGAGATTTACGCTTCTGCATTACGCTCTGGCACTGAACTCAACCGGAAGATCCGTATCGTCATGACGAATGTGAAGAGGAAGGGCGGGGAAGGATACGATTGTGATACGTTCTTCCCCATCGATGACTTCAGCGCTGAGAATGGGTGGCGGATGGCTAGTAGCCAGGAGATTAGTGAGTGGGTTGGGGAGAATGTTGACGGGGAGTGGAGGGATGAGGGGGAGGTTGAGATCCAGATGGTTGGATATGAACGGGTCTAGTGATGCGTTCTATTCTGTATGTATATCGAGTGTGTTCTGTACATGTCTCATAGATCATCTAAAGTAAATAGAAATGCTACCGTGTACTCCATGAACCACGAAAAAAAAAAAAAAAAAAAACAGAATGCAACAACGCCAAAATGCGTCATTCGCTCTCTTTGAGAAACTTCACAAACGCTTTCTTGTGTACCAAGCCCGCGTACAGTCCGTTCTGAAGGACGCACAGATACCGCAGACCCAGCTTGGCGAAACATTGGTAAACGAGGTCTATAGGTGAGTGGATATCAAGAGCAATCGGAGCCTGCACGGTCAGCTTCCTCTGCATATGGACCCTCGAAAGAGAAGAGGAGTACTTACCGGATCAATATATCTTGTAAAATCAACCCGATCAGCCGTGCCATCATCCTCATCATCCGAACCGCCAAACGACGAGGCATCCATGGTCATCAAACACAGCGCATTCTCCTCATCCACCACATTATCAAGCGCGTATTCAAGATCCGGCGCCGGAATCAACCCAGCCAGCACGCCGTGACGCAGAATAGGCAGTCCGCTGTCCAGCTCGCCAGCCATAAGGAGATTCTCGAGCTTCGCACGCAGCTCTGTGGCTGAGACCCAGGGTGAACTAGAGATGTCGATGATACGGTTCTTTCGTACGGGTCGAACGATGTCCCCGAGCGCGGCATCGGATAGGGTTTGGAGTTTGTTGTCGAGGAAGGGGTAGGAGTTCATATCCGTTAGCAGATCCTGCAGAAGTTAACTTTTGTTCTCTAGACCCTTGGGAATGAAACATACATAAATGCTACGCGGCTCGATGGCATCAGCAGTCCACTTTGCACAAAGGACCGCTACAGAGAACGGCATAACATGGTTCAAACTTCCCGTCAACTCGAACAGGATGACTGGCAAAGTCACTGACAAACGGGTCACACCACACATCGTAGCTCCAGCCGCAACCAATGCGTACACACCTGGGGTCACGCAAGACTCCATGCCAGCGTAGGCAGGACAGGCGGCAAAGGGGAAATAGTCCGGATTCTCCACAGCCAAGTACTGAACCACATGGCCAACGATCCGGCCCATCAAACCACCTACAACCATCGATGGCACGTAGATACCGGCAGGCACCTTAATGCCAAAAGTCACAATGGTTAGGAGACTCTTGATGACGAACGCTACGGAAAGGTAACGGATTATCTCGCCGATGCCCTCCGAGCGAGGACACAACCCTGTGGCAAGTTCCGTTTCAGGGTCATCGCATGGTCGTGCCAGTTCAAATAATAGTTCAGAAACAGGCAGTTTGGTGTATCGATTCCAGAAGCTGACTACTCCTGTCAACAGTGCAACCAGAACGACCTCAAGCATAGGCCAGCGCTTAATGGCAGGAATCCGGCGGAACGACTTGGCCCACAGATTGGAGGCCTTGATGAACAACGCACCGGCAGCACCTCCGAGAACACCAAGGAAGATGAAGAGGATCATTTCAAAGATCTGCCAGTCGCTCAGATAACGGACCTCGAACAGGACAATCTTCCCAGTTCCGTATGGATTCAAGAACTTGAGCGACAGAGCGGCAGCGATGCAGCAAAAGAACGTCCTAAACAAGGTCTTGGGGGGGAAGTAGTAGCTGACCTCCTCCAGGCTAAACAGAACGCCTCCAATCGGCGCACCAAAGGCCACGGCCACACCGCTGGCTGCAGCAGCACTCAGGACCTCACGGCGTTTACCATCGTTAAGATTGTACTTCGAAAACATCCGGCAGCAGATATTCCCAACACAGGTGCCGATATGCACGTAAGGGCCTTCTTTGCCTAAACTCAAGCCAGAAGATACACTGAAGATCAGAGCAATAGTTTTGACAATCAGGGTCTTGAGTCCCAGATAGCCATGCAAGACGAATCCACTATTAATGACCTTTACTTCTGCCACGCCACTCCCTGCAGCTGGGTAGTAGACTTTGGCTGGACGTGATGGGGGAACAGATGGAAGAGCACAAAGACTCGACGAAGACTCGGGACTGTGGCTGCCCACATCTGACCTCCTACCACGCGACGAGTCTGCCCCGAGATTTTCATCAAGGGTTGCGAGCGAAACAGTAGACGGCACAACCGTCTTGGTCAGCAAAGTCAAAGAGCACGAGACGACCGACAGAACCACCACCCAGAGCACAAACATGCCGAAATTCACCCACTCGTTGTTCCGACGCGTAGGGCTCATGATGGATGACCATGAATACCATTCATTACAGTCCATGTTCCCGCGGCAGCAACTGCTCCGACTGTGAAACCACCTCGTCGTGCAGAACCCTTCCTTAAGGTCAAAAACGAACCCATCCGATATATCCACGAAATACGCGATCGCTGCCGTGATGCAGCCGATAACCGCGACCAAAATCCATCCTTGGGCACCATCAACACGAGCTAATAGCCGACCACGGATATCCTTCCTTTGTCGCAGTTGGCGGAGACGAGCATTGTCGGCAATGCTATCATGAACCCAATCGGTAGACGTAAACTGATCGTACCAGGCCCGCTGGTCCAGAAACGACGCCGTTAATGGGTCTTTGAGCGACAGTGCCACACTTTCGGGACGCTCTGTATCCATACTAGCCCGGCGGCTGGCAAACCGGGGAACCTGCGAGTTCGCGCGACTCTGGTGTCTC
Source organism: Aspergillus intermedius (assembly GCA_039880815.1). NCBI lineage: Eukaryota > Fungi > Ascomycota > Eurotiomycetes > Eurotiales > Aspergillaceae > Aspergillus > Aspergillus intermedius. The sequence continues at coordinate 371,815 of JBDODA010000001.1, read as the reverse complement.
GAGCGCCGCAGACTTCCTGCTGCTAGGTTATGTCTGTCGCTAACCGTGGCATACGAACGACCTCGAGATCCGGTAGGGTTCTCCTGCGACTTCCCCAAAAGACTGGATGTTTCTCCAAATTCCCCTAAGGACTGATACCCCGAGTGGGGTTCCTCAGGTACCAAACCATAACCTCGACGGTAGGCAGACGGTGACGGAGGAGCGGTCCGGAGATGAAAAGGGTCATAGTTTTCATCGGGGAGCTGAATTCGGGAAGGAGGTCTGTTGAAGTCGGAAGCAATTGAGCGAGGCATGGTCAGCTATGCGACGGAAAGCTATCACTGCTTCCGGGATGCGGTATCTAGGATACGATACTCTTAAAGTCAGCACCAGGGTCCCTCCGATAACGGTGGGGAGTGCAGTGCAAATAAAGATAGGATAGTCACACTGACAAGCATACTATATCGAGGTTAGTACTACCATTGAGTAGTATCATCGAGGGTCAGAATCACGACTCCGGGCCGGGCAGAAGGAGAGAGAGGGAAAGCCGATCCCGTGCGGAGGAGGAAAGGTAGCGGGGATCAAGTGAAGAGAGAGAGGGAGGGAGGGGGAGAGAGAGAGAGAAGCCACTTTATAAGCTAGTTATAATACTAGCATTTATATCCGAGAATCAAAAATGAGGCCGAATAAACGAGGCGTTGATAGTGCTGGAGAGTTTCGCCCATTGCCCGAACAGGAAAGGCGGAGGTCAGCTGATCAGCATACAGGGCCGGATAACGCGTCAAATGGTCAGAATCCTTTGCTCTGATACATTCCGATGATCAGGGATGCCCCGCGGGCACTTCAAGCGGTCTGATCGGACATATCATAGCAACTGGTTGACCTAGTCATGCTCGCTTCTGCGTCATTAGCATGGTCATCTGCTGCATATGCACCGTTTAATCTATTCCTCGTATCTGTGGGGATGCACTATTACCGAGTTTATATAGAACGGTGGTAGATCCGATTTATTACAGGTCTGAGCACAAGCTTAGCTTTTATGGCATTGTACACTACAATCATCACCAAGAAATCAAGATAACCACTCCTCTACCGGCTTCTCCCACCACCGGTCCTCAACTCCTCCCGCCTCAAATGGTGTCTGATCGGGCTTACACTTAGTCCCATGCTTGGGTAGTGTGCCGTTGGCGAAATACTCCCGGAGCGCTTTGATCGTGCATTCCGAACGGTGTTTCATCACACCATGCTAGTTATTACATATTAGCCAATGCACTCCACTCGATGCTCTCAGAAGAAAACTTACCCCGTGTCCCTCATGCACCACAACTCGACTGTTCTTGAACCCTGCAGACACCTCATACGCAGAGCTTAACGGAGTTATAGGATCGTACGGACTATTCGCCAACAAAATCGGGAAACTGGTACTGATATTCCTCCAGCTGCCTTCGTACCGCTCCGCCGCATCCATCTTCCACTGGGCGCATACCCGGACCTGTGGCGCGGACGCGTTGGCAAAGGTCCCATGCTGCGACTGCGACTGGATCAGACTATACATCTCCTGAGGAGAGTTAAGCGCGGAATGTACTGTCGGAGCAGCCGATTCCATGGAAGGTGTGTTTCTGGATATTCCACGAGGGCGGATCAGCCTGGACAGTCGGGTTCGTATAGATGGTCCAATCGCGCAAAAACGCCAGATACATTTGGTCCATAAGTATTGTGAATGAAGTGGGACTGTAGAGCCCGCCTGAAGATGTTGAATTTCAGCTGGTTCAGAAGACTCAATCCCCCGGGCTGCCACCAATACCGCAAGGGGAAATTGTCAGGGAGAATTATGGGCTCATCGATTAGTTCTTGAAAGACCTCAGCCAAAGTGGCAGTGAGATCTTGAGGCATGATGTCGGGCCCGGTTTGGTTGGCAAATGGGCACTTTTCCGGACCGGCGGCAATACACTCGGAAAAGAAATTGTTCAGGGAGCTGTCTGTCTGGCGGATAGCTGTTTGTAAGGTGCCCGAGAAGTAATCGTTTGCCAGCACGACACTATCGAGATGCATCCGGCCTACACGATCCGGCAATATGGCTGCAAAGGTCTGGCCGAGGACGGTACTGTATAAATGGCCCCAGAATCGCAGCTTGCCGTCTTCATTGAGTGTGTCCACGATTTGGAGCATATCACGGGCAACGAATGCTGTGGCATACAAGTGGCCAGTGCTTTTGAAGGTATCATAGCATGCATCGGCCACGATGCCCCCGTCGTGCCATACTTAGGATTCCAGTAAGTTCCAGACATCCTCCTGCGGCAGCGCGTGACTGGAGTACCACGACAAGCTGTTGTATTCAACTTAGTCTCTGGTAGGTTGCAGGTATATGGGACAGTGACCGGTACCGCTGCAAGTTGTTAGACGGGCTTATCTCAATGGGAATATTGTACATATCTACCGGGCAACGAATCCGATGATATCGAACTGTCCACTCAATGTCTCAACATAGATTGGCCCCAACTGAACCACCTCTTCCACCCCAGAAGCACCAGGTCCTCCCGGGTTGAAGATAACACTCCCTTTCCGTGGCTCCTTGGGTGGCATTCACCTTGACCAGCTGAAGGTCCAGCGTTTCCCATCTTTGAGGTTGCTGTACTCAAGACTCATATCCTGTTGTATTTCAGGGTTCCAATCCCATGCACCTGTTGGCTTGGTACATAATGAAAGGTGTTGCCCCAGTCTAGATGTAATATGCGTATTTAAAGTCTCGCGAAGCCTTACATATACCTGGCAATGTACCCTTGATCCATCAGGAAAGTATTCACTAGCATCAACTCTGTTATACTGGTGACCAAAAGCTGTGAGCTTCTCATTTCACCAGTTATTTGTCTCTGATGGAAGGTATTCATTCAGATCTATCTATTCTCTGGTTAGTATATTTAGCAATAAGATAGTCAATGTACTATCATACCATAGGTTGCAGTTTGATCTGTTAGTTCTTGTAGTAATTGAGGATCAGGCTTTAATCCATGGTTTTTGGATACAAGGATCTTGTGGATAGAAATAAAGCATAATGGGCTTTCCATGGACTGCATTTGGTCGATGAGGCTGCTTTCGGATGGTGTGCATATTCCACATTCGGGCAAAGGCCTGGACCTCTTGTCCGAGAATAGGAATATATATTGCAAGAGCAATCTTGTCAGCCAGATTGTCAGGTTCAAACAAATACATTATCGTTAGTGTTCATGAGCTTTCAGGATATGAACATAAATGGGAGCCATCGCGTGTCAGGTTACTGAGTCAGTATTGCCTGTATCTCGCTTTCGCTGTGGCGATTGTTGGTAGTTTGTGTATTGGAAAGTCCTTGCTTCAAAAGAAGTGCCTCTGACATGGCTATATTGCAACTTCTAACCACCTGATCAATTGCATTTTGTAAAGGACTTGGGGGGGGGGCTTCTTGTACGCTCTCTCCACATTCGCTTAATTAAATGGGACTGTTTTATTAGTTCCTTGGTTGCTTTTGGTGTCTCTGCAGTCCAAGACGATTCATCTGAATGACAACTTCCGGGTAGAAGGGGGGGGTAGGTGTATTGAGTCGAAAATGCAGATTTTCGAGTATTCTTTCAGGTTTATATGGGGCTAAACCTGTAGCTGCGAAGCCAGCAATGGCGTTGGCATTAGTAAAAGCCTCCGGACGAGCGTGGTTCTTGTAGATATCCAGAAATATCTTGTCAATATAATTAAGTTTGGCTGCCATACAGCTTTGTACCTCACTCCCATACCTCCTCTTTGGAGGCCCAAAGCAAGAGGCATCAAGCGGTTGAAGAATATGAGATGAATGTGGAGGCAGATAGAGAGGTATAATCTTGTTCTCCTTGCAAAAGTGATCAAAATATGCAGTTGCATGGCTTCCATGACCGTCCAAAACAAGTAATCTGTATACCCCAGCTTTCCGGCCTTTGGTGTGCTTATGGAAGACCTCTTTTAACCAAAGTAGGCTAAGATCATTGTTAATCCATTCTTGAGGGCTTGTTCCAGTGACCTAATGAGGTGGAAGTTCATCATACCACTCCTTTTGATGTAGTTTGCCTGCGAAGATAATCATTGGAGGGAGGATTCGGCCGATGCTTTGAATAGCCTCAACAATTGTGACCCATTCTCGATTCCCTGGCTGGCATACGCGTGCTCGGCTATTCTGTTGGCTTGTAATCACCTAATAAAGACGCTCATATATTAGCTTTTATAGAAAGTGCATATAAAATTGGACAAGAGCACCTTGCTTGTGGCAATGATCCCCATTGCAAAACCTGTCTCATCAAAGTTGTAGATATCCTCAGGTTGAATACCATACTTTGCAACCATATTCTTGACCAATTGAAACCATTCACCAATCTTCTTTGGATCCTCGCATAGAGCACGCTGATAATAATACCGTTTGGTGTATCTAGATCGAATATCTTCATGTCGGTTGATAAAACGGGTAACCCAATTAACCCTGATATCTTTTTTGGGCCAAAATAGCAGCCATTCGGCGTACAATCTTGAATTGAGGTGCCGTACCTCGCTCGTCTGCCGATAGAATCCATTCTTTTAATATATTTTCATCCAAAAGACCAAGTTTTCGACCATTTGCAAGGGTATCAACGCGAGCGGTTCGTCCTTTGAGACGTTTTCCAAGTTCTGCATGGGAGATATCAAAAGCACCCGCTGCAGCGCGTATACTTTTTAAATTGACCACGTTTAAAAGAGTCAATTGCAAATGGAATACGGCCCTCTTTTTCAGGCGATTCTCTGCGCACGTTTGTGGCCATTTTGGTGGGTTGAAAGGCTCCGTGGAGGAGTGGATGGTCGGCGAAAATGGACCACGTTATGTATTGCTTCCACTTGTTATTTATTACTATTTAAGCACATGTGGTCTTCTCTGCTTTCCATTATCTCTCGATCCTTTACTTCTTTATTTTGTTCTAACCCTCCCATTCTCGTTCCTTCATGCCAAGCAAAGGGAGAGGATGGACGGAGGAGAATTTTGAATTGCCGAAAGAGGCTGATATTGACCAACACCGTAATAGAATGAGTCCTTAGGCATCTATCATACGGCTACGGTAGCTATTGTAAAGGATCTCCCTGCATCGATAACCGGGCTGACTATCTATCAATTCAATTCTCATCAGTGCCGATCTAACCACAGCCATATCTTGACTGGTTGCCTTCACAAAAGACACACGGGCACCAGCAACTTTTTGGGCTACCGAGTACTGAGAACTGGCTAGTCTTTCCAAATTGCGTCTTCAGTTATGATGATGTAGGGTGAATCTACCTATGATGAGCTGTGCTTCCAAGCCGCTGGGTTGCACAAGGCTACAAGCCCTTTGATGATGACGCTATTTCCTATTGTAGTAGGAACAGTGTATATCAGCCTTGCACTAGCGCTCGCAATGCCACATCATCATATATATATTCAATCTTCCCTCTGCACCTTAATCCATCTTCTTGCATTGGGACCTTGAGGCTTCCTACCTTATCCTTCCTGATGCCTGGGATCGAAACTATCGCTGCCGTACTGCAACTAGCCTAGCAAGCGGCCAAAACTGCCCGTGGACTTCATGAGCTCTGCTCAATCATCGATAATGCTCCCCAGGAGATCGCGACAATCAGCCACGACGTTAATGCCTTCTACGTGCTCGTCGGTAACCTTGAAAGATCTCTCAGCATTGACATTATAGCAACAGTCGTGAGCAGAAACAATGTTATTACCGGGGCGCTGGAGACTCTCAAAGACCCTATTGAAAATTGCTGCAAGACATTCATCAAGATCTCGAAGGAATTGCAGCCGCATCGCAGACAAAGCAGCTTACAGCGCATCAATTGGTATCTCAAGCGGAGAGAAGTATTGGGACTGGCAACGGAGCTGGAACGAACAAAAACCACCTTCGCGGGTGCAATGGGAAGTGTTACACTGTGCGTATCTCACTCTGCTGAATTACTATGTCAGACTTTACTAATAGCTTATCGACAGCCTTATCATGCTGAAAACTGCAGGTGACTCGGCTGGTCCTATAGATTACAACCCCGAATCAAATAGCGACGTCGGCTCAGCGCTGTCGGAGTATGCTGAATCGGTCATCGACGTTCAGACGGAGAGTGCCTCATTAACTGAGCCTGATAATACGATGGATACAGCCAGCTTTTCAATGTCTCAATTACCAAGTGAATCCTCAGAATCTCAATCGGGTGCGACAAGCATAGAAAGGGGTCAGTTTTTCTCTCAAATGCTATGGGCCCAAATATTAGCTAATCGTCAAAGTGAGATCTATGGTAACAGACAAAGATGGATGGTCTCCCCTACATTCAGCTGCGAGCAATGGGCATATTGAAGTCGTCAATATACTTCTTGAAGCTGGGGCAGATGTCAACGCTGTCACCGATCGCGGATGGACTCCACTTATAGCGCCATGTAATAATGGCCATGCAGAGGTTGTCAAGGCTCTTCTGAAGGCCGGCGTCGATTTTCAACAGCCTGATGTGTCACAGTGGACCGCGCTCCATTTGGCTTCATGGGCACTTTGAAATCGTGAAGATTCTTCTTGATGCAGGAGCCGACGCGACAGCCTTAACAGATCGTAAATGGACGACGCTTATCGCCCCATGTAATAATAGACATGTGGAAGTGGTGAAAGCTCTTATAGAAGCCGGGGCTGATTATCAACATCCCACTATCTGTGATTGGACGGCTCTTCAAGGTGCTGCCAGCCGTGGACAGGAGGCTGTTGTCAGACAGCTGCTGACGATAGGAGACATTAACGTGAGCACAGTCAATGATCTTGGCCACACACCACTGTCGAATGCTGCCGAACATGGGCATGCAGGTATTGTCAAACTCTTGCTTGATACAGGCAAAGCCACTGTTGATCTCAGACGGAACGAAACACCCTTCTACTGGGCCGCACGAAACGGACATGAAGCTGTTGTCAGTTTACTTCTAGCCACCGGCAAAGTTAATGTGGACTATAGAAGTGGCTGGAATGAATCGCCGCTTTGGTGGGCTGCTCGACATGGTTATACGACTATTTTCAAAATGATATTTGACACTGGCAAGGTGGATGTTGATGTAGCAGGCCATTGGGGTGTCAGTGGTGAGACACCACTGTGGTGGGCTGCTCGAAATGGCCATGAGCTTATCTGCAGGACATTATTGGGTACAGGTGCAGTTGAGGTGAACGCCAAAAACCACCGGAGCGAGACACCCCTACTTTGGGCGGCTCGAAATGGCCATGAATCGATTGTCAAGCTATTGCTTGGAACAGGCAAGGTGAATGTTGACATCAAAGATAAGGATGGTCGGACAGCGCTCTGGTATGCTTCAGAGAATGGACGGACGAATATTGTCAAGCTGCTATGCGCCCCCTGACCTCTGATGAAATAAAGCGAAAGATGTTGATATATGTCGAAGCATTAGGAGTGGAAGACGGGAGACTTGGCTGCGATGGGCCAACGGATAACGACTAAGTACCAATGAGGCAAACACTACCAACGGAGCAATATGAGCAGACAACAGTGAGGGAGTTGAACAGGCACACTTGGATATGCTGGAACCCAAGGTAGAACTTCTTTTCCTGCGTAGACAGGATAGTTTCATTAAATGGATCAATATCCTCGATATAAACCGGCGTCTTTTTCCCAGGTTAGGTGTCTAGCCCGTTCGTTCTCTTGGACTAGATATTTGATGCCCACAAAGAGGCTTAGAAAATTGGGGCAATACTGAAGGACCTCGGCGCCAGTAAAGCCAGCACCAGAAACTTTGAAGAACCCAATAACAGTCTGGCAGGATGGTAGTGGATGACCAGTATCAGCTTCAGTGCACATCTTGCTCTCAATAACCGAAATGATTCTGTGCACACCGTCAGCTGCAGCTTGGCTTATTGGCACCACACGCCATATTGAGCTGGAACTCGCTCAGATTATCTTGAATTTTACCATGGCCCTGACATTAGCCGTTCACAGGAGACCTGGCTTCGATGGCCTTCAAAGTATCTGGAAGTCGAGTAAATCGCGAACTGCTACACTTTTACTGCTGTGAAGCGGCGGGTTGTTTGTCCACGTTCTCTGATCCGACATTGTGGATGGAGCTGGTGCTACAGCGAGGCCAGCATCAACCGGTGATACGAAATGCCCTAGCGGCGTTCAGTTTTCTATACCGCGATTATATCCGCCAAGGATCGACGCCGTTGGGTGAAGATCCTACGCATCTGCAGGTGATTGCCAAGTCGCATCGACAGCTGCGGGCGTATCTAGTCTCATCTTGGGACGTGTCGCCCGAAACGGCGCTAATATGCAGTCCCATTTCCTACATACTCGAGTTTCTTGTCGGTAATGCGCAGCAGGTTATCTGGCATCTCGACCAAGGCTTGATGCTCTTGGAACGGTGTCGGACTGAGTACCTGCGCATCGGCGCTGGATCAGATTCGATCTATACACATCTGACTACCGTCCATGCATGTCTCGACCCCCATGCCAGCAGCTTTGATAACGAGCGCACCCCATTTTGAAACTCGCCTCACCGGTACAGGTTGCCGGCTTGGAGCCAGTGGTACCAGATAGCTTTGACAGTCTAGCCCAAGCCGAGAGCACGCTGATTGTACTAAAAAACCGGATGGTGCACCGCATGGTCACCCTGTTGATATGCAGAGTGCAGACGGCAATCTGAAGAAGGTTCTGTCATACCACTCGATGTCGTTCTCGAGACGCTATGGCTCGAGAGCCAGCTCCTGCAGTTCGTTGGTGCGACTGCGGAACTTGCTTCTGCTGAAAATGCAAAGTCGGACAGGATTATGCAGCAACGTATCGTCTTGTTACAGCTACAAGCACAGACCTTCATCGCTATATTGGTGGAGAGGGTGAAGGTGCCTGAATATAAGACCGACCAATTGATCGACGAACCCAGCCTCCAATTCGACATTGCATTGTCGAATATTTCTGCTTTGTCCTCTACTTGGTGGATTGATGATTCCTATAATCGGGGCTTTGCTTTGTCCACAAACATCATCGCTATGTTATACTACATCTATATGAAGACCAAGCGTCGCCCTACATTAAAAACGGTACTTTTTCTTTTACAAGACTCGCCATTTTCAGCGCGAGACGGGCTTTGGGATGCTAAGACTGCCGCAACCGTCGTACAGGGAGTCATGCCAAAGCAGGAAGCAGAAGAGATGAAACTGGAAGGTGTTGGTTCCGACGTTGTGAACGCTAGTGGTAGCTTGGACTGAGTTTTTCAGGCGTTGCAAATCAGGGAGCATAGTGACACAGCATAACCACATTCATCATTCTAATCTAGTCCAACCTCTTTGCAAATCTCATCTCATTCTTTCCAAAATCAAAAACAGCCACGACACTCTTCAAAAATAAACGCCCAGGATACTCACCGTAATATCACCAAAACGCGCATCCTCCGACGTTGCAAGAGAAGACATGCAAAGACCATCATCCACCTTCTGAATCAAGTCCGCAGTATTATGGTAAAACGTCTGGTTTCCGAGCTGCAGACCGAAAACCGGAGCTTTGGCATTACAATCGACCACATACAGCTTCGACGAGTCATCGAATCTAGCCGGGGGGTCAAAAAGTGCATTGACAGCATCAACAACAGCAGCCGGGAGGTAAGAGAAGTTGTTTCCGGAGTAGACGAACGTCTGGAAGGCAGTTGAGTTGTCCTTATTCACTGACTTCGAACCGTAACGGACACTCTGCACGGTCGTTGTCCACCAAAACCGCGTGCGATTCCCAGACGTAAATTCCACAGGAATAGTCCGATAAATCTCAACAGGCACAGTCGCCCACCGATCACTATGCTTCAAGGGCGGCAGCTCACCGAGGGACAAATACCCCCCAAATGTCGTGGACTCATTCTGCGGCGTAGACGCCAGCGCAAGGCTGAAATATGGCTCCTTCAGAGCACCTTGCTGATGCATACTATACAGCAGCGGGTTATACACTTTCCGATTGAAGTACGTGCTGTTATCCGAACTCGAGGCGTTACCCGGATGCGCAGACGTGATAGACGGATACGCCAACCCGAGTAGTCCGCTATTCACCCCGTCGCCCATTGGGTTCGTCCGGTCCGCGATCCCGACTTTCTGGTTTTTCACCGTGAGGCCGCCCAATGAGACGGTTTCATATGCCAAATCACCGCTAGCGATACCTGCGCCGTACTTGATGCCGAAGTACTGGTCCTCAACGCGACGATAAGTATCCGAGTACTCGGGTTTATAGGTGTTGTTGGAGTACAGGCATTCTACTTGCGGGATAGTAGAATTTGTGTCCTCGTCGATGCAGGTGAATCCGGCTTGCATTACGTAGGTGTCGCTGCTGCCGGTGTCAACTAGGAGTTGAAAGATTTGATTGCCGATTGTGACGGGGACGTCAAAGACGGTGCCATATTTGGTTGCTTTGAGGGGTGAAGTTGTAGAGGTTGGCGTTCGTCGGGTTAACGGGAGGGTTGTTGCTAGGGCTGTGCTAGCGAGCGTGAGGAGGTGAAGAAGACGCATTTCGTTTCGCCTGACTTTCTCTTTTGTTTTCAAACGATGGACATTGATATTAATGTTGTTACTATTGAGAATTTTCGTGGTTTATATACATTAAAGCTCGTACAATTCTCGTATATAAATAACTCGTATATTTTGATTATGATTCACTCCGGATCCACTCGACAAACTCCTTCCAATAATTTCGTTAATATTAATTGCATGACGTAGGTTGATTCATGCTTGTGTTGGTTTATGATTGTTGTTCTAGTAAAAGGCAATAAGCCCGGGTTCGCACGTCTTCACCACGTTTCCACGACGAATGTCAGAATCCTTCTGGCTTATCGCCGAAGGCTTGCACTAATAAGAGACAGAGTATCTCAATATGCCTCCGACAAAACTATTCTGTTCTCTCAGAAAGGTTCTCTACTATGTGTGCTTCTATCCAATAGGACACTGAATGTACGGCCGTAAACCTCTACCGGACTAAGGAATGATCTACAGCCTCTCAATTACTAGACGAGCAGACTCGGTCACTCAATCCGTTTGTTTACTGACGAAGACAGCATGTCGAAGGGTTCCTCTTTAACATAGGGCTGGGATATCCGGGCAGCACATGCACCTCACCCACATTGACCCACGGTCCATATCGGGAGTACCTGTCATCCCACCCCGAACCATACATCTGGTCTCTAGCGCCTTCATGGTCCAATCATTCGCCCGTTTGGAGTAAAGAAAACCCTTCCGGGACTGTGGGTGTCCCCACACCCCACCTCCACTTCCCCACGATGTCTACCCCGGATTTTCCCATTCAGCCTGTCTCATTCGAATGGCCATTATGGGGAATAACCCTGTCTCGCTGGACTATATAAGGTGTAGGGGACGCGGGGTAGGATGCTCGTAATGGTCTTTGTTTTTCCGGACACAAAAGATGTCGTTAGAGACGAGAGACTCTTCAATCGAGGAAATTGATAATGATAAGGCATACGCGGAAAACGTTAAACAGGGCCAGATAAACACGGTCAATATACAGTCTTCGCTTTCTGAGCCTCATCGGGAGTATCTTCTTCAGCGCCATGGAACGCTCGACCTAGATCCGATTCCCAGTCCGTCTGATTCGGATCCATATAACTGGCCGACTTGGAAGGTAGTCTGCCTAAGTCTGTCTACATTAAACGTGACTAACCAACCGCATGGCCAGAAACTAATGAACCTCATCCTCGTCGCCTTCCACGCCAGCATCTCCACTATCACAGCCGCCAGCCTTACACCCGCATACAAAGACATTGCAATCGATCTCGACGTATCGCTCCAACGAGCAAGCTACCTCACCTCCCTCCAGATCGCGATCCTAGGCGGGGGACCATTTATCTGGAAGCCTCTATCCCATCGCTTCGGTCGGCGCCCTATCTTCCTGTTCTCACTTATACTAAGCGCGGTCTGCAATGTCGGGTGTGCGAAGAGTCCGACGTATGCATCCATGGCGGCTTGTAGGGCTCTAACGGCACTTTTTATCTCACCTGCGGCGGCCATTGGTAGTGCTATTGTGGCGGAGACGTTTTTCAAGAGGGATAGGGCGAAGTACATGGGTGTTTGGACTGTGATGATTACCGTGGGAGTCCCAATTGGTATTTCTTTGCCCCTATCAACCTTTCGGTCTAGTGCTGATATATTGTAGGACCGCTTGTTTTCGGCTTCGTCGCATATCGTGTCGGGTATCGATGGATATATTGGGTCCTGGCCATCACGAATGGCGTACAGTTCATTCTGTATATCTTCCTTGGCCCGGAAACGCGGTATCTCGGCGGTAGTGTCGAAGATCATCCCTCAACCCTGAAATCTCAGTACCTTTCCCTCCGACGAATTGACCCCAGTCCCCTAACATGGACGGAGTTCACCCGTCCCCTGTTCATGGCCAAGCATATGAACATCCTCTTCCCCTCCATCATCTACGCCATGATCTTCCTCTTCGGCAGCGTTCTCATCACAGTCGAAGTCCCACAACTCCTACAGGAAAAGTTCGAACTGAACACAGAACAACTAGGTCTCCAATTCCTCGGTGTGATCATCGGTTCCGTCCTAGGCGAGCAAATTGGTGGCTCCCTGTCAGACTTCTGGATGAACTCGCACGCACGTCGAATTAAACACAAACCAGAACCCGAATTCCGTCTCTGGCTGAGCTACCCGGGTATCCTCTTGGCCATTGTGGGTATTATCGTATTCCTAGTGTGTACGGACCAAGCACCAGAGGGCCACTGGGTCGTGGATCCTATTGTCGGGACAGCAGTGGCGGCATTTGGGAACCAGATTGTTACGACGGTTATGATTACCTACGCGGTGGACTGCTGTCCACAGGATCCGGGGAATGTGGGTGTGTTTATTACTTTTATGAGACAGACGTGGGCGTTCATTGGGCCGTTTTGGTGGGTTTGTCTTCCCTCTCTTGTGATTGATGTGTTGCTAATGAGGTAGGCTTCCTGATATGTTTGAGAACGTGGGTGTTGCAGCTAGTTCGGGAATTACGACTGCTCTTATGTTTGTTTTCAGCTTGATATTCGCTGTGCTTCTGCATGTGTTTGGGAGGAAATGGCGACCTGGTGTTGAGTAGCCGTCTAGCCCCGGGCTTAGGCATCATTCAAGTTATCTAAGCATAATATACACCATGCTCTTGGGTTGAAGTACTGTTACACAATGTCCGTATACTAATATGTTAGCCGAGAATAGGTAATGTAGGGCTAAGTTCCGCCACACCCGTCCATGGTTGGTATCAACTCTGACTAATGCGGGATACCGGTGGGATTTATCTGGCGGGATACCACCGTCAGGTTACATATAGAAGACCTAATTCCATTGACAGTCTACAGAGCACACATAGAATCGTTTACAACCTTGACTGCACAAATTCGAAGATAACTCCCAGAGAACCGTCAACATGAGCTTCGCACCAACCGACGACGGCCATGAAATCTACTACGAAGTACACGGCACTACCGGTCCGACCCTAGTACTTGTATCTGGCTACATGGGCATCGCCAACATCTGGCGACCCTTAATAGCCAGGCTCGTTCCAGGATACCGTTGCATCGCCTACGACAGCCGCGGGTTTGGCCGGTCATCCAAGCCCGAATCTCCCGAATCCTACAGTGTCCCCCGCCACGCCGCAGACCTGGACGCTGTCATCAAAGCGCTCGGAAACAGAATTGATGAACGCGTCATCCTCCTAACTCATTCTATGGGCGGTAACATCGCCACCGAATATTACCACACCAATCCGCGCAATGTCGCAGGCATCGTCTACACAGGGGCGTACTTTGACGGCAAACTAGTCGGAAACTTCCTGACATACGACGCGCTCACATCTGGTGTTGAAAGCCCGAGTAAATGTGTCGAATTCTACACCAGCATGGGCCTTGATGAGACCATCGCTCTCGAGGCAGCAAGATTGCCCGCTTATGCACGCAGAAATAATGCCAAGGCGCTATTGTCTTTCGAGGTACGCGACAAGTACACAACTATAAATGTCCCTGGTCTTATCATTCAAGGGGCAAGGGATACGGCTACTCCCGTGGGATGTGTGGAACCGATTCAGCAGGCAATACCTTCTTGTCGGCTGGAGGTTCTTGATGAAGTCCGGCATTTTCCTCCTACGGAGGCACCGAGTGAGGTGAAGAGACTAGTTGATGAATTTGTTAGGACTTTGCTTTAAGTTTTGGGCTTGATGATTTTGCTGCTCTGCCGTTAAGTGGTGTTGTGCAACTACCCATTCTGTTTGTATATTATGCTAGAAATATGTTCACGCCGAGCATATTCCGTGAAAAGAATTGATCAAAAATAATAGATCAATTGGGTTTACTTAGAGTGGGTATACCCGACTGCATCTATACAGAGTACAGCCACACAGATGGCGGACAGTACCTTATGAAGCCCCTATTCTTAGACATGCCCCAACAAAAGCAAAGAGTTCTTATTTTACGACTTGGGGCTGATCAGCCGCAACGCTTTTGATCCCATATTTCCTACTACAGCACAAACCCCTACTCGACATACCCGCTATACACGAACCCGAGGGAGCAACCCCATTATACTTCGCTTCCCGAGACCAAAATATCGACATCGCCAACCGGCTTCTAGAAAAGGGGGCAAATTCCAACGTCCTTATAGTCGAATACATCACGCGTCTTCACCTAGCTGCTACAGCAGGCTGGATCGATGGTATCAACGCGCTACTCGACAAAGGCGCTTTTATAAACCCCCGCGACGAGTTTCTTGGCGAAACTCCGTTGCATAAGGCGGCACCGAACCTTGAGAAAATGGCGATTGAGATTCTGTGCGCGCGTGGTGCTGATTAGAAGTTGAAGAATCTTGATGGTCTGGACTATTGGGTTCCTATGGAATGCGCGGAACGATACCCGGACGAATGACGTGTTGTGGATGATATGGGTACTTATTGCACCTACTATTAATTTGAAACTCCGTTGAATCCTGTGGTCGAGGTGCATTCCAGCTCGTCGAGACTTTCCAGTCATACTCATGATTGTACTACTGTCGTATAAGTTTAGAGAAACCATGAATCATTCCCATCCTTCGATTCCCTTCTCCAGACTATTCTTCACAGAAGTAAACCCAGACAGTCCATAAAACCCACGAAGCAAATCCTCTGCTCTTCCCCGCGGGAGAACCTCAGTGCGATCTCTCAATTCATTCTCGGGAGGGTCCGGAATGCGCTTGTTGTTCGGCCGAAGTTCACGAAGCATGGTGACTGTGTCGGTCCAATTTGCCTGTTCTGCAAAGGCGAAGATGCGCTCTGACATCACTGTTTCGTCCAAGAGGCCAACCACGCAGAGTCGGGCGACGTCCTCAACGTCAACGTAATATTCTACGAGTACCTCGGTCGTTAGTACTGGCAATGAAATGATTGAATTGATCAGGAACGTACGCTCAGGGAACCTTGAGAACGCCGTACTATCACCTTGCAGTAGCTTGCGGACCCAGCCCATGGTCGAGCCGTGGATTTTTGGGTGGAGGATTCTTCCAACCTGTCAAATCAGCAACGACTCTTTCACAGAAGGAAACTGGGGAACTGACATTAAAACATGGCAGAACAGTGTTTAGCACAAACGGAGGTTGATGCTCCTCGATCCATTTCCATGATTGCCGTTCTCCTTCAGTCTTGGATGCGGCATAGACTGCAACTCCTTTATAATTCTCGGGGGTTTTGTCGTCCCATGCAGCTTTCACGGCGGTGTCATTCCATGTATCTAAAGACGCTTTATTAGTTTGAAATCAAAATTGACTAAGTCGTGTCCATCTTACCTTGATGAATCTGCCGTCCATTGGGAACAGGAGAAAGCATATACGTCGCACTCGACGAAGAAGCCAACACCACCCGCTTGACAGAGGCCCTTTTGGCAGCGGTTTCCAAAATGTTCAGCGAAGCCTGAACCACCCAAGGAATCACAGCGTTGGGGTCGGTGCCGAACGTCAAGTCAGATGCCTGTCATTCATTAGAACACAGTAATAGTATATCAGAAACTCGGCCCATAGTTACCAAGTGAGCAATCCCATCCACGCCATCTAATACACGCTCAATAACATCCTTATCCTCGAAAGACGTCACAATAGCTGTTTCAAAAACACCCGGTGCATACTTTTGCTCGAAGTATTCGTTTAACCATGGTTTTGGGGAGCGGACAGTTCCCCGCACCACGTATCCAAGGCTCAGTAATTCATTGGCTACATGGGATGCGATATAGCCGTTGGCACCTGTAACGAGGATTCGCGATCCTGGAGGCAGAGCGTAGGATTTTGTGGCCATTTTGTGTTATATAGGAAACTGGTGATGAGATGAATTTCGCTAGGCAGTTGATGGAAGCAAAAGAAATGTTCAGATACTCTAAAGTACATCCAAGCGGATCCCTACAATCTCATCGCAGAAAATGCATTCTCCAAATCCCCCGCCCGAGTCACCCCATCTGCTGTCCGATGATTCCGTCCCCCAACTGGCGCGCGACATTCAGGACACGTTGTCGTCTGCACTGCTCCTCCACACTCTCCTATCGTAAAAGGGTGACCATTCTGGCAGTAATACCAATGCCCTACTTCCCGGAACTCACGTGCCATAGCTTGAATAACCGCCATGCGCTCGTTATTGGTAATGGCTGTGTAGAAAGTGAGACCCTCAAGCATCCTTTCGACACTGTCAATTTCATCTGACAAACCTTGCGTTTGGCCGGGATAGGCTGCACAAAGGGACCTTGCTTCGACGATGGCTGCACGGCAGTTCAGCAGGTGTGCCTCTGTAGCTTCTGGAGAATTGAGACCGCTCCAGAGCGTGCAACTGCGCGAGAAAAATATAACCTTCTGTCTGCTGAAGAATCCGGCTTGACTTGCTTGCCATGCTGATGAGCTCCTGGCAATCTTCTCTTGTCTTGTCCAATTCAAGTTCAACTATCACATTTGAAAATGTCTTCTGCTTCAAAGTCAACAAGTCGGCCAAGAGCGCCAGGCCAAGTCGCACACTGAGTACCGTTCCTTGTAGAACCCCCTTTGTTTGGAGTACGTTGTTGTCGAATTCAAACGCGCCGGTCAATTTGTTGCGTTGTCGAGCATACCAGACCAAATCGCGGACTCGATTGAATGGCTGCTCATCTACATCGACACCTTGACAGTACTTGTTGACTTGCTTGTGCCTTTCGAGAATCTTCTTCCATCGGTTTGGTGCAACCACGTTCATTACTTTAACCATCTTGTTGACCTGTTGAGGTCTCGTGCCACTGATTTGACAGGTACCAGGCCATGGTAACCTCCCCTCATCTTTGGCATCTTGAGAAGCTGTGCAATCTGTCGAGGAACCTCCTGGGCCAAAGGCACATACTCCCGGTTGAGGTAAAGAATTAACTTCTTAGTTGACTCATCCAGAATTGCACAACGGACGAGTCGAACATATCTCGCAATATCTCTCAGCCGCCCGCGGCATGTCGCACATATCTTGATATCGTCCATGGAAAATGGATAGACTGCATCTGTAATGGCGACTGGCCTCTCCTTTGCATCGACGTCGCAATATTTTTCAAATCCATTTGTGCATCCATACTTTCCACTGTTAGAAAGTGGCCACATTTGGGAAATACACAAGGATTCTCATCCAGGTTGCTGTTCTTGTATGGTTCACCGAGGATGAAGTTAACTCCGTGATTCTTGACGTCCTCGTCTCCGCATATTTGGCAGTAGCGCCTAGATGGACAGCTCTCTCCACAGAGAGAAGGGACTGATGTCCACAGTCCAGCCGTCTTCCGCATCGACGGCTGCAGGGAATATGGTCGCATGGTGCTGCAAAGGTAGTGTACATGTGTTGTGGGGACACGCAGAAAAACACTTTTCTGCGGCACAAGGAGTGCAAGTCTCGTTGCATTTCCGTATACATCTTGAGTGAGCGCAGCTTACATCGCAAGGGTCCTGACAAGGTGGACAGAGTTCATCTCCATGACATTGTGTGGTACATGTGTGTGCACAGGCTGAGTGTTTTCGACCACATTCCTGCTTGCAAGCACCATGGTTGATTTGCACACTTCCAGAACCAGGTTTTGTGATGCACTTTGAACACAAATTTGCACTTATGACCGCAGGGCAAGGGCTGATGGCATAGCTTGGTACACGAATATTGACATGTTTCAACATCAACGAAGCAAGACACACGAACTCTGTGATGGCAGTCCAGAACTTCCTTCATGACCAGAGTTCTGCAACGAACTGTTGGAAGGTCCTGGCTTTGCCAACATGGGAGATTAGGCATGAGGTGGTCACATTCAAGTATCCTAAGCCTTACACTCAAATCAAACGAGCCCAGACGAAGCGGCTCGGGCCATCCCTCAGCCTATCTCCAACTGCGGTTCCAGATTTGGGATACTACACACCTAAGATCGTGGCCGTCTGTAGACTAGTGGAGCTTTTGGTTGACGCTCTCATTGAATGGCCTTCCTCGCGCATGCCAGATCGCATCGCCCTCCTCACTGCGATATCAAACACCCCGGATAACCTCCATCGGGGCGAGGCCCTCGATGATGACGCAGAGCTCCTCACCTGGGATAGAGTTCCTTGCATCAACATGGTCTGGAGGGATGCAAATTCGATGACCCTGCACATCATCGTCAAGAGTGTTCCAAGAGCGACGATCTCGAAACGTCCAAACAGCATACTCGTGATAACTACCTCAAAGCACAGGACGTTGAGGCACAACTCGTGGCAGCCGGACTAGGTCCATTTAACATGAAGCCTGCATTCGATTACCTGATCTATACACTCGAATGGCATCTCGATCCCAAAGATAACAAGGCAGAGAAGCTAAAGAGGGAAGCCCAGGCCCGTGAGCCTTGTGAACACAGGATTTCACATTCCGGTTGTGACTTGTAGGGTGAAACATACCGGGCGGAAGTCATATGAAGGTCTTTGCAACGAGGAGATGAAGCATTGGCACCTGAGAGATATCCCTAGTATTCTGAAGCATTTTGACCGTCTGCTGAAAGCTAGGCATTTTGGAATGAACGGTTAATCGGGGTTGCCAAAGATTGGCCGAATAGGTTTGTCAGAAATGCAGCAGAACAGACTGTGAAGTATATGCAGGATATTGCCTGAGATTATTTTGTACATAAACGAGAAAATCCGTCTTTCATTATACTAAATTATACTCAGCACTTTGTACTTCACTGTAATAGCTTGTTATTTGTATAAATTTTTAATGCTAGCTGCCTCCTTGGTCAGGATAATGTATCTGTTCGTCTTCCACTGCGGGGCAGATTGAGTCGCTCTCCGCTGAAGCGGACGAATTTATACAACCCACTGCACCTCTTTCTATAGGAAAACAAAAGAGACCGTACAATGTCTACCCACTACTCAGAGACTCTCTACCAACCATACGACCAATTTATTCTCTTTGGCGACTCAATCACCCAGAATTCGTGTCAAAGAGACCTGAATTTTGGTTTCTTCGGAGCTCTTCAGGATGGTCAGTCCTCAACTCCATTCTAGTGATTACACAGATGCTGATTGTTATAGCATATATTCGAAAGCTGGATGTGATTAATCGGGGTTTTTCGTATGTTTGCCATGCATCTTCAACTAAGCAGGCCTCTATCAGGAAGGACTGACCGTCTCAGAGGATATAACACTGCCCACGCCGTCAAGGTCTTTTCCAAATTCTTCCCTACGCCTGAGACGGCCACGGTCCGGTTCATGGTACGACATCTTGCATTTCTGTCTCTCCGTCCAGTACTCATGACATAGACCATCTTCTTTGGCGCGAATGACGCCTCTCTGCCCCGGAATGCTCAATATGTCCCACTAGACGACTACAAAAAGAACCTACAAACTCTTATTAACTACCCCGCAACGAAAGCCCAGAACCCAAAGATTATTCTCATAGCACCCCCACCGATAAACGAGTATCAACTGGAGTCATTTGACACAAGCAAAGGCTTGCAGCATCCCAGCAGAACCGCCCACCACGCCAAGTTGTACGCGGAAGCAGCTCGGGAGGTTGGTGCTTCACTCAATGTCCCTGTGGCTGATCTCTGGACGGCGTTTATGAATGCCACTGGGTGGAAAGAGGGCCAGGCGTTGCCGGGGTCGAGGGATTTGCCGAATGATGAGAATCTGTCGCGGTTGTTGTCTGATGGTTTGTTCCTCTTGGACTTTGTATGATACTGGATACTTGCTGACCGGAAAATAGGACTACACTTCACGTCGGAAGGATACAAAGTAATGTTCGACGTGGTTATGGAGACTATTCGCAAGAATTGGCCGGATCAGGATCCAGAGAAGCTTCCCTTCGTGTTTCCGGGATGGGTCGATGCACCCAAATAAGTACATACTCACTCTTTGGCTCATTTATATAGACATCAGATAGAATTGCAGTGCATATTTTGTTCACATCCTCAAAAAAAAAAAAGACTTGGACTGTCATGTGACGTCACATGATGGATGCGGATGCGGACTTTGAAGCCAAACGGCGCCGCAGCGACTCTCGACAATTGACAACAAACAAGCAAATGCGCCCAGGCATTTTGTCAGCTATCTGTCCAATAGCCAGAAAGGCCATTGCGCAGCCTTTCCATGCCTGCTGGCCCTCACAGACATCGTTCCTACGAATACTCTCCCGCCCAGCAACAACCACCGCAACTGCAATTCCCAAACCCAGAACCAACCCCCCACACTCTCAGGCCGTCATTCAAAGAAGACCCCTAACAATGTCCTCCGACAAGATCCCAGACCGCTACAAGCTCATCTTCTACGTCCCGCATTCCCATCTCGAACCGTGCAAGGAAGCCGTCTTCGCGGCCGGCGCCGGCGTTTTCTCCGGAGGAAAATACTCCAAGTGCTGCTTTCAGATGCCCGGCCAGGGACAGTTCCAGCCGGGTAATGGTGCGAATCCAGCGATTGGGTCTGTGGGTGCGCTGGAGTATGTTGAGGAGATGAAGGTTGAGGTTATGTGTGTTGGGAGGTCTATTATGTTGAAGGCCGTGGAGGAGTTGGTTAAGGCGCATCCGTATGAGGAGGTTGCGTACGAAGTTTATAAGATGGAGAATGTTTAGCCGGTCTAAGCATGGTTATGACTTATGAGTACTCTGTATGCGTGTCTGGCTTCGGGGTTCGTCGTGTTGATAGCGGCACCCTCTGTCACCTACCACCCGGCAGAGGAAAACATAAATAAGAGTGAGAATAGGTCAATTGAAGTGCTTCCTCTGAACGAATGTATTCCTCTCAATTGATCATTTCTCTATCCATCAATATGTATGCGTCTTACTGTAAGCAAGGCGATTGGCACAAAAGGCGGGAGTAATCTCTCGTCGCTGATTGGCTGCCCGCAGCTCCCGCAAAACCAGCGACTCCAGCGACTCGCTCCAACTTTCGACTTCCTCTATTGTATCGCAACGCCGACTCTATTCCCCGTCGCTTCTCTCCTCTCTCCTATACACCACTTGAAATGGCTTCGAAGCTCTTCCCCGCCGCCCCCCGGGTCGGCCGTCAATTGTTCCAGCAGCTCCCCAAGTCCCAATGCAGAGCGTTCTCTGCTGGGCCGCAACTCTTCAGTGATGCCCTTGCCGTGGTATGTACAGTCCGGGAATCGTCGCAGACAATATCGCAATTGTCTATTCATGAAAATGTCAAGAAAATGTTGTTAATGTATCATCTGCTCAATTAGCACCGCAACAAGCCCTCCAACAACCCGACCCTCCCGTTCAAGTTCAACGACCAGAACCTCCAACTCATCGATGAGATCCTCAAACGCTACCCTCCCCAGTACAAGAAGGCTGCTGTCATGCCTATCTTGGATCTGGGTCAGCGCCAGCACGGCTACACCAGCATCAGTGTCATGAACGAGGTCGCCCGGTTGCTTGAGATGCCTCCGATGCGTGTTTACGAAGTCGCAACCTTCTATACCATGTACAACCGCGAGCCGGTTGGCAAGTACTTTGTTCAGCTTTGCACTACGGTATGACTGCCTTATTTGATTCATTTTTGTCAATTGCTAACGGCCGTAGACACCATGCCAGCTCGGTGGCTGCGGTAGCACCAAGATCCTCGAAGCCATTTCGGAACACCTGGGTATCACCCCCGGCCACACGACTGAAGACGGCCTGTTCACCTTCATCGAAGTCGAATGTCTGGGTGCCTGTGTCAACGCCCCCATGGTCCAAATCAACGATGACTACTACGAGGACCTCACCCCCGAATCCACCAAGGCCCTCCTCACCGCGCTCAAGGAGTCCTCTACAGCGACGGACAAGTCGGTCAAGGTCCCTGCCCCCGGCCCGCTGAGCCAGAGAGAGAGCTGCGAAAACAGTGCTGGCCTCACCAATTTGCAAGACCCGCCGGTGTGGAACCCCGAGACCATGATGAGAACGGATGGTGCTTTGGATGCTCAGCAATAAGCGAATACAAAGAGTTAAAACGTGCTTTCCCTTTTCCCGTTTCTTTTTTATTTGGTGGCATAATGGAATGGAGTCCCGAGATATATCCACCAGGCTTCTATTTGTACAGTACATTGTTCCTGAGGTTTGGGATGTCATTTGAATTACTGTAGAGGTTGATCCAGCAGTACAATGCAATTCATCGTCCAACAAAATAGCTCTTCTATCTAGTCTGGATCCAAGTATGGCTATTGGTAAGCAGAGGTCACTTGACTTCCGTATTTGTACAGCTCCTGCATTTCATCCAACTTCTCTCAACGACAAAATCTCACTCCGACAAGATTATCTCACAAGAGGAACAAAGCATCACCAGAATTGGCTCAGAACGCATTATCCATGACCAACGATGGTCCCTCACAACTAATAGCCTCAGACTCCACAGCCTCCTCATGACTAACCAACACCGGCCTCCCATCCTTCTCAATAAGCACCCGCTCCCGACGCTCCTGGAAAATATTCACGTCAATTGTCAGCTTCGCTAGCAGATGATAGACGTGAACATGTCTGGTCTGCCCGTATCGACGGCAACGTCCGATGGCTTGGATCATGGACGAGTCATAGTCATACTGAGTTTGGCCGAGGAGGGGTGAGAGGAAGATAACGTGGTTTGCGCATTGGAGATTTCTGACTCGTTGTTAGCTGCTAGTATAATAACTGGGGCAGACAGTATGAATGACTCACAATCCAGCCGCCATTTCACCACCAAGATTCAATATCAAGACCTGGTTATCTCCAAAACTTGTTTTCTGGAACTGCTCGACCTTTTGTGCTGACCTACGATCAGTGGGAGATATCACGGTATGCTTGATCTGTGCTAGTTCCAGTGCTCTTGATGCGACTTCCATTAGTTCTGGGAATTGGATGAACAGCAGTGCTCGTTCATCTTTTGGGATGCCACGGATGATCTCAACCAATTTGTCCAATTTGCTCCCTCCGAATGTCGCACTCTTATCTTCACCATCGTGCCCGAGGGTGCTTGCCTTGATGACGTTGAACCGTTTTCCTGAGCCATGGCATCCGTTCACAGCACATTCCTCTCTCAGGACAGTGTCTCGGGCACACTCCGCGCAGACTGCATGTCCGCAGGAGCCGAGCACGTTTACGTCGTCGGGTGTGTTGGGTTTATTGTGGCAGCTATCGCATGTGGGGATCTCTGCGCCGGTTTGTATGAGGCGGACGGTTCGTAGGAAGCGAAGTGCCCTTTCCCGGAGCACCCATTCGACGATTAGGTTCCGGAGGGTGGACGTGACTTCGCGGAGGGTCACTTCGTATTCGTATGTTCTTCGCGGTTTTGGAGGGAGGACGGATTGTTCAAGCTTGTCTTGTTCGGAGCTGGTGTTCTTCTTTCGTCCGGTTTTCTGGGTGGAAGAATTCTTGACGCCCTTACCAGTGGCGTTTGTCTTCATTTTCTTAAGTGTCTCTGAGGGTAGAAAGTCTTCGCCATCATCATCTTCGGTATCATCATCTCTGGCCTCTGATTGATTCTGGGTTTCCACGATTTTTCCAGAACTTCCATCATCACGAGACTCAGCAAAAAATATCCTCCAATCGTCGTGTCTCGACATGAAGACAGCGCTCTTAAGAAGTGGATAGGCCTTTTCTGTGATCTCACTGTCACCAAAGTCGTGCCTGATGAGACTCTCGACAAACTTCTGGAAGGATTCGTATTTCAAATCGCAACTACAATACACCCAAGCAGCCAGCTTAAATTTCATTCGTATATCATGCACGAGGGCGTCAAGCTGCTTCTCACGAATAGCAAGAAGTGTCTCACAGGTGACAGCTTCAGGTTTGCCATCATCCCAACGACCCTGCAATGCTAATGAGGAGCATCGCTTAAGCAAGGCCTCTTCGGGAGTCGAACTGCTGCCGATAATTTCGTCCAGTCTTTCGATCTGATCATTTCCGAAATGCCCCTGGCTGCGTCGACGAAGCTGGCGATTCTGAGCCATTAGCTGCTTGTACAGCTCGAGGTAAATAGCCCTCTCGGCTGGAGACTGATTGACTAGAACCATATTCTCTGTGCAGGGTATCTCGTCAATCTCGGCGACGTTCTTACGCGCGAAGCGGTCGAGAAATTTTTGCGCAACTTCATGCCGTCTCCGGTGCCATTCCTCGCTATGCGGAGCCTTGAAAGATTGGAAGGCTTCCGCTTCAGATCTATGTTTCCATAGCGTCCTTAGCCGTTTATTCTGGGACTGCTCGTCATCATCATCATCGATTCCAAGATGAATACCCAAGAAGGGAGCAATAGTGTTGACATCGGCAAAGTCATTCAGCGGGGGCGTTCCGGAAAGAATCCATTTCGAGCGTGACTCGAATGACAGGAGAGGAGCGAGTCTTTCTGGGTTGGCGTAAGTGAATTCGTCAATTACGACGCGGTTGAACGAAAAAGCGTGCAGCAATGGTGTTTTCACTGTCTCCCACTCTTGAGAGTCGTCTTCAGTGATGTTAAACTCTTTACGATCGTCCCATCTACCTTTCCCGCTTGAGGTGCTGCCCGATTCGTACTTTCGCTTCCTGCCGCGGCCTTTTCTACAACAACTGCGGGCGTCGATAGGATCATCTGTGGAAGAATCTTCATACTTTGTCTCTTGGCCTTCAGAATCGGAATCATCGAGGCCGTTAGTAGGGTGAGAATCAAGTGAGCCTGTAGCTCGAAGCTTCAGATGCCGGTCGACATTGGCCCTAAGTCTGTCAGGATACTCGCCGTCGCTGGCGTCAGACTCTTCTTCCGCACTTGATACATCCGCATAGTGCATTTTTGAATCCGTGTCTAGCTTCCCTTTGTTTACCTCTGCATACACCTTCCCTCTGAGTCGCCTGGACGGGACATACGTGAAATTTGCCTGCTTATCCTTGACCTCTTGTCGTTTGGCACGAATCGCCTTCAAAAGGGCATTAGGACCTTGATCCATCAAAATCTGAACATGGGACCTCAACGGAACCTGGGCATCCTGAAACCAATGATCAAAATTGCGTCCCGCTTTCATAGGAACGCGCGGCATCCCAGTGAACTTGTGCATCTTCTGGTAGTAGCCACCGTTATTGAACACAGACCAGGAAACCAAAATAATATCTGCGTTCCGAACATCCTGAATTGTCTTGCTCGTGAACGAGGCAGCAGATTGGAATATCAAGACATTATACCTGTTTCCTAGGAACTTTTCGATCTCAGACTTCCATTGTGGTAGCATGATGTGAGGGATGACGATAAGCGTTGCATTAGACGGGATCAAACCCTTGGCCGGTGCTTGCACGGTATGACGGGTACGTTGAGCTTGGATATCAAAGAGTCCAAGAATAATAGCCGTCTTCCCATATCCAACATCATCCGCAAGGACACCCCCACGGACAACCTTCTGTGTGGTAGTCCTGGCTTCTGCCCGCCACATCATCAACGGCAGAAACTCCTCTTCAGTCTCCTCTTCTTCGAACGGTGCAACATCGTCATCTTCTTGATTTACCATCCACGACAATGAACGCAACTGCTCTGGTCGCAGATCCAAACGAAATCCAGGAGGTTGTGTTGACTGCGGATCGTGCTTGTTACTGCCTAATTGAAACCTCGGGAACACCAAATTCCTTGCATCATAAGCATTGGGAACCAAACGCCAAAAGTACGCAACATCCTTTTCAACATTTGATCCAATCAACTTGTCACAAGCCTGATGCAAAAGTGTTTGGATGTTAAGTGTAACCCGCAAATGCCCAAGATCATCCTCGTCCACACGGCGAAAGACCAAAAACGGTGACGGTTTTGCTTTAATTTGGCGCTCGTATATAGCTGCGTCGTATGGGTCTTCGTATGCTTTTATCCAACCGTTTCTGTTCCGACCCCATAGGGTTCGTGGTTTTGATGGGACGCAGACTGTGCAGATGGGATTGTCCGGGTGATTTATTATAGTAATCTGGGTCCAACGCTGGAAATCTGAAAACCCTGCAGCTCTCTGTACTATCCAAGCAAGGTCCTTTAATATGTCTGAAGACTCGATAGGGTTGATGATTTCCCAAGAACCTTTGGTTGCTGATGAGTTGATGACCGTTGTTGGGGCTGTGAAGGACAGCAACGTGACATTCGCATCCCGGCAACCAACCCTTCCAATGGAGATGTCCGCACCAGTCTGTAAATTTGCGCAAGTTATTGGAGCATCAGAATTATACGGCGTCAAACGAGCCGCTTGGGCTTTGGTCCACTTTCGATGATACACATTGACATGCTCCGGTTCAGCTGTTGCTCTGGAGGAGCGCCATGTATGCGAAACTTCAGCGACAGTCAACCGTGGTGCATACCCAGGAATACGACGATGCTCCAATGAAAAAACAAACGAATCATTCTCAGCCTCGTTGATCTTATGGGGGTCCAAAAACAAATACACTGCAGGAGTATCAAGTGTAGCAGCCTTCTTATGCAACGAGGCATTTGCCGTTCCACATTCTTGTAAAAGCTCATAAGTTCCACGGATGTCTACTTCTAGACCTCTCACATCCTCATCTGCCGCCTGAATTATGATCTGGCTCCAAATTTCGGATCCAATAAATTGCTTCATCTGCAATCCGCATCGCGCTTCATACGAAATGACCCGCTTGCCAGTTCCAGAGAAAGCCATCGTACACCTGGAACTGATAGGCGCGTATACTTGCCATTCACCGTCAAGAAAAGATCCAGAAGCAGGCGTCATTCGTGCAATGGGCTTGGAAAATATCTCGCGGTTAAGACAAAGGGCCGGTTCCAGCTCCGACGGCTTCGCAAAAAATAACCAATGGATACTCGTGCGGCCAATAACGAGATTCAAAATTGAATGTCTTCCCTGGTAAGAAACAGTCCAATCTTCGCTTCGCTTGATGTCCAGAAATCGGAGCTCGTCGCCAACCGCTCGTGAAACTGCCTCCAAAAAGTCATTCCAGACGGCGGGAGGGCAGCCTAGGGAACTTGTGCTTAGGGAAAGATAATCATCGGGGGATATACCGGAGAGGACTAGCCGGGTGGGAAGGATGTCCTTGAGATGACTGACAAAGTTCAGTGGTTGGCTGCGTATCAGGCTGGACCAGCGTTTGTAGACGTGTGTTGGGTTGCCGGCACACTCAGAGCAGGCTGTATGGTCACATAGGGTGCATCTCAGGATAGTTTGTCGTATTGTTGTTTGTCGTTCGCACGTGCAGTATCTTGCGCTGCGTGCGGCCTGCACCTGGAGGCTTATGGTGTCTATGCTGTAGACATGGCCCAGTAGCACGCCGCTCGAAACCAGTGGGTAATCATCTCGTGCAATGGTTTGCTTACGCTTCGATTCAGTCTTCTTCGGAACAGAACCGTTGCCAGGATTAAGAACTTTATGTCCAACAATCAATGCCGAAAGAACCGCAGCCCCGACAACTGTCGAGCTCATAGCGTTTCCTGCGAGGTCTTGCAGTTCACGGTGTCTCTCTCTGGTAAGTAGCAACCTGTCCAACGGGAGGCCTTGGAGGGCAAGTGCTTCAAGGCCGCACAGCGGACCGCCTCGTGTCGTGATGTACGGAATGCCGCAGGGCGTAATACAACCCACGAGTCCGTATGCGCGGGTATCTGTTTCTCGGTCGAGGCCTTGGGATAAGTCGATGCACCTCCTGTGATTCATTAACTATGCTCTACTCAATGAGACAAGGCGGGGTACTCACTCTTTATAATTCATATCATACCCATTTTCCCCAAGCTTCCGCAAAAAGTTCGCATCAATAGTATCCCAAACCCTCTCCGGCAGTGACCTCACATATGTCTGCCACGCAAAATCCGGCATCTGACAAGTCCCATCCTCCTGAGACCTACTAATCGGCCGCCGGTGTCCCAAGTTCTGCTCTAAACGATACCCTTGATGACGGATTTGATATCTCGCCCAGTTAACAGCCGTCTTGGCAGATGACGATGTGATGTATGCTGCCATGTCTTTTTCGATCTGCTCGAGTCGTCGATCATCGCTGTCCATTAGGAACATTCCGGCTGGTGAACTGGCTGGCCGTTTGAAACCCGTGAAGAGAGTGATCCATTGCTCCATGTCGGTTTCTGGGATATCTCGCTCTCCCAAGAGGCCGCGGTCAATGCAGAACATGTATCCCCGCTCACGGGTCTGGGGGAGGTAATAGGCCTTCGTGTCAACGGCCATGTGCACAGCGACATATCCGATCTCGTTCCAATGCTCTTTGATCTCGTCCCAAGGCGCATTCTTGACATTCTCCAAGATCACAATTCTTGGTCTGTATGCAATCGCGTACCGAATAATGCCCCAGAATGTTCCGCCAGACTCGCCCTTTTCGTCTAGGGTTTTGCGGTTGTTGTTTAGGCCCGAAAAGTCGACGCAGGAGAAGCCGGCGATTAAGATATCTGGGTTCTTGGGGACTTTCTCGAGGGAGCCGTATGCGGTTTGTCTGCATCATGTCTCAACAATTGCTCAGATTGCTTAGGGCTGGAAAAAGAACACTCACGCTATTCGATCTTTCAATTCAGCAACATCTCGAAACAGATGCCGAGGATGAAAGTTCCGCTCAATATACGCCTGCTTAAACGGCACAATCTCAGCGCTAAACAGATGCTTGAAATCAAAACACCTCCCAAAATCCTCCCTCAAATCTACAAGCGTCAGTAAATTACCCTCCCCAATCCAATTTTATATTAAAAGATTACTCACTCCTCTGCACCATCTCCAACGCCAACAACGGACTCTCCGTCCCCGAACAAATCGTAACAACCCTCAACGTCCTACCCCCCAAATGCTCCATCACATTCCCAAACCCCAACTCCATCGCCCGCCTCGTCATGTCTTGGTATATATCGCTCAGTTGATGCATGGGCGGAAGGCCTCGCGCTAATAACGTGCGTGGGGACTTTCTCCCGGCATAGGGGAGGGAGCGGACGACTTCAGGGAGATCGCGGGGGAGGCCGTGAGCTGTGGGATCTGGAGGTGGGGGTACTGGGATTTCGAGGTTGGTCGCTGTGGTTTTTGAGGATTGTGGTGATGGGGATGTCGCCGTGGATGTTTGTTTGGAGGGCTTTCGACGCGTCGAGCGGTGTGGGCGTGGAGTGGCCGTGGGTTTCTTTTTTTGTCGTTGAGGGGGCATGATGGTTTATTAGAATGGTTGATTTTGAAGAATGAATAGTCCAATGGATTTCAATATAGAGGGTATTGTAGCGAGGTGAGAAGGCGTGCTGGTAGGGTATGGGGGATCACGTGTGGGAGAGAATGAAGAGTGAGAAAACAAAAGGGAAATGTTTAGAATGGTTAAGCTATATCATGCAGTTGATCAGTGAATGTCTTTGTTTGTCAGGGTTTGCATTCACTTCTGCTAATACTCAGGTCTACTGATTTAGCGGTGACTATAATGAATGAATTGACAGTCTGGAGTATACTACATTCGCTGTCCAATATGACCCAATCCTGAAAATCAACCCCTGACGCCATTGCATTACTTGATTTCGAGTGCCCTTGAAACGATGAAAAGCGAGAACCAAAACCGACTAGATCGACTTGAAGATAGAAAACAGAGAAATTGCAACCGCTACCTCATCGCACCCTGCATTAATTGCTGTCGTAGAAGCATAATCTGGCTCCGCTCCATAGGAGGAAGCGCATCAATAGCCGACTGCGGCATCGTAAGTACCTGCTGCAAGAGCTCCTCTTGCCCTGGCATCGCAGCAGGCTGCGGCGTCGCCTGGGGAACAAAAGGCTGATTCACCATCGGGGGCGTAGGAACTGCACTGAAGGGCTGGAATGCCTGAGCAGGAGGAGCTGCTGCTGCCGGCTGCGCGGCTTGTTCGACAACTGTGCCCAGAGTACCGTAGTCGACGAGATTCATGAGTAAAAGGGCCTGGAAGATGGCGTATGCGAGCTGGGGAGCCTGGCGCAACAATTCCGTCGCTCTTGCCGGGTCGGCCATGACAAGCGATTTCATTTGCGCGAGGACGTCGAGAAGCTGATTAGGAGGGAGGGAGGAGAGCGTCTGAGAGATAGCGTTGGGGCAGTCCAGATGCGGCGGCAGCTCCACACCCGGCGGTAACGGTGGCAGAGGGGCGGATCCCTGCTGAGCGCTGCCCATCTGTATATCTTGTCCCGGTAATTGTGACGGTTGCGAATAGTCCTCTGGCACGGAATCCTTCTCGTTGTTATGCGGCCAGTCCACCCTGATCTTGCGACCCATGATCTCGTAGTCGTTCAGGTTGCGGACGGCTGATGCGGCTGCGTCTGCGTCTGCAAAATCTGCGAATCCATATCCCTTGGGTTTTCCTGTTTCGGGATTCATCATAAGACGGAATTTCGTGACGGTGCCGGCGGAACTTAGGATGTCTTTGACCTGTTCCTCGGTGAGGTCTGGGATTGTTAGTGACTGTACCATGAACTTTGCGAAGCTGGACATACTGTATGGGATATTCCCCAGGAATACACTCTTTCCGCCTCTTTCTGGTGCCATTTTGCGATATAGATGTGCTCAAGAGAGCTTTGCTGATAATAAGAGCAGTGGATTAACGGCGGCAGCGAGTTGGTCAGAGCAATACAAATAGACGATATTCGATGATAGATGAGTCGTTGCATGCAATGCAATCCGTAAACACTCGCGCACCAAAATCCCCGAAGAATAAGGTAAAAGTAAGTCGTTCGTTGTCGAGATTAAAATGCGTCGCGCCTCTGCAAAGGTGAAGCCGGTGTTGCCCCATAGCGGCAGGCGGTGGTGAATAATTATGCTGGCAGTATAGGAAGGCGGTGGATAGCACTTCCGAACCTCAACGTCCTTTTTACAACGGCGGCCGTCATTCCGATTGCGGTACGGCCTTTTCTCATATTCAACCACAACATCGCCATCATGGCTCAAAATCCCAGAGAACAGTGGGAGCGGCTTCAGCTCATCCTAAAACAACGCGGAGCCCGCGGAGGATTTGGTTTCGGCGGTCTCCCTAGCGGCGGGGGTCGCGGAGGGTTGGGTCTGGCGGCAGCTCTTCTAGTCGGTGGTGGAGTATGGGCTCTGTCGAATTCGCTTTTCAACGGTGAGATACCTGTGGATGCGGTATTGCCTATGTGCGAATTTGTTGCTAATTCTGTCTAGTTGATGGTGGTCACCGCGCGATCAAGTACTCGAGGCTAAGTGGTGTGAAGAAGGATATCTACAGTGAAGGTATGGATAATCTGTCGAAACAATGCGTTTTTGTACCGCTCTGACGAGTATCTTCTCTAGGAACGCATCTTCGTATCCCATGGTTCGAAACGCCCATCATCTACGACGTCCGTGCAAAGCCGCGCAATATTGCCTCTCTTACCGGTACCAAGGACCTTCAAATGGTCAACATCACCTGCCGTGTCCTGTCGAGACCGCGAGTGGACGCCCTTCCGCAGATCTACCGGACCCTTGGATCTGACTTTGATGAGCGGGTCCTGCCTTCGATTGTCAATGAAGTGTTGAAGAGCGTTGTCGCCCAGTTCAACGCCAGTCAATTGATCACACAGCGTGAGAATGTCGCAAGATTAGTCCGGGATAATCTCGCCCGCCGAGCTGCCCGTTTCAACATTGCCTTGGATGATGTTTCTTTGACTGTACGCTATTTATTGCTCTGGTTACAACGTTGTGAATGGATTACTAATGCGTTATAGCACCTTACATTCTCGCCTGAATTCACCGCTGCCGTCGAATCGAAGCAGGTCGCCCAGCAAGAGGCTCAGCAGGCTGCTTTCTTGGTCGACAAGGCTCGCCAGGAGAAGCAGGCCTTCATTGTCCGCGCTCAGGGTGAAGCCCGTTCGGCAGAGCTTATCGGAGACGCTATCAAGAAGAACAAGAGTTACATCGAGCTGCGGAAGATCGAGAATGCCC
Source organism: Aspergillus intermedius (assembly GCA_039880815.1). NCBI lineage: Eukaryota > Fungi > Ascomycota > Eurotiomycetes > Eurotiales > Aspergillaceae > Aspergillus > Aspergillus intermedius. The sequence goes on along the minus strand of JBDODA010000001.1, from coordinate 339,546 downwards.
GGAACATTGCCCGTATCTTGCAGGACAACGGCGGCCGCAACAAGCTCTACCTTGACACCCAGGGTCTGGGCTTGAACGTCAATGCGGGTTCGGAGGACACGAAATAAGTTGACTTTTAAAGCGTAAACGAACAAAAAAAAATGTGACGTTATTTGGTTTATGACCCGGCAATCCTCGTTCTTACCGGCGCTTAATGTCGTCCTGGGGTGGGCGAACACAGTGAAATATGGTCTTTGTATAAATAGTTATCTGAAGCATCATGGCAACTGCTTTCTCTTCTCTATGCTCTAATAATCTATTCCATAAATTTGCACAACGGCAGGCGATAGTTGTCCACCACCCAATACGCCCTCTTCACACCACTCCACTCCCCCTCCAGCTTCGGCACCGGAATCTCCTCCCACTCAACATCATACCCAGCCTCAAATAAATCCATCTCAACCACTTTCTGATAAACATCATAACTAATCTGTCTATCCGCCCCCATCCCATTAAAGAACCCCCATCTACCCCCTTCCTCCAAAATACCAATAACCTGCTCACTGAAAAACTCCTTGAAATCCGCATACGACTCCGCAAACGTATCATAGTAAATCGCATCAAACGTCACACCCTCCTGCGCCAGCGCCGGCAAAATCTCACTCCACTTGCCCTCGTGGATTGTAACGCCAGGCTTTTCATGCCACCCCTTGCTCTTCATCTCCGCGAGGACGTCAGGGTGTGCTTCGATGATGTGGTGCGATGAGGGAGATTGTTCCTGAAAGAAGGTATCGATGATGCCCATGCCGTGGCCGATGTTGAGGACGCGGAGGTTCGGAGTGGGAAGGAGGTTTTTGGCGGAGCGAGACATGATGTCGCTTTCCCAGGCCATCATTACGCCGTTTTGGTCGGCGTCGAGGAGGCGGTCGTTTTGAAAGGTTAGGTTGCTGTTGAGGTAGTTTGTGTTTGTCACTTCTGTGTCTGCAACTGCGGTTTCTGTGGCTGCTGCAGTGGTTGCTTCGACGAGTTGGGGGACTTGTTCTTCTGTCACTTCTTCCTCCTTGGCCTCCCCTTCTTGCTGCTCTGGCTGCTCCTCATTGTCCTCTTCATGCTCATCTTCTTCTTCCTCAAACAACGGCTCATACCCATCCAACCGATTCAACAACAACTCGGCGCGCACCCCCGCATCAACGATTGTCTCATAAATCTCCTCCAATCCAAGCCGTCTCGCAAGACACCCGGGCGTCTCATCATTCAAATCCAAATCATTCCAAATAGCACCCTCCTGCAACAAAAACCTAACGGTCTCCAGGCCCGCCTGCTTCACCTTCTCCTGCTCCGCATCCTCCCCACCAGCATTATCCCCATTGGCCTGCGCATCTTTGGATTGTTCAGATTCGTCGTCAGGTTCGCACGCAGCAATCGCAGCATGCAGCGGCGTGAAGCCCGTCTCTGGGTCTTTGACGTTGGCGGGGTTGCCGGTTTGCGCGTTGTCGCGGATTAGGAGGCGGAGTTTAGGGATGTCGTGGTGGGAGGCGACGAGGAGGATTTCTTGGATGTTGAGGTCGACATTGACGTCGATGGTTGGGTCGGTCATTTTGTCGGCTGTACTCCGTACTGTACGAGACGTTACTCTGTAGAGACTGTTAGTGGGGTCGGGGGTATATTTTGGGGTTGCGATTGCGATAGCAATGAGGGTGGTTTACCTGCGATGATTAATTGTTGAGAAATATCTATAAGAGTAATTTAAACAGGCAAGAGTTTAGAGTCCTCTAGATCTGTGGAATTGGAGTCCTGCTGCTCACAGAAGAGGCGATGGTTAAGTATTCCACTTTTTTTTTTTTTTTTTGACTTCCCCGCAGAACTGCCTATCGATAGACTCCGCCGCATACTACGAACTACATATGTATGGGCCAGGACTGGTTCTAGCTATGGAATTTACAAATACTCATTATGGCTATGTTGAGTGCTGTTGCATGGTTCCATTTGCATGGACCAAGTTGTACTCACTAAACCTACATTGCGATGTTGACGTTGACACTACAACAGCCAGATATATATCACTCCACGGCTAATTCAAGATTTTCCTTCAACCTCATCAGATGATATGAGTACAAACTATTATGTATGCTATCAAGTCTATATATATACAATCCCAGTAAAGCAACTCCAAATAAAAACGCCATTTATGCTAGCAAAACCTTCAAAAACCGCTAATGCTTTGAACAAGGTTTTATGCAACATCATCACCTCATCCGATGCGAAGAAAAATCCCGCAAGCCCATCCTACAGTTGAATAAGGTCAACCTCCGAAAAGTCCGGTGGACTGCGGGTGAATATCGTCCGGCATTTACCATCCAGCGCCTGGTACTCGTTACTGATCCAGATGTGCTTGCTGAAGCGTTGCGTGCGGTAGATCTCGTCGTCACTGACGCCCAGGTCGTCTCGCGGGATCCAGATAACGGGGCGTTTGGCCCGGAGGGCATCGTGTTGGAAGGCTCGCTGTGTGAGTTGATCGCGCTCGTCAGGCGTTAGGTCCTCCAGTTCATCTTGGATTCCGGCAAAGAGGGCTTGTGCTTGGCGTTTGTGGTGCGCGAGGGGTCCTTGGTTTTCTATATCCTCGGCCATGTTCTCGCGCATTCGCTGGACGCTTGGCAGGGAGGTGGTTGAGTGGGCACCGAAATACTTAGAACGCTGCCCAGATGACCGGTCCGCCCAGGACGTTTTTCTAGGGCCCAATGGAGGGGGAGCCAATCTGTCGCCTGGTTGCGACGATCCCCGCCGTTCTGAATCGCCCTTGATATTTTTTAGTTCAATATGGTTATCTTCAGATTCCTCGCCCTGACGCTCCAGTTTCGCTGCAGTCTCTCTCCTGTGTTTTTTCTCCTCTTCTTCCTCGTCGGAGTCGTCGGAGTCATCCAAGCCCAATCGAGCCCGCTGAGCACGGCTAAACTCTTCATCCCGTTGAACTGCGTCATCCTCCAACGTAATAGGCAGATACCGAATCAAAGGACTGAAGGCCTCGTTTAGCAAGAATTGATATCCGACTGTAAGAATCAAAACTACAATCATGCAAATGGCCTGTCCCTCACAGGCAACCGCGCCGTCGACATCACGGACCAGGAAGAACAATCCAATCAAACTGAGCTCCATCACGTAGAGACCCGTAAAAAGCTGGTTGATGGCTTTGGGAAAGAGTAAACCGCCGGTGTCGAAGCGGAATTTCGTGACATATAGCGTATTGTACCGGTAGACGAACCAGAAGAGACCAAACGTGATCACGTTGAAGACCAAGATCAGAGGAGCAATAACACAATAAATCAAGCCTGTTCATCATAACAGTTAGCGATCATCGCGCTCAATACTACTAGGGAATAAACATACCAATAGATGCAAGCGTCGTATACACCGGGAAGAAAGTTCCCCATTGCATTTGATTCAAATTCGTCGTTCGTGCCCACTTTGTCCTGGCGGTCGTGTCCAGTATCGGCGCGAGAATAAACCAACTCACCAGACCAAAAATCTGGACCAGCGCTCCGGCACTCACTGACAAAGCTTGCAGAATCATGTAGGAGAAGAAATAGTTGCTCGACGAGGGAATGTTTTGCGCAAGCAACTCTGGCCAACTGGTAACATCCGTGACATGGTTGATAATAGTCGAGAAACTCGAAGAGATGGCGACAACGAGGAACAGTTGTACGAATAGAAACGCAAAGAAATAGTTCTGCACGGTAAGCTCAACAGCCATACCCGTGTGTAGCCCTTGCGTTTTCGAGAGGAAGCGCAGAATAAGAGGCAGCACGGCCATCAGAATGGCCAAAAACAGTGGAGGCAGAATACCCTGGATGGCAGAAATAAACCAGTCTGGCATTGTGTTGATCCACTCAAGCCAAGGAAACGTCTCTTCCAGGTACGTCAACTGAGACAACAGACCAGTGAAAGCCACGGGGAAGGCCCATCCAACAACCATGCCACAGACCAGGGCAAGAATACCAAAGGTCCGCAGGTACCGTTCCCACCACTTAATGGACATGTTGTCCCAGATCACATCGTCGGGGGAAATCTCAACAATACGAGGAGCCATCTGTTTCGGAACGTGGTGACTGACTGCCTGACATGCCATGTGCGCAGCGACCTGGTGGTTGAACTGAATGAATGCAGAATTCATCAGGGGAAACTTCTCGGGATGCTGCTGGTCGATTTCGATCTCCAAATTCAACCGAGCCACTTCTTTCCGGCAATGATCGATAGTATCAACTTTCTTTCCAATAAGCCAAAGGGAGGGCATCCAACTCCAGCCAAAAATGGGCAGGCGCATCGTCTCGCGATCCTTTTGTTTGATATACTTTTTCCACACAGGCTCTCCAAATTCTTCGTTGTCAAAGCCCTCATTATACGCAAGCGGGTACTCTTGTCCTTCTTCGGTATCACCTTCTTTATGGGCACTCCCTTTTCTGCATTTAACCTTTTCATCATTGTGTGCACTAGCTCGGTCTGAGCGTAAACTTTCTGCATTTCCAGTGGGAGACTCGGGACCTGTCAAGGGATACTCATCAGGCTCCGTCTTGTTGCTCACTTTTGAATTACCAGATCCCCGGCTTCTCCAAAAAGGCCTTTTCGGTTTGGGGCCAGGTTCAGTAGTAACCGTGACGTTGGAATTTCCACCACCTGTTTCGTTGGTGTAGGCTCTGTCGACATCTGATTCTTCATGACGGTTCTCGTGGCTTGCACGGGAATGATCGTCTGTACTGACTTGGTCAAGAGCGGCTTCATTGCCCTCCGGAACGGGGTCGACAGTTGGGGCGGATGTTCCGCTTTCCGCGGGCTCAGCCTTTCTGAGACTACCGAATACCGATTTCCCCAGCTTACCGACACCGTGTCCGACTGCCTCTGCCGCGTACATCGCAGGATCTAACGGATTGTAGCGTTTCCGTTCTCTGGAAGCCGGGCGGTGCAAGATTTGGTTCAAAGTGTGCGCTTGATGCGGGTTACCGGAGCTGATTCCAGCACCCATAGCGAACTGAGATGCATGGTTATCGGTGGCCGCCTTTTCCTCGTTGCCTACAGCTTTGGCGCTTTTCCCTTCCTTCTTCGCCTCCGCTTTCGCCCGCTTGATCTGCGCTTTCTTGCAGTTGATGATCAAGTTTGTCTCCGCAGTCTCAAGCTTCAGGGCCAGCGCATCCCGTTCTTTGACCTTCTCGTTGAGGTCGTCGAAATTCCGGTTAATCCAAACATTGCGAATACCACCGGGGAAAACATCGTATAGTCCGTCCAAAGCCTCCACGCTGAGCCAACGTTCCGGAATAGCGGTCACCAGGACAGTTGTTGCGGATGCTCGTAAGCGATGCTGGGGCGAGGTCAGGTAAGCCTGTCGGAGACGGATGTAGCCCCTGAGTTCATCATAAAACACAGCACAGACATATAAAACCACAATGATTGCCATCACCAAATGCCCCCAATATCGGTGCACATGTTCCGGAGCGACATTTCCCCACGCCAGCTGATCCAGACCAGTGACGTTCCAGTGGCCGCCCGCCGTTCCATTCTTGAAATTCTGGTCTTTACCATCCGCCTTGTTCAACGGGAGAAGCACCGGCAATATCAGGATTGCCAGAGGAACGAAGATCTTCAGAAGCATGCGCAGGTATCGTAAGAAGAAGTAGGCGTCCAGCCCGCATTTCTGGATGAACTCGGTACTCGAGGTGCGGAAAACGGGAACGATCCAACGGAGCAGACCGGGCGGGGACGGTTCGGTACGTTCTCTATCGGGAACGAGGTACGTTCGGGGTTGGCTATGAAGCAATTGGAGTTCTATCAGCCATGGTTCCGCAAAAATCCCAAGAATGATTGGCCCGTCACTCACTATATGCGGGTCAACTTCCCCTTGAGAAGCATAAAGAGCAAGAATTCGACTGCGAAAACGACAATGGCTGTGGTCAATGAAGCCAGAAAAGTCGAGATCGGAACACCTTCATTTTTCTGGCCGGTGCCGCCAGCATGCTCCAGGGCCGTTCCCAAATCGGGGGCAGCCATCTTGGCTAACCCCGGCCGTTCAACGGTTATGAGGAATGGGAGAAAAAGTGGGATAAAGTCGCTGGGCGCAAGGCGCTATGCAGTTAATTTAGTAAGGAGAGAGAAGGACAATTATAAAGTATTAAGTAGATGAAAAAGTCGAACAACACATGTCACGGGGGTCCCAGACCAGCCAGACCACCAACGAGTTCAAAGGAGACAATCGTCATATAAAGAACCGCATCACTGGTCCATTCACTGCATAAAAGAGACTGCGTTGAACAATGAGAGCACTATGGAAGGCGAAATGGACACATAGAAGGAGAAAAAAAGAAAGGTGAGGGAGGAGAGTCAAAAATAATAATACAGCTATGACAAGCACGTCGCGCCCGGCCTTACCGTATTGGGAATAGCAGACTGGAAATTTCGAGGCGCCCAACGAACAGGGAACTGAGCGCTGTATCGGGAATTACACGATACGTTCGATCCAGGGGCTACAATAGGTGGGATGGATTGGATGTTGTAAGATATACGGTAACAGTGCCTGAAGATAGGAAAAAATACCCTGTACAGTCGATCGATGACATCAGGGCGCCTGGTGAAACATCTGGGCGTTGTAACTTCCAACTTTTACTTCCCCTGGCGGCTGTGAGGAGATGTTTGTATGTAGTGGGCTTTGTATGGGCACCTAATCTATAGTAACCTACTATCATTCTGTCAATAACGACAAATAAAAGAGGAACAAATAGCTACATACATAGAAAGAGAGATACGAGTATGATAAGTGGCGTTGTCGTTTCAGGAGTTCTTCAGGGCATTCACGGATGCCTGCTGATTTCCCCACATGGCGATCTCGTATGTGGCTAGTGATATCTTCTATTATATCGGAATATGTGATCCTTGTGGCCAGCCTTGCTCTTGTGGTGTAGAGGTTAGCATCTGGGATTTTGATATACATATCAAGATCTTCCCGTGACCCCGGTTCGAATCCGGGCAGGAGCTCTTTTTTTTTTTTTCTATTTTTTTGTTTATAGGCCCTGTTTACTATTTTGATATTCTTTTCTTGTGGTCAATCAAACTGGAGTATCGCTCTGTACAGTACTTGAAACAATTAGTGTGGTGGTGTAGCATTGTCGTCTGGCGCTGCTACGCGGGACTCCGTACAAAGAGAATGAGGAGCGAAAGAGACTGGAGGGAAAGGAAAGCAGAAAGACAGGCTAATTTTGTCTGATCTTAAAGCAATAGTCCGTTCAGATGGTCAAGGAGCCCTGCCGTCTATGGTGTCTACGGAGTATTGCAAGGTCTTCGCTGGTGTCCTAGTCGGAGCGCTAGTTTTTCAGGGTTGATAATAATATTTACTATCCATTACGGTATCCCGATTCCAAGGAAAATGGAGAGGGGAATGTCTCGCCAATAGTTTTTTTTTTTTTTTTTTTGAAGTGGCAAATATGGAACAGACTGCTTGGTTCAAGCGATGATATATCCATGCCGACTTGCACCATTTCACCCTAATTTCGGACCAATGAGGCAACCCGTAAATATACCTATGCGCATTCCAACCATGCAGGATCAAACTGTACATTTCAGCTGACGATATACTGACCGCAATATTATAGGATATTATGTGCTGCCTTTCGGCTGCGTGACATGAAAGAACCAAGCCATGCGGCGCAATAACAGTGGCTACAGATAGGACCCATGTACATACTGAACCTGTTGGAATTGTAATCATTCGCGATGGACGTTAGCAAGGATATATATTCCTTTATTCAATGACGAATTATCTGACAAAAAGTAAAAGTAGATCCGGGTACCATTTTGCTAAGTGACTTCGTCATAAATCGCTATAGGGGAACTCGTAGAATAAGTCGCTTCTATGGTGTAGAGGTTAGCATCTGGGATTTTGATAACTTTATCGGAATCTTCCCGTGACCCCGGTTCGAATCCGGGTAGGAGCTAATTGTTTTTTTTTTTTTTTACTCGACTTTTGTCTATCTCTTTTCTTTTGTTTTTGAATTCAATTCTTCACTTTTCTTTGCCCCAGCTATCAAGTGCGTACATAATCTTTAGATCAAACGACAGTTTGGTGTGGCGACCACTAAGAATGACCTACGCTAGTCCGTTAAAGGAAATATTGATTTCAACGCGCTACCTGAAAATGGCAATCACTCAACGCGTCCCTCGCGTAGCAACGCGTCGGGCGAGTCCACCCAAAAGAATTCGAACGACGTATCCACCGCAACAGCCAACTTTACCACCACCACCGCCACCACAACACCCTCCACTACCATCACCGCGCTGCCATTGTGGTCGGTCTTTTGAATTACTTAGTGGACAGCAATTCATTCCGACCGGCCTCGTATTATCACCATGTCGTCCCCAGCGTCTCGCCGGACCCATCAATCGAGGGGCTCGGTCACTGCCTCCCCTGCCCGCTCGACACGGTCTCGCCAGCAACAGGAGCAAACCACCCCGCGAGCGTCGAGACGCCTAAGAGAAGAACCAGCAATTCCGGCGTCGTCTCCCATTTTCTTCCAATCCTCCCCGTCCAGAGGGAATGATGACGGCGCCGAGACACCAGACGTTAGTATGGATGAACCTGGTGATGCGACACCCCGAGGAAACGCATCAAACATACGAGGTATGTGTCTACCCCACCGTTTAATCGACTGCAGCGACAAGGGCTCACAAATATACCAGATTCCTCCCCGATCAATTACATGGCCAGTTCGAGCCCAACACGCGCTCAATCACGCGGCCTGCACTCCGACGCCAGCAGTGGACTTTTCGTTTCTTCAAGATCCAATCGTGGCATCACATCGCGCCGCAATGATTTGAATTCTGGCGGGGTCAGTTCTACCCCAAGCCGTCGGCGGAGACTGTTTGTCGATAGTAATGGAATGCCTGTTCCTGATGGAGAGCCTCAATCCGATGCGACTTTCTCGAACATTAACCCCGGTACCTCGGAGGCCGATGTCCTCGGCGGCGATTCAACCCGGATTATTTGGGGCACAAATATCGCACTCCAAGATTCCATTAACGCCTTCAAGAACTTCCTCTACAACTATGCCACCAAGTACCGTCTGTGGGCAGAGGGTGCGACAGAGGATGAGACCCGTATAATGGGGGATGCCGCAGAGGAGCGGGAATACATCAGCATGCTGAATACCATGCGTCAATTGGGTGTCACCAGTCTCAACCTGGATGCTAAGAACCTCAAGGCATATCCGTCAACGTTAAAGCTATGGCATCAGCTTCATTCCTACCCGCAAGAAATCATTCCCCTGATGGATCAGGGTGTCAAGGATGTGATGGTCGAGTTAGCCGGGAGGGAAATGAACCAGCTGCGAGCCCGCAACCGCCCTCAAGCCCATGCAAGAGACGCGGGCTCCGACGCTCTGCTACAGCCAGAGATCCCTGACCTCGTCGCAGAAGTTGAGACCAAGATTTACAAAGTTTTGCCGTTTGGACTCGATTCCACGGTGAACATGAGAGAGCTTGACCCAGCGGGTTTGTTAATCCCATTCTAGCATTATCTGTGACTTTGGCTGACATGTTTATAGATATGGACAAGCTGGTGAGCATCAAGGGCTTGGTCATCCGAACGACCCCTATCATTCCGGATATGAAAGAAGGTAAGTCTAGAACATGTTACATTGAAGAGAGAATACAGAATCACTGACTCCCAATCAGCATTCTTCCGCTGCCAGATCTGTAACCACGGTGCTCAAGTCGACATTGACCGTGGCAAGATTGCTGAGCCCACCATTTGCCCACGCCAGGTCTGCCAGGCGAGAAACTCGATGCAGATCATCCACAACCGGTGTTCCTTTGCCGACAAACAGGTTATCAAACTGCAGGAGACTCCCGACAACGTCCCTGACGGTCAAACTCCTCACTCAGTCTCGCTGTGCGTGTACGACGAATTGGTGGACATTTGCAAGGCTGGTGATCGTGTGGAAGTGACTGGTATTTTCCGATGCAACCCCGTGCGGGTGAACCCGCGCCAGCGCACACAGAGAGCACTGTTCAAGACGTATATCGATGTACTACACGTTCAAAAGACGGACCGCAAGAAGCTTGGTATCGATGTGTCGACCGTCGAGGAGGAATTGCAGGATCAGGCTGCTGGTGATTCCGAACAGACACGCAAGATTACTGCAGAAGAGGAAGAGAAGATCCGGCGTACTGCCTCGCGGCCTGACATCTATGAGCTTCTCTCTCGTTCGCTAGCGCCGAGTATCTACGAAATGGATGATGTGAAGAAGGGTATCCTCCTCCAGATGTTCGGAGGCACCAACAAAACTTTCCAAAAGGGAGGTAACCCGCGGTATCGTGGTGATATTAACATTCTTCTGTGCGGTGACCCGTCGACATCCAAGTCGCAACTTCTCCGATATGTCCACAAGATCGCCCCTCGTGGTGTCTACACTAGTGGTAAGGGTTCTTCGGCAGTCGGTCTGACAGCTTATGTGACCCGTGACCCGGAAACCCGCCAGATGGTTCTTGAGTCTGGTGCCTTGGTCCTTTCGGACGGTGGTGTTTGCTGTATTGATGAGTTCGACAAGATGAACGAGTCTACGCGGTCTGTTCTCCACGAAGTCATGGAACAGCAGACTGTCTCCATTGCCAAGGCAGGTATCATCACGACCCTGAATGCGCGAACCAGTATCCTGGCCTCTGCCAACCCCATTGGCAGTAAATACAACCCCAACATTCCTGTTCCACAGAACATCGACCTGCCTCCGACTTTGCTGTCCCGTTTTGACCTGGTGTATCTCGTGCTGGACCGTGTTGATGAGCAAGAGGACCGCCGTTTGGCGAAGCACTTGGTCAACATGTACTTGGAGGATAAACCAGACAACGCAAGTGATGAGGAGATCCTGGTAAGTACTATTCCACATGCAAATCTACAGAATGATGTTAACATGTACCCCCAGCCCATTGAGTTCTTGACGGCCTACATCACTTACGCCAGAAACAAGGTGCACCCCGTCCTTACGCCAGCGGCAGGCCGGGTGCTCTCAGACGCCTACGTGAGCATGCGCAAGCTGGGCGACGATATCCGCACATCAGACCGCCGTATCACCGCAACGACCCGCCAGCTAGAATCCATGATCCGTCTGGCAGAAGCCCATGCCCGTATGCGTTTGTCCGAAGAGGTGACTGCCGACGACGTGGAAGAAGCTGTGCGTCTGATCCGCTCGGCTATCAAGCAGTCGGCCACCGACCAGCGCACCGGTCTCATCGACATGGGTCTGCTGACTGAAGGCACGAGTGCCAGTGAGCGTCGCCAGCGCGATGCCCTGAAGCGCGGTCTGCTCTCTGTGGTAGATGATCTCAGTAGCGGGAGTGGCTCTGCCAGGTGGGCGGAGGCGTACAAGGTCCTCAGTGACCAGAGCAGTGTCCCGGTGGATGGCGGCGAATTTGCGGATGCTGTGCGAGCACTGGAAACCGAGGGCGTTTTGAGTGTTGTTGGAGACGGTGCGCGGCGCAGCATCCGTCGTGTTGGCGGAGGACGGCTGCCTTAGTCACCTCAGAGTTAGGAGATTGGAATGATGCGACCACGATCTTATGCATTACAATAATATCCAGATGATGGTTTGAAGATGTTCTATTTTGTTTTACCAATGATATGGATATGGATATGTATAGAGTGCCTGCCAGATTAGTTACCCGGTGTGCTGGAGTTGGTGGGAATAAGTTAAATACTAGCAATGAGCTTCGTAATGGTACCCTTGTCACATCCTTGCATTCATTAATTTGCCGTAGTCTAATTTAGCTTATCGTGCGTAAAAGTTCCAGAGACGCCGTATACTGTAGAGCTCGGAGTATTCCCGACAGGCTAGCAGAGTGAATCCGGCCGGCTTGCCGGATTCACGGTCATGTCCTGATCGGGAATAGTGTTTTCCACCGGCGATGAGCACGTGCCGCTGTGAGTGGCCGGTATTGATAGCAGTGGACAGGCTGATTGGGACCCCTGTCTGGGCACCGAGTCGTAGCTCAATTCCTCTGAATGAGATACTTGGCTTGTAGGGATTTTTTCCATGGATAGTTGAGGTAATAGAGAATGAAGAGTGAGAATAAGAAAACAGAATACACAGAAAAGACGTTAGGTGACAGGTCAGGTGACATTATTAGTGCATATCGAAAGAATCCGTCGATCCGCGGTTGCGCTAACCTCATCCGGAAGGCAGCTACTCCAGATCACATGGTCTGGACGTAGCCTCTCCTCTTCTGCCGTCATCTGTCTTCTTTTTTCTGACTCTGGCTTTGACGAGGATTATGGTATAGGAACGGCATGCTCATTGTATAAACCTATTGTCTCCTTTGATTTCTATTGTCTATTCTGTTTATTCTGTTATCCCTTCCTCTCCTTCCAGCCGGGCTATCGTCATCAACCGGTTAGCCCATCATGCGGTAAGTCATTCCATCCAGCATTCTTAACCATGCTCAATTGACCTTTCCCAACCGTTTACTTGTACTTCAGTTTCGGAGAACACCTCCGCTCGTCCATGATACAAGAGTACTACTGGTACTACATCGCCTACGACGAATTGAAAAAAGCCCTCAAGACCGACTTCGTCCAGGAACCCACCCCCGAAAACACAAAACCAGACCGCAAAGCATGGACCGAAGATGATGAGCAGCGTTTCGTCTCCCTGCTCGAGAACGATCTCGACAAGGTTTTCAACTTCCAAGGTATCAAGAGTAAGGAGATTGTTCGGCGCATTCAGGCCAGCGAAAAGGACGTGAACGATGTCATCTCGAGGCTGGAAAGTAATCGGAATCCGTCTGGAGCCCGTCGCTCGAGTGTCCGGTCTGTGACGCGTCCGCCTCCGTCCGATGAGGATTTCTTGTTCCTGGAGCAGGTCTTGAGTGACATCATCGCTGATGTTCATGATCTGGCTAAATTTACCCAGTTGAATTACACTGGGTTCCAGAAAATCATCAAGAAGCATGATGTACGCTTACCTCTGCTCTTTCGTTCTTTTCTTTCGCCAGCTTTTTTTTTTTTTTTTTGTTCTGTCGCGTCTCAGCCCAACTGGTGTCCGTGCGCTAACTTGGCCAGAAACAAACCGGCTGGCATCTGAGACCCGTCTTCGCCGCACGCCTTAACGCTAAGCCTTTCTTCAAAGATAATTATGATGCCTTCGTTGTGAAGCTCTCCAGGCTTTATGATTTGGTTCGGACCAAGGGAAACCCGGTCAAGGGAGATGCCGCCGCCGGAGGATCTCAACAGAACTTCGTCCGCCAAACCACGAAATATTGGGTCCACCCTGATAACATCACAGAATTGAAATTGATTATTCTCAAGGTACGCAAATACACTTCTTTCAACTCAACACAAAAATGGTTTCGAGCTGACTCAATTCTCTATCCAGCACCTCCCCGTTCTCGTTTTCAACCCCAGCAAAGAATTCGAAGAAAAGGATACCGCGATCTCGTCCATATACTATGACAACACCGATACTTGGGAGCTATACCAGGGTCGTCTGAAGAAGACGGAAGGAGCTGAGGCGATCCGGTTACGTTGGTATGGAGGCATGGAGAGCGATCAGATTTTCGTCGAACGGAAGACACACCGCGAAGACTGGACTGGCGAGAAATCAGTCAAGGCGCGTTTCGCTCTCAAAGAGAAGCATGTCAATGCCTTCCTTGAGGGTCGTATGACCGTGGATGCCGTCTTTGATAAGATGCGCAAGGAAGGGAATAAGAGCGAAGAGGAGATTGCCGACCTGGAGCAATTGGCCCGAGAGATCCAGTATCGCGTTATCACAAGAAGACTCGTACCAGTCACCCGGTCTTTCTACCATCGAACGGCTTTCCAGCTCCCTGGCGATGCTCGCGTTCGTATCTCGCTCGATACCGAGTTGACCATGACCCGGGAAGACAATATTGGACGTCGACGTGCAGGAAACAACTGGCGTCGCATGGACATCGGTGTCGACTATCCATTCAAGCAGCTCCCTCCTGAGGACGTTGAACGATTCCCTTATGCCGTGTTGGAAGTAAAACTCCAAACCCAAGCCGGACAGGAGCCCCCTCAATGGATTAGGGACCTGACTGCCAGCCATCTGGTGGAAGCTGTTCCTAAATACAGTAAATTCATTCATGGAACGGCCATCCTCTTTCCCGACCACATCAATCTCTTGCCGTTCTGGATGCCGCAGATGGATGTCGATATTCGGAAACCCGCAACACGCCGCTTTGGTATCCAGCGGCCATTGGCAAGTACATCAATGTCTGGCAATGACGAAACTCAGGAAGATGACGAGTCGGACGATGACTTGGGTGAAGCACAGGAAAGCGACAGGCGCAGACTGGAAGATCAAGCTGACGGAGGTGATGGACTTGGATTCTTCGCTGACACCGATGGAAATGCGCTTGATATTGAGGAACGTGTCGCTGCACAGCCGCTACCTGGTGACGAGGATTATCCACTGTACGACTCAGATGACGATTTCATGGACTCAGATGAGCTGGAAGAAGCGAGAAGAGTAGGGGGAAGATATTATTACCAGAAGCTGCTCCAGTACTACGCTGAACGAGCTGGAAACGCAGTGGTAAGCGGCCTCAAGGCCATCATTCCGCGGCCGACACCGACAAATATGCCTCCTCCCGAGCAGCGTGGAATCATGGTTCTTGGAGATCAACGGACGGTGAAAAGGTTCGAGGCACCCAAGGGTAAACGTATCCACGTGCCTGTTCGTGTCGAACCCAAGGTCTATTTTGCTGCAGAGCGGACATTCCTGTCATGGCTCGAATTCTCGATTATCCTGGGCACCATTTCGGCAACCCTTCTCAACTTTGGCCAGGACTACATCACCCTGTCCTCGTCCTGGGCATTCACCATCCTAGCCGCTCTGGCTCTCTTGTACAGTCTCGTGCTATATATCTGGCGTGTGGACAAAATTCGCAAGCGCCGCGACGTCAAGCGTGTATACTATGAAAAATGGGGCCCTACGGTTCTGGGCGTCGGTCTTGTATTGGCGGTCCTGATGAACTTTGCGTTGCGCGTTCGACAGGGAGGATTCACGGCACCGGATCGTGATTTCGGAAAGGGGGGATATGGTCGGGTAGGGGACGAGTTATGATTTGTCTTTCTTGGGCTGAATATAGATTTTTTTCAACAATATATATGTTTCAACGATGCAGGGACATTGGTGCCTTATTTATCAGGAATCAAATCAGAGCTGAGATCTAAATCGGATGTGGCTACTTGAATAGCTGCTGATCACCCGTCCACTTCGTCTCTCTGCGCATTCCTTCCAATATTGGCTTATGGTTGGCCATGCGACACTCCACCATCAGCAATAGAAATTGGCGATGCAGCGCATAAACATCCATTGTTCAGCTGAACAGATTCATTGCATGTCGAATTGTACTCGGTGAAATTTCCATGGCGAACCTATATAAACTCGTGACTATCCCTGAGATATGCATAGTAAATAATACGAGTGCATTTGGTTTAAGCAGGTTTTAACAATGTCTTTGTGTAGAGAAACAACCACAACCGTGAAACATCAAACTCATACTTACCACGCAAACCTCCACACCTATTGTTAGATGTACTTGTACTTACACAGCATAGGATGCGTGCACCGGTTAAACACCACCCAGACGGGCTTCAACGCCCAAGAAAAGCGCGAACTCCGTCGCCAGTCACTAGGAAAAGCCGACGTACCACAAATGAAAGAGTGATTATCCCTTGTCGGATATACTGTATGTTTCTCGGCCCCTTTCAGCAAAACGAAGCATACCAAATCCTTCCTAACCACAATAGACCTCTATCCAGCCGGCTCAACGTCGTCCACGTCGCCGGAACAAAAAGGCAAACACTCCACCTGCGCCTTGGTAAACTCGATCTTCACCCGCTACTACTCGTCCATCAGTCTCCCGCGCAAAATCGGTGTTGGGGGCGAGAATGACTCGACTAATGTTTTGAGAAGCCTGCTGTGACTGGTATCACGACGTTGGGTATTGACCATGTGAATGTGCTGGGTGATACGATTGATAGTATCGTGTGACATAAGAGCGGGATATTTAAGGAGGAGTGTCCGGCTTTTATGGGGGACCAGTAGCCCGAGGCTGTAGAGATTCTTAAACGGAGAGCCGTGGAGAGAGGCACTAGGGCGCCTAGCAAGGTTGGGGTGTGTTCTGCGCTACGACAGCAAGACGTGGACATCCAGCCCGTGGAGTACCAGAGAAAGAACGCCTCGTTGGCTATTGCACTTTCACATATTGCCCAGGAGAAAATGGTAATTGCAACTGATATTGACCAGCAGGAAAGCCTTCTAGTAGAGTTTGCCCAAAGCTTGGAAAGTGTGGCTTGACGAGGTAGGTGCAAGTCATTCAGAAGTAAGCAGCAACACTAGCGTCTGGGCGGCGCACACACAGAGGTAAGTCTTGAAGTGGCGTCGTCACAGTTTGGGAAGACATCGCAAGAACAACAGAGACCTATTTCCTATCCTGGTTTTCAACCAACACTCGAAGAGAAGGATGCTTAGAACTATCCACCAGACTTTATACGGCCGCTTCAGTAGAAGGAGTAGAAGGGAGGCGACGAGGAAAACTTGAACTGTTGGAATACAGATCTTTACACCTGCGGTCGCAAGATGTTCAGTGCGCCGCCAACCAAATGCAAGCTTCCCGTCACAAAAACCTGTACTCCGCCTTGTTCAGCACCTATCTTTTTGGCAAGCTCTATCGCCTCTTCAATACTCGACTCGCTTGAAACTGTAGCCTGAGGGTCACGTTCCTTCCACAGGGTGGAGTAAATAGCGCGGAGGTCTGGAAATGGTGTCTCAGGAATCTTGAGAGTTTTGTCTGTCATTGCAATAAACGCGTCAGCTATGTTTACCTTTAGCATCAATCGATATCACTTGCCTATCCTGGTGGAACCGTCTTTCCTTTCTTGATACGTAGTGAAAATGACGTGCTCCGGCTTTGTATTATTTTCGAACAAAGCATGCGCCAAGCACTTCAGCAGAGCCTCTCCGTCTCGCTCCTCTGAGAAATGGCTGAAAATCAAGACACGAGGTCTAGGCCGCGTGTGAATTAGTCAACTAGCGTAGACTTTCGAGTAGACATTTACCTTTTTGCGCCCGATGTACTAGAGAGTCTCGAAAACCATGCCGCGGCGTGCTCGAGGCTTAATGTATTATGCGCACCGTCCAGGATCCATCGATCATCCCCATGATCTATGACTTCGAACCTTCCGATCCACGAGAAATTCTCGATTGCTCGAGAAATGTCATCGATATCCAAGGTGTGATTAGGTGCCTTGGCCTGCAAGAAAGTTTTGGCCAGGTTCAAGGCTAACGAGCAGTTCAACCGTTGTACCGAAGTACCCAACACTCGGTCATTAGAAGGTAATGAATTGTCACCCGAGATGAAAGTTAGAGTAGTTCGCTTTTCAGCAGCACGTTTAGCCATAACTTCAGCAGGGCCAGAGTCTTGGGAAACTGATAACGCAGGTGATCCGGACTTGAAAATCCCTGCTTTATGCCAAGCAATGTTTTCAATCGTCGGGCCTAGTTGAGTGATATGATCCATTCCAAGAGATGTGATACCAGTAACAACGGGATTCTGCATGACGTTTGTGGCACAATACTCTCCACCATGATGTGTTTCAAAGATAGCCGCCTGAACATTTTCCCGAATGAATGTATGGAAAGCCAAAAGCGCTAGAAATTGCAGGTAACGGGGTTGGTTTGTGGTCCCTGGGTTCTGATCCCTTCCAGGAGTCATGAGACATTCCCACACTTCAAAGAAGTACCGTGTGAAGAGTTCTTCTGTAATTGGTTTACCATCAATTTGAATCCTCTCTCGGATACATTGCAGATCCGGAGAGGTATATAGTCCGATCCTCTTCGGGAATCCTGTCCTCAAACCATGCTCATGAAGAAAGGAGCGTGTAAAAGCACAGGTACTTCCCTTTCCTTTTGTTCCAGCAACATGGATTATGTTCAGATTGTCAACATCGCGACCCTAATGTTGTGAGACAAACAACGGCACCATGGGATACAAAAAGGATATTCATACCGCATGTCCCAAAGCCCGCAGCCACTCATCCATTCCGACCAAACTGGGCACGCCTCTCACAGATTGAGTGGCACTAGGAGTTAGACCATCGAGTTGGGCAGGGGTTGTCGGTCGAGCCTTCCTCCTCCGAGTTTGCAGGAGCCTGAGGGCGTTCTGCGTGCTATTAGCTGCTGTGCTAGATATTCCGACGTATATAAAAAATGAAAAAGATATATATGTACCTCATAGCTATGCTTCATCTTGGTCCTTTGTGAAAGCATGTTGTTTGAACAGAGATCAGCAGGGAAAATAGCTTGAGTGGCTATTTTGACACGTGACTTCAAACCCTCCTGGAACCCCGCCCGTCTGCAAAATATGGGGTGGACTGCGGGTCTTCACTATTGATTTAGGGCATGGCAAATCCCTCTTTCCTAGCTAAGACTGCTGTCAACATATGCGATGCTCGTCGCATACTGGTAACTATTTGGCTGAAAAATATGATTTATGAGGCTTTGAACTTATAAATAATTCGAAAATCTTAGAATATGAGCCTTTATATACATAAGGAAAACGATGATGCATACTGATTTGAAAGTCCCTACGGCATCTAGTACATACCGAATCTTGCTTGGCTTCTGACTACGCGCAACGGTTTTTTTTTTTTTTTTTTTGGTCCTCCTGTTTGCTAGACAAAAATAAATGTTCTTATTCCCCTTTCCAGACTTGGTAGAGCGTCAGCAATGAAATCATGCCATTCTGAGTTGAACAATGGGATCCAGAATGTGCGAGATTCCGACACCAAATTTTTTTCTCGCCTCTTCAAGCACATTCGTACTTTCTATTTCTGGCCCTTCATAATAATGCGTGGGCAATGGAACATCGCACGACTCCGGCATTAAAGCCCCCACTCATCAACTTTAGACGGTCCAACGATGATAATGCATGCCTTCAACGTACCAGGGCTTCCTCCCAGCAACATCTTTTGTGTGATACTCTTGCAAAGGAGACCAAGATACGGAATATGCTAGCATCTGAAGTGTATTCTGGTCCACCAGAAGACATGGTCGCGAGTTGAAGATCTTTCAGAAGTCCTTCTGTTTCAGTGTACATGCCTCGTTGCAGGTAACTATCCGCAAGTGACGTTCGTAGACGCCTACCTGTGGCAATATCCTGTGTCCCCCTTCTCTCATAGTGTTCAAATCTTGAAGCAATAATTGCTCGGCATCGCATGGCTGACCAACTTCGCAATACAAATCGGAGATTCCGGAGATGAGGACGCGGTACCATCCTGTGCCTCAAATAATCGTTAAGGATACTACCTTGAAGTACGCCTTCTAGTAGTTTCAATGTATCATTAAACAGACCCTGGTACCGGAGGACCTTCCCTAAGGGTTATCTCACGTGCCCTTGTAGTTATTTACTAACGCGTAGAGCATTCCGCACCGAGAGGTTTTCCACTCCATAAATCCCTTTCTAGCTTCGGCAAGCTTCCCCCGGCGTACAAGATTCTCAGACAAAGACACAACGAGCTCCCCCCCGGGCCGCGTTGAATCTTGGAGTTTTGTTCTGACTCTTCCAGGTTAGTCATGGCAGCATACTGCAAAAATCTATGCAGGGCGCTTTCAGAATCCTGTGATTTTCCCAATATTCTCATTATTGAACTGTCGCGGTGTGCTAGCCAGACGCTCAGGTAAGGGTCTACACTGCCTTCAAGTAGTTTCTTGGTACGACTGAAAGCTTCAACTTTCCATTTTGCGTTCGAAAATCATGAGGCGGCAAGGAGAGCTGATGCAAGCTCGACCTTGAAGAAGTTTTTCTCTCCATGCTCAAGGCACATGGCGTCATACTCACAGAGAGCGCGACTCAAGTGCGGAAGGAGCAATCTGCCAACTTCGCCGTTTCTGTATGACATATTAGACTTAATCGATATCTAACTAGGCGTGAAGCTTACAATGGTTCAATGTATCGGTTCCTTGGGAAGGCATGGCACACTAACAATAGTGCTTGCCATTGCCACCTTTTGACCTCTGCTGGCGATAGTCGTTGAGTCGCACAGTACTTCACCAGAGGGTGTATAGAAACGTTTCTCAACCCTTCGGATCTTGGTGACAGGATATGAGCGAAAAAAGAAAACAGTTTTTCCACAGCAGAGTCAAATATTAGATCATCTTGAATGACTGATCAAATATTCGTCCACACCCGTCCTCAGCCAGAACATCCATCACTTCCCTATTTTCTATCCACAGTCTCTGAGAGAAGAATCGCAGTGGAGGAGAATCTCGAGGATTGATGCCAGTTCCAGAAACGAGAAAAGGAGAAGGAGGTAGGTAGAATCGGGTGAATCTTGTTCCACTTGCCTGAAGTTGATTTCCCACGCGGTTAAGACCGTTTTCTCAATATTTCCAGCGTGCATTCGAATGCGAAGTAAGTCATTACACGAGTCCATACGACCATAGGGCGTGGGAAACAGTGCTTCCCATTGGCGCAGGTGACCAAGGAGATTTTGAGAATTGAGTTTAGGTGTTAAGGAACAAGAACTAACAAGGCGATGATTGCAGTATGGGGGAGGTTGAACATCCAAGTCCAGTCGCGTAAGGATTCAGATATTGAAGAGAAAGGCAAGAACAGAAAAGTATACGAAAACTTTCAAGACAACAGTGTCATTTTGTCTCCATATCCGCAGTCGATAGTTCATATTTGCTTTTGCCATCGATACTCTAGAAGATGACTATATTTCAAATCTTAGTAGCTTACCATCCTCGTATTTCTTCGATCGTCATGCTTCTTTAGCAGAAGAGAACTTTCATCCATAGTAAATCAAAAATAACACGCTCATCTTCGGCTTTCAGCGAGGCTGTCTGCGCAGTTAGGATAGCGGCGGATGGGCCTCCTGGAGCCGATCACGAACACTAACACCATCCTCATCAAGAACATCGAGGTTAGGATGATATTGGAGAAGAAGCTGCACAGCATCTGCTGAGCCTCCATGGATTGCCTAGTGAACTGGGGATCCTTTTTTATTATACCAGACAAATCCCATTATTGTGCAAGTGGGAACCTCATTGATATCTGCCCCATAGGAAAGAAGAATTTTTATTTTTGGCAAATCGCCCATGATCGCTGCCATGTGCAATGCGCCAGTCTCATTCAGCCTTGCGCCAGCTTGCAAAAGACGCTCGGTCCATTTGACATTGCGGTTCATTCGCACCGCGACGCCCACTGGTGGAAGCATATGGCCCAATGACCATTGTCGACATCGCCATTTTGCAGCGCCTTCAAGTACACAAAAGTGTCGACTCGGGCACCTCTGCTGAAGCACTCTTCCAGCTGCACTGCATTGCCTACGGAGACAGCGTTTTCTGCCTCGTCTTGGACTAGGGGGCCAGATGCCGACATTTTCAAATTGAGGCCAGGAGATTTGGCGGCGAGTGCACGTGTTGATTCGGTCAATCCAAACGACCAAAGTTATGCACTCTTGGTCACGTACCGTATCTGATGTGGAATTGATGAGCGTTCGGAAGATTTGAAAGTCTGATTATTCAAGCATTCAATATGCAAGATAGTTAAGTAACTATAGATTGGGGCTGCTCACTGGAAATCGTGGCTTTCTAAAGGCACAGAATATTAAGCTGCATAACTAGTGGATTCTGCCGGGTTGACAAGGCCCTGGGAATTTAATTGCGAAAAGAGCCCCATACACAAGGAGACACAGTGAGTGGCTTGTTTTCATCCCATGCCGTCATAGTTACAGACAGTAATCTTCATGGACATGAATACTTTGGCCATATCTCGAAGTCAGCTGTAGGAGCGGCAGTGACCAGGGCGTATTTGTGTATCTCAGTATAGAGGGTGAGAGATAGACTTGTAGACTTGGATATAAGACGATATAAGGATAGAGATCGGTTCAGGTATGGCGGTAGATAAGATGTGGAGGTAAGACCCTACTCATTTTACAAAGCCATAAGGCATACGGGATACTGGAAACATTGTTTGAATAATGATATTACAGGGCCCATGGTGTGCGTGAAGGCTCCCATATAGTTCTACAGAACAAAATGCAAACAATAGGAAGTCATCCGTCAAACATGGGACATCTGTGTCCAAAGCCCCAGCCTCCCAATGGCTATAATAGATTTTGAGTAGCTCTGGCATAGGTTTGATATACAGAATGTCCGGAGAGCCGTAATCGCTCAGGATTTTAAATTTATCCATCCAGGTAATGGTTTGATCTTGATCAGGATGGACGACATTGAAGGCATGGGCTTGGTTCTCTGAGGATTGCGAGATGCGCAAGACAGCTGCGCATATATAGTCAACTGGGACAAAGTGGTTACGCTGATGGGGTGGAGCTGGATATGCCCCAAGTCGGATGCAGTTGTACATGTTGAACAAATCTTCGGGCTTGTCAACTCCTGTGCCGCTGTGGCCCATCACAACTCCCGGGCGATAGATGGTTATGGGGAATCTGTTGACAAAGCGTTCCAAACACTGCTCTCTGCAGAAAGCTTGCTTCTTGTATATCCAACGTGCTGCTCAAAGTACTTGGGATCCAGCTTACCCTCTCGTTCTCGGGGCTAGTCGTACCAGTGAGATGAGCCGAGGCGCCGCACGCGACGATACTGGAGAAGTAATTCAAGGGCTTAAGATGCCCGGTATTGGCAAATTCTAGCATGTTGAGGAGTCCAACAATATTGGCATCATGATGAGCAGAGTAAGGAAGGTATAGTTGACGTAGGCCCCAAGGTGAAAGACAACACTAGATGACCGTGCATGATGATTCAAATTCCTCTTTCGACATTCCCAAATTCGGTGGGTGATATTGCCAGGAACCACAGTGATCTTGTCCAGAGCTTCGAGGGGCAGGCCGTATCGGATGAACGTTTCCTCAATTCGCAGTTTTCCTCACAGAGGATCCGTTGTTCGAACCAAGCACGCAACGCTCTTAGCTTGCGGGAGAGCGAGAAGCTCCAAAAGAAAGAATGCCCGGAATATCAATTTTGACATGGTTTAACAACTCATGGGTGGAACCAATAAGCCAGATTAAGCTCGTTGTTGTCGGTTCGTAGCCCTCATCACCTTCTACCAGGCGTCGAGGACACCAGTACCCCTTTCCTTAGAAGTATAGTAGTTGTCCGATTCTGTCCGGCAAGGCGTCCTGCCATATCTGGTTGCGGAGCTCTGCGAGGGGCCTTGAGAAGAGCGGTAATCTAGCTGCTGTTGCCATGGCGTCCGGGGTGCCTAACATATGTAATGTGCGTAATGGAATAATAATAAGATAGAAGAGAGCCCAGAGGGAGATGCCCGATAGTATGAAGAATCTTGTTGAGCATAACACAGTCAGCAAGATAGTGGCCGAGGCTGACTGTTGATTTACAGGAATTGAAGGTGAGTGAGAAGTGCAGCTGAATTGGCTTGTTAAGGCTCGTACCTATATGATCAATCAGCTGACCTGCTCAGTGTGAGAATCATCCGATTGGTGGGGGCAGCAAACGAACCATTGACCAAACTTGGTAGTTGGGTAGGTAACCATTAGCAAGTCTCGGATGTTGTATATCTCTGTCTCTACAAGCTAGGCGAGCATTTATTCTACTTCTCAAAGAATGGTTGATAATATAGTGGACAGTACATATGATTGCTTCGACATGTTCAGGTTCAATTATTGTCAGAATTGTATACAATCACCCACCCTCGCATCGAAACATCTGTAAAATGTACGTTATTAAGGATTATAATTAACAACCTCAACAGTCGTATCATTCAAGCTCACTGCTTGCGCATTCCCTGCCTCCACGCCGGAGTATCGGTTCAACCAACCCAGCACCTGCTGGTGCCAAACGAGGCTGTTCTCGGGATCTTGGACCCTGCTCGTTGTTATTATAACTACCCTACGTAAGCACATAAGTAGGAATAGGCCACATACCAATGGTTCTCATCTGGGAAATTCAGAAAACGACTAGGAATGCCGCGTTCCTGGAGAACGTTAAAAAGCGCCACGCCCTCCGATACGGGGAGACGGTAATCGTGGTCACTGTGGACGACGAGCATGGGAGTGTCCCACTGGAGGATGTGTTCGGGGGCGGAGGGGTCCCAGAGACGGTAGTTGTCGCGGTTGTTCCAGTAGGTGCCGTTGTTCTGTATTGCGTGAGTGGAAAATTCCTTCAATAACAATTGGGATAGATAGGGTAGATATACCTCATGCTGAGCGAACCACAACTCTTCCGTGTTAATCTTAGCATCCGCAATGAAGCTGCCGTCGTGGCTGACGAGGGCCTTAAACTTGCGGCCCAGGTCGTTACCCTGAATCCAGTTGATCATGAATCCACCGTAACTGGCTCCCGCTGCTACGCCGTGGTCTGTGTCGATGAAGTCAAAGTTATCGCGGACGTATTCCCAGCCTTTGACCAAGTCATCATAGGGTGATCCTCCTGTTCTCACTGTTAGCGTAGTTCAGGAGATATCGTGCTAAGCAGATAACCATACCCCAGTTGTTCTGAATAGCATCTGTAAGCGCATCGCCAAAACCGGTACTACCTGTTGGGTTAGGTGCAACGACCACGTATCCCTGGTCTGCGAACACCTTGGCATTCCATCGTGTACTCCAAGAGTCAGCCCAGGAACCCTGAGGACCACCGTGGATGTAGAACAAGAGAGGATAGGTTTTGCTCTTGTCAAAGTTTTCAGGATATACGAGGAAAGATTGAATCTATCCGGTCAGTACTAGAAGGCCAAATAAAACGTATTTGAAACTTACATCGGTCCAGTTGCCCTGGTAATAAAACTCGTCAATGTCGGCAGCACTCAGTCCCTTGAGCTCAGGATCAATCTCATTGGCAGAAGCCAAAGTCTTGATGATTCCCTTCTCCGGACTTGCAATATAAACGTTCCAGCTTGTCCAGAGAGTGCTGCCGGTGACCAACCAAGTGGAATCGGGAAGCTGGTAGTAAGATGTGACAGCACCGCCGTCAGTGAAGTTCTTGGGCGTAAAGTCGTCTCCTGCAGTAGCTGGAAGGGAGAAAAGCCTGGAACGCCCTTTGTCTTCGCTGGTAACCAACAAAGCTTTTCCATCTGCAGTCCATTTTGCGGTGTCCGGGGATCGGTCCCAGTCCGTTGCAAGGCTCGGAATGGCAGAGTCGGAGCCAATATTGTACACGTATAACGTACGGCGGTCTGACTCGTAATCATTGTCTTTCATCTGAAAATAGGCCAACTTGTCGCTTTCAGGGGAGAACACGGGGTTGCTGGAGTCCCCATCAATCCCCTTGGGTTTGGCTGCGCTTTCGGGGCCGTTGATGGCAACTGGTTTCTTGGAGCCATCGTGGGGAACAAGGTAGATATAGGAAGTTGTGAAATTTGCCTTTGGAAGATCTGGTGCCTTGCTCTTGAAGGCCACCCACTTCCCATCCGGGGAGAGAGCGTAGTCCGATGACGTTCCGAACGGAGGATAAGGGGACTCAGCGTTCTTGATGGGCGAGACCAAGTTCCGCAACGAGCCTCCAAGGACATAGCGAGGCTTTCCGCCAGTACTAGACGCATTTCTAGCCTTCAAGGTACCGGAGAAGACAGCGTTGAATTTAGTATTGAGATAGCTATCCCAGTGGCGGACGTAGATACTGTCGTAGATCCGGGCAGAGCTTCGAGGTGTGATGGCCAATTTCTCATTGTACACTGTGCCGTTGCCATAAGATTGTGCATATGCGACAAATCGGACATCGCCGGTTCCCGTGGTGACGGCTTTTAGGCCCGAAAAGGAAGCCGGCAAAGAAGCTGCCTTGTACCTATATTTTGTGAGCAATAAGCAAATACAAGATGAACGGACCATCATACCCATTCTTGAAGTCGGAAATATCGGAAACCCATAGTTCCACACAACCAGGGATGTTCGCGTTAGTGCTGTTGATATACAAGACACTCGAGTCCCCTAGCCACACAATTTCAGAGACATCGCTATCGTTCGTGAGTCGGTTGATCTTCCCGGTCTTCAGGTCGATCAGGCTCCACCACGATGAGGACTCGTGAGTTCCGAAGGAATACTGTGACGTAGAGAATAGTGCGACATCCTAGTATGACTTATAGTGTTACCAAAACCATGCTCGACCAACACGTGAGAGTGGAAAGTGAGATGTTCACGCACGCCAGATGGGTTGGGGACAGCCTCGCTTCTGCTCGGAGCAGAGATAAGTTGCCTATTTTGAAGGTCAGAAACACTATTCTTAGATGTCCGTCTAGGTTGATAAGCACTGACTCGGGGGTTATGGCCAAAGCAGCCGACGCCGCACCGAGGAGGGAGAACCACCGGAGCAGTCCCATGGCGAACTAAAATTGAATATGTTCTGCTAGCATGTAGAATCCAGATAAAGTGCGCCGTAGGGTCAATTTATAGTCCTGAGGTTGACGGGCCACGCCGCCAGACCATCATCCCTTCCTGTAGAACATCTTACCAGATCAGGAAGGAGGGAAATAACTAGCACAGCTTTCAATAAATCAAGGCATGCACTAAGTGATTTGAAATGCAGGGCCCAATTGCATCAGAAGTCGAGAAATAGGTTACATCGGATAACCTCGGTTCTTTCTGGAGGGGTAAACACGCTAAGAAAAGGGACAAATTGTTGCTGTTCGCGATTCCTTCGACGACATTGCGAGTATTACAGCGCCATGTGGTGCCATGTGTATTGTGTAATAATAACGGCTTATCGAATGCCATGTGCTGATTATTGTGCCACTTGGAAGTACAGGTTCGTCTTTGTCACTCGTGGCTGGTGTTTCCGCTCTAGTCCGGTAGTCGAAAATATATCGATATGGCGCGACAGGGTTCATCTCACAGCTATCGGGTACCTCGCAGAATATGGTCAAATCACCGACTCACATCAAATGGCGCGATCTCAGTGACCCTTGGCCAAGGCTGTATCGGTGCTCATTTGGTCTTTTGATCTCATCAAACTTGCGATAAAGACGGCTTTTTGCTGCGCAATCCCCTCGGCGTCCTTCTTGTAACCATTCCAAGATCAGTGGAGAGACGGTCATGCTAAAGGTGACACCGCGAGCCTGCGGGCTGTCCGACCTTTGGGTCTATTCGTAAATCTGTTAGTTATTAGGTTGACCATGGTCTTATCACTTTAGCCTCAACTGGCGCAATGATGGAAGTCATGACAAATTGCCCACAATATAATGAAGCAATGACTTTCCATCATCTATTTGATTATCAGTGTCTTGATATGTGGTGTTATAATATTAACGAGGAGGGTATAGGAGCGATAGTGGCTGCGGTGCGAGGTGGACGTTGAACCAATGTGAAGCAGTCACATTTCATTTGTTTGACCTAAATAGCCAGTTACTGGACAGGATTGTTACGTGGTGGGATGTCAATGCTTAGATATGCTCAAAATCTAATTATAGTCATTATTTTGTCTCAAACTGTAATGTACAAACAGATGTACCTAGTGTCCGACCAACCGGGGATTTTTTTTCTCTCGAGATTGTGTCCCCCGAAGATCAGAATACGACCTCTGCAAATCTCATCTGACCACCCAATAACGAAAGTGGGCTAGGCTCAACATCGTCTTGTTTCTGGACACTAGTCTTCATCATATCCGCAGCATGCCGCACCCGCATCTTTTCCTGCTGAAAGATAAACCAAGTCAGATCAGCATTCCACGTCTCCATAGCTTGAATCGCGTCTTCGACTGCCCTAGCCTCGATTTTCAGAGACTCCGGAATATTGGCTTCTGTCGCAGATGACGAGCGATAGAAGGCAAAATAGTAATCAGGACCGGCGTATCTCGCTATCCAAGCACAGAGAAACTCGCATATCTGATCGCCCATCGAGAGAGGGAGACGAACGTGTGTGAGGAGTGTGAGGAATAGGGTTGCCAAGGCTCGCCAGAGACTGTGGTGTGGGGTGAATGTACGTGTGTTAGATGGTGATGTTCCTGCTACGGCGACGGCTGATGAAGTGGACATGGCTAATGACAATGATTGCACGAAGCTAAAGGAGGATTCGGAAGGTGAAGCGGATTTCGGTAGCCGGCGAGCTGCTCGCCGGTCGAGGGATCTTTCTGCGTCCTGTAGGACTTTGTCCCATGCGCGCCGGTAGAGACGCTCCCAGCGTGGGAATTCGTTTTCGACCCGGGATGCCATGAAGTCGCCGGCGGTGCTGCACATGACCTGGACGGTCTCAATGGCAGTGGTGATGACATACGTCTCTTCTCTGATTTCGAACTCGTCGGATCTCTGCTCCGCGCGGTCTGCGGAGGCAGCAGGGGCATCCCTTGTCACGAGCGAATTCGAAGATGACACATCTTTAGCGGAAGATGGGAAGCTGACCCTTGAAATTACAGATGGCCATAGGTCGTTGATGAGGGGCAGGAAGCTGAATTCGTTTTGTGAGAGGATAGGGAAGATTTGTATGACGGTCGAGAGCAGGGAGCGGCGGAGGTATGGGGAAGGCGAGGATAGGTGGGACGGTATCGATTTGATGATGTTTAGGAGGAGTGTGTGTGACTTGGTTAGAGGCTTTTCGCTGTCTTCGGGTTCACGGGGTTCTGGGAGCGGTCCGTCCGTCTCTCCTTCCATTTTATCCATCATATCTGCTGCGGAGTCTAAGCTAGGCTCTGGTTGATTGAGGCTCTCAGACTTCAACGTCCATGGCTGTTTTGGATGTGTGGATTTCTCCGTATCTCTGGCTTCGTCTTCCTGGATTTTGGTCCGTTTGGATTTCCGTGCAGCAAAGTCCTTTACAAGGGTTGATACGTCAAGCCCCTCGTATTGACGCTTGCGATGATCAGGACGTTTATCGTCTTCGCTTTCTGTGATGGCCAGGACTGAAGGTGTTTTTGCGCCTTCTTCGACAATTGCCGCAAGAGTCTTGAACATCATTTCCGTGAGTTTTGGGTATCCGTGATACATATCCAGTATTGCGAAGATGGACCCTATCAAATCATCCAGATAGGGGATTAGTTGCGCTCCACACAGCTTGATCATCATCGACAACACTTGTGGCGGGTATGGTGAAACATCAAAAGTGTTCAGTTTCAAGCTAACCGCATTAACAAGATAGTCAACGTTTTCAATAATCATGGCGCTTGTATCGCTATAGTTGCAAGTCGTCGTGAGGATGTTAAGACACGTCATTGCATGCTTCTGAAGATTGTTGTTGCTGGAGGCAAGAAGTTGAAGAACAGGATATAAGGCATCCATGAGTTCTGGACGAAAGGCTTCACCGAGCTGTTGCGCCTGAAGTGCGACTGCTTCCAGAGCTAGTGCCGACACACGCCAATCACGCGAGTTATCAAGCAGCGGCTCATTCAATATAGGCAATGAGATGTAATACAAGTCTTCTATCATGTTTGATCTTGTGCTAGGGGACATTGAGAAGTCCACATAGTCAGACGCTATAAAGTCATCAAAGGCTGTTGTAGCCTGCGAGCTGTTGTTAAGGAATTCCAAGGATAACCAAAAAGGAGCAAGTATAGCATTCCCTGACGCATTATGCATCCGCCCTATGATTGAGCCCGTGATTTCACTACCGGAATCAGAAAGGCTAAGCTTGGTTACCATAGACTTCAGATCGATGAGAGTCTGTTGTTGGCTTCGATGCTCCATCAAAACGGGTGGAAAGGTCATGGACATGTAGTTACGCTGCGTCACTTCCAGACCCAAGTTATTCGTTGGATCCAGGCTCACTGGCTGAAGTGTGTTGGCTGTATGCCCAATGACGGCAGAAATGCTGTCGCATAAACCTCCAGCCAAGCCCGTCGTCAGGAGATCAGATCCAGATTGAACTTGCGACAAGATTTGGAAGGCAGTCGATATCTGTTTGATTCCCCACTGTTTTGCTGTTTCATCGTTGCCCTGCATAGTTCGTGGAAAAGATGTAACCCACGAGTTAAGGGAGTCTTTGAGGGAATCAAGGATCGTCGGATAAACAGTGGCAAGATGCCTTAATGATGAATATGCAGTATTTGGTGTCTGTTTTTCGTCTATGTCTGACAGGACGACAATGGTCTCCACCATTATGGGTATTGAATCCTGGAGAGTATTCTGACAGTCTTCGATGACCATAAGACACAAGTCAAGAAGAGCAGCCTGTACTTCTGACCGGTCATGGCGCCTTATCTGGACCACATTAGCGAGTGCGAGCTTGATCTGTGTAGTTGTAGCCTTCAACCACGAATCATCAAGCACAAGTGTATCGTTCCCTGTTTCAGGTTGGACTGGCTTCCCTGTGGTGCTGGCAATGCGATCATTCAAGACCGTCTTCAGTAAATGCGTAAGAGCCTCGAGGCAGATAACGGAAAGCCGGTAGGAGCGCCTTATTTGGGTCGTGGGCTTCAGCACCTTTGTCAAAGCAGACACCGTGCGGGGCATAATGCTTGCCAGCACAACTCGATCAGTTATACGACGATAAAGACCTTGCAGGGCCCTTGCAGCAGCGAGACACAAATCATCAGATCTGCTGTCCACAATACCTTCGAGCAAGATGTATACTGTTTGATCAACAATTGTCGCGGTACCAATCTCATTGTATACCGTCTTCTCCGCCAGAGGGCCATCCAGGGCATCAAAGATAGCAGAGAAAGAGTTGAATCCCGCAATAATCAATTCCTCTGGCCGAGTACTTGCTGCCTGGTCTCCATTGGTCCGATTCGGTACGCCTCCCACTATAAGCGTCAACAGTATAATAAGCTGTTTCCCCATCATTGGGGATAGATGCCGCCGCCATCCTTTTGCAACGAGAATTTGCAAGCAATTGACGGTTAGTTCCAGACAACGCGCAGAAATCCGTTGAGTCTCGTTGAGTACATGAGAAAGGGGAAAGAATGCATATTCCGCCAGCTTCTCGTCAAGCGCATCCTTATCGGCGAGTTCCTTAAGAGTGCTGTGTAGTGGCTCGAGGGCTCGGGCAACATCGTTTGAGGTTGCTTGATGGCCACGGAACCTCAACCCGACAGAGCTGAGCTCAACACACGTTGGGCGCAGCTATCTTTCGAGTCAGCTGGGCTAGAGAAAGTATAGAGTAGAGTACATAGTTACCTTTCTGAAGGATTCTTGCCTCGAATTCTCCATGACTTGTCGGCAATGACTGCGAGATGGTGATACTATGCAACAAAGACAACATGCCCATCCAATGCAAATGTATATCACATACACAGTGACACCGACTGTTAGCTAGCATCCCAATTATAACAGCAGATATCCAAGGAGCGATGATATACCATATGCTGGATGATATCTTGGAGCTCTAGGCCTCACCGCCTGTGCCCGCATTTTCTGCCTATTTTATAGAGCGGTGAACAAACCGCGATTCACTAAGAAAATAAGAGGAATGGAGCCATTTAACCACCCATTTCAGGTACTACTATACGGATTTTTCTTGACTTGCCCTGATACATTAGTAAATCCTGCCGGCCAATATTATGTCCAATTCAGAGCGTGAAGTGACGTAGAGTCAGCGTGAACTTAGTCACGTGACTTTAATGGATCGCGCGTCACGTCACGTCGCGCTTTCTGCCTACGATCTCGACGGCTGCCTTCAGTGTACAAGAGCCTCAAATTCGACTATATTTATCGCGCAGTGTCCTTCGCATTAGGGAGATTATTATCTGCTGTTAAGACGCGCTTAAGCTGTCTATGCCCTCTTTCAGCACCCTGTGTTGCCGGAGACCGTTTGCCTACGCTGCAACAAGAACCCGGAACGCACCCTCGAGCCGAATCGGTCTCATTCCTTTAGCCACGCCGAATTGTATTAGGGCTTTTAGGTCTTACATGCAACGTCCTAAGGCACTTACCGAGACTAGTCCTCATTTTGTGTCCAGTTTTTCTGCGCTGGAAATGTCGGGGAAACAAGCGACACTGGGGTATGTTCGGGACTCTCAGTTGACTATCGGGTGTGTCGCCGGACTGCACTGGATAAGTTATTAGGGCTATGATGGTTTTGTTGCTTGGTTACCGTTCCGATTGCTGATAAGTTGTATTCGCGACTACGTATAGGAGATTTTTCGGCTCGAATTCGAACCCTAAAGAAGCCCCAAAGAAGCAGACTACCTTGGCATTCTCGGATAAAAAGAAGGACACTGCCGCTGCTGAACCAGAGACGACAAACGCCAGTGAACCCGAGATTGAAACCCCCAATGGCGATGAGATGAACATAGACGAATCTCCGAAGCAGAGATTAAGTGCACGCAATGGAAACAGAAATGGGGAGGACAAGGCCGAAAAAGAGAAAGACATTGACGCAGAAGATAGTGAAGGTTCAGATGTTCAGCCCGCGCGGAAGAGACGACGGAGGACTTCAGCAGACGAGGCCGATGCTCCTGCTAAGAAGAAAAAGTCGCCATCCCCTAAAGGCTCTAAGAAGGAGGCTAAGGAGCCTTCCCCACCACCTGTTCTCAAGAAAGCATCCGGAGAAGAGACGCCTGAAGAGGAGGATAAGGCTTCGGATCTCGAACCGTCTGCCAGCGAAGGAGAATATGAGAAGCCCGAATTAAAAAAGAAGAAGATTGAGAAGGTGCAGGAATCGCTCAAAGGAACTGGGAAGGAACCTTTTCCTGATTGGAAAGCTGGCGCACCCGTTCCTTATGCAGCGCTGTGCACTACATTTTCTCTTATCGAAATGACCACCAAGCGCCTGGAGATTCTAGCCCATTGCTCGCTTTTCCTTCGTCAGGTTCTTCGCTTAACTCCAAACGACTTGCTTCCAACGGTTCAACTCATGATCAACAAACTGGCCGCAGATTATGCCGGCATCGAACTGGGAATTGGTGAATCGCTGATCATGAAAGCTATTGGAGAGAGTACAGGACGGAGTCTCGGCGTGATCAAAGCGGACCAACACGAGATTGGAGATCTGGGCTTGGTGGCGGCCAAGAGTCGTTCGAACCAACCAACTATGTTTAAACCAAAGCCATTGACAGTCAGAGGCGTCCATGAAGGCTTGCTTGGTATTGCCAAGGTCCAAGGTCATGGTTCCCAAGACAAGAAGGTCTCCGGTATTAAGAAACTCCTTTCCGCCGCAGATGCAGAAGCAGCCGGTAAGGGGAGCAAGGGCATCGATATCACCAAAAATAAGGGTGGCCCTAGTGAAGCGAAATACATTATTCGATTCTTGGAAGGAAAGCTGAGACTTGGGTTGGCTGACAAAACGGTCCTTGTTGCTCTTGCTCAAGCAATGGCTATGCACGAAGCCGCGACGAAGGGAGAGAAAACCCCTTCGATCGACAAGATGGCGGATGCTGAATCCAAATTGAAAACGGTTTACAGTGAACTTCCCGCGTACGAGGTGATTATCCCAGCTATGCTCGAACACGGCCTGGACAAGCTTGGGGATGTCTGCAAGCTGCAACCTGGTATTCCCATCAAGCCTATGCTTGCAAAGCCGACCAAATCTATCACTGAAGTACTTGACCGTTTCGAAAACAAGGAATTTACGTGTGAGTACAAGTATGACGGAGAAAGAGCACAGATCCACTATGTCGCGCCGGACGCCGTCCAGCACTACCCGGGAGCAGCAAACACGCTGCAGCAGGACGCCAAGGGACTCTGTGCTATCTTCTCACGCAATTCAGAGGATTTGTCTAAAAAGTACCCTGATGTACTCGCAAAGCTTGACACTTGGATTAAGCCAGGCATCAATAGCTTCGTTTTGGACTGTGAGACCGTCGCTTGGGATACGGTGAACAAGAAGGTTCTTCCGTTCCAGCAACTCATGACCCGCAAGCGAAAAGATGTCAAGGCGGAGGACGTTAAGGTCAAGGTTTGCATATTTGCGTTCGATTTGCTTTTCTTAAATGGAGAGGTAAGATTTGCAACACTACATGTGTCACAAACCTGCATGCTAATTAAATTTAGCCTGCGGTCAAGAAGTCATTACGGCAGCGCCGTGAACTTCTGCATGAATCGTTCCAGGAGATCGAGGGCGAGTTCCAATTCGCCCAACACGGTAACACCAGTGTGCTGGATGAGATCCAGACCTTGCTTGATGACAGTGTCAAAGCGTCTTGTGAAGGATTGATGGTCAAGATGCTTGATACAGAGGAAAGTGGTTACGAGCCGAGTAAGCGGAGTCGTAACTGGCTTAAGGTATGGTCTACCTTGAAACTCCTGGAAAGACCAGCTCACTAAATTTATCACAGGTCAAGAAGGATTATCTCAGTGGCGTCGGCGATTCTTTGGATCTCGTCGTTCTTGGTGCATACTACGGACGCGGAAAGCGTACGTCTGTCTACGGCGCGTTCCTTCTGGCAGCATACAACGCAAACACGCAAACCTACGAAACAATATGCAATATCGGTACGGGTTTCTCGGAAGCCGTTCTCGAGGAGTTTCATAAAGAGCTCTCTCCATATACCATTGACCGGCCCAAGCCTTTCTACGCGCATTCGAATACCCCCAAGGATCAACCAGACGTGTGGTTTGAACCCCGACTGGTCTGGGAAGTTAAAACGGCCGATTTGACTCTCAGTCCACGTTACCAAGCTGCTGCTGATGAGTTCGTCGGGACCACCGGTGGAGGAAAGGGTGTTTCCCTCCGTTTTCCGCGGTTCATCAAGTCTCGTGACGATAAGAAGCCTGACCAAGCTACCACGACACGAGCGGTTGCTGAGATGTACCGGAAACAAGAGACTGTTGCAAAGGAGAACGCCGGCAAGAAGGGCGTGGATGACGATTTTGAATACTGATCATGATATCTGTTGATGGTGTTGTTACCGTGTTATGATGTTGCCTAGCGCCCTAAATCGCTTCAATTGGTCTTCTTGGTGAGACTAGATAATGACTTGTAACCATAGCTTTATAATGTTAGACGATTGGCATATTCAGCAACCCGATAATCGCACTTCTAGCCCCTGTCGTCAGCTCACAGCCTTGAGTAACGACCACAAACAAGGAGGCGGGGAGAATCTGGCCATAATCCGTCCTCTATTTAGATTGCAGTTGTTTTCAAATACTCATCGATCCCATTCACGCTTCGAATATCCAGCCCACGCATCCCACTTGCAAGACCTTCGAAATATTCCGGCTCCAATTTCTCACACAAGCCATGGCTGACGGGATCGTTGCCATCAAATCCGAAAAGAATCAAATACCATGCAGTAAAAGCATGGGCCGAAGTCAAGCCACTTGCCGATGTCATTCCTAGAACTAGACACGATCCCCTAGCCCCGTTCTTCGGAACACCGAGTGCGACACGGTCTTCAGAATAATCGTAGACGAATACCTGCAGAAGATGAGATTGGATCCTTATTTTTGAATAAGCTTATCTAAGCTGATGCGTCTAACAGCCCTTACTCTTGCCGAGTTACATTGGTGCAATGGTCAGAATCCGACTCCTTTCTTTGCGGATCATACCAAGAGATCCGTGTATGTCGCCTCGCGTGGATGGGTATGAGATGCCTTATGTCGTCATGGAGTATCACAATTGCGCAGTATAAATTCGTGGTGGAAAGGAGATGTAAGTTGGAAGATGCAAAGTTCGATGTTTGCTCAGCCAGCAATGGCCGTCACATGACGGCCTATCGAACATAATGTCTACGAAGTACAAGGGACGAATAAGTCATAAAGAGTGGTGATCCATTCATGGCTAATCTAAATGACCAATCATAATTCATGACCAGTCATCCGACATAGAACACATAAACATAACAGCTAATCACTCAAAAGAGCGAATAATAGTTGGCATAATCAGAACACGAAATAGTAAAAAACAAATCGAGTCAAGGGCCCTAGGTGATCTAGGAAGAGTTCGATATTTCAATCTACTCCTCATCCTCATCACTCTCCTCCTCCTCGCTTTCGGCATTTTCGAGCCATTCGAGGAAGGGCTGGGCGGCCTTGCGGACCTTCTTGCTGGTCTGTCCGTCGACGTATTTCTTGCTGGCCTTGGCGCCCCAAGCCTTGAGGGTCTCCTCAGAGACAATGTCGTTCTGGTAGTAACCGAGAAGGATGGCAGGGATCTGGGACATGAGTTCGGGGTGGTCGCTGCCAACGAAGCGCTCAGTACCGCCAAGGAGAGCCTTCTCATGACGCTCGGAAGTGACCAACTTCTGGAGGAGCGAAGCCCGCTTAGGGATTTGCTTGGCGATGTTCTTGTCGAAGATGGTCTGAGCAAGAACAGCGAGGGTCTTGTGCTTGGACTCGATACCGAGGTCTTTGGCCTTCTTATAGATGTCGATGTCTTCAACCTCGAGGACATTGCCCTTTTCTTCAGCGACGCTCATGACCCAGCTACCAAGCTGGTCGTAGGACGAAGCACCACCCTCCTCGTCCTCGTCTTCGATTACAAGGGAACGCTTCAGATCGTCGGGAAGATCCTTCGCACGAGCCTTGACGGCTTCTTCAGACACATCAACAGCCCATTGCTCGTCTTCGTCCTCGTCAGCTTCGATTTCCTGCGCTCCGGCCTTGATGCGGCGGGTGAGCTCATCATCGCTGCCAGCTTCAACGCCAAGATCCTCAGTCTCTCCATTGTCGGAGTTGCTGTCTCCCTGGCTGCCTTCTTTGTCTCCATTGGCGGCGCCATCGCTCTTCTCCTTGTTCTTTTCACGGCGGGCCTTCTTGTCGGCCTTGTTCTTCTTGCCTCCCTTGCCAGAGGTGCTGTTGCGCAGAATGAAAGTGCTCAACTTCAGACGAGGGTCCACATCAGAGCGCTGGCCACAAGCCTTGCAGTCCAGGATGATGCGGTCATCCTTGATGATGACATCAGTTTCAGGGTTCTTGCACTTCTTGCAGAGAACAAACTTGGCAATGAAGCCGTCGAGATAATCCTGAAGTTTGTTGGAATCGTGGGCGCCGTTGATGATCCAACGGTCATCGCTTGGCTTGGCGTTAGCCTGAGCACCCAGTTCAAATCCGAAGTACTTGATCACGTAGGAGGGAGGGCGGCTGAGCGATCCAGCGACGGAGTTCAAGTTGACAACGACAGTCTTAATACCGTTGCCCTTGCCTTCGATCTTGGACTGCAGGCGCTCCATCTTGTAACGGTAGAAGGGATCGCTGACATCCCGGCGAATGTTGACGGTGGCCATTATGACGGTCGTAAGTTGTAGAAGATTCTTTCAGGAGAATTAAAGAACAGGCTTTCTTATCAGGGAGAGCTCGATCGAAACCAGAGGTAGATTGACCGAACAAGACATGCGTGGAGTTCGTTTGTTGAGTGGTGAAATGGTGACGGTTGAGGCAGAACAGGCAGCTCTCTAGGCTTCAGCCACAAGACTTGGAATGAAAACTACAAGGTTTCGGCGCGTAGCGAAACGTTTGCAGCTTATGCGGCAGGTGGTATTCGAAATTTCTGACGCAAGACGAATACATAGACAAGTTGTCGAACAGCTCCTTTCTTGGGGAAGGGCGGTGCGTTTTGAGTGGTTTTCTCTGACAAGAGAAGAAAAACCAACGGATAGCTCTTCTGTTAAGGAAGAAAGAGTCAGACTATTTTGTGATACTTTCAATGAAAGACAAAAGTGGCGGAAAGCCTAGCCCGATAAAAATCCGTACACACTACTAACCAGAGACGCGCTCTTTCAGCGCAGACGCAAATTTGCGAGACGGAAAAAACGTAAGCAGTTGTGTGGACGGTGCGAATCGACGAACAAGCCAACGTCGATGGCAATAAGTGAATTATGAAAGAACAAAACGGAAAGAGTTGAGTGTGTTGTGGGGAGGGGGGGGAAGAAAAAAAGAAAGGAGGAACGAAAAGAATTCGGCGTCAAACAAAAAAGCTCAAACAGTGCAAACTCGCTGACTCAGTCTCACAGCCGAAGCCACCGGAGCCTCGGACCAGTCAATTCCGGCGCACGTGATGCATTTCATTGGCTGGTAATACGATTACGGAAGCCCGTCGAATGTGGCGGTATGGCTGTATCCATTACAATACAATAGGCCACCCTACGTAGTACAACACAGCCAGAATAACAGGTTTTCTTGTGCCATGACCAATTATTGTTTAGGACGTAGCATGCTAGGTCGCACCAGCAACTAAGTATGGGTATGTATGGGTATGTATTCTGCAATCACGGCATGATGCTGTGGAATCCGTTGTGATCCTTGCTAGAAGCACTGTTGTTCATTCCTTATGACGTCTTCTTGCTGACGCTGCCACTTTGGGCTGAGAAATGAGTCTTTCAAGGGTCTCACTAAGCATAAACTCAATGATAGTTACCTGGGCGTGGATGTGTCTGACCGATACTGGCCTACTCAACATGAAGTTGCATTACAACCCGTAGTTCATAACATAGTGCCCTAATATATAGAGGTGGTGCCTTAGGCTCTAAGCAAGCTACCAGTAGCTTCCAACATTCACCATCAAGATAAGGGCCTGAAATGAATGCTAGATATATTGTATAGTATTCTTGCTGCCTGACACGAGATTTTGCCAGCACACTTCGTCCAACCTCGTCCCGTCCCGTCTCGTCTCTTCTCTTCTCTTCCACACTCCATCTTCAACACAGCTCTCCATCACCCAAATCGAAGATGGAAGTTCTACGAGGAGACATCACAAGCGCATCACCCAGGCACGATCCAGATCCCATCCTCGTGGCCGCCTCCGCTGGAGATCGCGAATCAGTGCGGGATGCTATCAAACGAGGCGATTTCGACGACCTCCGCTCTGCAGCCTACAACAAATTGTGGTATATCAGCGAGAGATACTGCCGGATTGGAGATTCTGTTGACTCCTTTGAACCAGTCCTGCATGATCTATGGTATATATATTACCAAGGAGGCTGCTATCTCTCACACGAAAGTGCTGAGCATGATAGATTGGTGCTTGATGTCCTCCGGACCAAGGGTCGAGGACTACTGGTGAGACCTGCGCCGAGTGACTGTGGGCTTGACATTGCCAGGACTCCTGTTGGAGCTCTCTGGAATGACATGCCTTTCTTTGTTACCGATATGACGGAGTTCTGGGTTAATGACTGTGCGACAATGAAAGCGAACGAGCGTCTGAATTTTGCGTCGTTCCTTGCCAAGCTTGCCTCTACGCGTCTGGACAAGGATAGACTGTGCCAAATCGCCCTGCTGGTGTTCCGCGAGACTTTTGAATCTGAACGACACTTCCACGTACCTGACGACACCACTGACGAGAGTCCTGGCCGGATAATGCACGACCTTGGCATTTCTGCTTTGCTCCCAGCTGCGTGTGCTTGGATACGTGAGGCTGGGTATAATATCATTCTGCTATCGGATATGTTGTGGAATGACTGTTCCAGCAGCATTGGACAGGGTGGCGATACTTTCCTCAAGTCTGAGCTAGGTCAACGCGCATCTGCTGGGTTCAGTCCGTGGAGATGGTTGTACTGGCTGAAACGTTTACATGAAATCATCAAAGAGGCTGAGCAAGCTAATGAGAAGCATCTCGCCGAGCAGGCCACGGAGGCTATCGACATCATGCTAGGTCATGTCGAGGAGAGAAACTCAAAGATTCTCCGCGTGTATGAGGCTGCAGGCGATGGCTTGCGTCAAAATGAGGTGTTCTCGGGCCTGGAGAAATTGGTCAAGGGGGATGATAGCGAGTGATTATGGGTCATTTATTTGTTGTTCTATCTCCGAGCTTGAGGGCACTCAACGTTCCCTTCTGATCAGATCTTCATAAGTGCCGATTCCTTCAACAGGTTGTAGTTCTGTATCTTGACACAACCGGATGTTGGACTAATACAAATGTAACTATTTTTGTGTTTTCTCATAAAACCAAAAGCTTGTTTTTCACGAGTAGATTTATTGAACATCAATTACAGCTTCCTCACATTAACGAGTGGCTTTAGTTAGCTACACCAATCACAACACCGCGTCGTGGCTACAAGAAACCTCACTTCCTCCGCAATTCCCTCAGAGACAGACGTTTTTGATAACAGGATAAACCCTCCTAGTAGCAAGTGCAGTGTCTGTTAACGCTGTCAAAGAAGCACCTTCCGTGCGCGCTTCCACACTGTACAATTGAGAACAGGCATTAGCCAGGTGCCTGAGAACAGCAGAAACAGGGAGATGGGTAAGGCATAGCTTACCCGCTTGACCTGGCAACGGCAAATAGCAGTCCTACCGCTTTGGGCCCTGTAGCGGCATTGATTGTTCCGGTTGGAGCAGGTCTAAGTAAGGCATATAGTCAGTTACCTTCTGTAAATCACGATAAACAGAACACCTACTCCATCGTAACGAATCAAGGTACCGGCTTCGCCGTCTTCGGCAGCCACGTCGACCTCACCAGCTTCATCGGCAATGCTGGCTTCGTCGAAAACGTTGACCTCAGCAGCACTGGCTTCGATAGCTTTTTCTCTCACATCCAGAGAATTGGAGTCGAAGTCGACCGGGCTGGCCACCACGCCTAGGGCAGTGAAAATGGCAAAACCCAAAGAGGTGAGAAGAGTGGGCTTCATGATGAGCAATTGGAAGTTGTAGCCGTCTTTCAGTTGGTCTATCTGTTTGATTGATGCGTTCAGTGCTGGATTAAGGGCTTCTTATATAGACTCCCCAGACTGCCCACTCCATGGCCATCGAGACTCTTCAAGAGAATAATCACTCATTATAGTTCCGCTGGCAATGCCCATCCGCATGTGCAGCAATCTGACGTGAGGTAATCAGTTTTGTGCACGCCGTACTACATTTGATCCATCCACATCCTCCAAATTGAGCCAATGGGTCCGAGTAGACACGGAAATTCTCAAGCAATGGCAATCCACACATCAGAAGAAACCTCAATGATAAACTATTTGTCGTAATTCGCCGAGAGAATGCTTTCCAATATTGGCAAAGCCAAACGCAGCATATCTAAGATATCAACCCGGCCATCCCATGGAAGCGGCGATATGTTATCGCACATGTCTGGAGAAATGATTGCACAATAGGGCGGAAGTATCTATAACTGCATACAGCTGTCTGGGGTATACAGCTGCAGTCTGTGGGGTGGCCAGTAAGCCGCCTACATGGCTTGGGAGCTGACTGCGTTGTTTGACAGACGTGGATGCTTGTATTGAACAATGTCTTCAAAGGGGTTTCCCGACATAGCCGGGTTAGTGACAGGAACATTATTCTGCAATTACTCCAAGGTAAATCAGCATAAAAGAAATATGTAAATATATTTGTTTATAATGTTGTGATTAGGGCCCGGAGAGAGTCCGGTGTAGACGTAGACCCACATCTCTCCCGACGTCATTGCAAAAAACCTCAACCCCTCCATACCACTTCAACCCCAGTTAATAAATAGCAATGGCTCAAAAAATACCCCTAGACCTCTCCGTCTACCTAGTCACAGACTCGACCCCTGCAATTCTCAAGGGTCGGGATATCTGCGCTGTCGTGGAGGAGGCTCTGAAAGGAGGTCAGCAATCATCTTTCCCCGTGGTGCTACTTCTCCGCTAATATCCATCCAGGAGTGACCATCGTCCAGTACAGAGATAAGAAAAGTGACACGGCTGTCCAGGTCGAGACGGCCAAGAAGCTACACAGGATTACTCGCGCTCATAATGTGCCGTTGTTGATTAATGATCGGGTGGATGTTGCTCTTGCGGCTGGTGTTGAGGGTGTTCATCTGGGACAGGATGATATGCGTATGTCATGATCTCTGAACTAGAGAGGATTGAAACTGACTCTGGATAGTCATTACTGAGGCCAAAAAAATCCTCCCCGAAAATGCCATTATCGGCATCAGCGCTGCTTCCGTTGAAGAAGCCCAAGCGGCAATCGACGCTGGTGCTGATTACCTCGGGATAGGGACTATGTTTGCGACACCAACGTACGTATTCCTGGCCAACGTGATTACAGATCACAGAAAATCTAACGACAGCAGAAAAACCAACACAAAACACATCATCGGCACCGCTGGCACCCAGGCCATCCTCGAAGCCATCTCCGAAACTGGGAGCTCCGTTGGCACTGTCTCTATTGGCGGAATCAACCTGTCCAATGTTCAGCGCGTTTTGTACCAGTCACAGGCCCCCAGAAAGGGATTAGACGGTGTTGCTATCGTCAGCGCTATTATGGCGGCGGATGACCCGAAAGCCGCTGCAGCTGAGTTTGCGAAGCGCATTAACGCTACGGCTCCTTTTGCTACGCTTTCAAAGGCTCCGAGGGCTGATGAAGCGGGGTCACTGCTTGTGGAGGTACCTGTTGTTGTGCGTGAAGTTGTCAAGGCGCATCCTTTGGTGCATAACATGATCAACTATGTTGTGGCCAACTTTGTTGCGAATGTCATTCTTTCTATGTGAGTCCCTGATCTACGCTCTAATTGCTGTGATATCTTGCGACTGACCTTTAATAGGGGCGCATCGCCTATTATGTCCCCATACGGCGACGAAGCAGTGGATATCGCCCAATTTGACGGCGCTCTAGTCATCAACATGGGCACTCTCACCAGCGAAAGCATCCCCAACAACCTGAAAGCCATGAGAGACTACAACGAGCGCGGCAACCCGGTCGTGTACGACCCAGTCGGAGCTGCAGCCACTCAGATCCGCCGCAACGCAGTCAAAACGCTCATGGCAGGAGGATACTTCGACCTCATCAAGGGCAACGAGGGCGAGATCAAGCAGATTTCTGGTAGTGCGGCAACACAACGCGGCGTTGATAGCGGGCCTAGCAGCCTCAGTGGAGAACAGAAGGCCGCTTTGGTTCAGGATCTGGCACGGAGGGAGCGTAAGTGATCTGACAACCTTTATTCTCGATTGATCAGATTCTGACAAGCATAGGAAACATAATCCTCATGACGGGAACCGTCGACTACCTCAGCGATGGCGAACGTGTGATTGCAATTGAAAATGGCCACGAACTACTCGGCCAGGTTACCGGAGTACGTCCATCCCCTTCACCTCCTACTACCTGATCATCAATACTGATATGGATAACAGACCGGCTGTGCAATCGGCGCCATCTCCGGCTGCTTTCTAGCAACTCACCGCTCCGACAAACTCCTAGCCGTCCTCTCCGGCCTCCTGATGTACGAAATCGCAGCCGAGAATGCCGCGGCTAAGGAATATGTCCGCGGGCCGGGAAGCTTTGTCCCTGCTTTCTTGGATGAATTGTACGCTATCCGTCAGGCGGCCCTGAAGGGCGACGATAGCTGGCTTGATGGACGAGGGAAGATCCGGGAGATTAACGTGTAATCTTGCCTTGGTAGGGAGTATTGTAAAAGTAGATAGATACCCAGGACATAGGACCAAATACACGAGTGCTTTTATCAACATCTTGCCTGGGGGATCAGGCATAAAATGTTTTCCGTTTCCCCGCAGTCTTTCCCCGCTCCGATATTCTCCGCAATCTCTCTTGATTTCCTTTGCCATCGCTATCATCTCCTTCATACTCCCAACAGCATTTGAACATCGCAATC
Organism: Aspergillus intermedius; assembly: GCA_039880815.1. Classification (NCBI taxonomy): domain Eukaryota; kingdom Fungi; phylum Ascomycota; class Eurotiomycetes; order Eurotiales; family Aspergillaceae; genus Aspergillus; species Aspergillus intermedius. Next base: position 296,228 of record JBDODA010000001.1, on the reverse strand, counting down.
TTTACCAAAATGGCTTCAATTTCAAGAGCATGCCGGATTCGTAAGTCCCTGCGCTATCAATTCTAATCCAGAGCACATAACTAATTAACATGCTCTAGGTAACCCGGCCTTGTTGTACGTCCATATCTACCCGACAAACCAGACCCAATCCGCTCTCTAATAAGATAACAGTATCTGCGACATCCAAGAGAGATTCCGCCCCGGAATCTACGAATTCCCCAAACTGTACGCCCCTCCGTTCTCCCCTCCATCACCCATAGAATCCCCCAACGACAACTAACAAGATAACACAGCGTAAACACAACAACCAAACTCCTCAAAGCCGCCACCACCCTCCAAACCCCAACATATATAACCACCCAAAACCGTGCCCGCCTCGGCGACACGATCACCGAGCTCCAACCCCACCTCACAGGCCCTCACATCCGTGCCAACGTCGACAAAACGCTCTTTTCAATGGTGACTCCCGAGATCGTTCCTCTTCTTCCAAGCCGCGAGAAAGGGGAAACACCGCTCGATGCTATTATCGTGGGCATCGAGACGCACGTGTGCGTTACGCAGACGGCGCTTGATTTGCTGGAGCGCGGACATCGGGTTTATGTTATTGTTGATGGGGTGAGTAGTATGAATGCGGAGGAGAGGGCGGTTGCGTTGGCGAGATTGAGGGATGCGGGGGTTGTGGTTACGACGAGTGAGGGGGTTATTTTTGAGATGTTGGGGGATGCGAGTCGGGGGGAGTTTAAGGCGATTAGTGGGTTGGTGAAGGAGACGAAGGAGGAGACAAAGGGGGCTTTGGGGGCTTTGGCGAAGATCTGATCTTCTTGACTACTGTATATATTGTGCAAATTGAGCTCCTCCATGAAGTATTTCGATTCATCACTAGGAATACGCGTGGCAGTTCGACGACCACGATGACTAACCACGAGATCATATAGATCACAACCCCCAGACAAGCGACTAAAACGAGACAAAGAGACGCCTAATCTGTTTCACTTAGGATTCGTCCCAAACTGCCTCGGTTGTGACGAATTCAACCACCCAAACGCCGACGCACCTCCAACAGGATTTGACCCCCATTGCTTATTCAACCGACTATTTTCAGACTGGTACTGATTGTGGCTATTATTACTCTGTTGTTCTGTGGAGGTATCCGTACCGCCCTGTGCCGTTGAGATTCGTGTTGAAGATTTAGTAGGACGAAGAACTTTCATTGTACGACCCCGTGTTGGCTTTATTGCTGGCGTGGAAGCGGCTGAATCGGGTTTAGCCTCACGTCTCCAGGATCCCCAGACGTGAGCGCCAGGTGCGGTAGGAGTGTTGGGCTGGGATTCCGCTGGTCCTTGTGACTTGATTGGTCCCTGCTGGTGGCTGGTGTCGATGATTTGATGCGAAGTCGAAGGGCGGCTTGGAGGCTTTCGCTCTTCCTCACCCTCAGAGGCTCTGGCTGAGGCGGGCACAGAGGTTGACTGTCGTCGAAGGGTGTTGACTGCTGGTTGTCCAATCACACCAGCAGGTGCGTGTCCATTAGTATGTGGTTCGCTCTCCTGCCGTAACCGTGTCAAGGGTTCAGCACGTGGGGTATCAGAGACAGTGGAAAGAGATCTGAAAACGGAGTCGTTCTCCGGCCGTACAAGAGGTATGGAGACTTTATTCCTTTCATCGTCCACCATGATGATCTTGTCTTGTGAGAAGAGAATATCTGCGTTATGTGAACGAAGAACATCGCTTCCAAGCACGATTTGAATAGACTGGTCATTCGGATCGACGTTGCGCACAAGGAATCGAATGGTCAACATCGGCAGCTGTGGTTCTGGACTACTACAACGAGACGACGACTGATGCACGCTCGCTTCCGGAAGATATAATGGCAGTTTGATGAACCGGGAGTCTTCCTCCTGTATCATCAAATCCTCCAGACCAAGTTTCCGTACCGTCGGATAGCCCAACGACGACATGTAGGAGCCTGAACAAACAGCGCCGTAGAGGAGAGAATCATTGGAAAAGTTCGTAGTCAACCAACATCGAATAATACAAGGTACTGGGCCCAACAGAAAAAGACCTGGTGGAGGGATGAGAGGTGAATCGCTAACAGATGAACTCATCATCCGACTGGTCGTTTCCAGACCCAAACTATTGGTACGCGCGGAATGATGAGATTGGCCGGACGAACTCAACCTTCCATCAGAACGATGTGATAAAGAGCGTTCCGTCAGAGGTAAACTTGCCAATCCACTCCCAGTCCGCAGCGGAAGCTCACTGGTAGACCGACTGGCTTGACCATAATACCCATGAATCGCACTCTCATCAAACCGAACACTATTCGCCCTGGATGCTCCTCGCCTCGGTTCTTCTTCCGCATCCATTGTGTTCATAACGCCGTGATGTTGCCCTTGATCAAATCCTTTGAACGCGTCGGTGGGCGAGTGGTACGCTGCCTCTGCAATCAACCGTCAGTATAGCCCGTTTCAGAGCACCAGGACCAAAAAAGTGACATACCAACGGCAACAGACCCCCCGATAGGAGTCAAAAAAGGCGACACTGGTCCCCAAGCACTCCGCAGTCTCGCATCCTCGTCCCTCCGGCGCTCCAACCTCGCAATCCGCTCTGCCTGCTCAAACTGCACGACGTGAAGATCCTTCAGCTCGTCCAAAACCCGCCAGATATCGTCGCGTGAAGCAAAGGGAAACTGGGCGTCCATAGCCTAGTCCAAACGCAGGTGCAACAATATCACGTAGTGGCAAGGCGAGTACCGAAAGAGAACCTCACTAGACAGCTTTTTTCAAGTTTCCGAAAACACAGCAATATTAAATATCAACTTGCGTTGTTTGTAATCGACCGTTTTGTCACAATAGCTAGCTCTTCTTTGCCTCGAGAACCTCCTCCCGCGTTTCGATGTGAGACGGCCGTACGGCCGTCCACCCAGTGTGCTAGTGTTGGATATCCGTAGACCACCTCAACGCATACAGCTATTCGATCGATTTGTCGGATGTAAAAAGTAGACTATCGCCGGTAAAGTAATGTAGTGTTTTAAGGAGGAAAGGAGGTCGTGGAAGGGACGGAAACGGGGACGTAGGACGGAAGGTGCTTGTTGGAGATGTTCTCGCAGGGACCGCGGATGAACAACAGTCACTGTATGGCTTAACAGCAGCTGAGGAGGTATTTGTCGGGTGAGAAAGACCGATAAGTCACTGTAGATGAATATCCGACGGCGAAAGCGCTGAGAGACTCGTGGTAACGGGATTGCTGACGCTCCGCAGGAGGGGTGGCAGAAAAGTAACACCAGAGACGGCCGTAGGTAGAGGGTGGAAATAAGTGGCAATGGAGTAAAGAAGAGATATTAATGAAGAGATATAGAGAGAATGTGTGGATGGAACGGGAAGTAAGGAAATGTTTCTGGGGGTGAGAATATGGTGAAGGTGAGGTTGATGCAGAGTGAAGCATGAAGCCGCCGACTGTCTGTGAGGGGATGCAGGCGTATAACTCCGCGCCACTCAATGTCGCTTACTTCAGGTTACATGCTAGTTAATTTATTTTTTCCATGGTTCTTTATGGAATCCAACATTACAATTCACTGTTTCCCCAGTTATTTTTGGGTCAATATGGACTTTTTGCGGCGATCAACAGTACTCGACTCAAAGCGCTTGAGTCTCAGTCCAAAACAAAACGCCAGCCACGTCTCCCATAAGAATACGAATATATGGCAAACACAGCTGCTTCTCATTTCAGAAACAACAATAGCATCGTATTTTTCACCAATTCACCGGGCAAAACCATGTTGTTCGCCTGTTAATGGATTTCCTTTTTTAGAAGATCATGATCACATGATCTTTAAATGTGCTAATCCCAGAATGGTATCCATATAGCTGATCGCATACGGCCGCCTTCCTAATCAGTCGTTCTATATACAAAGCATGAATTTATACCTCAGCATCATACTTCCGAACATGCTCATCAATCCGCTTCAACAGCTCCACCTTCTTATCCTCCGAAATCCAACTCTTACTCACACTATTCTCAGCAATATCCCTCCATTCCCTGAAAGACAACTGAAACGCCTCCTGCACAGCACAGTAGTTATCCAAAATATACCCCCCAAAGTACGCCGGATCGTCACTGTTAATCGAGAACTTGACTCCCGCATCCAAGAACTTCCGAATTGGCACCTCATCCAACGCACTCACACAGCGCAACCGCACATTCGACAACGGACACACAGTCAACAGAATCTCCTCGCGGACGATCTGCTCCATCAGCTCGGGGTCCTCCACTAGCCGAATCCCGTGGTCGATCCGCTGCGCGCCTAGCTCCAATGCTGTGCTGATGTAGGTCGGGTCACCCTCTTCGCCCGCGTGCGCGGTCAGCGGGATACCCTTCGCGGACGCAGATGCATATTGCTCCCGATACATATCCTTTGGCGGCCCGACTTCACTGCTCGACCAGCCGAGTCCGTGTAGCGTTCCATCTTCAAAATGGTTATTCGCAAGAGCTTCCTCGTACAATTTCTGCGCGGAGTCGACGGGGAGATGGCGCACAAAGCACATGATCAGCCGGGTTGACAGACCCAATTCCTGCTCTGCTTTCTTGCATCCTGCCACGAAGCCTGAGACGATAGTTTTGTATGCGATACCGCGCTGCTGGTGGACCTGGGGGTCGAAGAAGACCTCTGCGTGGTGGACGCCGTCCTCGTGGGCCTTTTTAAAGTAGGCGAATGCGAGATCTGTAAAGTCAGATTCATGTAGGAGCACTGACATGCCCTGGAAATAAAAGCTGAGGAAGTCATCGAGAGAGGTGAAATGGCCGTAGCGGCATGTGAGAGTCTCGATGGATTCGTAGGCTGGGTTGGTTTCGGGGTCAGGGAGCTTGACGCCGTTTCTCTCGGCCAGTTGGAAGATCAATTGGGGTGTCATGCATCCCTCAAGGTGAAGGTGGTGCTCGCATTTGGGGAGGCCCTTAAGGAATTCGTGCAGCTTGGTTTGGCACATTGTGTCTGTACTTGCGACTGCCGGATGATAAGATGATAGGGGGAAAGAGGAAAAAGAAAAAGAGAAAGTACAACACAAAATGCGAGAGCTAGTTATATATAACAATCATCAATCATCAATCGTCCTGTCAAATTCTGCGCCCTAGCAGCAACATTAACATAATCTAGCTCAATCCCGTTCAAGCTGTGAGGCCCGTGTATCGCCCAATATCTGGTTCTGCTCTCGTCGGCCCACAACGGACATACTCAATCGAGCAATGACGCCGCAGGCAACTGGTAAAATAGTAAAGTAGACAATGCGACAGTTTTGCTCTGAATAAAAGAAAGAACGATAGTGATCCGCTGTCTCTGATAAGTGGATTTTGGCCGGCGTCGACCGTTGACGTCGGAGAGCGCCGAGGGAGTCACAAGGCTAGAGATGAATAATCAAGCTATTCTAAGTTATAACGTATGCATAGATTTCATTGCTCGTAAATAGCGACATAAGAGGATAGTACAATAACAGAGCCAAAAGGAACTGTGTACAAAAAGCCATACCGGAGTTCTATATGTAGTCCACTACGCTATACCTTCAGCTCCGCCCCAGCAGCCTTCCTCAACCGATTCATAACAGCAGCATGCAAATCCCCATGTTCAGCCACAAGCCCCTCGACATATATGACATCTACCTGCTCATCATCCATCGCGCGCAGAACGGCAAACAGGCCACGAGCAATCTGCCCGATATCCGTCCCCAGAGCGCAATCATATGCCTTCTTCGATGTAAAGCAGTCCTTCACATGATCCTTGAGCGGAACGGAAAAGGTGACAAAGCCGCCGGTAGGTGCTTCTTGAATGCGCCGTAGGGTCTCTTCTTTCTTAGCAGGTTCGTAGAGGCTTAGCCCTGGTGACCAGTGGCGGGTGCGCACGATTCCGACTGAGTGTGCGCCCACTGCGCTATCTTCCATATCCTTGCGTACGCGCTTTGCGATCTTTTCTTCGCTGCACTCGGGTTCGAATAGGATAACCCGCGCCTTGGGGGAGTAGTGGCGGTATTTCATTCCTGGTGCCCGAGGGGCTTCTTTGGTCTCGTGGCTGCCATCGTTGTATGCGATCTGCACATTCTCCCAACCTTCACACTGGCGTAGGTCATCAATGCCAATTCCACCAGGGCGTAGAATGACAGGAGGGTCTGATAGACCGTCAACCACTGTACTCTCCACTCCAACCGCACACGGACCTCCGTCGAGAATGAGCCCAATCCGACCATGAAGGTCATGATGAACATGTTGCGCGGTCGTCGGAGACGGCTTCGTAGATGCATTAGCCGACGGCGCAGCCAAGGGTCGATCCGCAGCATGAATCAATAAACGCGCCAACGGTGACGCAGGCATGCGCACACCAAACGTAGTCAGATTCGAAGTGACCTCTTTAGCCAGTGACGACCCCGACGGATTCGGAAGAATAATTGTAAGCGGGCCCGGCCAGAAGCGCGAGAGCACCGTGTGGTAAATCGGAGGAATCGACTTGAGTGGTGTACCGGTTGTATTGGCCGCACTCATACCAGGATTGAGCAGACGCTCGAGCATCGCGAGGGAGTCCACATGCACGATCAACGGATTATCCGACGGTCTCTGCTTTGCCCTGTAGATTCCCTGCACCGCTGCGCTCCGCGTGGCATCAGCTCCCAACCCATACACCGTCTCCGTAGGGAACGCAACGGGGATATCGCTCGTTCGTAGAAGTTCCGCTGCTTCTTCGATGGCCGCGGCCTCGGGGGTCTTGCTCTGGCGCTCACTCGCCCACCATTCTGGAAGAGGTTTGTCCCTGGGACCCTCGATGTTCAGTCGTTGGACGGGGAGGATTCGGGTGGTTTGGTCGTTTGTCATTGTCGCGGTTACTGCGTTAATAGACCTGACGGCGCGGCCGCCAGCGATAAAAGGACGGATATAAGCCAACAACTTGACGCTCTTTATGACGAAAGTGGATATTACCTGACGGGATCAAGACCGGGAATTGGGCAGAAGTATAATTCTCCGTATGTGCGATGTCGTAGTAGGGTCGTGGAGTGAAGTCTTGGAGAATGTGCGTGGGGTCTGTAGGGCTGCTTTTCCAGAATCCTCTTCATATGTGTCCCTGAGTACCTGTATGCTCTTGCGCTTGGCAGCGAACGATAAGCGAGGCTAAGCACGGCAATCCTTCATGACATTTCCTGCTTTGACTCGATCTTAGGAGGACGATCGAAAATCTTCACTATGACATCAATGATGACTAAGCGGCATGCACATGGTTTCCGATTTCGCATATCTATTCCAGTGGGGTCTCCAAATGTATAAAAAGGATTTGAAGCAGAGATACGGATGTCTACCTGCTGAATGTCCAGTTCTGGACCATATATCCATTTTTCATTGGGGTGGATTGCTGTACAGCAGCCGAACATATATATCCTGTTCTCTATTTTATACAAACCATATCCTATCTGTAGACATCAGGTTTATTTCTTTTTTCCACCCTTTCCTCCTTTAGCATTACCACCTTTCGGATTACCACCCTTGCCTTTGCCCTTAGAGTCGCCACCACCACCACCTCCACCAGCGGCCCCCATAATTCGTACCTTACCCACAGGCACTGTATTGATAATCTCCGTCTCCTTCCATGTCTTGATCAACTCCCCTTCCCGAGCCCGCAGTTTCTCCGCATCAGCCAGACTAAGACCCAGATCCTCAGCCTGCTCCTTCTTCACCTTGCCGGTAGTAGTTTCCGCTACCCATCGCCCGAGGATCTCCTTGACGGCTTTACCCTTCTTCACGGCGCCTGGCTGTAATTTCACGCGGTACTTGTAACGACCCAAAGCGGCCCATGGTGCGCAGATGGGAATCGCAGCAACGATTTCATCTTCGGGGTGAGGAGTACCAACAAGGGCCGGGATCCAGGAAAGGTCCGCCGCCTCAGCAGCCGCAGTTTCCTCGTCGTAGTCGTCAGCTTCAAAGAGGGCTTGTCGTTTGCGCTCTGCTTCCGCAGCGCGCTCGTGCTGGGCCTTGCGGCGCTTCTTCGCAGCTTCAGCTTCGCGCTCGCGGGCTTCCTTTGCTGCGGCTGCGGCTTCGGCCTTTTCAGCTTTGGCACTCTTGCCGCCAAGGACACGGAGGGCTAGTTCACGTTCGTCCTCGTCTTGGTCTGCGTATTTGGCTGCGGCTTTCTTGTTCTTGGCCTTCTTGCCGCGTGTAGGGGCAGGTGGTTGCTTGGCTGCTGGCTGCTTGGACTGTGCGGAAGGCTTGCCTTTGGCTAGGGCTGGAGAGTCGAGTTGTTCTTTTCGAAGCGCGCGCCGCTCCCTTGCGGAGAGTTGTTGGTCTTCCTCTTGAGCCTCTTGTGCTTCTTCTCCTGCTTCATCTTGGGCCTTTTCGCCGTTTTCTGCCGCCTCTTCTTCTGGTTCTTCTTGTTCCGCTTCTCCGTTCCTTTGATCCTCGCCTTCGGCATCCTTCTCACCTGACTCAGAGCTACCAGGCTCGTTCTGCGCTTCAGAAAGTCCACGCTGAAGCGGATTCTTCGCAGGCACTTGATCCGGATCCTCCTCATCCGATTCGGTATCCTGTCTTTGTTCCTTTTCTTGCTCCTGACCATTGCCGTCCCCAATTTCCTTCGGGATTTCCGTTGTAATCTGCTCTTGGACGAATTGTTTGCGCTCAAGCGGCTCTGCCGCTGCTAGAGTCCCCTCAGCGACCTCCGGGATATCAAATCTCCCAGTTTTATGGTTCCGAAGACTCTCCTTGCTAACTTGGAACGCCACACCGAACCCAAGAACAAGCTGCGAGGGAGCCAGGAAGTTTTTCTCTCCATTGACGATAAATTCACCAGTAGGCACAATACCGCCAGGACCAGTCTTGGTCACTTGGCTCGCCTCAACCCAGTATGCAGACATGACTGCCTTGGAATCCCAGGCGCTCGAGGTAGAGACGCAGAGGTTACCAGCTTGGGAAAGGGTGCTTGGGGGGATTGGCGCATTAGCAGCTCCAGGTCTGTTCTTCACGACCATGGGTGTAGCGCCTTGTAGATCGGCGTTTACGAAGATGTCGCCTTTTTTGAGCTGGCGCCGGTAGAGCATTTCGCTTTGCATAGCATCGCGACCACCTAAAACCAAGTAACCCTCTGAAGAAATGAAGAACAGGAACTTCTCGAACCAGAAGGGGTTTCTAGAAAGATGCAAGACTTGCTTCTCTTGCTTTAGCCCACGCTTTAGATCCTGAGTAACTTTCTTTTCATGACTTTTCAGCGCCTTGGTAGATGACTGGGCTGTCTTCTGCTGCTTTGCGGCAGCCACCTTCTTCTGTTCGTAGTACTGGGTGGCATTCGCCCACGGCGTGAGACCAAGATCAATATCGATCGTCAGCAACGCAGACTGCCTCTCCGCAGCTTTAGCCTCCTCCTGTTCTTCATCCTCCGATTCTTCTTCGGACTCATCATCAGTGAAGATCTTCTCATCCTCATCTTCCACATCACCTGCCTCACCCAGGAGCAAAGTGATGGTGTTCTCGTGCAGCTTCAACGGCAGCTTGATTATCTTGGCAACCGGATTGCCGCGACTTTGCTCCATTTCGACCAAGCGTTCAATTTCCACCCAGTCCATTCCCTGGGCAATTAAGCCGTTGACTGCGTCCATTGCTTCTTGAACCCGGTAGACGTTATCCTCGATTGCACCTGCTTTGTGGATATGCAGATCCTGGGCCTTTTCTAGTTCGCCCAGACGCTTCTGGTGCTCCTGTCTGACTGCATCAAGCTTTTTCTTTGCTGCCTCCTCACGTTCCGTAAGTCTCGATTCAAGCTTCTGTGACTCCAAGGATGAGAAGTACTCGTCGATCGTAGCATTGAAGCGGTCGAATTCCAGGATCGTGATTTCCGGCTTTCCTGCAAATTGTCGGGGCTTGAACGGGTGGAAGTCTTCGTAAAGCAAAGCCGGCTTCTTCGATTCCTCGTTCTCGCCCTCAGCGGCGGGCTCAGCAGGTCGAGTATCCTCTTTGGCAACGATATAGCCCGGATGACTATCCTTAGCAGAGAGCTCTTCAGAAACGCTCCGCGCCTCTTCCAAAACACCAAAAACCCCCCGCAGAAGAATCTCATCCTGCAGAACCTGCGCCAACGGCGTCGCCGAATCAAACTCCTTCACAGCAAACGCATGATCCAGAAGCAGCGGCGGATACTCAGGAAACCCTTGCGACAGCGCCTTCCTCAAAACATCCACCCCCTTCTTCTTCGACTTCTTCGGCCCCGCTTCCTCCTTCGCGAACGCCTCCTGCGCCTTCTCCAACGTCCCCCTAATCCTCTCCGCCGTGATATCCGGCACCCCGTGATAATTCTGCTTATCGGTAACCGTATACTTCAACCCAACCCGGACCTCCTCCTCAGGCACCGTCCGGAACACAGCTAGGATATTGTACTCGCGATCCGTGAGGATGATGTTCCCGCCTGCGAAAAACTCCAGGAACAAGTGGTACATGCCATCGCTGAAGGAGAAGTCGATGATGCGGTCTGTGCCGATTTGTCCAACGGAGGTTACGCGGCGTGATTTCAGGGCTTTGCGGAGGCGGGTCACGAAGTGGGAGGGTGTTGTTGCTGTTGTTCGTGAGTATTGGGTGACATGGCAGCGGAAGCCGGAGTCGATAATTAGTTGTCTGCGGTGGTCGGGTTTGGCGAGTTTGAAGAGGAAGATTCGCTGTGAAGCAATCATCAGATTAGATATTGACGCATGATTGGAGAAAGGTTGTTTGACGTACCGACGAGAGATCGTAGATGTTGGATACTCGCAAGTTGACTACCTCCGAGGCGAGCTCGCGGGTAATAACCTAGTCGAGTGAGTTTGTGCGCGAGGCTGTGTAACTAAGAAAGAGAGCATACCTTGACGTCCAAAGACGAAAATCTTTGCTTCATTTTCTTGATTTGTCGGTCAATGGACCTCTGTTCAGCAACAAAGCTGTTTGGAGGAAAGAGTCATAAATTGAAGCTCCGAAGTTGCGAAGGAGATTTGACTGGAAACGTGACGTATGCGGGGCAGTGTTCTTTTTTTCCGTTTCCTTTTTCGATCACTTTCGATTTGTTCTCGATTGTAGTTTATTCAGGCACGCAGTACTATATAGAGACCTAGAGAGAATCTGAATTGTTTATTGCAGCTGTTGTTTGCTCTGCCCTGATTTAACACCTACTACGCTCCCCGCCGATGCAGGTCTTACGAAAAACCCAACTCAACAAACAAGGTCTATACAGAATGCTCAAATACCAATCTATGATATGTGAAGACGAAGAAATTGGATATATCAATAGCCGTCATAAACAAAGAGCATCACACAATAATGCGCCGGGCCAGCCAGATTAAATCTCAGAACCAATGCTTAAAACACAGAAGAAAAGAAAGAAAAAAAACGACAATCTACATCTGCCGCAATCCCTCTGCCAGACGCCTCTTTCCGAACTCCCAGGCATTCATCAATCCTTGTTCCGACAAGTCGATGCTCTTCATGTTCGGCGCATCAGGGGCAGGTGCACGGCTGACACGCGAGGCGATGAGGACGGGGTCGGTCTCAAGGATGATACCGTCGTCGATGATCTCGTCAATGGCGAGGGCGACTAGGTCGTAGTTCTCGACGATTGTGCGCTTGTCCGTGGCGCCCCTAAAAGAAACCGTATCAGCCACATGTCCTTCAAGCAAGACAATAACACCATCACCAGTAAAAAAAAAAAAAAAAAAAAACTCACTTAAACAAGATCCCCAACGCATCCCTCAGCGACAAAACCACATTATACAACAACACCTCATTCTCCTCCGCACTCCCAACCACATAAAGCATCACATCGCTCTCCATCTTAAACACCACAATCCGGTTATCGTAAAGGATCACATCGCTAGTCTGCTTGTTCGTCTTCTCGAGAAGACCTTGCTCAAACGCCTTTTGCTCCTTCACTGTCGGATAGGGATTGGCACCGGGGTAATCGGTGGAATTGGGCGCAACGCCGGCCGGGGGATGAGGCGGCGAGAAGTACTTGGCGAAGATGCGAGAGCCGTCGTCGGCGGACATGAGGAGGACCGCATTGACGGAGAAGAGGGAGAGGGAGCCAGGCATTGTGGCGGTTTTTCGAGGGTGGTGTTTCCTTGGGAATTAGACTGGTTGATTGCTGATTGCGATGGCTGCGGTCGAGGCGCTTCTCCGTATTTACTTTGGTTACTGTAACCTGGCCGCTGAGCGCGGAGACGCCGCAACGTTGTTCCGAAGTATAACTATCCATTACTCATTAAGTCTATGATAGTTATCCGCGCTTCATATGATGGTATTATTTGGTTGATTCTGTGAAATAAAAAATTAGGTTTGAAGGCTTGGTCCATGTCGAATCAGTGGCGATGGGCCATGTCAATGGACTACATGTAGAGCTATCAAGCGGAGGCACGTCTAGGGCGAGAGTCCTAGCCTAATTTACATCGGTGGCTCTATCAATACATATCGTATAATCACTACAAGAATCTTCACGTCAAGTCTGAGATTTAATTACTGCAATAAAATATCAACTATCTATCCACAACAATATACAGAAACTCGTATGTTCGTCAAAAAGGGATTTCATATGATTTGGTAAACGGCGGCAAGGGAGCATCGAAAAGAGTCTATCAACAAGAATCATAAGACTCTAATGACAACAATCCAAATGAAAAGTGGCATCTCCTTCGTCAAAGCGCAAAAAGAAAATCGAAAACCATAAAAATTCCTCCTGTGCATGGATATGAATCATATGATAGCGGTTCAACATTATCGCAGCCATGCGTAAGTAACAGGGTATTCCAAAACAATAATAACGTCCCAACTTTCCTGATCTTCGATCAAGTCCAGCAGGGTGGGTAGACATCATGATAATAGTTGAAAAAGGAAAAGAAAAGAAAAAGAAAAGAAAAAGAAAAGAAATGCGGGGGCATATCAAACACGAAAGCTGATAGAATAAAACGGATAAAACGCATAAATGTATCAATCATCAATGGACCGCATCAAAACGTAAACTTAGGATTGCGTGGACTCGTTCGTGTTCGTACGGTTGAACCAGGGGATCCAGCTTTGCCGGTTCGCCTTCTTGCGAGCAATCTCCTCTTCTTCGGCTGCCTTGTGTGTCTCACTGACCAAGCGCAAGGGACGCAGCTTGTTCTGGGTCATGACTGCTCCAGTGTAGTTGGTCATGCCACTGCTGGAACGAGGGGAGCTGGAGGTAGCACCGGTAGAAGCGGTCTCGTGAAGGTCGCTAGTGACGCTTTCCGAGCTGCTCAATCGGCTACGTTCCGGCTGGCTGGACAGCGACGGTGCGCGGCCAGTGCTGCTCATGCCCGAAGACATGACACTTCCGCCAAAGAGACTCTGGCGGGACCCGGGGCCCATGATCGTGGGGCTCACTGGACCTCCGGAGTTTCGTCCTCGATACATCTGGCCAACAACTGTGGCGGCTGATACATCTGCTTGGTCAGATCGAGCCCGACGGTGGCCAAGCCGTACGGATTGGGCACGGTTAAGCGGGATGCTAGGTGCTGTATTTGGGTTCTCGTGAGCGGTGGGGGGACCTGACGGAACGCTTGTAGGTGGTTGCATAACGCTTGTTGGACGGGACCTAGGTTTGGCTGGGGACTGATTCGGTCCAGCAATAGATGATCTAGCTCTTTTAAGAAAGGACTGCCCCCCGCTATCGTCGTGCTCAGGAGGCGTTGGGGGGAGATCCTTCTCGGTGGTGGGATTTTTCGGCTTCGCGTTGGCGGGGGGATCGTTCTCGTTCTTGTCTAGGATGGACTCGAAGCCTTCGTGCTGAAGGACACGGCTAATGATGCGCTCGATGTAGAGGGTCAATGCCTTGTTCTGGTCCTTCAGGGTGCGGACCTCAGTTTCGAGCTTGCGTATATGGTCCGTCTCAGCCTTGGCATCCATGGATTCCAGCTCCTCAGCCAAGGATCCCAAATTGTTTCCTGAATCGTTGGCGGCTTCGGACGGCTCAGGAGTGTCAGGGTGAAGTTCACGCATGAACTCGCCCTTGGCAAAATCACCATTCAGGGTCCTCTCGCTCAGAAGCAACTGGTAGCTCTCGTTGTCCTCCATAAGACGAGCGTTGGCCATGCGAGCCTCAAGGAGCTCCTTCTCGAGTTCCCGCTGACGACCACCCCCCTTGTTCTCCATCTCCACAAGCTTAATCTGGGACTCTGCCAGCTCGAGGCGAAGAGACTCGATCAACTTGTCTTTCTGCAATAGCAGCTTAGAGTTATTCCGCGAAGGGCTCCGTTCGAGTTGCGACGAGGGCGCAAACTGTCCGTCGACTTCTGGGGACGACCGGTTACGGAAACTAGCTGCGTGGGTGTTAGCAAACTGTGGTATTCAATGAAGGGCAGGGTCCGGGTGAGGGCTCATACAAGAGCGCGACACATCCTTACCACTCTCAGCATTAATCTTCATGTCCTTCTGTGCCAACGACTCCTTCAATCGTTGGATAGTAGCCTGCATCTCCTCCTCTCGGCTGGCCTGCTGTTCCTTCTCCTGTAGCATAGCGTTCCGTTCCATTTCATGAGACTGCTCCAAATCCCGGATCTGGCGGACATGCTCACGAATTTCGCCATTCAACGCCTCAATCTTGCTCTCCCTCTCGTGAGACTGGTCCTCCAATTTCCCCTGTTCAGTAACTGCCTCGTCGAGTTTCATCTGCAAGACCCCGAGCTGCTTGCGGTACTGCTCGGAGGCCGTCTCCGCCTTCTGCAACTGCTCCTTCAAGTCCTCAATGAGGGCAGCATTCTGAGCCCGCGCCTCCTCCTCGGACGGATCATTGTTCACTTTCGGGATACTCGACGACATGCTGAGATTGGAGCGGGTTGGCCTTCGGGCAGCAGCACGCGCAGAAACGGGTTGGCGGCCGGAGGGAGTACGAGTCAAGCCATTTGTTGCGGCGGCGCTGGGAGATCGAGTATGACTCCGCGAAGGCGAACCATTCGCCGAGGAGCTCTCCGCAGTCGAGGATTTGGGTGTTCCGGGTTTGCGTGGTGACGCAGACATGGCGTTGGTGACGGTGTGGCCAAACCGGCGGGTTGGTGGTGGTGGTGTGTTGGCTTCTTTTTTTTTGGGTTCCGCTATCAGCTCCGCGATTGTACGCAAAGTGATATGATTGTTGTAATAAAAAAGGACGAATATGGATTCAGGGGAAGTTCAGGAGAACGGCCCGGGAATGGTCAGCAAGCGATGACGATGAAACGACCGGGAAATTATTCTGTGTTGTATATAAGAAGTTGTCGTACGGAGTAGTAGCGGTCAAAACACACTATCCGTTGTTAGGCAGTGGTGGGGAGAGTCAGTCCGTAGTTGGTGGGAGAGTTTAAGTGGGAGCAGCACAGTTAATATGCAGACGACTCTTTTTGGGGTCACGGATAAACACTTCCAGTTAATAAAACAGCATATGAACCATGCAGGATTGCATTTATTTATGAATTTAAGATTGAACTGCTTATTTTAATCGTTTAATACTACCAGCAGATGAACAAGCATGACTGTATGTACGTATCCATGTATGTAAGTACACGTCTGGACACACGTATGTATGTATGGAAACGGCATGTTGCTGGGGATCCGCTACTATTTCCGGGGAGTAGAGCCTGGTAATACCAATACATACAAGGCCCCCAAGAACCGCCCCTTTCCCTCAATAGTCAGCGAAGATAAAGATAGCAAGTCGAAACAATGTGCCTTGCAGTGGCCAGAGAAGAACCCTGTAAGTCATAGTATGTCAGCCCAGGGACGATAATATGAAACCCACCGCCACAGAGATCCTCGTTGGATGTTTCTGGATTCGGGGGGCCACCAGAGCCAGAGGACGAGACTCTGCGCCACGACTCGACCGTTCTATGCGTAATTTCTGCAGCCTCAGGCATGGAAATGTATCATACCTGCCGTTACTGTATGTTACAACTTTGATACCGAAGACGGACTGCTGACTCAGATATCCGGAGCGGATGAACTATCCATCCGGCGGATCTCCCACAACAAAAAAAAATCCATTCGGATATTCTCTTCTAAATTATCTCCAGACATCAACAACGGCCGGAGCGCATCTTCAACCTTCAATCCTCCTTTTTATCTTCAATCCGATCGAAAGTCCGGTGACTTCGACAGCGTAACGATGGCCCCTAAGACCAAGAAGTCTGGTGACAACATCAACTCCAGGTTGGCCCTGGTGATGAAGAGTGGAAAGGGTGAGATTGCATTCAGACATGCATGCATTTTGAATCCAGAGACAGGATCCTAACGTATTGCATCCAGTCACTCTGGGATACAAGTCAACCCTGAAGACCCTCCGTAACGGCAAGGCCAAGCTCGTCATTATCGCCGCCAACGCTCCCCCTCTCCGCAAGTCTGAGCTCGAGTACTACGCCATGCTTGCCAAGGCTCCCGTCCACCACTTCTCCGGCAACAACGTAAGTTTGTGTTTGTTCTTGTGCTTTACGGATCTCCAGGTTGCTCTGCTTCACGGGCCCGGCAGTCAAATCATGACCTGGGAGCCACCCTGAGAAGAAGCCGTCAATCTTGGCTTTGGAGGGTAAAAACATTGGCTAACGTATGCTCTTTTTGCTCGACAGATTGAGCTTGGTACCGCTTGCGGTAAGCTCTTCCGTTGCTCGACCATGGCCATCTTGGATGCTGGTGACTCCGACATTCTCTCCGGAACCCAGTAGGTTATGAAACAGACTTGATGTTATGTCTACTCGAGTATGGACGTTTGAAATACTCGGATAATGTTAGATAATGACAAAAAAAAGACTTATGAGTACTTGGTTCAAGAGTAGATTTTCAGTAAAGGGCCTAGTAAACTTAAGAGCTGATCTTTGGTCATCTAAATCTTATCAAGATATTCATATCTTATCCCAGTAAAACTGCTTGTACTGGTACAATTCTTATAAATCAAGCGGATGCGTCATCTCGGCTCTGATCGCTGATTGGCGGAATCGGCTAGGGCTTAGGGTTTTGCCACTCGTTAGCGGCGGTGCTTGGAAATCAACGCTGACAGCCGCCTGAATCCCCTTCTTTTTGCTCCCCGACACCACCTTTTTTTCGACAACCACACCCCTTTTCGCAGGAAGTCCATTTCCAGCAGTCAAAATGGCCCGTCGTCCCGCGAGATGTTACCGCTACTGCAAGAACAAGGTGTGTTTGTGCCATATTCGAATTTTGAGAGGGATTTGTGGGATTTTCATCCAAGGGCGTGATCGGGAGGTTCATATCGACTGTGGGGGAGCGAAGCGACCGGCAAGGCATTTCTCGGCAGGGAACTCGCGGTCGCTTCGTGGTGATCTCATAATCCTATGCCTTGTGCGATGTCAAATGGATGGAATCTGAAGATGGACTCTTATGAATCCCAAAATGGAAATCGAGCACAAAGGCTAACGTGATCTTCCTCAATACAGCCTTACCCTAAGTCCCGGTTCAACCGTGGTGTTCCCGACCCCAAGATCCGTATCTTCGACTTGGGTCGTAAGAAGGCTTCCGTGGACGACTTCCCCCTGTGCGTCCACATGGTCTCCAACGAATACGAACAGCTTTCCTCCGAAGCCCTCGAAGCTGCCCGTATCTGTGCCAACAAGTATGCGACTCGATGAACCGGAAACCCGAATACAACGAGATGGACATATGGCTAACAAACACAGGTACCTCGTCAAGATCGCCGGTAAGGAAGGTTTCCACCTGCGTGTCCGCGCCCACCCCTTCCACGTCGTCCGTATCAACAAGATGTTGTCGTGCGCTGGTGCCGATCGTCTCCAGACCGGTATGCGTGGTGCTTTCGGTAAGCCCAACGGTGTTGTCGCCCGTGTGAACATTGGCCAGATCCTCCTGTCCATCCGCACCCGTGACTCCAACCGCGCCGCCGCCGTTGAGGCCATGCGCCGCTCCACCTACAAGTTCCCTGGTCGCCAAAAGATCATTATCTCCAAGAACTGGGGCTTTACCCCCGTCCGTCGTGAGGAGTACGTCAAGCTCCGCCAGGAGGGCAAGCTCAAGCAGGACGGTGCCTACGTCCAGTTCCTGCGTGGTCACGGTTTGATCGAGGAGAACATGAAGCGCTTCCCCCAGGCCTACGAGGGCGTTGCTCAGTAGATTGGGATGATTTAGGTGTTTTATGTGCTGTTCGTATTTATCGTTTTTACTAGGGCCAAATGAGAACAAAAAAAGGCTAAAAATGTTCTTGTCTGCTGTACTCCATCTACTGGACCTAATTGACTTCGATACCCTCATAGTAAAGGTGCCTGTATGGAATATCTACCTGGTAGTTATGGGTTCTCCTATATCCCGATACTGTGAAGTGTATCTATGCAGAAACTACGAAGTCTGCGGCTGCTGCGATCAACGTCACAACTCAGAGCACATACCTGTAATACCCCCTTGCACTCCTACCATCCCCATCAAGTACCCCAAAATCCAATCTGCACCAACACTCCCTCCCCGAACACTCCAATGAACCGGTACCCGTACTTAAGCAACAGCTCCAAATGCCGTCTACACCCGCTCCCCTCGCCCCAGCCTTTATCTAACAGCCTCTTCGTTCACTTGACATCTTGCTTAAACCGCAGAAAGCCTATACCCCCCAGTCGACCGGTATTTCGCATCGACCGATTTCATTCTTGCGCGAAAGAGGGCCTAGGTTATTGTTTGTCTCCACCGTTGTAAAGGGGCGAGCTGTCTGGGGTGTAGATGAAGGTGTCGAGTTTGGCACCGCGGGTGAAGCAGGGATTGGATGGGATGCGGCTTTGGCTTCTTGAGTCGATGGAGGGTTGGGGTGGTGGCATCTTGGGCTTGTAGATTGTATATTGTGGCTAAGATTATGAGGAATGAGAATGAGATATTCGTGTCTTTTAGGGGAGGGAGGGGGGGGATATTGATAAGTTCATACATGCGCTATGTGGGATACATGTATTTTTGACATCACGGTTAGTAGTAGTAGATGCAAGCATGATGCCCTGGAGAACATATAGTCTCAATGCTTTCCAACAGAAGAGTCAAATATATAAAATGTTGAAGACCCTAAGCTCATAGAACGCCATATCCAAAGTAGATATAAAACATAGTAATGCTATCAGACAAGGGGAGTGCATATTCAAGTTCGACCCAACATATTTATAGATAGCCAGAAACAAAATGGCTCCAAAACATATATAAACAAGATCAAAATGCCATATGTATTCGTTCAATATCAGATATCCCAAGCTCCCATACCACCCCCAACAGGCGCAATAGCACTGCCACTATCAACGCTTCCGCCAATGTCCCAATAATTCCGGCTTGAGCCAGTCATCGTCCGTCGGCTTGAGATAGTCGACAGTTTTGCACTATGGCTGGCGCAGCTAGAACTGGGGCGACGGCGAAAGTCTTGACGGAGAATTGGGGAAGAGATGCCAGTGCCCGTGCCAGAGTGGACAGCCGAATGTTGAGATTGACGGCGTGTTTGTGCCTCAGAGCGGGAGTGGGCATGTGCAACAAGAGGATGGTGTTGGCGGATGATGGCTGCGCGTCGTGAGGCATCTTGGGATTGAGCCTGACGGCGGTGAGAGGAAATGCGACTGGCAGTTGTCGAGGAAGGAGCAGTGGTGGTGGCAGAGCTGCTGTTGCTGCTGCTGTTATTCGTGGTATTACCACTCCGGCCGAAGCGGTTGCGCAAATATCGGAAGACCATCATGACGTCCAAATCGCTCTCCCAGTAGTCTTTCTCCTGTTGTAGACGAGATTCGGATGTGCCAGCCATGCGATCTTCGTCGTCTTCAATCCCCCATTGCGCAGCATGTTCC
This sequence comes from Aspergillus intermedius, assembly GCA_039880815.1. Taxonomy (NCBI): domain Eukaryota; kingdom Fungi; phylum Ascomycota; class Eurotiomycetes; order Eurotiales; family Aspergillaceae; genus Aspergillus; species Aspergillus intermedius. Next base: position 276,450 of record JBDODA010000001.1, on the reverse strand, counting down.
CGTCCGCTGGGTTCGGGAAGGGTAGGGGAGAAGCGTGGGGATGGAATAGACCCACCGTTATTTGAAGTTTCGAATGAAGTAGAGGGTGCTCTCGTCCGTGAAGGCCGATTTTGCACATCCTCCTCTGTCCGATGTTCGAGAGGCATGCCGGCATACTCATTCCCAATCTGGTTGGACATGGTGAGGTAGGTGCTGAAGGCTCCAGGTTGTTCGCAGAGTTGATGGACAAGGACTCCGAGTTCACGAGCAATGCGTTGAAGCAGCTTGGGTTGCCAGTGATTCTGATCGTCCATGTCGTAGGAGTCCAGCTCTGACGCATTCGCGAGCTCTTGGCTCAAAGGATCATCTGGTAGCGACTCTCCGAAGATGACTGACAACACGTTGTCATCAATTCCCATCAAATCGCGAATGACCTTCCGAGTAATTCGTTTCCAAAGAGATTCATCCAATCCTGGTTCCGTCGACTCAGACGAAGAAGCCATGGACGACGGCCGCCCGTTAATCGTCTCAGGAACACTCTTCACCCATTCAGAAGGAGCCGCATGGTGGTAACTCTGCTGCTGAGTAGACGCAGTCTGCTCACTCATCCGACTAGCACGACTGTTCCGTCGACGCCTGCGTCGACGAGTCTCCCGCTCAACCTCCTGCAACAACAACCGACTTTGTTCCATTCTCCACTTCTCGATACGCTGCCACCGTTCCCGCTCCGCGTTGGTCATCTGCTCCTGCTCCGCGACCATGTCCAAATGCCGTTGCACGCTGGAACGTCGTCGCAGTCGCAACTCAGGTCTCCGTTGCGGGTTAAACTGTTCATGCTGCCACAACTGGTCTTGGACGGTCTGGCTGGACGCTTGAAAACTTCCTAGTCCGTCATGGGTGGGGAGCACCGCTGGCGTCCCTTGTCGGTCTTGGTCCCACTGTGCGGCGGTGGGCGGTTCATTATCATCGGCCAGCGACGGTGCGCGAAAGGCATGGAGACCATCATCTAGACTGTCCAACTCTGTACCATCATCGTCTTGTTCATCGATATTATTATCTTGTTCTTGCTCTTCTACCTCCTCGTCGTTGTCGTCATCCTCGCCTATTTCAAACACGGACCGCGTCTGGGTCCCACCAAACGACTCAAAATCACTCAGACGTGAAATCCCGATTGCCCGCTCTGTCGAAGTTGTGCGCGTTGGAGCAATCGTAGATGGCTGCGAAGGCGAGAAGACCACCCATTGTGTAGATTCCTCATCGTCGGGCAGTTGAGCGGGCGCAGAGGGACTCAGCGCCGGAGAGGGTTGGGAGTGGGGATATGAAGTGGTGCGACGGGGAGGAGCTTGCGTTGGTAGACGGAGGGCCATGGGAAATACTTATTAGCGGTATATATTAGAAAATGAGGTGGTGAGGATGCAAAAGTCGAGGAATTAAAAAAAGTTGAAAGTGAGGCTGATGGAGATCGCGATTGTTTTTATCTCTTATCGTCCCCGCGTGACTGACGTTATCGGTCAAGTGAGCACCGGAAACAGTAGGATTTGAATATGGGAATATTAGAAAATGAGATGAATATATAGAGAAATGGGAAAAGACAGAAGGACGCAAGAAAAGGGTATAAGAGAAAAGATCAGATAAAGGAAACCCCAAAATAGGTAAAGATGATGCCCGATGCGGTGATTCTGACGCAGCGCGAGTCAACAACCGCCGATAACGGAAGAAGTGAGTATGAGTAATATGTGTAGTAGTAGACGATATATATAGGGAAATACATAGAGAAGAATATTAAAGAAAAAGAGAAGAATGAGACATAATCATGGCTGACGGCGTGGCGTTATATACGATTACAATAGCCCAGGGCACTATACAGCCAAGGATGGAGCACACAGTACGAGAGACCAAAGCAAAAAATGCAGCAAACTCTGCAAGGCAATCGAACAAAAGTAAAACAGACATTATGCATTAGAATCGCTTGGATCACTCAATTCTCTTCTTTAATTTGCCCTGTGGGGTTCCAAACGAGGCAATTGCCAACTGGCCATGAACTGACAGCCTCATTACAGGCAGTGTACTTGTACAGTACAGCATGCAATGCGCCTTGAATTGCGGTGTATCGAACGCACTCATTGGGCTCACAATGCAGAAGATCTATTCTATGGGTATATCTATAATGCATATGAAATCGCAAAAAAAGAAAAGAAAAGTAGATCATGATCCGCCAGCCAGCGCCTCCCCGACCCAATCCATCTGCACTGCACTCACACCCCGCGCATAGCTTCGATTCGTAAACACGTACTCATTGTACATGATCGCCTCGACCTTCTTGCTAAAGAGCACGCTCGATGGGTGAATTGCCACGGTCTGGTTTCCGACCACCGTACGATAACTGCCATCCGGGACCAGCCGGGCCGTGTTGGTCGCGAAGCCGGTGAGGAAACTCTTCAAGATGAGAACAGGTGATGGATCGCGTGTGAGCGTAGGGTCCCCTCGTTGTTCAGTAGGCGGGAGGAGTTTGGCTTGTCGGCACTGTGCGGTGAGTTGCTTGCGGACGTCCTGTCATTCGTTAGTAAAGAACAGGTGATACATACTACTAAGGCGTATCATACCATCACCGATTGCATCGCCCGGTGCGACACGAGATGCCGCTCTGCCCATGCTTTCCGATCGGTATTCTCGGCTGCATAGGCCTGCACTGTGGCCAGCATCGTCAGATGGTCGCCCTCGCGTCGGTACAGATCCCGACGTGCCGTCTCTGCCTCTTCCTTCTTCTCCTCCGACGTCGTGTTCAGGAAAATATTCTCCACACTCAGACATGAGATGACATCGATTACGTCCGTCAAACAACCGGGTCCGTTCCCTGCAGCTGCTAGAAGCACCCGACCGAGAGTGGGTGTCAGGGGGAGTTTGGCAATCTCTTTCCCGATAGCACCTATCTGACCCGACTCTTCCAGTGCCTCGATGCTCAGCAACTGAAGCAAAGCCTTCTCCAACGACTCCCGCGGTGGTCGCGTCAGGAAAGGGAAGCCCATGACATCGTCAACCCCGCGAGCTTTCATGTTGAGTATAGCCTGGCTGAGATCGCATCGCAAGATCTCTGGAGTGTTGGTTTCGTCCAGATTCAGGTAATCTTTTTCCGTATATAACCGATAACATTGACCCGGTGCTTCTCTTCCTGCACGACCCTTTCTCTGAATTGCTGCAGATTTAGAAATCGGTTTAACCAAGAGCGAATCCAGTCCAAGTCGGGTGCGGAACTGCTTGACTTTCGCTTTGCCGCAGTCCACCACGAAGCGCACACCAGGCACTGTCACCGATGTTTCAGCAATGTTGGTGGCTAGAATCACCTTGCGTGTGCGAGGTGGTGCGGGAGCAAACACCCGCTGTTGAGCTGCCTGGGGAAGCGCTGCGAACAACGGCAGAACCTGGATCTTCGGCAGAGATGGATCCAATCCGATGGCGTATTCATTAACCAGGTGTTCCAATGCCTCAACAGTCTCCTGTCCTGTTAAGAATACAAGGATGTCTCCGGGCATTGGCTCTTTGTAATGGATCTGATAGATGGCTTTGAGCGCAGCATCCACAAAGTCATGCACCGGCTCCGGAGCGTAGATCGTTTTGACAGGAAACTGACGACCCTTGATATGGCACACAGCGATGTCATCCTTGGTCTCTTTAGGCGTAGCACTCTTTCCATCGGACCCGTTCTCCAGATGACGAGAACCAGGCTGAATCCCCGCCTGGAAGAAACCCAGTAGACTTTCCATATCAGCCGTAGCACTCATAACCACCACCTTGAGTGGCGCACGACCACGTCCCTCCCTCTTCCCAGAGACCAAATTCCTCAAAAAACCCAACACCAAATCCACATTCACACCCCGTTCGTGAACTTCGTCGACCACAACCGCACTATACCTCGTCAACCAAGGATCGTGAAGCATTTCCTGCAACAGCATTCCCTCCGTCAAGTATTTGACTCTCGTACTCGGCCCCGTAGACGTATCAAAACGCACCGAATACCCGACTTTGCTCGCTGGCGACGACGACCCCAGCGGCGTCCCCATTTCCTCCGCCACACGTCTTGCAAGAGAAATCGCGGCGACTCGACGCGGCTGTGTGATCGCAATGCACCCGCCTACCGAGACGTCTTTGCGAGAACCATCCTCTTGCGGGATGCTTGTGGTTGTAGGGCAGCACCATTGCTCGTTGACTAGGAATTGGGGAATTTGTGTACTCTTTCCGCTACCTGTTTCTCCGACTAGCAGCATTACATCGTTTTTGCGGAGGTGTTGGCGGATTTCGTCGCCGTGGGGGAAGATGGGGAGGTTCTTGCGGATTTCGTAGAGGGCTCGTGCCTTTTCTTTTAGGGTGGTGAAGTTGGTTTTGACGTCGCGAGTCGGTTTCTGCTTTTGCTTTTGCTTCTGGTCCTTCTGCTTTTTTTCCGGTTTCCGTGCTTGTTCTTCCTTTGGCGTTTCGCCCGCACCATTCTTGGGCTTTTGCTCCTCAGTCTTCAGCTCTTTAGACGCCTTCAACTTCTTCTCCCCATTAGATCGCTCATCATCATGCTTCCGCTTCTTGTTCTTCTTCTTCTGCATATCCTCCTTATCCTCCTGCTTCTTCCTCTTCACAGGCCCTGTTTCTGCGCTCTTCTCCGCATCAGGCGACGTCTTCGGGACCGTCTCGTTCGAATCGGCGAATTTCGTAAGGACCCTTTCGGGCATCGTGGCGGTATATTTCTGACTGTCACCAATTAAACAAAAATAGAATCAATAATTGTTTCGATAGAGTGCTATCGAGCCGAAATCGTTTTCTTGCGATCGCAGCGCGGTTTGGTCGAGTTTGTTGCGATCCCCGAAATTTTTGCCGGCCTTATCGATCGATAAGGCCATTGGCGCCACATTTTGCAGGCACCATGTTTTGTGTTCGAGCTCCTTTGTCATAAGCTTGACAGCAAACTTCTTGTACGTTTCTGGTACTAAACAGAAGCAAACACTCCAATTGCCTCAAAAGAGCCACTGTATCAATTTGTTATCTCCATTGGTTTATTCTATCTTGACCAAATGCATTAATTATCCACAGGTATGACTCCCCGTGTAGCAGAGTGAAGCTGAGTGTGGGTACCGTGATATACCCTGATGCTATTGAATCTTATTCCAGTCCAAGGCCCATGACATCAGTACACGTCAGTGAAAGAACCAGGTACCGAAGACTAGATGCGTTGTTTTCAATGTTGGTGGAAATTCAGCGTGCTCCTAATAAGGTAAGATAGTCAATTCAGCTCCTGCATCGCACGGTGCAGGTTGACGTATCTGGCGATATAGACCTTCGAGCAGAGCCCTGATGTGTGTCTGTGTAGATTTCAAACACTTTTTTCTTAATACGGATTTAGTGTATATGATACTCCCAAGAACTAAAATCAGAATGCATTTGACCCATCTCTTTGGAGCCCTGATGCTGCCCGGTGCGGCCGCAGCAGCAGCCATGCCTCAAAGCGATCAACCGACGGTAAGCACATGCCATTGATCATGCCCGAAAGAACACTGGCACTAATAGGAAATCAAAACATAGACAATCCTCTTCCTACTCCCACTCCCGCACCCCCGGGTTGCTACTGGTTGGGGAAATCCCTAATCTGCAACGCTAGATGCTATCCTGGCAAAGAAGAGAAGGGACGTGATAAGAGGGGGAATGGCACATCTTGCAGACTTGAAACTAAGGCGCTCGGTGGACAGTTTGTAAGTAATTTCATATTTACCGATGCTCGTACTCCGAGTGTAGAGTACAGGATTTACAAGATTTCAAGTGCATGTGTATATCCGTTTCATCACGTTATCAGACGTATCCCCGTTTTGTTTATGTCAAACAATGACTATATGCACTATTCACGTCTAAAAAATTATACAACTGACAAGATCATCTCTACCCAGCCCATGGAATCGTAAGTCATCAAATCAATTCATACCCCACCCCCGAACACGCCGGAACACGAATGCCCGGTCATTCCGCAGTCCAAACTCAGCCCAGTCATCCGTGAGTTTATTATAACTCCAATACCCCTTCCAAGCCAGCTTTGTATTCTTAGCCGGGTTGGGTGGTGAAACATTAGAGTTCGCAGACTTGAGTCCTCCAGAAGATGACCGCAAGGCCAGATGGAGCGTGTAAATGTACTTTGGACCAACTCCTTCGGTTTCGATGATGACGTCTCGGGGATCAGTTTCGACGCCTTCCGGGGTTTTGCCTAATAACGATGGGTCTGGTGCCAGCTCGGGCCTGACATTCGGGTTTGGTGGATCTGACAGCGTGGTCGGTTTGACCAGGTGCCACCGGCCCCGGTGGGTGTATTTCAACGCTGCCATTGCTACAGGAGGGACATAATCGGAAGTACCAGCAGCTGTTTGGCCCTTTTGTTGCTGTTGCTGCTGTCGGTGAGATGATACTCCTCGTGCTGTCATGACATTTTGCTTGTTTATGTACGGAACCACATCTAGCGGTGGCGTAGTGCTCAGCAACGACAGAACAGTTCCGTCTGGGTAGAATCGTAGGTATCGGTAGTAAGTTATAATGTGAATTGGGCTATTCCACGATACATTCTGGTACGCGGAAGCCCCACCAGGTCTTGTATAGTTGACTGTGCTGATGTAGATCCCCGTGAAGCGGACCCTGGGAAGCATTTGGAAGACTTCACTCCATGAATCAAACGGACTCGGGATCTGTAATGGCGCCCCAAAAGGAAATGGAGTGTAACGAGGGGCAAGCGTGTATTCTGGGTTGCCGAACACGTCGCAAGCAAACGAATAGTGCATTGATTTGAACCCGAACTCTGATCCCTGGCATAGACGTTTCCAGATATGTTGGTCGTGAGCGAAATGGTATGCCAGACGTTTACACACCAGCGATATCCGGCCAAAAGCTGCCGGATCCATCAAAGCCACATGTCTGAGTATCTCGACGATAACTTCGGACGGAACCTTGGCGATAGGGCACGGGGGCGGGGGTGTGTTTTCGATTTCAGGTTCGGCCGGCGGAATGGGTAAATGCGCAAAGGATGCGATGAGCTCGGACGTTGGCAGAATCCCAGACTTTTCCTCGTCTTGCTTCACTGTTGTAGTACCAGTTGTCGGAGCACTAGAAGCAGGGGGTTGTGCGGGTTTCTTCCATGCCCAAGCAAAATGCTTGTCGCGGTAAGATTTATCGACAGCCGAGTCTAACTATACAGCAAGCATATGGTTAGTGGCATCGGACAAGCAGCAGAAATTGAACAAGATCTTACCCGATAGGCCTTGCGGTAAAGTTGTAGACTATCACCTAAGCTACCTTCCTCCTCCTTCTGCACCGCTTTTTCAAAATGCTCCAGAGCTGAACTGGGTTCTTTCTCTGGCACTCGAGAATGAAATACATCCTCATCGGCCAAACTCAATTGTCCAATTTGCTGCACAATCTCCTCCTGGCCTGCTGGGGGAGCCAGGAGCCCATCATCATCTTCTTCTTCCTCTTCCTTGCGCGCCGATGCTTCGTGGCGAGTGGGGGGAAATTGACCCAGTCGGGCTGTCGATGTCGATGTCGGCGCAGGTGCTCTGGGTTTAGGAGGCTCTGGCCTGGTATGTCTCGTTCTCTGCGCAACTTCTTCGCGCCACTGGCGTCGAAACGACTCGAGTTCTGCGTTGTCCGCCATGATTTTGATAGACCGGCACTTTAGATTGATAAGCTGGCGGGGGATTCACTGGACTGCGATCAGCTCCAGGACTGCAGGTCGGACACAAAACGGTTTCATTAAATAATCTATCGTCCATTCATCACAAACACAAAGCCATTGCGTCTCAATTGACTAACTGCCAAACTGGTGAGATTGTTTGAGGGCAGGTTGGTGGTTGTAAAGAGGAATCTCCGACCGGGAGGAGACGGTGCTTATCTCCGGCGCTAAACTGCGTTGGGAAAAGCGCCACCCGCCGACTTTTCTCGCATTCTCAGTGACGCATCGGGTAGTAGAGGGAGAAAGCCAGAACAGTCCCAGTTACTCAGTTTGAAATCAATTCCACAGTCGAGCGCTGTCTCAGTCTCATCTTGCACAGTCAGATTGTCTGCAGTTTAAAAAGGGGAAGACTCCGAATCAACGTCCGGTGCTGGGTCTGGTCTTGCGCGTGGGGACCGATACCGCTCTCGAAGGCAAACGGCGACTGGCAGATAAGACAGCTCTATAGGACACAGAGAGCCATGCTACTTTCCTGACAATATTTTCACAATGGCGGCTACTTCTGGAACGGGGGCTGCTCCTGCCCCTCAGGCTATCAACCAAATCACCGAGGATGTCTCGGTCTCGCAGCGCATGGTGTCTGCGACCTTGGGGAGTATCCTGACGTCTGTTTTAGGTGCGTGACTGGCTACACTGGTTTCTCTGAAAGAAATTAGGGAAACCAGATCGAACCGCAATTCTCTTATCTTGTACGAGAAGCTAATGTGTTTGCGACTACAGTAACTCCTCTCGATGTCGTCCGCGTTCGCCTACAATCCCAATCCCCAACGAACAAAAACCATAAGACCTCGCCCTATACCTCCCAGTCAATACAGAATTTGAAGAATGCGCCTCCCAACTTGGGGGTAACGGCATGCTGTCGAGAAGTGTTTTGGATCGGCCAGAATGCCGAGATATGCATAGCCGGGCCGGGTGCGGGAACCCTGGGGAACGCACCCCCGGCTGAGATAGACTGTGCAGTCGAAGAGACCCGGAGGAGGACCTTCACATCGACACTGGATGGATTACGGAAAATCGCTCGGAATGAAGGCACTTTGACGCTTTGGCGCGGACTCAGTCCGACCCTGATGATGGGGATTCCGGCAAATATCATCTACTTTGCCGGATACGACTGGTTACGGTCGGATGATCGCAGCCCTATCAAACGAATTTTCCCCGATGTATATTCCCCGTTTGTTGCAGGAACCACTGCAAGAATTGCTGCTGCGTCGGCCATCAGTCCCATTGAGATGTTTCGCACGCGACTGCAGGCCACCTCTGGCTCCGGCTCCGGAGCGGAGCATTTTAAGGAAACCCTCGAGGACCTATACCATATGACCCAAGTTAGAGGATACAGCTCACTTTGGCGAGGATTAACTTTGACAATGTGGCGCGACGTACCATTTTCTGGTTTATATTGGTGGGGGTATGAAGAAATGAAGACTCTCATGAACGGCCGCAAGAGGGCCCAAGGACAACATAGACAACATATCTTGCCTGCTGCACAACAACAGCCACTGGAGCCAGAAGCACCCACATTCATCGAGAGCTTCATCGCAGGTGCAACATCCGGCTCTCTCGCGGCATTTGTTACTACCCCATTTGACGTTGGGAAGACCCGGCAGCAAGTATTCCGGCACATGGGCGATGATGTACCACCCTCAGCAGCCTCTGGAAGCAAGGCAGTAGGGAAGCTTAGACCCGAACAGCTCTCGTTACCAAAGTTCCTGATGCACATCTTCCGCGAAGAAGGTATGTCTGGACTTTTCCGGGGCTGGGTTGCACGGTGTCTAAAGGTGGCTCCGGCATGTGCTATTATGATCTCGACATATGAGCTTGGAAAGAAGATGGCTCGGGGTGTGAATGAGCGGCGTCAAGTCAGCTTATCGCTAGAGCCTGATTCTGATTCTACATAATAGATAGTTCTCGCTCCACGCTGTTCTCAGACCTAGCCTCAACTTCCCATGACGCCGATTTCGCTTGAAATCCTCACAACTTACCTGTGAATACGATAGACTCTCACCAAGCATTGCTATCATCTTCCGCATCTCCTACTCCTTTTATTACCTCATTGTCTTTTCTCATTCTATCTTGCAAAGCCGGCGTGTGACTATTTTGGATCCACTCACCTCATCTCATCATATTGACTCTTAATGTTTGATGATATCGCATTTCCTTCCCTTCCCTTGACTTCTATAGATTTCCATCCCGATCAGCGAGGCAAAATGGCTCCATTGTCCCATTCTGTTTCCCCTCATCTTCTAAAAGCATTTTGGCATATAAAAGACCACTCATACATGCACATGTGTCCTGAAATCTCCTCTCTGTACTTTTCCTCACTGACCTTTCTGTACTTTTTACATTCGATACCCAAGTCGGCCGGGGCCGGCTGGGTATCAATCAGGTTCTTGATATATCTACATCTCACTGTATGTTCTTTGATACTCACCAGTATGCGATAAAACTGACCTACTTAGCCAAGCAAACTACAGGTGAGAGCATTTCTAAGTAGCATAAATTTGTACAACTTTGATAGCAAGTCTATGGAATCCGTAACTAAACCATTCAAGCCTGGTGATCCTCCGGCTACGGCTACAGTAATACCATCAAATCCAATTGAAAGTCGTCATGCCCATGAACATTAATTTTTTGTAAGAAACCCAAAACACCGCAGCCAGACTGCGGCGCACATAAAGTACATGATATGATACACAGGACTCCCTGAGACTTTTCTTTTTCAAACCCAAAATAGCAGAGTGGAGATGACATGAACAAAATAAGGAAATGCGTCAAATCGGAGAGAAAACGTCACAAGAGGTATACGTTTAAGACATTAATACAAAAAAGGAAAGATAACATAATATAAATACCCAATCACATGCTCAAACTATGCAAGAGACGCTCGGAAAACGAAAAGGCCTGGAGAGGAAGGAGGTTAGGCTATAGATGACGTGGGCAAGTTTAGAACATGCCGCCACCCATGCCACCCATACCGCCCATACCGCCCATACCGCCGGCAGGGGCAGCAGGGCCCTTCTCCTCAGGGGCCTCAACGATAGCGACCTCGGTGGTACCCAGCAGCGAGGCAACACCGCTGGCGTCAACGAGAGCAGTGCGAACGACCTTGAGAGGGTCGACGATACCGGCAGCGATGAGGTCGACGTACTCGCCCTTGGAGCTGTCGAAGCCACGGTTAAAGTCCTTGGCGTAGTCGTCGGTGAGCTTGCCGACAATCACGCTACCCTCAAGACCAGCGTTCTCGACAATGGTGCGAGCGGGGCGGGTGATGGCGTTCTTGATGATGCTGACACCGAGCTGCTGGTCGAAATTGGCAGTGTTGACCTTCTCAAGGCCGTTGGCGGAGGCCTTGAGGAGGGCAGTACCACCACCAGGAAGGATACCACCCTCGACGGCAGCGCGAGTAGCGTTTAGGGCGTCAACGACACGGTCCTTCTTCTCACCGACCTCGACCTCGGAGGCACCGCCAACCTTGATGACGGCGACACCACCAGAGAGCTTAGCAAGACGCTCCTGGAGCTTCTCCTTCTCGTACTCAGAGGTGGTGGGGTCAGCCATGACACCGCGGATCTGCTCGCAGCGCTGAGCAAGGCTGTCCTTGCTACCCTCACCGTTCAGGATGATGGTGTCCTCCTTGGTGATGGTGATGGAGCCGGTGGAACCGAGCATGTCAGGGGTGAGCTTCTCGAGCTTGAGGTCAAGCTCATCGGTGAAGACGGTACCGTTGGTGAGGACACCAAGGTCACCAAGGATACTCTTGCGGTTGTCACCGAAGCCAGGGGCCTTGACGGCAGCAACCTGGAGCTGACCACGGAGCTTGTTCAGGATGCAGACAGCGAGAGCTTCACCCTCAATGTCCTCAGCGATGATGACGAGAGGGCGGCGGAGGGTAGTGGAAGCCTCGAGGGCGGGGATGATGTCCTGAACAGCGGAGATCTTCTTCTCAGAGAGCAGGATGAGGGGCTTCTCGAACTCGACCTTCTGGGACTTGGCGTCGGTGATGAAGTAGGGCGAAGTGTATCCACGGTCGAAGCGCATACCCTCAGTAACCTCGAGCTCGTCCTCAAGAGTCTTGCCCTCCTTGACGGTGATGACACCCTCCTTGCCAACCTTCTCCATAGCGGTGGAGATCAGCTTGCCGACGTGGGTGTCACCGTTGGCGGAAATAGTAGCGACCTGAGCGATCTCCTCGCCAGTGGTGATATCACGCTTGTTCTGCTGGAGGTAGTCGACAACGGCGTCAACAGCAGCCTGGATACCGCGGCGCAGGTCCATGGGGTTGCAGCCAGCGGCAACGTTTTTGACGGTCTCGGAGAAGATGGCACGAGCAAGGACGGTAGCAGTGGTAGTACCGTCACCAGCGAGTTCGTTGGTCTTGGAAGCGACATCCTGGAGGAGACGAGCGCCGAGGTTCTCGTACTTGTCCTGGAGCTGGATGGCCTTGGCAACAGTCACACCATCTATTGATGTTAGTCCGTAATCCTTTATACAATACATTATAGGATATCTCGTTTTTCGAGAAATTTATGGGCGGATAACATACCCTTGGTGATCTTGGGCGAGCCGTAGGGCGACTCAATCAAGACATTGCGACCCTTGGGGCCAAGAGTCGAAGTGACAGCCTTGGCAAGAGTGTCAACACCCTTGAGGAGTTGAGCACGAGCTTCAACACCGAACTTCAGGTCCTGGAGAGCACAAATGATGTTAGCGAGGTCACCACAGGAAGCTTCGGGAGCTGCGGAACACGAATATGGCACTACTGTGCGCCATCAATTGAACCGCCAATTCCCCAGCAAAACGTACCTTGTGAGCAAATCTTTGCTGCTGGAGGTTGAAACCGGATGATCTGGCAATGGGAGCACGCTTCGCAGCGGCGGAGAGACGGGCAGAGAAAGCACGCTGCATTTTGGAAGGGAGGTGGGGGGGTTAGACGAAATTAAGAATCAATCAAAAGAAAATCAATGAACCCAAGCTAGAGCTCCCAGAACAGCAATATGTCTGGAGAGAGAAGGGGTAGAGCAGGGGGAAGAGGAAGTGAGGTGAAGAAGAGAAAAAGAAAGACGAAAGAGGAGAAGATGAAGCCAAAGTCTCGAAAATTTTCCAGGCGTTTCTCGATCCCCGGATGCTTGGCGGCAGAACCGCCTAGAAGCTCACGTGACCCGTTCCCGAGGGAATACCCTCGGATGGTCGGAACGGGCAATTCGTACATAGAATAGCTTATATGGAAAAGATCTAAGCAGAGGAACATTAATGATAATTGGTATTGCTAAATGACAGATAAAAGAGTAATACTGGTTCTCAAAACTGGAAGTAATTACTCTCATTCAGAGCCTCCAAAGACATGTCATAGAGCTCATCCGCATCTATGAGATCATAGCAGACACAATCATCGCTGTCCGATTTTGCCGTTCCAGCTGTCTCACTTATATCAAATCGAATTGGCTCGGGCGAACACTGAAAATATTCCGGGTAAATCGCTCGTTGATGTTCCATGTATGAAATAAGAGGACGGACCTGCACTGGTACGTACGAAGCCAAAGTGGACGATGCATCTTCAACGCAGAGGCCAAGAGCACTCCCCATGGGAGATATGCAACTTGTAGACATATCGCTGGTTTCCGAAAGATCCAAGAACTCGTCAAACTCCTGAACACGGGGTGAAATGCAATCCTGAGAAGGTTCAAGACAAGCGGTTTTACCCGTTGGACTATCTGTTCTTGGAATGAAAGCGTCAAGGGGCGAAAGGTAGTCCTGGGAGATGCATGCTATCCCGCACTCATATAAAGGTGAGCCAATGCTTGAAGGTGATTCCGGTATAGAGGAATATGGTGACGTGTAGTACGTCTCCAAGGGGTCAGAGCGGACAGATATCTCGTCAAGAGCAAATTGATCACTGGATGTGATTACGTTGTGAACATTTTGATTGAAATTTGATTCGGTATCATGTTTGACATCCGCATCCTCCACCGACTGATATACGGTCGTTTCCTCTCTGCACTGACTTGCGCCTTGCGAATGAATCATCGTGTCGTACTCGTAGTCAATCGATTCAAAAGCGTGTAATTCCACAATGAGCTTTATTGTCATTTTAGTATTCGCGGATGCTAGATGTGAGACATTTGCAAATGACTCCAGCAAGGAAACAACGAATCTCTCAATTCAGGGCAACAGGGTATGTGTACCTCGAATGACTCTTGTTTTGGTGATAATGATACCTTGATGCTGACCGCCGACCCAGGGTTTGGCACACGTTGCGTCACACAGTGATGAAACATAAAAAGAAGAACAGCCAGAGAACAAAGATGTCTTCTCGTAGCTGAGAATCCCTATGGTTGCGGGCATATGCCCAGTGATATGCCCAGTGAATAACCGTTAGGTTTGCTTGGTTAGTTTGATGCTTGAAAGGAATGTTGGATCAATTTGCATCTGACGAGAAAGTGGAAAGGACAATTGCAAGACGCTTTCCCGTATCTATCCGTATCTCATGTTGGAGAAATGTATACAGAGGTGCGGATGGCAATGATGGCGTCCTGGTGTCAATGGACAAGCATAGTCGCTTCATTGACGAGGACGGGAGTCTTTGTTAGGGCACCATCCTTGTCTACAAGCCCGTCCTCGTGTCTGGTCCAGTATCAACCATTGGTCGTATTGCGTTATTCATCTTTGCAACAAAACAAACCAGAGGTTAGCCGTAGGCGTCCAAATACATAGAGCTCTCTGCATAGGTCTTGTGATGCTAGAATTGTCTCCCTGATTTGGCCGCTGAGGAGAGTTGAAAAGTGAGTACTCCATACCCCTTCATTAGGAGGATGAATGCACCATAGCAAACAGAAGCGAATCCTTTGGACTATGTCATTGCAATATATCAACTGAATCAGGTGCAGAAATGCGACAGCGATGTCGCTCGTGTCGTCGGGGAATCTCGTCTGATCACGTGGATCACATGACCATCGTCCCGATCCTCCGAACCCGCGCCGCTCCAAAGCTTCAAAACTCACAATCCCGACGTCGTTTGATCCCCCTCTGTCTCCAAATCGAACCTCCGTATTCCTCAATTCACCGTCAAGATGTCCTTCTGGAAAGCCGCTGGTCTGACGTATGCCTTTACCTCACCCGACAACGCCGCTTCGAACCATGACTGACGTTCTCTTGGAATAGCTACAACCGCTACATGGCCGTCGCTGCCCGTACGGTCCGCCGCTCTCTCAAGGAAGAGCCCCGTGCCGTCGCTGAGCGTCGTGGCCAGATGGATTTGAAATTCGCCAAGTGGGATGTTCGTTCTACCCTTTGCGTTGATACGAGTCGATTAAGTTTTGGCTGACGGATTTTCTCGTTCCGGTAACAGAACGGCAAGCAGGGTGAGGCCAAGTCGCTCGCCCAGGATAACCAGGCCGCCATGGCTGCTCAGGCCGAGAAATAAACGATTCCCCCGCCGCGAGGTTGATACGATGATATAAAAGCATGGTTATGGGCGGAAGGATTGTGTCGCACAGTGGAGGATTTATCCGAGCGAAGGAGCGGATAATCTGTAGCAATATTGGTCCGATTGTCTGGCAGAAATAGAGAATTGAATTCTTTGCCATCACTCAAATGCTTCTTTTGGTTTTACTCGCAAGCCAAACAACTGCCGTAGGCATTGGATATGCATATGTTAATGTACCGCTGTATGTCACTTTTCCTGCGGCGGGCGGGAGGTTCTTGTTCCGCCCAACTCCCCGCCTCCCCTCGCTCGGCCTCTTCATCTTCATATCATTTCGTGAACACTTCCTTTTTTTATATCAATCAAGCGGCGGATCACAGAATATCGTCCGTGCTTGCTTCCATGTTGCCGAACAACCAAGTCCGCGTCTCGTCGACGCGGGTCGTTTCGCAAACTGTTTGCAGCGACATCACCGACAAGTTCACCAACGCTGCCTCGAGTAAGAAACTATTTTATGGTCTCCGTTTGGGCTCGTACTTTGCTGACCTTGCTCATTTATAAAGAGTTGAACACAGGTCAACTAGTCAAAGATGAATACTTCACGCTGTTCGAGGCGGTGGGTGCATTGGAGGTGTGTCGCCGTTTAGATCCTTACCTGCTGACGCGGGACAATAGTCGACCCTCAATCGATAGCTGATAATGATTCGGAATCGTGGCAGATCATGGACTCGAGGATGGACAGCGGATACATTGGCCCCGGGGAGAACCAAGCGCAAGCCTTAGAAGACGACTACGATGTCACACGAGAGTTGACGCCGGAGGAAGTATTGGGTATCATGGACGAATTGCTTTGTCATGAGGTGGGTGCAGATCGATATACCAAGGTGTTTGTCGCATAGGTGCTCTTGCTGAGATGATACAGATGGCATGGCACATGGGACACCCGCTCTCTCAAACGCTCTTCACATCGCTGTATCTCGACAAGTTGTTATGGCCGGTACCAAAGACTGTCGAGGAAGCCCGATTCGACCGCGCAAACACGAATAGCGAAAAGGAACGATCCCCGTTATTACATCTTATTCTGCGCGCGTACTGTCTGGCCTTGGTCAAGGCTTGTGACTTTGTTCACGACCGCATTGCTCACGAATATTACTATGAGGCAAGTCGCATATTACTGCGTCAAAATGCATGTTCATTAACCCGACCTAGGAGGAAGACTTCGTAACCCAGCTCTACAATCGCACTCTCTTATCACAATTTGACATGGCGCACTTCGTGAAGTTGATCGACCAGGCAATCTCGTGGATTGACCGGCAGGAGGGCACGATTGATGACAAACTGCGAGACGCTATCAAATGCAGGTTATCTCTTCGACGCAGCTTGCTTCATGCGATGGACGAAGATGAGGATATGAAGACGAAATCAACGCAGCATTTTGCAACTTGCTTGCCCCATGTGTCCTCGTTGTCAGAATCCAGCTCGCTAGGAAAGCGGATACCTGAAGCTTTTAGCGAAAAGATTCAGCGAAAGCTGGCTAGCACGGTCCCTCCCCGGCCCATTGTGAGGATCAGCTTTGAAGATGCGCTGGCGCATCTAAAACGGTTGTGCCAAGATGCTATTGATCTCAGAGAGGTTCATGACTATCGTGGGCCTCACAATTTTAGAGTGGCTATCTGGACTTTGCTGTCTAGAAAGCCCCAGCCGTCTGTCTATATTCGAGCACTCACTCAAGCCCTCCTTGTCAACAACACGAATATCCTTGGGTCTATTCCGGTTAAAGACTTCCTATATAGTGACCTGACGGAGCTTGTCTTTCCATCCAGTGTGCTTCTTCAATCGAATACAGATGAAACGGAGATGCCTTCTGATCCGCGGTTCCAAATCGCTAAGCACATGGATGGCTTTGTTAAGCGGTTCGGGCAGGTGGGTTTCTTGACATATTGACCTTTTGGCGTTCGCTCACAAATTGTAGCCATTTGTGGATACGTACCGATGTGCCTGTCTCAACCGATGTCGCGTTCGCCGCACACTCTGCCATACTGTAGTTGACTGGGATCAACTGCAAATGGAGGTATGTTTATTCGTCAATACCTTATCCAAACAGCGTTTTAACTAGTTGGCAGGCCGAAGATCTCGATGAGCAACTGCGCACTTTGAGTCGAGAACCACCCCTACCCCTACCCAACGGTGATACCACCTATTCTTATCCTCTTAGCAGCTGGACATATCATCAGAAGTTATGTCAATTTCGCTCGATTATCCAACTTGGATTTGAGCTCTCGATATACTCGCCAGAAGAACTCCCTGGGATGTATTGGTATCTATCACACATTTGCTCGACACATCTGGGCCACATAGACCGGATCCGCACATTCATTGCTTCTACGGCTAAGCGAAATCTCTCATCATTAATCGGAAAGAAGCGCCATGCTTTAGAACAACAACTCGCCGCTCAAAGATCTCTCCGCCTGCTGGAACGGCTAACCACGCAGATCGTCGCGATTGACGCCTTTGCGATCTCTCTACATGCCTTGTATGTTTTATTCGTCCGTCACGATATTCTTCCGACCGCTTCATCTGCGCAAGCATATTCCAGCGAGAGATTGCGATACGAACTCCGCATGAAACCGTTTCTCGCGGTCTCACTACCGGAACTGGTTCCGTACGAGGAATTCCGTCGGGAAGCCGTCTTGGAGGGCGATAGTGACACGATCGTCCTGGACCGTGCGACGCGCGCCATCTCGGAAGCGCGAAAAGCTTGGGAGGCCACCCTCGCTCACGGGCCTTTCCTCCCTGACTCTGACGGAAAAGTCAACAAAGCTCCGGCCATTGAGGAGGACTGGAAACGGGACATCAAAGACACCATGAAGGCGTGTATTGGAGCGAGTATTGCCATTGAAAGTGTGAAGAAGGCATTAGCTGGACGTAAAGATTCATCAGATACACCGTCGACGCCAATTGGTCTCCGCGTTGAGATTCCCGGAATTGGTTCGAAGGCCCGATGGCATGACTGGTGGGCAGTACCGCAGGTGTCTCCGGCCAAGTGATCTGATCTGGATAAAATTCTTCATGTAATTTTATTTGGCTATATTTCTGGAGTAATGTGTTTAGATCTGGTGGCTTGATTGATTGGATCTAGAAATACAGTGACATGACGATAGATTGATTAGATCTAATTAAGGGCCACTGTGCTATTGACAGGGGCCACAAACACTAAGGCTGACCACTTTCCCTTTTCTCCATCGTACATGATCGCATGATAATTAGGCATGCTAATGTATTAGCATTAGCAGCTTACTGATTCTTCAGCCATGGTACAGCTTTTCCCAACAGAGTAGGCTGTTCCACAAGAACCGTCGGGAGCGACTGTCATGTTATCGGAGAATCTCATCCTTCTCGTCGTTTTCTTCGTAGCCACCACCACTCTATTAGGTCTGGATAAACGCTTAATATAACGTCCCAATCCTTGCTCGGAAGCAACCCGCGATTGCCAGTGATTTACTAAAGCGAAAAAGAAAAAGAAGAAAAGTACATTTCTTACTGTTTGGGCACGGCACATACATACATCCCATAACGGCCATCCCCCATATCCCGAAGGATTAGATCAGTTGAATTCTCGTGCCTGACTGTTTGCTGCTTTATTCCTCCTCTTCATCCTGCCATTCATAATTTACCTTAGGATTGGGTAAATCATTGCTTACATTGACCTGTCGATGGCGATTCCCCGTGCTAAGAGTGAGTGACTTCTACTTGACTGACAGCCTAACCTGACAGCCGGACAATTTTTCTTTCTTCTTTTTTTCCCCTAACGGCTATTCTTTTTCTTCTGGCTTGAGAATTCTAAAAATATGCTTATTTGTTACAATGCTGACTTGTCTCTTATCTCACTCAGTCCCCCCTCTATACTCCCTCCTCTCCCTGCCATTTCCTTCGGACTCGTCGATCGTGGTCGCTCGTCGCCGCGGAGTGGGTGAGTGAAAGAGCTAGTTATGTCTGCCACGGCCCCCTCAGCCTACCCAATCCGACGCAGGCCCCGCATATGCAAAACCTGTCTCCCCTGCCGAGCCAGTAAAGTGCGCTGCGATCGCAACCTGCCGTGCGGGAACTGCGTAAAGCGCAACTTCACCTGTTCATACAGCCAGGCGCCGCTGTCGACTGGCGCGACGATACATCATCCTCCACCACCACCACCACAACAACAACCATCTACATTACCGCCGTCACTGCAGCGGCATCTCGTGCAGAGAGATATACATCCGAGGAACCCGTATCCCACTGTGACTGTTACGCCGTCGAATTCGTCGATCCCGTCTGTCCGGTTTACGCCCGATCAGGGTCGGTCTCAATACGCTGCTGAGGACTATGGGACTGGGACTGATGGTGATGGTTCTGCGGGAGACGATGAGGATGATGACGAGGATGAGGACGAGTCGTCGGATACGGTGAATATCTCGCAGGCAGAATGGGAGGATATACATAGGAAGATGGGCGCGATGGAGCAGATCCTGAACAGCCTGCACTCGCTATTCCAGTCACATTCCGGGCGACGGCGCAAAGGTCCTGATCCTCCTCCACCACCCTCGTCCTCGTCCTCATCTGCTACATCATCAATTGAAGAATCGCCACCAGCAGAGACAGGGGCAGATGGAGAAAGACGCCACTCCCCGCAAGCTGGAAATATCTTCCGACCAAGTCCGCTGCTGAAGAAGGGTACTATACATATTGGTTCGCGGTCTGCGTTGGTGGATATCTTCAACAAGTCGAAGACTTCCGATGACACGGCCCGGGCTTTGCCCAAGGATGATCTGCTTGCGGAGTTGGCACTGGGGAATCAGTCCGTCGCTTATCCGTTTGTCGATCTTTGGTCATCGGACCCGTTTACGTTTAATATTGTTGCAGTATGTGATGTGTTACCGGAGGATGTGCAATGCCATAGGTACAACTTATCCTTACATTTTCCTTTTTGGAACTGCCCGGTTAATGTATGCGTTGACAGATTTTTCGATTACTACAAAGGCATCGGCGCCGTTTTATACCCCGTTCTTTCAGACATCGCTCAAGTCGAGCAAAATGTACAGCAATTACTACGGAATCGTGCAGCATCTGGCGGAGGATACCATCCAGATGATAATGGCCCGATGAAGCCATTTGGTATGAGTTTAGGCTTTTTGAGTCTGCTCTTTGCCATTCTTGCTTCTGGTTGCCAATTGTCTGACATGTCTGCCAGTGAGCGGGAGTTGACCTCATGGGTCTACGGTTCGTTCCCTGTTTGTTTGTGATATCGAAGAAAACTGACTGGTTGTTAGTATCCTGTTCCTATCAGTGTTTGCGGATGATGAATTATGTCGCGCAACCCACTGTGGAGATTATACAGATTCTGTTGATTATTAGCAATGTTTTGTCGTATAATATGAATGCCGGTGCTTCGTATACCCTGCTTGGTGAGTGCTCATGCTCTGTTGGTGTGTCAAGGAAGGTTGATTGACGGTGAAAGGAATGACGGAGCGAATGTGCATGGTCCTCGGTCTTCATGTCGAAACGCCAGGGTTTTCGCGATCGGAACAGGCGGTTCGTAGAAGAATATGGTGAGACCTATACCTTGCCTGACTGGTGACTCCATGCTCACGATTGTTCAGGTGGACAATGGCTTTTCAGAACAGCCATTTCTCACTGGCTTATGACCGACCATCTATCACCATGGTCAGTCAACCAGAGATACCGTATGACCGTAAATCGATGCCCGGACACCGATCGTATTTGGAGTCACTCTGCCGGATAGTATCACTAGCACTCGAAGTACTCCGAGGACGACTAGACCCGGAACATTCCCATGTCCGATACCACGATATTCGCGAGTACAAGCAGCGCATGCATCGCATTCTGGCAGAGGCTGCCCCGCACTTGCGATCCGCAGACCGTTGCGTCACAATAGCCGATAATATCGAGCGGACCGAGTTGCGATTGCATTCATGTTACCTGATCTCCGTGCTGTGTCGGGTTTCGCTAGACCCGGACTCGCATCTAGACGGCCATCGCCGCGTTCTAGTCCGTGAGGACTGTATAGCAAATCTCATCGGAACTATCGAAGCATTCGTCGAACTCCATTCGATCAACCCCCACTGCTCACGATCCTGGATCAGTGTACAGCGCACAATCGCATGCGCATTTCTCCTCGTCGCCCACGACGGCCAATCCAACCCCCGCACAGCCATCCTAATCCGAAAACTCCAAGAAGTCCTAGCAGACCACGTATACGCCGACGGCGCAGCAGCCCACAACAGCCGCACCGATTCAGCCAAGCATCTGGCAAGTTCTCTCCGTGCTCTTCGTGGAATCAGCGCGGCGTTTCAGGCACGACAGATGCAAACACCGCCGGATAGTGGTGTCGTGTCCAAGTCTGATACCCCGCAAATAACCGTAACGCTGCCGGCTGCTTCGGGGTCGATGATGAACCCGAGTATGGCAGCTCCTGCAATGCCGGGATATGGTCAGGGCCAGAGTTATGTTCCCATGGAATACGAGTATCCGGACATGCGCAATATTCTGGATCAGGTTTCGGATGTGATGTTGTTTCCGAGCATGGCGGAATGATCAATTGGTATACACCTTTATGCATACATGATAGATATCCCATGTTTCTTGAGGAGGAATTAAATAGCGTCTTGTCCTCTCGTATGTGAGAGGAGTAGAACTCGTGAGCAGAGCAGGAGGTGAGGAGACTAAATACTCGAATGGTCTCTCACCTTCGGCCGAGATAAGACCGGTCCGAGTGGGGTTCCGTTTCGGAATCGGCCGAGCGGAATTAGGCATTTTTTAAGTCCATCATGTTATATCAGATTTGCTGCTGGCTGAGACATTTGTTTGGATATCCATGTATTAAAAGATGTGTAAATGTACTCTAGTTGGGGCTCCGCTGGTAGTTACGCTGCCATTGAGCCTTTCGCTGTTAGGCCCTATGGTTGGTATTCATCCTGTACTCGTACACATTGAGAGTCATGCTGGTTGGCCTAGATTCTGGATGATGGCTGACATGATTACTGCTCGAGGTGAGCCGTGACAAGTAGACAACTGCTGGGAGTGCCAGTAACAGCAATCACATGACAGCAAAGCAAGAATGGTAGTCTGTTTGTACTGAAAAGCACTCTTTTCTTGAGACATCTCCTGCTACTTAAAAACGTGGATCCCAGTAAGGATGTATGAGCATCAACCGTTGTAGCCCACATCATTACGGCAGTTGACATTTATTCTCTCCTCTCCCGAGTACTACATGCTCACAAATGCCATGCGCCGCGTTGTCCGTCTTCATCAGCTGCTCTAAAGTCTAATTCAGTCCATTTTCAGCCGAGCACCCCTTCTTTCCAAATGACACGGCTGAAATATGTATGGAGTAGGGCATCCATGGATTGGAGCATCTTCAAGCCCTCGTTTTTCTGCAAGGTTCTCTACGTAGTACTGCCTGTGGCAATTGATCCTTCAGATCGTCAGCGGCTGAGTGACATGTATACCGGAATGGCGTCACAGTGGGTGCGTTGCCGATACGCAGTCTGGTGACTTTTCATCACGCCTTCTATTCAAAATAGTCAACGCAGCCTACCGCATTCCAGGCAGAAGCCAGATCTACCAACTCTACGTCTTCTTCAGTGGCCGGTACCTCAAGATAAACTCTATGGCAACCTCAACGACACCTTCGTCAACAGCGGATCCCGCTCAATTCCCAGCGGTTGTGAGTCGCTTGAGAAGGCGGGCTTCGACACTGTTGACGCGGCGTTGGTCGTCCCGGGCACCAACAACCAGCTGTACTTCTTCCGGGGCTTGAATTATGTCCGCGCGGATAATTTTAGGGATGAGATTATCAACGGACCTCCGTCTATCTCTAAGGGATGGTCGAGACTTGTTGAGGCTGGGTTTGAGGGTGTTGACGCTATTGTGGAGAGTCCTAGTGGTGGGGACGTGTACTATGTCTTCTGTGGGGACAAGTATGTTAGGATCAATATTGACAGTTCCCGTGAGGATACGCTCAATCTGTCGGCTAGATTGATTAGTTCGGGGTGGAAGACGCTTAATGGGTGGGCTTGAGAGGTGGTTGACTCGGCTATCTATGAGTCTATGATGTGTCTACTCCATTCTTTACGAAGTCTTTGTACAGTCCGGGGATGTTGAACATTCCCAGTCAAGTTGCTGCGATCCAACAAAGATATGCTCAATTAGAGAAACAGAGTTATTTGTACCTAGTAAGTGAGTGTTGGTTATCGACGTAATCTTTCTGTATCTGGTTCTGAGCAAACGCCCATGCGGATTGACCGTAGAAGTTGACCGAAATGCCGAAACGATAACCTCAAGAGTCTAAATCGCCAAGAGAACGTGGCAACTAGTTGGAATTTACTAACAGACCCATCTGAATCCAAAACCTCATCGCACGGTAGTAATCTAGACCCAGCCCAATTTCTCCATCAGGAAACTCCGGCGACGACTGAGCAATTGCCGAACGAACAGGAACACCAGGGGCCGTTAAGGCCCGATCCGCTGGATGACAACGAGTGGTAAAAGGGGCATTCGTCTGAATATTGCGATTCTTTTCTTCTAGAATAGTGGTGTACCAGGGTTCGGGTTGGAGATGGACCAGTGTCTCCGAAGTATAGCGGCGCTCTGAATGGATGGCGGAAAACGGAGACGACTCCCGTCCATGGATACCTTCTCCGTTACTCCTTAGGGCAGTTGGTATACGTGCGACAATAACAGGATCTTATCTGCGAGTGTGGGACTGAAGAGCAGAGTCAGATTTTGGGCCTGAAGAGAATACAGCGTTTCAAAACTTAAAATGCGGGAATCGGGGCTAGAATTGGAGAGGGATATTTGGCTATAAGTTGGCTCCTTTTTTCTGTTCATTTCTTTTCTTTTTATGTAGACATCGAGAATTTCTTTTATAAATCTTAAATTCATCATGAGCGTCGCCAGACTCACCACGCTCGGAGCCCTGGTCAGCCTCGCGGCCGCCTGGCTACCAGAGACCAACAAGCAAATCACTGCCAACAATGGCACAAACCTCTTTTCTAAATCCAACGGCAAAATCCGCGGCGTGAACATGGGCTCCCAATTCATCTTTGAGCCCTGGATCGGCGAATCCGCTTGGTCCGACATGGGCTGCGGCGGCCAGAAATCCGAGTTCGACTGCGTGTTGAGTCTCGGCCAGGAAAAGGCCAACAGTGCATTCGCTAAGCACTGGGACACCTGGATCACCGAAGAAGACATTAACGAGATCCAAAGCTATAGTCTGAACACCATTCGCATTCCGGTCGGGTACTGGATGAAAGAGGATCTCGTGTATCGCGACAGCGAGCATTTCCCGCAGGGCGGATTCGAGTACCTCGAGAGACTTTGTGGATGGGCCAGTGATGCTGGTTTGTATATTATCATGGACCTGCATGGCCTTCCGGGTGCGCAGACTCCTGAGAACCCGTTCACGGGCCAGTATGCTTCGGAAGCTGGATTCTACGAGGACTACCAGTATGAGCGCGCACTGAAGTTCCTCGAGTGGATGACGACCAATATCCACCAGAACGACAAGTTCCGCAACGTGGGTATGCTAGAGATTGTCAACGAACCGGAGCAGGAAGAAGACAAGGCTGCTTCTGTGCGCGCGGGTTACTATCCGAACGCATTCCGAGTTAGTCTCCTCCCCTTGTCTTGTGACCAGCAGCAGCAGCTAACCCAACCCAGCGAATTCGCGCCGCTGAGCAGAAACTCTCAGTCAATCAAAACGACTATCTGCACATCCAAATGATGGATGAAACCTGGGGCGCCGGCGACCCTAATCAGTATCTGGACGACCTCTACTATGCTGCATACGACGACCACCGGTACTTGAAATGGGCCAACATCGACGCCTCGCATGACAGCTACATCAGCACTTCCTGCAGTGACGAGCTGGGTAGCAACACCCCGCTTATTGTGGGTGAATGGAGCTTGGCTGTCGCGGATGACATCGAGTCAGACTCGGACTGGGATCCGGACTCGAACACCGATTTCTATAAGAATTGGTTTGCCGCGCAGATCACGGCGTATGAGAAGCAGCAGGGGTGGGTGTTTTGGACTTGGAAGGCCCAGTTGGGTGATTATCGGTGGTCGTACCAAGGTATATTTCCATTTCTCTTGACCTAATCTAACGCATGGCTAACTTTTGTAGATGCGGTTTCAGCTGGTGTGATTCCTACTGATCTCAATTCGGCTTTGAACATGGGAGCGTGTGGGTAAACTTGTACAAATCTTGTATAGAGGCAAATGATACTCCTACACCGCAATAACTACGAAATAGTCAACGCCTTCAAATCTTCCTCCGTCTCCGTCATAAAATCCTCATCCAAGTTCTCATACATCTCAGACCTCTTGTAAGCAGACCTATCTTCCAGACAACAAGCCAACGCTCACTGACAGGATGGAGAAAAAAAAAAAAAAAAAAGGAACAAAGCATGTAAATGAGATAGAAATACGAAAGGGGCCGAGAGCCGCCGAAAGTCTTGCGGAAATGGAGAGATACTAGTTCCAGATATAGTCTCGGGATTTGAGCTGGCTATGATACTGCCTATTATAACCACACGAATTATACATAAGGACCCGGCATATAAGGTAAATGTATTCCAGTTTCTATAAGCAGCACCAATCTATATCTACACCGTCCTCAGGCACCCCTCCAAATACCCCTCCACCCTCTTAACATCCCCCAACTCAGCCACAACCCCAATATACCCATCTGGCCTCACAACCGTCACAGCACCCTTGTTTGGATCCACACCATAAACCTCATAAACGTCCTCCTTCTCATATCCGTTGTAGAATTGCATCTCCGAGTACTGCTTCAGCTCACGGGGCACATCCCGCCAGGTGAAGTCATGGGATAGGCGCGGGTGGAGGACGACTTGTTCGATTGTGGAAGGTGAGAAGCGGGGGAGAACGGAGGAGCCGAGGGTTGTTAGGGTTTGATGGGAAGTGCCTCTGGGGTCGAGGAGGTCGGTTGAGGTTAGGCAGAGGATGCGGAAACGGCCAGTTGAGAGGAAATCTGCAAATTGTCAGTGAACGTATGCTTTTACCAGGAAAAGGTATCGTACCATCTTGCAAGTCACGGCGATTCCCATCCGCATGTCTCTTAACTTGTACGTTAAGCAATCTCCGTCCCGGGTATAACATCCCCGACAAACGGTCCGTTCCCTGAACGGGATCCTTGCCCTCCTTTTCTAGCGTCCGGTTCACAATCAAACTCTCAGGGTACTCAATACCACAACCACTTGTAAACCCATTTCCAGTGCTAAAGACAGTCTGGAACTCATCGTGCGTGAGTCCCTGGTTTCCGTCCTCGGAACCCATCTTGCCCGAAAACATGGAGGAGAAAGTCCGGTCAAAATCAATTAATTGTTGTGCGATCGTATGTCGTTCGCTGTGGTAGGTGTCGAGGAGGGCTTCGGGGTTGGGTGTGAGGCCGTGGATGGAATATATCAATTTCCAGGCAAGGTTGTAGGAGTCCATCATGGATACATTCATTCCTTGACCGGCTTTGGGGCTATGTGTATGGCAAGCTGCATTGCATTTAGCATTTAGTCCAAAGTAGTCATAACTTAGCTGAGAGCTTACCATCTCCAGCAATGAACACCCGATTGACTCCCTTCGAATCCTTCACTGCAAACCGTTCCGTCACGCGCTGTCCAATCTGGTACGCTGCCCACCAGTCTACATCACCATCCTTCTTGGGCTGAATGTAATATGGTTTGAAAGCGTCCACCGCATGCTGGAAGAGCCTGTCCATCGTAACTTTGCCCCGGCGTTCCTTGGCCTGCTCCTTGTTTGCACCGTTAAGAGTTCCCTCCGTCTCCAACTCTGGTACTTGGACGTAAAGCCGGGTCAGATAGTCACCCGTTGCAATGCGTTCTCGCGGGATGACCATGACAGAACCCGCTGGGGAGTGGATGGCGCAGCGCCGTCTGATATCAGGGAAATCAGTGTCCACCACCAGATCCATAACTCCCCAGATGTGATCAGTCGACTCTCCAACCAGCTTGAGACCCATATGTCGCCGCACAACTGAATGCGCGCCATCAGCGCCAATCAAATGCTTGGTGCGAACAGTCCTGCGCTGGCCATTGGTTTCAAGCTCCGCGACGACAGGGAATTCCGGATCCGACTCATCAATCTTAACGTCGAGAAGCTTAGTGTTGCGCTGCACACCGCGTGTCGAATAGCGCAGCAAATCCGTTTCAAGAATCCTTTCAATTCGACCCTGGTGAATAGTGACTTCGAAATTGTACCGCGCAGGTACTGCGATATCCCGAACAATCGAGGTCCTCTCAATCACCTCGTCTTTGTTGCTAGATGGATTCCAAAATGCGACTTCCTCCATATGACATCCATCGTGGATAAGCTCGTCGACAAGTCCAAGGGACTTGAACACTTCCAAAGTCCGGGGCTGGATACCGTCTGCCTGACCGGACGTGAGCAGCGAGGGCTTTGCATCGACAAAGAGCAATGAATCGTCGTTCAATCCGTATCGCGACAATAACAAGCCCAGCATCATACCGGCGGGACCTGCGCCAACAATGACGACCTCGTATTTCTCCGTCTGCTCATCGCGCGTGAATGCTGGTGTGACTCGGGGCAATGGAGGGGCAAAAGAGGGTAGAACCCGTAGCTCGCGCGACTTGGTCGCATATTCTGTGAAGACGGGCATGGTGGTTGCAATGGGGGAGTTATTTCCGCAGAATTGAGGAAATTCGCGTCGTCGCTCCTTGAATACACTGCCATTGTTCACTTTATACTCCATGCCCCATGGTTAACATCCTCCACAACAGTCACCGTCGGTAAACGGGTGGAGATACGCTCGTCCAATGATAGACTGCGTAACGACGAAAATTGACCCATTCGGAATTAACTAGGGAGTTCTGATTGGCCATTGCTAAGAACCTCAGGATTTGTGAGATTCGAGTAAGCATCCACAAGCAATGGGGGGTCGGAGACGGTTTTACGGAAATACGGTTCAATTGGACACTGGCGGAAATTCTATTCCTCCACTTACGTTGAACCTTAGGAAATAGTCAGGGGGAATTCCGACCTAACCCTCACGGCAATGCGATACCGAGCGGTAAAGAACATCCAATACTCATCGTAATTGGGGTTTTCTTGTAGGTGAGCTCCATGTGGCTGCCAATCCAGCAAATGACATCGTCTAAGATGCACTCGATCCTTCACCAGAGAGAAGGAATAGCAAAGCCCCGGGTTTAGCGAGATACTCGGCAACCCTCCGCATACACTTCCCTCAAACATACCCTGTACTCCGTACAATAACATCACAAGAATGATATGGACCACCTCTACCGACCAGTCCTGGCTCGATATGGGGTATTCCCGGAACGCTTCAACCATATCCCAAGCCCTCATACCCGAATATGCTAAATGTGTTCGCCACTTGTCCTGTCTCCATGGTCGTCCCCGCAAACTGTTCCCTTAAAAGGGGGTTTTTCCGATCAGGAGTGTCCGCTCGAACCATGATTAGGGCGAATTAGACGCAAAGGTTGTCATCTCATTGGCTGGTAAGGGCAACACAGCAAAAATATGCAAGTGTTGATAACCCACAATGGAAACGAGGCTTTCCTCCCCGAGGGAATGGAGTGATCTGTCAACGTCACCAAGGTGAGGAGATATGAGATTCGGTCTGTAATTGGAAGTCGGTAACTTAGAGGATTCGTAGATAGTTTGCGGGACGGAAGGTTTGTCGGAAGAAAGCAACGACTGGTTATTTAACCCGGGTGGTGTCCTCAGGGGACGTATCGTTGTACCGTGATACCTCACAAGCTCCTTCGTATTCACATTGCTTCTTTTTGCACCTTTGGACACCAAACATTCATTTCCCCTGACTTCCATACGGTTGCTCAACCTCCATCCTACCCCTTTGTCAAAGATGAGACGTCTTTCTCGTATGTTAAGTGGCAGCAACAACGACAACAACACGGGAGAACCCCTGCCAACAGAGAACAAATGGATCGTCGAAGAACGCTCTATTGACGAAGCTCGTCCTCTCCGAGTTGTCATAATAGGCTCTGGTATTTCGGGGATCATATCCTCCGTCCGATTCAGACAGCGAATTGCCAATGTAGATCTCTGTGTCTATGAGAAGAATGCTGATGTTGGAGGTACTTGGCTTGAGAATCGATACCCCGGATGTGCATGTGGTATGTGATACCCCGCGTTGTCTCTTCCCGCTTCCTTTGTATTCCCCCGCGGCTTAACTTTTCCAATTGTGACTAGACATACCCGCGCACACCTATCAGGCCACATTCGAACCGAACAAAGAGTGGTCGACGTTCTATGCTACTGCTCCCGAGATCTACCAATACTGGAAGCGTGTAGCCAACAAGTATGGCTGTGAGAAGTATATCAAGTTCAAGCAACAGGTTGTGCAGGCTGTATGGGACGAAATAAAGAGCAAGTGGCAGCTTCAGGTTAGCATCTTCGTGTGAACATGAGACCAAGGCTGATATCGACAACGTCAAGATCCAAGATGACGATTCTGGCTCGGTGTACTCGGATGAAGCCGACGTATTGATCTCAGCAACCGGCGCGCTGAATAACTGGAAATGGCCTGGCATCCCTGGTCTTCATGACTTCAAGGGCAAGTTGATGCACAGTGCCAAGTGGGATGAGAGCTATGATTATAGCGTGCGAAGCCCTGGGTGTCACCACCAATTAGAATAAGCTAATTTGTCAATTAGGGCAAGAAAGCTGCTGTGATTGGAAACGGGTCGAGTGGTATCCAGGTGGTTCCTGGCATGCTGCCCAAGGTTACACATTTAGACCACTATATCAGGGGTCGAACATGGCTCTCGCCAACGTTTGCTCGGGATGAAATTGACAAGCGAGGTACTGGTCTAGAAAACTGTAAGTCTTTCTCGTAACTTGGTCAGAAGACGATTGAGGTCCATATACTGACAACATTTTCAGTCTCCTTCAGCCCGGAAGAGATCGAAGAATTCAAGAAAGACCACCAGAAGTACCAAAAGTTCCGTAAAGGTAAGAGATTGGTGCGGCTTTTTCAGAATATGTGTTGAGACTTGCAATAGAAGTTGAATTAGAACTGCAATCTGTCCACGGAACAACAATTACTGGCACCCCGGAGCAAGTTGGCGCGAGAGGAGTCTTCCTGGAGAACATGAAACGGCGCCTCGCAGGGAACCCCGCTCTCATCGATGATTTGATCCCATCCTTCCCACCCGTTTGTCGAAGACTTACGCCAGGCCCCGGGTACCTTGAAGCCCTAACAGACGACAAGGTAGACGTTGTCACCTCGCCAATCGCCAAGGTCGACGCAGAGGGTATCATCACAGCTGACGGAAAGCATCATCCCACTGACGTCCTCGTCTGCGCCACCGGATTCGACACAACCTTCACACCCCGCTTTCCCATCATAGGCCGTAATGGAGTTTCCTTGGCGCAGCGATGGAAGCAGACCCCCGAAACGTATTTATCGTTTGCTGTTGATGGGTTCCCGAACTATTTCATCTGTCTGGGTCCCAATGCAGCCTTAGGTGAAGGCAATTTGCTTCTCCTAGTTGAGAAGGAGATTGATTATTTCACCGAGTGTGTGATGAAGATACAGCGTGACAATATCCGGGCGATGGGCCCCCGGAAGGAATCCGTCTCACGCTTCACCAAGCATTGTGATCAATACTTCTCGAGGACGGTATTCAGTGAGAAGTGTCGAAGTTGGTATAAGGGTGGAACAGAGGATGGGAGAGTGACGGCTTTGTGGCCTGGTAAGTCTACGTTCACCGACCATAAAGTTGTTCGTAAGTTAACATACCATAGGATCATCTCTTCACTCCATGAAAGTCTTTGCACACCCCCGCTGGGAGGACTATGAGTACGAGTATGTCAATGACAACCCGAACGGCTGGATTGGAGACGGTTGGACGGAGAATGAGAAGTACAAGAGGATCAACGTAAATTATCTGGACGATGACCAGATCGACTTTCCAAGCATGGTTGTTGATAATTCAGAAGTCCTGGCCGCCGGTGTCGTTGCCGATTAATTGTTTTGATGCTCCTAGAATTTAGTGGAATGGACATTATAATAACGAAAGGCCTTGAAATAAGTTTGTATGAAAGGTGAGGTTGAGATTTTCAGCTGAGCCTCGAGAAGCACGTGAGACGCAAGCGTCAGCAGATCATTGTTTACGGCGATCAAAAGTCCCCCAAAAGTACGATCACTGTATTACCAAATTAAGTCTCAGATAAATTAAACTGATGATTTGTTGAGTTTCAATGAATTTGATTATGGATATAATCTCATTTCAATCATGTCTTTTCCTTTAGGGATTCCATCGTCATTGTCGCCATCAAATCCTAGATAGTTCAAGAAAGTAGACTCAGGGAGAGTGAAGGATAATCAACGCTCCTCCCAGACATTATGCCCAGCATGAGGCGAAAATGTCCGATTGACATTGGTTCCACGCTCAGTATCATCATTTCCTTCTTCCTCTTCTGTATCTCGCAATTCCGGCTGCGTAATCCTTCGATATTCGCCGTTATTTCTTGATGAAGCAGTGCTCATCCAACTAGTGCGACGGCCCCCAATTTGAACAAATCCAATCTAATATAGTTAGCACAGGAACACGAGGCGCGGGGAAGCAGCCCGGACGTGACTTACCTTAATCGCCCAAATCAAAGCAGCAGCAGCGAAGATCATCCAAGAAGCATTCTGTTGCTGTGCCCTCCATGGAATCAGACAACTACGATGGTATCCAAGCTGTGTTTCACAAGCGTCGTCGCCATGGTCGCGATCTTTGAATGGCCACGCCCTGTCATGAACACTACGAAGCCCGCAGCATTGATTTGTATCCTGGATGGTGCGAATAGCATGCGCGTTCTTCGACTGGAAAAAGGCCTGCCATTGCTGCTCAAGATGACAAGCAAGTATATTGTCGGGAAAGAGGTATGCCAAGGCTACACTCGCGATTGCAGATAAGAGGATGGAATGGAGTTGGTCGATTATCGAAGCAACTCGGGTCCATGGTGCATTGGCATTAGCTCCGTTTCTGCTGGATGTATTGGATACGGATAGGGCAGCAGCGGTCAAAGGGGAGAGTAATGTCACCAGGACTGGAAGCCATGATGGAAGCGGAAGGAATGATGATGATATGCGAGACCAGGCCAGCGCTCCAAGGATTAAAGTCACAGCGAGTGGCTAGGCGAGAATAAGATCAGCAAGCGAAATCTTTTAGATTGCATTTGGTAATATACGTACCAAGATGAGAACGGACCAGAATACAGGCGTGGTTTGAAACATCCCGGGCATGGTGTCTGTCGAGCAGGTTGCTTGTAGAAGAGTACGAGTACTTCAAGCTACGAGCGGGGTTCGCTCTTATACGATGCAAACACATGCAAATGACAGCACAGTGGGCGTTGGCTCATGATGATCAGTGGACTTTTGGTCCTTTTGTCTTTGTCTCATTGTTCTAATCCTACAATACAGGTTCCAACGATAGCATTCCAAACTCGCATGCAGTACTCCTATATTATAGAGTCGATCAATCGGTAGATGGACACTCGGGAGATGAGGATGTGCACAAATCCTGACCTTAGTAACTGCCAAGCATCAGTTATGCCGCACACTAATCCCAACTGGCGATGCGGTGTCTCCGCTCCCGTGCGGGGAAACGTACGGTAATGTATGGTAATGGTGTCCAAATGAGGGGAAGTAAACGCGGAATCACCAAACAAGGTAAGGTGGGTGGAGCCAGCACGCACAACCATTCATAAACCAGCATATGTCTGGATTAGATAATTAATGATGAAAGTGACAATAAATCCCACACAAGAGCAAAAAGGGGGAAGCAATAGCGCTACATAGAAAAAAGAAAAAGAATGCAGTCAATCAATGCTTTCGCTGGAGTAGTTGGTCGCATTGCGTGATGTGCTCTTTCGGCAGAAGTTAAGTTTGACTGACAGGTACTTCTTGTACGTCTCGATCTCCGCAGAGTTGGAGAAGGACTTTGGACATCTTCACGTACCAAAGGCATCGAAAACGCACGATGCTCCTGGTTCTGATTTTCTGACAGGATTGACCCCTGCTCACTCGGCTTGTCTTCCGGCCAATTGTCAAGGTCAATTCTGATGCAGAACACGGATCTCATCGCTGGATATTACGATCTTACCCCGGACATTCTCCCGCCTCTTATAAGCTTCTCCCCGATGGGCCACAATGAAATCGTCTGCAGAAAAGCACTTTCGCTGTACTATCTGCCAGCGAGGTTTCACGCGAATTGATCATCTGAAGAGACACCAGCTTCGTCGTATGTGCCCCGTGCCTCATGCATGCTGCAGCTTTCCGGATGTTGGATTTTCTCTGTGCTCGGACGTTGGACTAATCCCATAACCACCAGACTCCGGACTGAAGCCTTACTCGTGTGTTTTTTGCAGTGAAGCATTTGCGCGATGGTACGTTGTATTATCATTCTACAACTATGCAAGACACTGATTCCTCTTCAAGTGATAATCTCCGGGACCACTATGCGGACTGCACAAAACGCGGGGACCAGAAAATCCCGGAAACCGGCCAGAGAGGCAGACGACGACATGCGTGCCAGCCAGTACTTCAACCTCAATCTACTACTGTTTGGATCATTGAGCTGATCAAGATTTGCTTGTAGTGTATGTCGATGAAGCTTCGCTGCGATGGGTCGAATCCCTGTGGTTCGTGCCAGAAACGGAACGTGGAGTGCGTCAATGAGCAAAAACCTGGTCCACAAAAATCTCCGTTATCAGATAGCCAGTCTACAAGTACATTTGACTCTGCGTTGGCGCCCCGCAATATTTATGAGCCGTCGTCTGATCGCGGGTCGATCAAGTTCCTCCTCAACGGAGGCACCGACAGTTTTACCGAACACTTTCATCTTCCACCACATACTGATAGAGCCCGGGGATTGGAATATCATAACCAGAAGGGGTTTGAGGAGGCTGAGATGTCGATCCTTGGGTATCCTGAAAGAAGCGATCAGCCGGACTACGCACCAGCGTTTGTCGAGTCAGACCCGGCTGCTCTGTCTTTTTTCCAGGATACCTTTATCAATTTCTTTCAAGGTCCGTTTCCACTTGGCGAACCGCCAAGAACATTGGACGAGCACTACAGAAGTGTAACTCCCTACGATCCATTAGTGCCCCAAGGGCAACCATCACACGAACCGGAGAAGCCGTTTGCTATGGCACTGATTCAAGCAATATTATCTAGAGCCTGGACGGTCCCCCTTGAACCTAAGGTTCAGGAAGAAATATCCATGAACATTCATTTCCTATTGACGACTGCCCGCATTCGAAAATTCGTTTCACTATACTCCAGGTTCTGGCATCCCAATTGCCCGCTCGTCCACATCGCAACCTTTGACCCCGAAATTGCCTCATTGCCCTTGCTCACATCTATCGTTTTTATGGGCGCTATATACTCAGACGACTTGAGGGAATCGAGTGCCGCTAAGAGGGTTCTTGATTTCGCAGAACTGTTTGTATTCTCGAGTCACGTTTTTGCGTCCGAGCATGAGATTGGCGCCAGCTTCCGTACGGAACACCGCATGGATGATGAGCCGAGTGAACTGGTTCAACTTCAAGACCTCCAAGCTGGGTACATCATGACTGTCACACAGTACTGGGCAGGCAGTCATGTTTCACGAAACCGCGCGATGGAGACCCTTTTCAATCAGGTTGTCAACGTAGGTCGACCTTTTTGTGTATAGAATATCAGGTGCTGATCAGACTGCCAGGTTGCGCGCAGACTTGGTCTTTCCAAGTGTCGTCACCAACCGCAAGATCAGTTCCATGAGTCGTTGTGGATTAAAACAGAATCTCGTATTCGGTACGGCTAAGAGCTTGTTAGCTTTATATTAGCAGTCTTTGATACTGATCGTTGGTAGTATCATGATTATGATAGCCCTGATCGACTCTGCATTCTCATTCTTTCAGAATTACCCGTGTCGCCTGACGCATGTTGAGATGGACTGTGATCTTCCATGTGAAGAGAGCATCTTCAATTCTGTCCATCCATTCTCAGAACCGAATTTCCGCTTCTGTCGAAATCTCACCGTCTCAGAGGCTTTCCAGAGTCTATTCAAGGAGTGCCCAGGGGATTCACTTCGTCCTCCCTCCCCTTCCTTTCCACAGAACAACGTCGGCAATCCTTTGCGATTTACGGTATTCGACATGTTTCTTCTAATACACCGTATGCACCCTTCCTCGGACAAATATTCACAATCACTAACCAATCCTAGTGCTATATGCCTTCATAAACACCCATATGACCCTTCTAATCCCCATCCTACGAAAATACCAAGTTTCAAAGTCACTCGGCACAATTCCAGATGACTCCATCCTGGCAGCAATCCGCACAGCCCTATCGCGATGGCGCGACCACTGGGTAGCATTACATAACCAATTACCGGGGGATCAGTGGGCGTCTATGGGCTTCTACAAGAATGGATATAACTTCTGGCTTGTTTCGCAATTGCTTATTACCAAGAAGGAAAGCGTGGATGTGGTGATGCGGATGGAAGTGAAGTGTGAGGATAAATTGGAGAAGCTGAAGGTTCTGCTTATGGATGAATAGGTTCGATATGTATGTGTATTTGGATTGGTTTGCATATGGGAGGAGTATATTTCCGAAAGTGGTATTAATATCGATAATTAATTTTTCATCACCGTCGGGGTCTTGAAGAGTATGTATAATGCAAAGCAAGTACCATCGTCGTGATTGCTCAATGGTATGGACTATGCATACCCCACCTTCGCAAACGTCTCAATATTCGTCTTCGTATCCTGATCAACATACTCCGGCGGCTCTGCAAAAGTAACACGCTCCCCATGCAACTCAGCAATCTTCCCGCTCAACGAAGGATCATTAACAAACTGCTCCACAGCCTTGACAGCCGTTGACATGGGCGTGAGAATCATCGCCTTGAACAAATCCGAGTTGGGCGCAAGGTTGGTTTCTATTTTATCAGCTCTCACACTACACATGTACGCAGAGAGAAAGAAGGACTAACCGATAACAGCCGGCGCGAGTGCATTAATCTGAATTTGCTCCTTTCCCAATTGGGGGGCTAGAGAGCGGACTAAGCCAATGACACCATGTTTGGTGGCTGAGTAGATCGGGGCCATCGGGAAAGCATAGAGACCGGCGTTGGACGCAGTGCAAATGATACTACCCTTGCTTGGTGGTTTTCCATCACCAGCATCCGTGGGGGTATTCTTAGAGATATAGTGTATCCCCAAATGAACAGCTGTAATCATTAGCATCCCCAACCTCACAGATGGGAAAAAAAAAAAAGGAAAAAACAAAAAAGGCACGCCATACAATAAACAATCCCGAGCAGATTAACTTCCACCGTCTTCAAACCTGGCTTCACCGGCCCGCCACTACTCGCACCCCCCAACGCAGATTTAACTAAATCCACCGACTCGGTGACCCCCGCATTCGCAAAGACCACATCCACACCCCCCTGCTGCTCAAACACCCTCTCAAAAGCCGCAGCCTGCGACTCCCACGAGGACACATCGCAGTGTTCGAAACTGACACTTGCAGTAGGATACTGCGAGCGCAGGGACTGGCGCGCTTTGGCACCAGCTGACGGATTGATGTCTAGGATTGTAACGTGGGTGTTTGTGTTTGTGTATGCGGGGGAGGAGAGGAAGTGGTGGGCTATGCCTAGCCCGATGCCTGATGCACCGCCAGTTATGATGATGGATTTTGGACGGGGCATTGTTGTGTTGTTGTTGGATAGGCAGGAGATGGGCGGGGAGTGGAGGGTGAGGGTGTTGCTCTGTATAGACTATGGAGTATAGATTGGCGTGAGGGAGAAGTGTGAGGAGATACAGGTGTCTTATGTGATGTGCTTACTAGCAATGTTTATGCTAATTTCGTGACCCCTCTTGGATGATCTTCACTGTGGAGTTGGGGGATTTCCGATAGTATCATCCATGTGCATATATGGTTATCACTAGTGTCCCGGACTATATGTATGCTAGAAATTGGTGATACAACTACGCGTACAATATCGTTTCTCTCCGAATCTGGGATTCCTTAACTACCATATCCAGTCGAATTCCATACATCAGGGTAAGTAGATCACGTGGAATTGAGAATTGAGTATAAGTAGGTTTTGTCGATCTCTCCAAAGTATATCATTCTACTTATCTCCATAATTCCAAATACGACAAATTCCTGAAAAATAGCTTTACTAGAACAAATCCCACCACCGCCCCCTATTTGACAAATCCTGCAGATGTCCAGGTAAATATTCCAACTCCTCGACGAGCGCATTCCGACCATCGCATTTCCGAGTTGTATCGAAACCAATCAAAACCGCCTTCTCTCCATGAATAAGAAAATTAAACCGATTCGAATCTCCATGTCTAATCCCCAGAGCGTGTAATTGAGAAAGCGTCTCTTGACAGGCTTCTAGATTCTGAGGACCCGCATGTCGTGCATTTTAAACCCATTCCATGAGAAACCCAATTACTCAACCATCCTCACTCAACCATCCTCTGTGAGGTGTCCCAGGAGCGGGAGCGAATGTGGTGACCTTCAATTCATTGATACGCAGTCGTTTTATTTTTCAGGTACTGGATCTCCCAGTCGAAGCACACGAATTTGATGGCGACCACGGTGTCGAAAGTCGGATTAGCTTCATACACACCTGTTCGTAGTTTCTCACCTATTTCAGGCCCGCGTGCTCCATCGTACCATGTGTTTTCAGCGCCAGGGAATGCGGTCCGAGTCGCGCGCAAAGTATGGTTGCCCAGTATCCGGATCGCGAGCTATCAATACATCGTTCCAGTTTCCGGGAGGTAAGGGTGGGAGGCGCTGGCTACAGATAGACCGAAAGCCATGTCTTCTGTGGCGTAGATTCCGGGTTAATGGTCATGTATTCGATGAAGCGGGATTCGACTAGCGGACGTAGCTTTCAAATCCGTCAATGTGAATTTCGGCTTGAAGGAATTCGATTGCCCTTTGATACTGCATCGTACCTGGTAGTAGCTAAATGGTACTGATGTAGGGAACTGAAACTGTCTATATTGGAAAAATAATTCTACTTCTCGTTCTCATTTTTAAGTGAAAAAAAAATGCTTCTGAAACCGGATGTCAAGAAAATACATTGAAATATAGAAGACCACGTGTGACAGTAAGCGCCCGGAGAACTCATAAACCCCCTGCATATAAAAATAAATTCGCGAGCGCTTAACGAGAACTTCATCTTGAGCAGTTGATAGGTCAAATTGATGAAAACACCGTACGGTGACGGGATTCAAAACTGTCGAGAGGACAACGATCTTCAATCTCATCTAGAGTATGATCATTGGATCTTATACAAGACAGTCATTCGTTTTGTGAACAGTTGCCATGATTTCCTAGTTATAAAATCTACTGCTGTAGGGAAGAAACAAGTAGTGTATGCTGGAACAACTGCCATTGCTTGAGGATAGGACGACCCCGTACCCTAGAGATGGTATCCCACTCCGTGATCTAAACATCAAAGGTCTAGCCGCTGCGTAAACCAGCAAGCAAAGAAAGTAGTCTTGGTATATATGATAGAGATAAAATGGATTGTTTTACATATACAATTTCTCACATGCTGTTACCTGTGTTCCAAGATTCTTGAATGTGTATATCTGAGGATATGAGGCACAAGATTAGGTAGTGAATAGTGATCACGTTTCCACTTAGCGGTCAGGTGGCTAATTTACTTCATCTCACAGATTTCGACCTGTGGCAGCCAAAATCCATTCTCCCTTATCTTCCACATACCTGTACTTCAAAATTCTATTCTACTGAGTGTTGTCACCTGAAGAGTCGTCGAAAAGCGAGGCGAGGAACCAGGCATAATGCCACCTAAGTCCAGTGACTGATGAGCAGCTGGGATTTGGTCTCAGCATCCAAGACCGTTGAAAAGGGAGAAGAACAACCAGTTGTTGGAAGGCCCACATGGGAGGCGAACCAGGAGCAACTGTCGTGATCAAAGATTCATGGCAATATTCCGAACGCGAGGAAGAAGGGAAGATTCTGCAGGACATTACGACAATAATGAAGTGGTGGAAGTTGCCAGTACTTCTACCATGAAGCAGTTCATGAGAACCGTACGATCGATGACGAAGCTTTGGCAGATTTACTCCTTTCTACAAACCTCTTATCCCCTACCTAGGACAGCTTCGCAGACTTTTGTTCCCGCATGGAACATGGAGCAGAAAGGGGTCTTAGAACCTTTACACAAAAGTGAGGGAGGTTCTTCGCAGGGCTGCTAATTAACTGAGAGGAGAAGATACAAATGAACAATGTGAGGAACAGAGTAAGAAACAGCAGAGTGCACATGAAAAAAAGTACAAATGAGCAGGAAGCTGTTGTTTGAATTAATGATGGATGCTTGCTTGATAAACCCGGTCTGCAATGATATTCTTCAATGATAGGATGGATGTTGTAGTAAGAATCAGCTGTCACTACACAACTAATTGTTCAATCAAGTGGCCAGAATCATATGACAAAGGCCAAAGATTATGAATTTAGTGAGCTTCTAAACATTGTTCTCTAGCTTTTCAAAGAGTTTGTATGCCCTTCGAGAACTTAACCAGAAGAGATACCAGCAAGTCGCTTTTATCAGGACTGCTTGGTGTCTCCCTGCTCGCATATAGATCATATTCATTTTTCGGCGGAAAAGATCACTCGTGCTTTTCTAGGTCACAGATGCCCCAAGTATTAAGAGAGGCTAATGGGTGAACCTATGATAACGGACTCAGTACGGAACCTTACAGTCCTCCGCATTGCTCTTCCGTGCTTTCAACAAATAACCAATAACCATGAACCAAAACAGCTATAGCCATTCAATAGAAATAATGCACCCAAGCAACTAACTAGACGCAACTGATCTAAGAAGACTTCTTAGCAACACCCTCCGCCTCATGCACAACCGCCTTCGCCGAATCCGCAACCTCATGCTCGATCGACTTGGCGGCTTCCGCGCTCGATCCTTCCAGGCTACGGCGGTACATGAAGATACGGCTGACCTGGACGACACCAACGCATCCCAGGAAGAAGTTGACAGCAGCGAGACTGCACCACATTAGTCATATACAACGAATATATAGAGCAGAATGACGAGGAAAGGGGAGCAGGGACGTACAGCATGTTCCGGGGAGTAATGATCATGCACCAACGGGTCCAGATGGCGCCGGTAGCCATGAGGGCACCGTTTTGTGTGAGGGAGAGCTTTTCGGCGGGACGCTGGAAGTCGGATATACCGGCGATGACGAGACCCCACTGCGCAACGTTTAGCTATGCCATTCATCAACCGTCGCAGAACTCCGCTCGCGTGACCGGTGTTGTAGCACATACCTTCATAACGGGGGCCCTACATATTCACAATTAGCCCATGTCCATTGAGCCAGTATTCTCGGGAAGGAATTCTCACCAGAAATGCACCGTCTTAACGCCAACCGGGCTGTTCCATAGACGCTGGAAGCCACTCTGCTGGCTCTCGGCCGACGCCGCTCCGGCCTCTGAGCTCTGGAAACGGGCACCAGGCCGACGGAAGGGAGCATAAGCGTTGCGGAAGGCAGCGCGTGTGTTCTGGAGAAAACGGAAACCAATGCGGGACGTCGACATTTTGGCGTTGTGTTATATGAGGGGGTGTGTTGGAGGAGGTAAGATAAAGATGTCGGGGTCGTGCGTGGGACTTGACGGAACGCGGAAAATTGAGTGGAGATGGGGTCAGTGAGCAACGAAGTCGGAGAGGTCTAAAAGCCGACGACGATAACAATAAGAGTTAAGATTTCTCCCAATTCAATAAATATAAACAGAAAAAAGCAACGCAGCTCAGCTGTCAAACAAAGTTTCAAAATAAATGTCTCCCCCGACCTCGGCGTGCGGTCCAAGTTGGGGTTTCCGTTGCGGCTCTTGTTCCGGCTGAGGTAAGCGGTGACAATCACGCTTGTCCGGATTGGTCTGTCTCTCAACTCAGTTCGGACGGACTTCAACGCCTGTCAACCCCAATTCTTCCAGCTGAATCACTGCCGATACGCAGTTGAAGCGTCAATTCACCATGTCCAGCAAGTACGCATTCTCTACGGGTCTCAAGGAACTCCGTTTCCTGTTCTGCCAGAGCTCGGAGCAAAGCGCCGCAACAAGGTGGGATTTCCCGAATCGAGAAAACAAGATGAAAAGATGGCAGGGACTGACTATGAAATGGATGTATAGGTCGTTCTTGAACCGCGCATATCCTACCATGAAGAAGCACAACCCTCACACCCCCATCCTGATCCGTGAGGCCGCGGGTACCCTGCCTAGAGTTTACGCCAGATACGGTATGAAATCGGTCCAACAACGGTTCAACGGAGATATTCTAACAATTCTGGGCAGGCTTCGGACGGGAGAAGCAGGAGGTGCTGCTGGGTAAGCGGTCCAGAATAACTTGCAATTGGAGGACGTTACTGACTAGGCTGGACAGGTCTTTCGGATCAGCAGATCGAGGAGAAACTCACCGGTTTGGTCAAGGAGTCTTCATAGCGACAACACCGTTATCGTATATCCATCCGTCTACGTTTATGCATTCCGTGTTGTTTCCCCATTTTCGCCATTGTATCTATAGATGAATTCAAAATTTTATTCGGCCAATGCTTTCTATTCATGCACTGCTATCTACAAACTGCTACTGCTATTGGCAACCTCCCCGAATCTATACTGTGCCCAGCTCAGACTCCCTTCTCCCAGCGTCCACAGTCTCTTTGCGCGATCGTCACCGGCAGCTCCGGCTCCGATGTGGATCGGAAGCAGGTGGTCAAAGTACGGATGGGCCTGTCTTGCATCAGGCCGTTTCAGCAACTCCGTCATGGCCTTTTCCCGGTCTTCAGGGTCGGTTGTCACCGCATCTTTCAGAGCTTCATCGAAGCTAGCGGTATACGGAAGCGGCCTGGGATCTCCAAAGCTGAACATCATATCGCGCAGATTGTGAACTGCCATGCCGGAGGCAATAATGAGGATGTTGTCGTCTCGGAGGTGGGAGACTGCTTGACCGAGACGGTAGTGCTGAACTGGGTCCTCAGTCTTGAAGAGCGAAACCTGGACAATGGGGACATTCAAGGGGTTCTCGTCGGGCTCGAATGCTGCCAGAGTTAGCATGAGATATCCGTATGTCAAGTGTGAAGAAGGGAACTCACCACACTTAAAACTCGCCCAAACACCATGATCCAACCCCCTCTTCACCCCCTCAGCCTTAATACCTGCCGCACCAAGCGCGTCAAGCACCTTCTTCGCAACCTCTGTACTCCCCACATTCGGATACTTCTCTTTATAATAATGGCTCGGGAAGCCATAGAAACTATTTTTATCAGCATCCAACCACTCACTCTACCAGGGCAAAAGAGAACGCACTCATAGATCAAATCCGTAATCTCCGCCGTATTCACCTGGATCGTATCCTGGGACGCTTGCCAATGTGCCGAGAAGACTACCACAGCGCGCGGCTTGACCTTGGTCGTGATCTCGCGGCCTATTTGGCCGAGCTTTTTGTAGGCCGGGTGGTCGACTTGGTACATGACGTTTGGCTGTCATGGTTTATCAGCACAGCTGTATCTATATCAAAGAAAAAGAGGAGACGTACACCACCATGACTGAGGAAATAAACCGGCGTGCGCATCTTTACCTCGTCCGCAGTAAGCGCTGAACTCGAGAATCTTTGCACCGCGGAAGAAGTCTGTCGTAGTGTAGAAGAAGATCGCGAAGAGGTCACTCCTCCCCCGAAAAACCGGCGTAATCCGAACAAACCAGCTGTGCCTTCGTTTCCAGAGAGTACAGCTATAGTAACCGCCGCGAGTAAAGCGACAATCGAAGCGATTAATATCGTAGGACTCGTACTCGATCTAAACGAAGTATGTGTGTTTGGATGGTGCTGGTTGGACGTTGTACTGGGGTTGGGTTGGGGAGACATATACACTGCGTATATTCAGAGATTGGGGAGTTATCTTTTTAATACTGAGCAGTAGGAGATGAGGTTATAAGGGCAATGGATGAGAAATAGTCGTGGAATTGCTGGTCAAGTCGGCATTTGAGCGTGATATGTCAGCGGGGAGCGGAATTCGGCCGCGTCATAGCATGTATACAAGAAAAACCGGAGGACTCGGAAGGTCAGGAACGAGAGAAATATTATTAATTATTATATAGCATGCTATGGCTGGTATATGGATGCAAAAAATAAGTCCGTATACTTCTCCAAAATCACATCAGAAGCAAACAAACGTAGGAACAAATCAAACATACACCAATAGCCAACATGAACATCAAGCATCAATTCCCATTAGGTATGTAATTCTATAATCGCATCCAAAGCAGTCAAAATGAGCTGTAAGCAATATCAAAAGGTAAATCCCAGAAATGAATGAAAAAAGGAGAAAGAAAGTAAGAAGAGAAGAGAAGGGTATATGCGAATGTAAACCATGACCATCACT
This sequence comes from Aspergillus intermedius, assembly GCA_039880815.1. Classification (NCBI taxonomy): domain Eukaryota; kingdom Fungi; phylum Ascomycota; class Eurotiomycetes; order Eurotiales; family Aspergillaceae; genus Aspergillus; species Aspergillus intermedius. The sequence goes on along the minus strand of JBDODA010000001.1, from coordinate 232,798 downwards.
CATCATAATCACATCACAACACAGTCCCCTTCGTTTGGATTTTGGCGGTTAACAGCAGACCGAGAAAGACGCGTCTTTTGCATCCGGCTGCCGCCCTTCTTGAGTTCTTCGAGGCGCTCCCGGGCTTTCGGGAATCCCTGGGCTGGAAGTCGTTAGCATACTATACACGAAGAAATGTAGTAGGGTGGGAAATTGCTTACCAGCAGCCCGCCAATACCATCTCTTAGCATCATCCAAATTAGCCGTAACACCAATGCCAACCTCCGTAAAGTACCCCATGGCATACTCCGCCTTCGCCAAACCAGCAGTAGCAGCTTTCCTAGCCCAGAGATATGCCTCCGTATCATTCTGCTGTAGAATGCCCTCTGAACCAGTCAAGTACCATCCACTAAGCGCAAGCTCACTCTGGTGCTCGCCCTGCGCCGCAGCATGCGTGTACCAAATAATACTCTGTCTCGGATCGACAGGACATCCCATAAGCCCGTACTCGTACGCCGCAGCAAGCCGGAACTGCGAGAACTTGTACCCCAGCTCACCGGCCTGGCAGAAGAGTTGTTTGGCGTATTCCTCGTCACGGACGACGATGTCGTTGGGACTCGCGTTGGCGTACATGAGGGCGAGTTCGTGAAGGGCGTGCGGGTTCTCTTCGTCTGCTTTTTCGGCAGCGCGCTTGAGCCAGGTTATTCCTTCGCGCGGATTCTTGGTCTGGCCTAGCAGTCCTTTCAACATGATCATGCCCATTTTGTACATGGCGGGGGTGTCACCTAGCGAGGCGGCGCGTTTGTACCATTGGACGGCTTTGAAGGGGTCGCGTTTTGTGCCGCCGCCTTCCTCGTTGCCGATTTCGCAGCACACGGCTACACGGTAGGCGGACTGGGCGTGGCCGGATTTGGCGGCGGAGTGGTAGAGGTTGTATGCTTCTTTGTTGTCGACTTCGAGACCCAGCTGGCCCTGGCCGTAGCAGTCGGCCAGATAGAATTGCGCGTCGGCGTATCCACTCGAGACCAGCTTCTTCACGATCTTGTATGCATCCATGACATACTTCTCTCGTGCTTTAGCCTTTCCTTTCGCATCCAGATGCGCTTCGTCGACAAGCACGGTAGCTGCTTCCACCATCTTCTGCGCAAGCAAGAGCTGGGTCGCTTGGTCCGGCTTCTTTTTCACGGCCAACTGCAACTCCTCCAACTCCTGGCGAGTAACTGGTTTAGCAAATGGGCCCATATCTTGCTGCGGGGGTGCCGAAGTAGGAGACGTCGGGCCGTTGGGAGCGCCAGCATACTGTCGCACCGGCGCCGGTTTACCTCCATCGTGACCAGGACGGAACGGCACTGGGTGGTGCGGCAGTGCATCAGGGTTCTGCTGCGGATCCACGGCCTCTATCTCATTCGCCATGGCCGGCTGGTTCATGCGGAACGGGCGTGGCGGGCCACCGCTAGCACCAGAATATCCTGGCATGGTATGGCTGTGGCTATCCTGGCGGTGCGGGAAAGGATAACCTTGAACCGATTCTCCATATCCTTCTGGTGGGCTGTTGTAGCTGTAACCACTCCTGTCATCTCCAGGGGAAATAGGGTGAGGTTCACTGGGAAGATCGAATTGGAACCCGGCATTCGCGAACTGGTTCGGCGCGTTAGAATCCGGCGAAACGGGCGCTGAGTGCGAGCCAGCGGAGTGTGGGGTGAACGCTGCGTATTGGCCCCCGGGTGCTCTCGACTCAGTCGGAGTCTTGGGTGTCGGTTTCGGTCCCTCGAGACCTGGCAGGCTTTCATCGACCGGCTCGCCCTTCGCATCGGGCATCGCATCGAAGTTGGGCATGTCGGGGTCATCAGGTGCGGATCCGTAGTAGCTGTCCAACAAATCGTCCGTGTCATGGTTATTCCCCGCGGGTTCGCCGTACGTAGGCCCAGCAATTTCCAAGGGCGCGGTTGCGCTTCGACTCATAGGTGGCATTGGCATTGGCGGCGGGCCATGGGGGTCGGTGTAAGAACGGTCATACGGCCGTGTAGGCGCCGGGCGTCCAGCGCTAGCGGACCTCATCGCAGGGCCGGGGTAGGGACCCCTTCCTCGGCCTGGAGAGTCCGGCGGTGGACCCGGACGTCTTCCATTTGACGTGTGCGGTCGATCGGGCATTCCCCTAGGCGGAGGTCCATTGATATTCATTGCCGCCATACCTCGTTCAACAGGAGGCGGTACAGAGCCTTTACGCGGTCGTTCTCTCCCAGGGAAGTGAGGGTACGGATTGTCATAGGGTGCCCTCTCTGGCGGCGGCGGACGACGCGGACCTAGCATTGTCAACAAATGCCTTTAATCCCAAGATAATTCTACTCACCTGGTCTCATCCCGCCCCGTCCAGGAGGGGGAGGTCTTCTACTACTACTGGAGCTGCTGCTGCTACTCCCATACCCGCGCGGAGGATATCCATATCCTCCGTGGTCCATGGGAGGTGGTCCGCGAGGAGGTCGCGGGGCTCCTCGAGGGGTGCCATACGACCGAGGAGTCGCATAATCAGCACCACCACCACCACCATAATAACCATATCCGCCACCGTATCCAGCGTCACCATATTGGTAGCCGTCATCATATCCATAATCGTAGTATCCGTCAGCAGGCGCCGGGCCTGGGGGAGGACGACCGCCATAGCCTCTCATAGGTTGTCTCTGCGGCGGCGGGCGCTGGGGGTAAGCCATGGCGCCAACAGTTATTTCCTATTTTCTTTGTTTCAAATGACTTTTGGCAGTATGTAGGCGTCCTGGAGAAAGGGATTTGGAGCAATAAGAGGAAACAAGTGAATGTCCGAACAGGCCGTTATTGGGCGCGCGCGCGCGCGTTTCAGGGCTGGTTGGAATGCGTACGGAGAGGTCGAGCCACAGGAGGAATGACGGGTATCACGGGTTCTCAGTGGTACATTAGAGACAGCGGAAGGGAACAAGCGATTGAGAGCCTGTAACACGTCCTAGACAACCGCTGTCCGTCAGTCGGGAATTTGGTTGTTTGGCGCAAGCTGTGAGCGCAGATGCGATCGAGGAGTTGTGGGAGATTGCGGGTTGAATTGAGAAGACTCACGCGGTCCAAGCAATAGAGAGACTAGTAATGATAGAAATAAAGCCGTCTCTGGGTCATAACTAAGAATAGGAGGATATCGGGTAGTGCGCCCTGTGGAGAGTTGTCGGAGGGGAGGTCGGAGGAGGGGAGAGAACAAGAAGAGAAGGCAAAGAGGTGCTTTAACAAAATAACAATAGCAATAGCAATTCACATGAAAAAAAGATAAGTAAAAAAAAAAAAAAAAAGAACAACGAATAGCCCTGAACACCTGTACTAATCGAATTCCCTGGATCAGAGATTTAAAGTCCCAGTCAGGGTCTACCAAGGGACGGCCACCACCACCCTAATATATATGGCTGATTGCGATAAACCGCCCAAGATACCCGACACAGTCAGTCTGTCAGATTCAAAGCACCCTGTTGATCCTCAAATTTCCCTGTATTAGCATAGTTCATTAGTGCTTGCAGCAAACATTATAAGTACACTTGCAGCGCTTGCCCATACATACAGGGAAGAACAAGTGTACAAATGCGCTGGACACAAATATACTGCAAATCAGGAATACATAGTACAGGGCAATCAGACATGAAGCAGCACAAAACAAAACAACTGTATCTTCCTCGACAGGGTTTCCGCATATAGCAACTGACCGACTGCGCCACAAACGGTTCCTGTATCCACGCACCAGCCACGTTTCAGCCACTTCGGCGCCCGTCATCCATTGTCATCATCTCTAATTCTAGCTCTCCGATACGCCGCTCTACATCATTTTCCACGGCTGATCTGAATCACGCTTGAAACATATCCATTCGCATTTCTCAATACTATCGCACTAATCTCAGACTCACCATGTCCAGAGGATCCGGGGTAACCTGGCTGAAAATGCTGGGACCGTACGTCACTCCCACCCAATTCCAACCCGCAAAACCAAAGACACAAATCTAACGTAGCCATGCTCGTAATAGTGCAATCGTCCTCTGCGTCGGCGGTCCAGCCCTGGTTCAAGCCATCCGCCCAACAGACGAAGAACTCTTCAAGCGCTACAACCCCGAACTCCAAAAGCGCAGTCTGGAAGAAGGCGATCGCCGCGCGCAGGAATTCGACGCTTATGTCAATCGGTTAAAGGAGTGGTCGAAGTCAGATAAGTCGAGTACGTTCCTTCCCCGTTTATATATGCGATGGAATTGGTTGGTTGTATGGGCGTTGTATGGGCGGTGGCTGACGATAATGCGATACAGTCTGGTTCGCCGCGAAGGAGCAAGAGCACCAACGATCGCAGCAGGTGGTTGATACACCGCGGACAAAGGCGAATGACGAGGCGAGGATACAGCGCGAGGAGATGCGAAAGGAGTTGTTGGGTGAGAAATAGTGGTCGATTGAATGTCCGCCGTTTTATCCATATGACGAAACACAAGTGCCGTCCTATGACTTGACGGAGGTATTTGAGCTTATGCCTCCGATATTGTATTATACCCGATGATGGGCTTGTACTATTACAGATTGATCGTTACGATTTATGTGCATCATTGCAAAGAGTTATCTGGGAAGGTTTAAAAAGTTGGGCGTGATTTTCTTCATCGAATTGCCACTGGTTACTTGTTACATTATTTGCACCGACTCTGGCAGAAAATAACGAGAACATGTTGAACGCCGAGCCTATATCAACTTTAGATTCCGAGTACTATCAATTATGATTTTTCCATAATTGTTCCTGTCATGAATCATATAAATATGAACACTACTAAATGATGCATAAATAGAAAAATAAGCCGTTCATTGATTGAAAAGACATTGCACAAACCGATAAATGTCAAGACCCCCACATTATACTCATACAATATTCAAACACATCTAAGAGACGACTCACGGCAACCGCATAGAAATCTCCCCATACTGGTAAAGAACCCCGTGCTCCTCACTGCTCTGATCTTCGTACTCCTCCTGGTGAACCTCAAGAAAGCCCTTGGTAGCAAGAGTAAGGACATGCATAAGTGCATGGGTAGCCACTGTACGAGTCGTCTCCTTCGGCGGCAGAAGAGTCGAGAATGTAATATCCTTCATTCCGGGGGCTTGACGAGATGGAGTTGAGAATCCTGTCATCTCTTCGTCCACGTCTTTCTGAGTGTGTTGCTCAGGCAAATCAAGAATCTGCGCGTACATAAAGTCGAGAAAGTTCACGGTATCCTGATCGAGGGATGACTGGAGGACTTGTTCCTGTGAGTATCGCTGTTGGCTATCGACGCCACGGGTGTGAGTTCTAGTCCTCTTTTGCGCAGAGGCATTCACGCCGTCGTCATTGCGAAGCGTAACATTCCCATCACCGTCAACTTCAGCCTGCAAGTAATGACTCAGATCAAAGTCCCCATACACATCAATGTCACCATCAAGGCCCTCAAGGCCATTCAATGACTCGAGGTCATAAGAGAACCCTCGACCAGCGAGTGGGCTCGCACTCGTAAGTCGGCTTCTGGGTCTGCCAAATCCTGGGAGCTGGATACTCGCCGGCTCGGACATGCCGCGGGACGATAGTTCACTGACACTTCCAAGTCCACGGAAGATGTTTGCGGATGAGCCGTGACGGGAGCTTTGGATCGAGGCTGTGATGTTCCAGGGCATTTGGGAGTTGTCGTCGCGGAGAGAGGGCGGGGCGTTACGGCCGATTTCGACGTCCTGTAGAAATATTAGCTCAATCTGGGAAGATATGGAAAGAGGCGCACGAACATCACCACCGCGTCCGATCTGATCTTCACTTTCTCCCCTAGGACGGACTCGCCGTCCCTCTTCATCAGAATCACTTTGATTGTCATCCGCGCGACGTGCTCGCTTTCGAGCTTTCCGCTTCTCCTGGGGATTCAGGGCAGTATGTAACTCATCACCAGCAAACACCTGCAAAGGATGCGGCATCTGGGACGCACCCAGACCAATACCAACCGAACCAATTCCTCGACCGAACACCCAAAACACAGCGTTCTTCTTGGCCTGAGCGGGTATTTTGTTGTTCTGTTTCTGCTTAAGTATAGCAGCCATGTTCTGCAAGTATTCATTGTTCATTTGCGCGAGCTCGGTATTGCGTAAGGCTGTTTGGTTGTCTGCAGGTACAACTTTGGGTGCTCTGCGAGACTGCTGTGCTGTGATTGTTTGACCGTCTTGGTTAATTGAGGGTTCATACGCTGGTGAGCTTTCGAAATGCTGTCTGGATCTAGAAGGTTGCATGGGAGTCACAGCGTTTTGAGCGTGAGTAGCACAGCCTTCATTTTCATCTACTAGCATCGGCTGGACGTCGTTAGCTCAACCCACTTCTTCTTGAATCGAATGACATGTAAAGATACCTGAGAATCCCACGAGATATTATTAGCTCCCATCCCAGGAAGCGGTGTCTCACTCAATTGTCTTCCACCAGGCTGATCATGCAGGATGTTCGAACGTCGCTCCCGCTCCCCAGAAAGCTCAATGATATTTCCATCTTCATCGAACTCGAAATCAGGCTGCAGTAACACACCAGCTTCATCGTCCAATGCACCCGCAGCAGCAACCCTACCCAGAGGTCTCCGTTGGACAGAGCCGCTGGTCTCAGACTGCGAGCCAAACCCGCCAAAGTCTCTCAAGATATCTTCGGACGAAAGGTCGAGCTGGAGGTTGAAATTTTCCGGAAGTGTTTGGCTGAGGTCCGGAGACTTGGTCCAGAGGAAGCTGTTCTGACGATTTGTGTCTGCTTGTGGCTCGAAGGTGAGCTTGGAGAAGTCGATTCCTAGATCGGGGAGGTTGATTTCGGGTACGAAGGATGGATCATCGGGGAGGACGAGCTGCTCGGGTCTGTATTACGGGTTCTATCAGTATTGGAGCTAGAAACATGAGGTCAGGACGGGATCACCTCGCCTTTCCAGCAGCAGGATCCAGTCCTCTTCCAGGTAGAACCTTCAACATCGCCCTCATCTTGTCATGCATTGCCTGCACATCAGTGAGAGTATAACCGCATTGTTGACTGTAAACTCTCGACACTCCGTAACTGGTCTTGTCAGTAGGATCCAATACGTTTTAGAGAGCTTGTGCTTACAGCAGACTCCCTTGAAGTCTCAACGCCATAGGAGCTTCAGGGTTTGTAATAACATTACAAGCCCTAGGCACATCGACATCCAAAATCGCCTTCTTGTTCAGTCTTTTGGCAATCGATTTAGAACCCAATGTTGCGACGAGCCTATGGTGGTCATTTTCCCTATCCAATTTCCAGGCGAGAGTGCAAGAAGACGTACCAGATCGTAGCAACCCCATGCTCAGGGGAGGTGAGGACTAGTATAGAAAGAAACAATTAGCAACATTGTCCATAGTTCAATTCATGAACGGTGCCAGATGTATGTTTTCCAGAACTTCATGGGTTGAGGGAAAGACTCACTATCATGACTGTAGAACATCTTGACTGTCTGACCCCTCCTACCCGTTGCGTCGCGTTCTACCTGTCAAACCCAGAACGTTTTGAGGTATTGAGCAGAAAAGTCGCGAAATAGGATATAAGAACGCGTGATTAATAGATGTCTCGTAAGAAAGAAGTTGGAATATCCGACTCGTCAGAAGCTCGAATCGTACCTGTGGGTTTCACATTAATAGTCAGATCATGAGTAGATCAGAAAACAAAATTCAACGAAAATATTTTTCCAGACACAGTGCAAAGTATAGATATGGTTCGTACCTGATCCTTCAACTAAAGCAGTAGTCCTGGAAATATGGAACGAAATCCCAGGAACCTCGACCTCAGGCGAGACGTCCCCGATTCACTTGGTGGCAACTTCAATTTTGATAATAAGCGTATGAAACGATACTTGTTCAATGTCTCGTTGATGAGATGAAAAGGCGAGGAAGTTGGGGGTGGGTGCTTGAAGGTGGGCGAAGGACAAAGTGGGAGATGGAGGTCGATAGGGTTGTTGTGCTTCTCAGCGTTGATGGTGCACCACCCGCAAATGCACTCAAATTGGTTAAGGTACTCGACCAGTTTCATTGTCCATAATACATACTTTCCCATCGATATTCTAGATTGGAATACAGTGAATATCCGAATAACACCAAGATCCAGCCTAAAATGAATGCCATTAAAAAACAGGTTGAATAACACATCATGAAGACATCTCAGTTAGCTATGGAAAAGTACCTGTAAATTAAAACACGCACAAAAGAAGAAAAGAAAATTCCCCTTATACAAATCTCCAACCCATAGCAACCGATAAAGATGCACGCAGGGTATGAGATGCAACAAAAAAAAAAAAAAAGAAAAAAGGACACCCAGAATGGATTGAATCAGACATCTCGACTCCGAATTTTGCTCTTTCAAACAAAGGGAAGAAAACCAAAAATGAAAAGCACATGGGCACATCTGAACATATTGCACAAGCACTGTCCCCCTACTATAACATGTCTATATAGTTGATCGCACCAGGAAATGAGTCGTTTAGTCAAGCGGGATACCCTCGTACTCGCTGTAGCCCAGGGCCAGATTCATGTTCTCTGTTATATTGGTTAGCATTGAAAGTAAATCGACGGAACACAAGAACTTACGAAGACACTGGGTGGCGGCACCCTTGAGCAGGTTGTCAATGGTAGCGCAGACAACAACCCGCTTGCCACTGGAATGGACAGCAAATCCACCAACCTCAACGCCGTGACGGCCAGCAATGTCCTTGACGAGAGGAGGCTCGCCAACAATCTTCACAAGTTTCTCACCAGCGTAGCGGTCCTGGTAGAGGTTGCGGATGTCACGAGAGGTCATCTCCTGCTTCAGAGGAATGCTAATGGTGTGCTGAATAGAAAGTCAGCTCAGAAACTCAAACAATTAGGAGCGTAAGAGAAACATACGTGAATACCCTGGAACCAAACAGCAACGTGAGGAATGAAAGCAATGCTGGTGTCAAGCTGGGTGCTGATCTCGCGCTCGTGGATATGATCAGTCAAGCTGTAAGGGATGATGTTGTTGGTCAAGAACTGAACGTCGTTCTTCGGGCTAGGCTTGGTACCAGCGCCTGAGTATCCCGAAACCCCAAAGGCGGTAGGCTGGCCACCAAGGAAGGGAACCAGGGGAGCAATTCCAACTTGAGCGGCGGTAGCATAGCATCCAGGGTTCGAAATACGGGTTGCCTGAGCAATCTTGGAACGGTTTACCAACTCGGGAAGACCGTAGGTCCAGTTGCTATCAAAACGGTAATCGGCGCTCAGATCCACAATAACGTTGCCCTTCTCAGAGCCCTGGTTCACAGCATCAACGAACGGCGCGCAGACACCGTTAGGCAGAGCCATGACCCAGCAATCCACATCACCGTTCTCCGACATGCGCTTCACGTCCTCGGGGCTCAGATTCTCGTAGATGATCTCACGCTTGTCGTAGCCCTGCAGTTTCTTGCCGGCGAGCTCACGGGAAGAGACATGGCGCAGGTCCAAGTGAGGGTGAGCGTTAATCAAGCTGATGAGGGCTTGACCGGTGTAGCCACGGGCACCAATCAGAGCAACCTTGGAAGGACGAGTGTTGGAGTTGTTCTTGTCACCAAGGGGAGGGTTCGGGTTGGTGGTGGCATACGTCCGGACGCCGTTCAAAGTCGGGCGGAAGGATGACCGGGCAGCGCGCAGGGCATTGGTAGTGGTCGAGAATGTACGGGTCTGCTCGAGAGAGGCGGCGCTGGCGCCGACACCCTTACCCAGCTTGGCAGCCGCCTGAGCAGCACGGACGAGGCGAGACTCGAGGTTGATCTCACCGAACATGTCACGGCCGTGCTTGTTGAATTCCTGAACCAACTGCTTGACCTCGTCGCCGTTCTCGATACCGTACCAGAAGAGAACGTCGCCATCGCGGCTCAGGCTACCATCGGCCTTGTCGAAGAACCAGGTGAGGTTCTCATCGTCTTCCTTGACAGTCCATGCCATCTTAGGGAAGTCCTTGCGAACGGCAGCAAATACATTGTCAGCGACATTGCTCAACCAGCCGGCCTTGGTGATGGTGAAGGTAGCGAGATGGGCCAAAGAGGAGCCCTGTTGGGGAGGCAGCGCAATAGCCAGTGCCTCCATGGGCTCATCATAGTACGCTTTGAACTCCCGCTCATTCAGGCCATCGACGTAGCGGTCGACGGTGGCGCGCGCATCCAGACCCTCGCGATCCCGGACGAGAACATCCTTGAAACGCTGCAGATCCTCGAACTGCGAGAGGGTGGTCTTGGTGTGCACCTTGTTGCCACGGCGGATCAGAGTTCCAGCACCCGAGTCGGTGAACAATTCCTTCTGCAGATCAGCTGGATGGATGATGGCGACGCTGGAGGAACGCGGCAGGTCATTGAGGAGATCCTTCATCTCCTTGATCTTGAGGCGTGTGCCGTGGCGCACCCACCACTGGGACATCAGGTGCTCGTATTCCTCATCAAGGTTGATGGCGGAGATCTTCTCGCCCGTGTCACCGTTGAACAGACCACCCTTTTCAGCGAGGTAGACAATCTTAAGGGGCTGGAGGGAGCGCGCGAGTTCACCGGCCGCGACGTCCGCGTTGACGTTGAGAACCTGACCGTCGGGCGTCTCGGCCATGGAGGTCAGGATGGGAAGGCATCCGGCCTCGATGGCCGACTCAATGGGCTTGCGGTCGACGCCATTGATCTTCCCCACCAGGTTGTACTTGTCCTTGTCAAGATAATCGGCAGAGAAAACACCGGCCGTGAGCGGGCGGGCTCTCACGCCCATGCGTTCCAGCTCCTCGGTCAGCTTCAGGTTCTCCTCCAAGAACAGCTTACGGGCCAGCGCCAGGGTCTTGCCATCCGTTACCCGGATTCCATCCTCGAACTGTGGTTCAACTCCTGCATCCTCCAACATGCGGTTCAGCTGCGGGCCTGCTCCATGGACCACGATCGGGTAAAGTCCCACATGGTTAAGGAAGGCCAAGGCGGACGAGAGGGTTTGCAAGTGATCGGTAATAATAGCACCACCGACCTTGATGACAGCGAATTGTTGGGAGGAGACCGAGGTGAAGTGCGAAAGGTACTGCTGGACTTCGCGCTTGGACCCAATGTTACTCAACAACTGCACGACGGTGGACCGAGTCGACGACAGCTGGGGATCAGCGGCACGAGAGTAGTGACGGTTCTGCAGCAACGGCGTCGCAGAGGCTTTCAGGGCATGACGAGAGGACGGAGAGCTGAGTCTGGCAGGAGAAATGGCGTGCGATGTGGGAAGAGCGCGGAGGGGCTTGCTGGAGGCTCTCCGCACGGCGGTGCGAAGCGACAGCATCTTGGTTAAGTGTTCCTCTTCTCTTTTTTCTCAACTACCTAGCATGCGGCAGCTCGAAATGAATTGTCTGGTAAGAGAACTAGGTGAATGAAGAGAAAAAGATGTTAGAAGAGACGACTGTGTGTGGGTTGAGGTTGAGTGGCGGTTAAGAAGAGGTTCGGAAGAAAAAAAGACTTTAAAGTGCGGAGGGAGCGGGATTATTCCCACCAAGGGGAGCCCGCGATAAGCCCGTCTCTTTTTTTCTCTGTTTTTTTTTTTTTTTTGGGGGGGGGCCGGAGGTGTTGATACAGGTGGAAATCTTGGAGACAATTGCGTTCATTCGGGGATTTTATAGTGTTTCACTCACCAGAGACTCCTCTTACGCGTGGTTCTCCTTCGCCGTGGGAAATTTCCCTGGGACCAAGGCGAAGGCTGGAGGTGGGAGAAACGAGACCCTGGCACGGTGCCTGAGTGGCAATTAGTAAAGAGCGTGGAATGGATTGGTCTCGTAAGAAAAAGGAATAAGAGAATGAGAAAGAGAAGAAAAATCAAAGAGTAGGGAAATTAAAAAAAATATATAAAATGTCAGTGCTCGGGCTGCGACTTTCGGAGCCGGGCACGATCTGACTCCCACGGCGTGACTCAATGGGGGTCCTATTTGAACAGAATAAGTGCCAAGAGCAGAGTAGAGAGCAGTGAAGGCCTCCTATTCTATTCCGTATTCCAAAATTAAGAACGGCCCTACTATAACTCAACTACAATACTTCTACGGAAAGCAAAGTACAAATACCCCATACAACTGCAGAACAGGCACTTCATATCAGATGGCCACCGGCACTCTCATTTGCTCTTCAATCCCACTCATTTTCAAAACCCACATCGGGCTATGAATTTTTCGCCGGCCCTACTACTAGTCCCAATTGATTATCAGATCTTCCCTTGCTAGCTACGTAATGAGAATAACGGGTATTAATCAACGCCAAACTCTCCACTTTCGCGCGGAAGCTGGCCCGGCTAAGCTACAAATATAAAATTTCCGAAGCGGATATCAAGGTAGAAGCTCCCGGTTACCAGTACCGTTCTGCTTGGTTCTCTTCATCGTCAAAGACTCTCTCCTGCCTTTTTCAATTGTCTTCATGTTGTCTTTTGATGTGTATCGCCTGCGCATGGAGGACCAGTACGAACTGGAGGGAGAATGTGACCTGGACAGCATCTATGGTGGAAGCGCTGATAGCTCGAAAGGATTTCGTCGTCTTCTACGCTTGACGGAAAGGTACACGGCGTGCTTCCTTCTTGGATAATGTAAAGGCTATCGAATGTAAGAACGCCGGCATGCATGGTGAATGGAGCTCGCTCGCCTCGATGGTTGAGAAAAGCGATATCTTGGAACATTATGGTGATCCCCATATTCCGATGCAGCTACGGATGCTTGGTGAGCATATGGTCGTGGACCCGGTGGACACAATGGTGCTTCGATACTGGGATTCATGGTGATGACGGAGACTGGGGATATGGCCTCATCCGTGTTGGGTGCTAGCTCTTTCTTCAGTCGTGCTGGACAAACGCAGGCGTAACCTGGCATACCAGTGTAGACAGACGGGAATCCGATCGGAAGGTCTAGAGATTGTCAGAGAGCGACCCGTTCACTGGAAATTCAAGAAAGCTGAGCTTACTTGTACGGACGTATTTTTACGGGTTACCTCACTGTGTACTATTATGATTGTACTTCATCCAATCTAGTCAAACCAGGTTGTGAACGACACTTTGTGGTAAAGATATTCGATGGTTCTTTCTTCTCCAACGTATGAGACATTCAGGGTGACATAGAGCTTTATCTTTTCAATTCCTCGTTTCTCTCAATCTCCCATTCAACCGTGGAGACCAGTAAGAAAAATGACGAGAAAGCAATCCCTATTCGACCAAAAGAAACTCCAGAAGACACCACCAAAGAGACGCTAGAGGCCTAGCCTCGTCATGAAGCGTGGTCAACGACGCCACTTCCCTCGAAACACGAACTATAATAACTACAAGAAGCAAGAGGCCGATCCCTTCAATCGCCTCCCCTGTAACTTCACCCAAAATGGCCCTGAACCGCGCAGGGCGCATTCACAAACTTGAACGGGTATCCCCATTCTACGAGTCAATTATCCAGAAGGAGAACATTGCTGCGGCAATACATTACACTCCCAGCTCGCTCCTGATGAGATTGGTTTTGGAGGTTGAGTCAGAAATGTGGCTTAAGGGCGGTTTATCATAATTAGAGGTTAGTCAATTGTGCTACTTGATGTGGGATATAGTAGTTGATCTCTTTGGTATAGGGCTGTGTGGAAGATTCGACAAGCGAGTACCGGTAGGTTGTTGCACCTAGAGATGACCGACATAGTAATAGCCCATGTTCTATATACTGGTTTGTTTAAGACCAGGCCCATCCTGTAATGATCCCAAAGCAAATACATGCAAGATGAAGCCAAAGCATACAGCGAAGCCCCCGATAAGATACATCAAAGAGTTGCCGCTTTTATGCGCAGCGTGCAATCTCGACAAATGTGGCTCGATCCTAGTATGTAACCATTTGGAGACGTGACGGATAAAACTCTTCTGTGTAAGGGCGAGAAAAGTGCCTCATCAAATGGACGAGAGCAGCATACTTCTTTGCGAAAGTTATGCCCATTTACATAGTACATCATCCGAATACGAGCTTGATGTCTTCCAGAAGCGGTCAAAAGCCGCTATCCCCACTTTGCATTTTCTTCGTACATATCAGATGGCTGTCGAGGCTCTCATTTGCTGTGACCGGACCCTCTATTTTTGACGGGTCCAGCATTCAATAAAATGTCATTCGTTACCCATTATCGTTACGTGGCTGCAGAAATCGAGGAAGATCTGATAATAATGAAAATGCGAGATTGTCCACTTGAGACGCCCGTCTCTCCACTCATTGTTGGGCCTATGCGATGGAGCTCCAAACTGCGGAGTGGTCTACGCGATTTTGTCTGCGGTTATCCCGCCTCGACCGATAAAGCACTGTTTTAAATAATAGCAAGTCCCCATCCAGGGAAAAGATAGACATGCTTCACTAGAAAGAGGCTGTAGGAACAAGATCGAAGAATACAAAAACACGCGAAAGACACAGAAAACCGTACTGAAACACGAGAAAGAAGCAGCAGCACCGGAGTATCATTTACATCTTCACCCGTCGACGGATCGTGACATGGCTTATGCGAGAAGCAGAAACAGCTTGTACGTATTGTCGAAGGCGTATCGAGGATTGAGGTCGTGAGAAGAATAAAACAGAACAGCAGACCGTTGACGCTTGTCGGAACGCGCGTGGGTAGTAGTAGGATAAAAGACGAGCAGGGCGAGGTATTGGAGGCTGAACAAAGAAAAGCAAACAAAAGAAGAAGGCTCCACGGCTTCGGATTACCGAGACCTAATCGTATAACATCCACTCCATTAAAGGCAGAACACGGCACTTAACGGCGAGTTGCAACAACTAGAGCTCACGTCAGCAAATTACCCGGACAAATTAAGGAGGGAGGTTCAAACTTACCAGAAGGAACAATAATCACGACGAGCAGGATGATGATGCAGATGACCAAGCATACACGCATCTTCATATCCTTCCACCACATCTGTTTGCGCACGCGGTTGGCACCCCTGCGGAAGCCCTGCGCTGATACCGCCAGATTGTCCGTCTTGTCCTGGAGGGAGTCTAGACGTTCGCCACGTTCCGAGACACCGATGATGTTCGAACGCATCGCACGGATCGTGTCATCGATTTCCTATCGCAGGAATATTATGTTAGTCATAGTCTTTTAACGCCAGCGAATATCCGATTCTCAACACAGGACAGCAGTACTCACCCTAGAGACTTGCTGCGTCTTCGGGTCACCACCATGCTGCGCGGTGCCCGCGGCACCGGCACCGGCAGCGCCATTCGAGCCAGAGGGGATGTAGGGGTCGTAAGGTTGCTCGGACATTTTCGTAAGACGTAAGAGGTCGCTTTTGAACGTTCAAAGTCGAACAGGTATGACGTGGTCTAGATTTTTCGTTTTGAGGTCGGGTTGTTATGGTCTCGTTGGGCGAGCGGGAGAGGAAAGCAGGGAGAAGACAGGTGTATCAAATGCGGGTCGTAAGCAGAATGCGAAAAAGAGCTCGATGATCACCGGTCCACGGGTTCACGAAAAGGAAACTGCAGGGGGGAGGAGAGAGTGGGTAGGGAAAGAGGATAAGATGACGGGTGGAATAGGTTGTCGTGGTGAAATCGCCGCCGCCTTCTTTCTGGGGATGGTCGCTTCCGACGGATGCACGTGATCTTGGGCGCAGCCAAGAATAGCAGTGCATAGGCAGCGCTATTAGCTGGTTCAGCCAATCAGAGTACGGATATGAAACCGAATGTTCCATTTTGCTGCTAGGCGGTTACAGAGCAGTCGCAGGGAGCAATAGGGGTCGTCGAACTCTACTGTACGGAGTATAGGGGACTTATAACCGGCTGTTCATAGTATATAATAGCCTAGTCTACAAGAATATAGTCCTCCAAGCGAGCAGTATTCTAATCGCTCTTAATCGCATCAATTGCCGCCGGTTGCTCAAGAGACGGAAGACAATTCCAAAAATGGAAATTACGATGGCAGTGCGAAAAGCCACCGCCACAGATTCACGTGCCAGCGATCAACAAGCGTGGATCCTGTCAGTAGGATTTTCTTGCGGAGATTCAACGCTGCTTGTTGATCTGGATCCGATTATCATTCAATAGAGATCTATGCATCATGACTGACAGAATTAGGTCTAGATACATGACACACTGAAAAAATTGCAGGACGAGACCCGGGGAACATCCACCCACATCCTGTGGTTCGTGCTAAGCGCTCTCTCTCTCCACGGTCCATTCTCCGCTGTTATGAAGGACAATTGGACAATTCCTTGTTGATCGTCGCAATCCCCTAATTCAATGCGGCTTTTTATACTCCGCAGACTTTGTACATGTATTTGCCTCTCGTGTTCATGACAAACAACACAAAATCAAAATGACACCTCTAAATGATAGTTCCGATCCAGTTCTCCGGTACTTCCGTTCTCTTTCCTATAAACAGTTCCAGCCAAGGCCTTGGCCTGGCGCTTTGCCGAGTGTCCACTGGATACCAAAATGTATTTGGCCGAATGTCACCACCGGCCAAGGACTCAAAAGAAAACGTGCAAATAATAGAAATACATTTCATTTTGCTCCTGGAATAAAAGGATACCTCTGGCCTCTTCACTATGGTGTTCGGGTTACGTTCTTCATTCAGCGTTGTGCCACATTCGTTCTGTCACCACCTTGATTGCTTTTTATTGAGGCCTGAGGGTCTTCAAGGCTGCCTGGATTTTTTTTTCTCTCTTCTTTATCCTTGTTCTCCAGGCGCCGCCTCATCATAATTATTCGTTCATCATTCTCTCGTTTCTGCCTTGGTTCTTATTTACTTTCATACTGTCGCTCATTTGTCTCATTTCGCTTTTGTTTCTACTCATCCTCAATTCTAAGCATTTGTTATTCAGTATGAAGTGGTCGAGGATATTATCCTTAACCCGTATTTCTCTCTTCCGGAGCAATTTTGTATTGCTTGGGATACTTTTAGGATCCCAGCTGGCGCAGGCGTCTATTAGCTTGGATATAGACAATCAAGGTGCGTGAGCACAGCTTTCTTCTTCTAACGCTGCTGACCATCGCAGATTCACTCAAAAATGCCGCCCAAATCGCAGCGACCGGAATGTTACAATACTACACTGGTTACAAACCAGGTGATGTCCCTGGTAACCTTCCCGATCCCTACTATTGGTGGGAAGCGGGTGCCATGTTCGGAGCGTTAGTGGAATACTGGTACTACACGGGAGATTCGCAATGGAACGGCATCACTACTCAAGCCCTGCTGCATCAGACCGGTTCCGGTAACAACTATATGCCCACCAATCAATCCCGTACGCTGGGAAACGATGATCAGGCCTTCTGGGGTCTGTCCGCGATGTCTGCCGCCGAAGTACGATACCCGAACCCACCAGAAGATCAACCTCAATGGCTAGCGCTGGCTCAGGCCGTCTTCAATACCCAGGTTCCGCGGTGGAATGAACAGAAATGCGGTGGTGGCTTGAAATGGCAGATCTATTCCTTCAACGGCGGTTTCAACTACAGGAATACCATATCCAACGGATGCTTTTTCAACCTGGCCGCCCGCCTTGCGGTGTATACTGGTAATGAATCATATGCGGCCTGGGCTGAAGACGCTTGGGACTGGATTTTTGATGTTGGTCTTGCTAGTCGGGACTTCCATTTTTTCGACGGTACAGATGACAGGAATAACTGTACTGAGGTCAACCACATCCAGTGGTCCTACAATGCAGGCGTCATGTTGCTTGGTGCGGCCAACATGTACCATTTCGTAAGTCACATCTTTCCTGTTACCCTTGATGCATTACGTTACTGACCCTTATAACAGACAGGTCAATCTGACGTTTGGAAAGCCCGTGTGGAGGGAATTGTCGAGGGTCTAGATTATTTCTTCCCCGACAGCAAAAACGTCATGAGTGAGGTCGCCTGCGAGGCCGGGGGCACTTGCAACGTCGACCAGCGTTCTTTCAAAGCTTACCTCTCCCGCTGGATCGCTGCCACAATCCAAATAGCCCCGTTTACACATGATACGCTCATGCCCAAGCTGCGTGCCTCTGCTCAAGCAGCCGCTCTACAATGCAGCGGTCCGAACAATGCCTGCGGACTGCGATGGATCAAAGGCGCCGACTACGATGGGAGCACAGGAGTGGGTGAACAAATGGCGGCGATGGAGGTTTTTCAAGCGAATCTGGTCGGTTCCGCGAAGAAGCGTGTTACTGCAGACCATGGCGGCATCAGTAAGGGTGATCCTGATGCAGGCACAGAAAAAGACGACGATGCGTACATTGGAGTTCTCGATGATCCGATTACCACCGCTGACCGGGCGGGAGCTTGGATTCTCACAATCTTGGTTATCTTTGTGACATTTGGTGGTGTTTATTTCATGGCCACATAACAATTTTGGTGTCATTTTTCTTCATCTTCTACTAGCTTAATTACATGTATATAGCTTTGTGCATTGTTGGAGCGATTTGCTATTGGAATTATATCCTATCTTTTTCTTACATCATATAAACCCAAGATAGAGCAAAATTCTAGATAATGCCAACTTCATACAACGTTTTTCTGCAAGCGAATACAAAAACAGCAGCAGATCATCCTAACGCCGATCACGTGGATCCCATAAGGCTAAAAAAAGTATTAACTAGTTAACTATTATTGATTTCAGGCACCAAAAACCATACCTCGGTACGTACAGTAAAACCACTGTACTCGTATTCGTATACGGAGTACCATACGCGGTACTCCGTACTCCAGTACAGTAATACGCATCAGCAGTCGACGTCAGATATATATCTAGATCTAACCATCTGCACACTACTTAAGAACATTCTATCCCAGCCCATATCGCCATTTCTTTGGGGTTCACGGTAGTTCGCACTGCTGGAAAATGGCAGACAAGGCAAATAGACCGAGCAGACACACGGCGACACGACATTGGCTGGGGCAGTGCTGCTGGGCTGCAAGTGAGGTCGAATAAGCAAGCCATGTGCACGCGTTGTTTGTTGACTGGGGACTACAAGTGCTAGGGATGTCATAATGTATCTACTAGCTAACTATGCTGCTCAAACAGGATCGACTTGAATAATGGTTCATGTGCAATTACTACAGTGCACTTGAATAGTGGCTGTGTTAATTGATGCTGGATGGAAGACGCGATACATGGTAATGATAAGGGGATCTCGTCCACACTGCTAGACGCACTTGATAAATGATGATGTATCTATGCGGTTAGGTGCATCGTCCAGTACACGATCTTCAATTCAATGATTGATGTTGTCTATGCTATTCCTATGTCGAGGAGTACAGCGCATCTACCGCGCGGTAAGTTGGTGCCTGAGGCCACAGAACGCGTTACACCACAACATCAGTACTTAGCCATTATATTTGAGAAATAGTATAAGTTAGTGCTATTATAATTGAATTAATTGAATTAAACAGAAAAGAAGACAAGAGAAAGAGTATTAGAAGAGAAACAAGTAGGCAGGATCAAAATTACGCGGGCGGTAAGACTCGGTCCTGCTCGCGTAACTTAACCGCCACTGTCTCGTCTCGTCTCGTTTCGTTCTCGTTTTCTTCCGTTTTTCTTTCCCGCCCGCTTCTTCCCTTTTCCTCTCCCTCCCCAGAAAAAAAACGAAAAAAGCGTTGAAACGCCCATCGTCCCTCTCACCACATCGTCTCCTTATCGTATTTTTCCGTTTTTCATTGCGAAACCGCCATCATCTCGTCTCTACTCCCCACTGCATCCCCTGGTCCGTCCAGTATCGACTTTTTCGACTCTGTTACCGCGAACATGGGTCGGACGGTCGACCAGGAGGTTCACGCGGCGTTTGTCGAGTTCCGCGCCAAGGAAGACGATAAGGTGCGTGACCTGCCGTATTTCCCCGTAATATTTCAACCAGCCCGCCACTTGGGGCCTATACACTACCACCTTTGAATTATCTTACTTGTTACTGACATACCATCCTGTTTTTCTGTTATTTTGGTACAGTGTCTTTCCGTCCAGTGTATCTACTGTCAACAGATTCGCGCAAAGAACACCTCGCGTCAGAAACAACACCTGCTCGAGTGTCCCGGTCTCCGTGGCCATCCCAGTGCGCCTCAGCCGCAGTCCCAGTCTGCCCAATCCGCCGCCAACGGTATCAGCGCTGCGAATGGCTATCCCCCAACGCCAAATGGACCAGCCGCAGCGGCGGCGGGTGCTGGCCCTGGTCCCGGGGCCGCGATGCCCACCGCTAACGGTGCCATGATGTCGAACGGTGTCAATCCCCATGCTACGCCGATGCAGACCCCGCTGAACATGGCTGCCGGCCGTGGTACCTTATCCACTCCTGGTGGCCCGCCTACTGCTGGTCCCGGTTCGTCCTCCGGCACCCCCCAGCAAGGTTCGCGTCCGACTCCCAAGCCCAAGCCGAAAACGTCTACTTCGAGTCTTCCGGCGCCGCCGTTGGATGATGTTCATGCCGCCTTTGTCGAGTTCCGTGCCAAGGAGGAAGACAAGGTAAGAAGAGGCTATGGTTATGGTTGGGAGTTCAGTAATTTGACCGGGGAATCACAGTGTCTGTCCGTCCAATGCATCTACTGTCAGCAGGTCCGCGCGAAGAACACCAGCAGGCAACGCCAGCACTTGCTTGAATGTCCCACCTACCTCAGCGTTATGAAAGATTCGATTCCGGCCAACAACCTCCTCCATACCTTCCCCGAGGGTGACGTCGCTCGATCGCTGCAAATTCCCGCTCCGTCTCTCGAATTAGACTTTAGGATGAGCATCAAGATGAACCCTCGTGTTTCGGTAGGACAGGGCTTGTGGGGCCAAAGGGATTGGGTTTCTTTCCTTGGTGGTCAGTGGGCTGGTCGATGGGGGAAGGGTATCATTTTGGTATGTCTCAACTTGACCACACTCTTTCTGTACCTGTTGCAGTGTACTTCTAACTCATTTACCAGCCTGGAGGGCAAGATTCCCAAATTGTCACCAAAGATTCCGTGACGAGCCTCCGAGCGACCTACATGCTCCAAACTGCGGACGATCCGCCGGCGTATATTATTGTGAAGACAAATGGGTGGTTAACGGGCTCTAAGGATGTACTTGATAAGGTTAATGACCCAAATATGGCGGACGCTGTTAACCCTAACAACTACAAGTATCGTGTGAACCTCTCTATGGAGACGGGAGACGACCGTTACGCTTTCTTGAACACCCTGATGTGGATTGGCAGCGGTTGCCGCAGAGGTCATGAAGGTTAGTATCTGTCTATCCGGTGCATTATTTGGCTTGCTAACAACGCACAGTTATTCTGGATTGTTTCCGCGTCAACTAGTTTTGCTAAGTCATTGCAGCATGTTTTTGTCCGGTTTTTAAGCGAGTGATATTCGTCGTTTATGGGAAAATTGGGTTGTTTATTATTTCATCCCTCGAGATTCCTTTAGGTATATGTGGTACGCCTTGAGTCGATTTTTCTTTTGTTCTACAGCGACCCTGCCCATTTGCCCTTGCCCCGTTCTTTCCGCCTGGGTTATAGTAAAGTCCAAACCGTGAAATGTCCCCAGTATGAACCAAATTCGTTCTCGTGGAGTGCTTACCCTTATGATATACTACTGCTATTTTCGCTTCTAAGACTTTACTTTCGCCCCCTCCCCCTTATTGTTAAGTGAAGATTTAGCCGTTTTCAGTCTACTATTTGTGTTCATATTGATTCGATTATATTCCCTGGTTGTTATTTCCCCTTTTCGCTTTGTCACTTCTTTTCGAGTCCAACCACGGAGATATTCTATATCTTTATCTTGTTCAGTGGAAATATTGATTGATCTGCTATCTGCGTTGATATTGAATTTTGATTTGTAACTGTAACGCCGACTCGATAATGATAATACTGGTGTTGCCCATATTCCAGCAATTAACGCCATAATTGCAATCGGTTGTGCTACTTGCGATACGAGAAGAAATCGGTTGTTCGTCAACACCAAAACCTCGAACTTAATCCGAACTTACTTTCGAGAACGATATACGACGACGTATTGTCGCATAGATCAGTAAACAGACTAGAGTTTCATGGATGCGTCTGTTCTGTATGTACAAGTATGTACAAGTACTCGTTATGTACCTGTATGTAATACTACCGTTAATTTCAATTACGCCTTGAACCAGGTACAGTAAATACTGGTAATCCTGTAGTGGTATTTTCGATGGTTACATGGTTATTATGTTTAACTCAGTTGAGTTAGGAGTAGTAAGTTATTGGTTTACGAGGGGTATGGGTTTTGTAAGTGATGTTTTTATATTGTATTTGATCGATTGGATGTCATGTTCGTAATCCTCCATACAAGTTGTTCGCAGCGATATGGCTACACATCAAGATCTAATTCTATCAAGCTCATCTCGCTATTCATTTCCAATTTAAAATCCTAAACCAAGTTAGCTTCACTCAATAACAGATCTCAGAAACAAAGGTAAAAAAACTCACCCTTCTCAGTGTTCCCCTCACCCATACTCTTACTGCTGCTGCTACCGCTCTGGATAGCACCCAAGATGCCATCCATGTACGGCGCTCCGCTCCATTTCTGGTGCGTCAGGACGTCGACGCCGAGTTCCTTCTCGCGAGACTGGATCTGGCGCACGTAGGCGAGCATGCCCTCATCCTTGAAGGCGCGGGAGAGTTCGGTTGTGACGGTGGCGTTGGTATGGAGACCGGCGAGGGAGATAAGCTGGAGGACGAATCTGCTATCGTCAGTTGTTGTTTGTTTGGTGCATTCGGGGGATGAAACATACCCATGCTTAGCGAGATCCCAGATGAACGATTTCAGAGAAGCCTCGTCGAATCCTTGGCCCATCCAGTTAAACGACGGGCTTAGGTTATAGACAAGTTTCTTGCCCGGGAACGCGCTGCGCACGTCTCCGGCCAGCTTGCCTGCCTTGGCGACGTCCGGGTCACCCGTTTCCACCCACAAGAGGTCGGCGTATGGTGCGAATTCGCGCGCGCGCTTGGTGGCGGCGGGGAAGCCCGCGCGGTAGTGGTAGAATCCCTCGCGGGTGCGGGGGCTGTCGCAGGACCAGACGACGGGGGTCTTTGTGTAGTCGGTTGCTAGAGCTCGACGGCGGGAGAGGGAGAGGTTGGGGCTCTCGGAGACCTTGGTCTTGTATGCATCACGGGTTGATTGGGAGGCGCCTTCGGACTCGAGGTGGGCGTCAACAGCTGAAGGATGTTAGCGTGGGTTGTATCTTATATTTCAAATGGTCGTATCTTACCCTCGTCAAAAGTGACCAATTTGTGCTTCTTAACCCAGTCCAGTTCAAACGCGTCAATCTCCGAAGGAGCAGCCCCCTCCCGTTCCATGGCCTGGAGAGTCTCCGCCAGAGGCTCAACATCCTCCGTAACACCAAGAATGAACTCGTGGTCACGTACGTCAATCGCACTGCTGATCAACTTGCCGCTCTCAGAATCTGTTCGCGCAATCACAAGGTTTTCTACTCCCATCATATCCCACTGGAAGCGAGTAGCAACGAGCCGGTTAATGTGTTCTGCCATTGGCACAAGGACCTTGCCTGCCAAGTGACCGCACTTCTTTCCGCCGTGAAGCTGGTCCTCGAAGTGGACACCAGCGGCTCCGTTCTCAGCGAAGAGCTTCGCCAATTTCATGACTGCAGTCAATCCACCATGTCTAGGGTATTTAGCCACTACACCGCATTCTGTCTAGTCAATGGAGCAGCTTACCCAGTATCACCGTCTGCGACAATGGGTCGCAGATAGTCAACGTATGCGGTGGATTTCCGCTGTTCCGGGCTCAATTTACGTCTGGCATCAAATTGCTTCCGATCATGCATTTGCTGAGCCTTGAACAACCGCTGGACTTGATTCGGCACTGTATTGTAGGGGTAATCGCCAAAGTCGGGGGAGACCTCGTTGGTTGTCGTCAAAAGAGATGAGCATGCCCAGCCCGAGATATACAAGACCTCCTGGTTCGGGGCCTGTTGGGTCATTTGCACAGGGTCAATGGCACCCACTAAGATACAAACAGTTAGCACCTATCCATATCCCCGATTATCCCAATTCCAAGCCCACTGACTCGTATGAACCGGTTGTCCTTGAGCGGCCCGCTCATTCAACAAATGAAACAGTTTCCGCGCCATCAGCGAACTAGGATATGTCTGTTGCAACGTCCCGCGTTTGCTAACCACATCCGCGGCCGAGTATGGTCGCTTAATTCCCTCATACCGCGGGGATTTCCACCATGCCTCGACATCCCTGATCTGCTGCTCGTAGAAAGCGTCTTCAGCGGCACCGGCCTTGTCAGCGCTCGACAGAAGCTGGTATGAATCGCCCGGTAAGACGGTGGACACGGGGGGCTCGACTGGGGGGAGCGAAGACGACATCCGCGGATAACCGTAAGTGAACGATCGCAGAGCGAGGCGGGATGGACTGCCAGCAGTCGTGGGAGAGAACGTTGGGAGGCGTCGCGGGAGTCGACGAGGGACTAGTCGAAACATTTTTGTTGTCTAGTATACAAGGGATGTAATTTGAGAGGAAGAAAGTTGGTGGCGGAGGTTGTTTTGGGGAAGACGTCCCTTTTCCCCGCCATTCGGGCCTCGGTCTGGGGTCCGCTCCGCTATCCGCATACTCTACGGAGTGTACTTGTAGTCTGATAGCATAACAGGAGCAAAACCGACAATCCCGGAGATTATCAGTTTATTATGTATTGTGTAACTCTGAGATGGTATGCAGTAGCGGGCAGCTGTGGTCTAGAACACTAGACTCAAACTAGAGCATGTCTGCACAGCATAAGCAGTACATCCCGCATCCGGTCTAGGAGGGTCGAGTAATAGCAATTCCACTGGGTCCAGGCTTCAATTCGGTATATACCTCTCAAGGTCTGCTTATCTATCACCCGGATCACCGGTATTCCTCGTTGTGTGTTGCGCTGGTTCTTATCTATGAGACACCAGAGTGTATCATCCCCTTGGACATCTCTACAGGGAAGGCGTCGCAAGGTCGCGAAACTCCTTGAGCCCCCTACCAGTCAAATGGAACCATGAGTAGAGGTCCCAAGGAGCCGGGCAGCTATGTGGTCCAGTGATCGAGGCATTGAGCTATGCAAGACAATGCAGTTACCAATAACCACCACCTGGCCCGTTGTGGTTTGCATAGAGCTGTCTGGAACCATCAAGGTTTGGACCAAACAAATGGCTCAATATGAGCGGTTCGATGTCAATGCCATGGAAACTCGGTGATGGAAAACTCATTATGAGAACGGTGCTGTCTTATCTCATGATCGACCACGTGTGAGCGAGTCTGAGAGGTTGTCTCGGAGGGTAAATATAGTAAAATACTGTATGCAATATGTCAGAAGACCGAATAACTCATCAGCAACCTTACCTACTGCTTACTTGGAGTTGTGTGGAGAGAGATGCCAATGTAATGTACCGCCGGAAAGTGTGGGGAGACCATGTGTTTGGTCCCGTGACCACCGAGTTGTATAGCTTCACGTCCAGTACATTATTGTCTATTAATACGCCAGAACGAATAATATTACAGGCAATACAACACTCAAAAGTACGCTACCATCCTGATTTTTTTCCGCTGGCTCTCGTTTCCTGTTGTGGAACCTTGCTCTTCTCCCCCGCGGCTTATCAACTGTTCCTTCTCTGCTTTCTCCTCACGCGGATGCATGGGTACATGATTGATCGAGGAACTCCTCCATTATCTATCTGTCCCTTCTATCTCGCCTCGCTTATCTCTTTCGTCTCCATGAAGTTCTTATAGAGATCTCGTGCGGTGATTTCTCTTTCTATCTATCAATAATTCTTCCCCATCCTATCCTTCGTATTCATTCGGTGCCCCCTCAATTTCTATGCGATCTCCAACTCTCCAAGCACAGGGCATGGAAAGTATCAAGATTCCATCCCCTTCGGCTATTCTGGATATTCCCTCTTCTACCCCTCCTTCTGCTCCTCCTGCTGCTACCACTGGTGGTAGTGTTGGCTCTTCTTCATCTCACCCTGCTCCTTCTATCTCCTCGTCGGCTCCTCCAGCCAGATCATCTCTCTCCGCAACAAGAACAAGTACGACAGGTGGGCATGCGACCAGCAAGCCGAAGCAGTCGAAGAGTCGTAATGGTACAGTACACCAAACTTTCTTCATTGATGGGTTATGTTATAATGGCGCATGGATATGAATACATGAATAGATAAGAGCACGGAACTGGGATTGCAGCGTACCATGTACAAGGCACTGACCTTTTGTTCCTACTTGCCATCCAGGCTGTATTACCTGCAAGGCCAAACGGCTGAAGTGCGACGAGTCCAAGCCCACGTGTCTTCAATGTGAACGGCGAAAGGTACAATGCGGAGGATACAAGAAGGATTTCAAGTGGCGACCCTTTGAAGAGACCAATGCGGCGAACAGGACTTCTGCAAAGACGAGGAATGGTATAGTCATATTTCTATTCCCCCCTGACATGTATCGTCTTACCAATTAACCGCGCTATTTGATAGTCACTTTGCCGCCTCCGCCCCCGACCACACCAAAAAGATCGACAGGGAATGTTCCACATCCGGTGTCTTTTGCAAGGGGTGCACCAAGTCAAGGATCCCCTCCAAAATCAAGACAGGAACGCCGACTGCCACAGCAAAACACCCCACCTAGGGTAGAGGAAGACATCCCGTCGAATCTGGATGTGTTGAGTGAGAAGACTCCCGAGTCCTCCCTTGGAGAGCTTGAAATTCCCGGGTCAGCTCCGTGGCTCTCGGATCTGCTCTCCTCGTCTGTAGATTCAGATGGCAACTCATTTGGGGCAATGTGGGCTTCTAGTCCATCCAAGTCAGATAGCTTCAGCTTCTCCGCCCTGCTAGCAGGCGATGACGATGATATTGAAGAAATCGTGCGCCAGTCCGATCCAGGATCCGATCAGTGGTTGTTCTTTCCAGATTCTGGGCTCTCTCCGTCAAGGACCGAGGCGCTCATGACATCCAGCATCCCCGCAGAACCAGACTTAGGAGCTGCAAGTCCCGAAATGTTGGTGTTACGCTTCAATAGAAACACATGCGGTATATTGTCTATTAAGGATGGGTTGCATGAGAACCCCTGGCGTACATTGATTTGGCCGTTGGCCAAAGACACGCCGGCCTTGCGCCACGCCATCTTCTCGTTGGCTGCATTCCATTCCAGCAAAGAAAACCCAGCTCTTAGGGTCCATGGTGTGGATCATATGCGCAAAAGCATCGCGTATATGGTGCAAAACATCGAAAGCATGAGGACTGATGCCGCCCTGGCCACCAGTCTAGCGCTAGCATTTGCGGATACATGGGACCAGCATACTCGATCTTGTATCCAGCATCTTCGGGGAGCTAAGGCATTGGTATCGCAGGTTTTGGATCTGGCCGTTCAGGGTAAAGTGCACGGGGCTGGTTTGGAGCGCGTTCGGTTTCTGTACAATACCTGGCTGTATATGGATGTGATCGCTCGTTTGACGTCGCGTGATGGCTGCGAGGGTCCAGAAATGGACCTGTCCATCTTTCAACTCCCGGGCGATGTTGTACATGAGATCGATCCTCTGATGGGATGTGCTGCCACGCTCTTTCCCCTCATCAACCAGGTGGCTGGGTTAATCCAACGGGTCCGAAAGAGTGATTCCAATTCCATCTCGCTGGTCTCCCAAGCCATTGAGCTGAAAAGACTTGTTGAGCAATGGGAGCCTCCGAGATTGTTCGAACCGCCTGAAGACCCCACATCGGAGGTGCAACATAGCATCCAAACAGCGCATGCTTATCGCTGGGCCACCCTGTTGTATCTGCATCAAGCCGTCCCAGAGATACCTTCAGAACCGACATCAGAGCTGGCCAAGCGGGTGTTGATATTGCTTGCCACTGTGCCACCAAGTTCGCGGACAACTATAATTCAGATGTTTCCGCTCATTGCCGCAGGCTGCGAAGCAGAGCAAGAAGAAGATCGCGACTGGGTTCTGAATCGTTGGATGGCCATCCAATCTCGGTTGATGCTAGGTGGTATCGATCGATGCCTTGAGGTTGTGCGAGAGGTCTGGACCCGTCGAGATGCATACAAGGTTGAGCAGGAGCGGAAGCACAAACGCAGCCGCAGCAATACCGTGTATGATTCTTCGGAGACTTGGAGAAAAGAATGGGGTCGGGAGGAACGAGCGATTCCCTCTGTCACACCTCGTCAAACTCCAAGACGGAACTCTGCTGTGTCAGGATTGGAAAATATCGAGCATGAGAAGACTGTCCGGGGACGATTGCATTGGGTCAATGTGATGGAGAAATGGGGCTGGGAAGGTAAGCAAGGATTTTTTCTTAATTTAAGTGCGAAAATGCTAACTTTGATTCTTTACATAGTGTTCCTGGGATAGAGGTAGAATTTGAAACAGGCCCAGTTAATATCGAGAGCGTAATGCCAGACGCTTTGCGGAGGGATTCCTGGTAGCAGTGCTTTTCGATCTCGATGGTTCCTCTGGGTCTTTTTTGATAGCAGGCTGGCGTTCTGAGCGCACTGCGGGCTCGTTATCCGGTAGATTGCTCGGGTGGTCCTCCAGATACGACCGGAGAGAAGCCAAGTATGGCTCAAGTTCCCTGGTAATTGAGACAGTGGTCATGGTGCGAAAAGATATGCTTATCTGTTGTTGCTTTCTGGATACTCTTTGTATGCAAGTGTTGCTTTCTGGTCTGCTTATATTACGATTCGATTGTAATAGTCGATCAGCGTGGCGTTCGGTTCGAGTGAAAGATTAACAATGGATTGCTGCTTGGACTTGCTTGAGCGGTGTCGGATGATGTCCTGGTCGTAAGCTCTCCCTCAGTAATTATGGCGCTTTGGTGGGAGAAAGAAACTCGGATTGGCGCATGGGATATAATAAAAGCAAAGGTTGTCGCAATGGCGCAATTCCACGGAAGTCTTGGTCGATTCCGAAAAGAACTGAATAGTGGTACGATATCTGCTTTCAATACTATGGTGTATTGATTTTGCTACAGATGTCGAATTTCGTCGAGTGGCACAAGTCTTCAAGTCTCAAAATCGATTTTTTGTATAAATATTATGATTTTTCATCAAACGAAGTGGACTATCCAAGTCATGCAGGGATATACCGTATTTGCAAATCCTCGATCTGTAGTCGGTCAGTTTAGTTTTGATGGAGGAAACGTTGGGGCGATGCCTTAAGTGGAGATAGGAGAGAAAAAGTTGTTTGGGCTTGTCGAGCGATGAAAGCGAAGTGTTGAGTTGAGATGGGGCGATGGCGATGGTCTGTGTGTTAAGAGTGAAGAGGAGAAAGAGGAGAAGGAGGGGAAGGCATTTTATATCGAGTCTGATCGAATCGGAAGAATCGCTGGGGTTGTTCCGGCAGGAATCCAGCAGGATTGGATTGATGAGATGATGTGATGCGTACACTGGCTGTACAAGTTACATGGTTAGATTATGCGATGAGGTGGTTGACATGGATATTTTGTCTGAATGTGTTGTTTTACAGAGAGCTCCTTTATTAGGAATAAAAATAAGACTGTTTGACTATGTTTGACTGAGTGAAGGGGTATATAGACAAGTTGGGTATTCGAGAGCCGGTGTACTTCCGTATGGTGTGGTTTGAGTATTGTATGTAATACCACAGGGTACTTACATACGTACGTACATACGGAACGCATACGTGTATACCAATGTATTACTATCACATCCGCGGTAACTATCCCATTACCAAATTAACATGGATTCTTGCACCATTTACCAGAATAATACTCCTCATTATCGCTATAATACTGCTAATGTAGTCCATAGCAAGAAGCGTTATAGTAACACCCTCAACTATGCCTCTGTACTCCGTACGGTACACAGCACTGATAAGGACCGACTAACCAGACTTGGAAAAGAAACCCCAAATATCTAGATTTGGGACACTGATTGGATGGATGACTGTTGTCGCTTTCTCCTCACAGTATCAGTCATATTCTCCTCACGGCCCGGATATCTGATAACTGTAGACATGGATTTAGTTACTTCGTCTGGACATTGGATGCGAGTGGATAGATTCCGTCGGATCGTTGTACAAGTGGTGAGGAGGCGTATAAATGATTCGTGCTGGCTGTTACCAGTGCTATTGTGTGGATCAAGGAATTTGCTTTAGGTTATTGTGCTGTGAATTTGTATAGTTGACGCAATGACTACTCCATTTGTTTACCACGCTCAAGCACAGTCCACTTTTGAGCCGCCTCTTATTGCGAATGAGAATGCTTTTCTTGGCGATTTAGCGTCGAGGTCGGTCACTCTACTTCCAAGCAATAGACCACGGACTTCTCCGTACTGTATATGAAAAGTATTAACGTCAACTACCACATCTCGGACAGCGAGCAAAATGCCCCCGAAAAACCAATCTCATGCGGCTTCTTCCGCCTAGAAAAAGGCACCCCACTAGTCTACGAATACACCTACGACGAGATGAAGATCATCCTGGAAGGGGAGGTTACGATCTCCGACGCGACGGGGCAATCGGTGCAGGCTCGGCCGGGCGATGTGTTTTATTTCCCCAAGGGATCGAAGATAACTTTTGTGACTGAGGGGGGAGGATTGGCGTTTTATGTGAGTTTCTTTTTTCTGTTCCGTGTTTGATGTTGCGATGGCTGACGTGAGGTAGACCGGACAACGTGCTACGGGAGGTGCATAATTCCCGGACTCTGGGGATATAAGACAGTGATTGAAGTTAATACCGCAATGATATCCGAACTCGGTGTTCGTATGGATCCGAACCATTGGTTCGCAACCATGGTTTCCGAGCTTGATTTTGTATGTATAGATCTACGTAAACAAATAATACGTCATAGCAGCATCGCGGGACCATGGGTCGTAAACAGTTTATACCCGAACGGGTAATTTGATTGTTTTCATCCAAGGAACACCGATCTGAACCAGTATCTGTGGGAGATCGCGGGACTACAATATAAAACGAAGCTGGGACACACAATGTGCAATAAATGCAACAATGCAAAAGAAATACGGAGTTTAATATATTGAACAAGATCTAGCCTCGTCTATATCGGACTACTCCGTAATCGTGCGGCATCCGGCTCCTCCCTCCGCCACCCCTCTGACCCGTCTACGATGATAGTCCCGTGTCTAAACAAAACTAGTGGTCGATGACTTGCAGTCATGCTCCATTTTTATTGCTGCCCAGCTCGATCGTGGCCCCGTGGGAGTCCCCCTAGGGTCCAATCAACGTGCGCTGGTTCCTGAAACTGGGTCGATTAGCTTTTTGAGGCTTGTTTGAAGGGGAAAACAGGAGATTTGAAAACCTGTTTGCTATTGGTTTTATTGTACTTTTAATAGTAGTTATTTCACAGCATTCTCTATTCAGTGCGATAATAGCAAAGTTACCCTGGCAACTGACACAGTCGAGCTGCGGCTCTGTGTTGGGTCAAGCCTCGTTACCAGATTAGGAAGGCACGACTCAGCTGCGCCCGATTCAGCAGCCACACTTTCCCTCTTTCCTCGCCACGCTTCTTTTTTAATTTTTTTTTCGCTACCTCAGTAAATCTGTATTCGTCATATCTTCATCCTATCTCATTTTCAAATTTTCACTATAATTTTCTTCCATTTTGTGTCTTCCAAAGACATTCCTCTCCCCCCCTTTGCGCCCAAATTGCGTGTGTTTGGCTTCAGTCTCATATTGGCTAGAGGTGATTGACCAACCACAGCTGCCATTTCGCCGCCTCCTCGCTCTCTCTCACTCCTCACCCCTCCCTCTCTCATTCCTCCGTATCCCTTCATCCTGCGACTTTTTTTAGTTGCCTTTTTTTTTTCCCTCTTCATCACCTTCTGTCATACTTGAAATTCTTTTTCTTGCGATTTGTCCCAATTCTACCTGTATCCATTAGCAATCCGCATCGAGATCGGTTGCGATTATTGCGCGCCCTTATCAAGGGGCCATCTCGGTTCATCACGTGAAGACATCTCGAAGTTACAAAAGTGACAGGAAAGAGCACAAAGAAAGAGCTACAACTGCCATAATGCCCGTCGATATAGCTCGCGAAACTGCAGAGCGCCATGGCCTGCGACTGCCAGAGCCTCCCCCATTGCTCCACACTCGTCACGAACCCTACGACCGTCCCTCCACACCTTCAGGAAATGGTTTCACCAGCCCGGCGCAGACACCCCAGGGCAGTCCCAGCAAGAATAAAATGCCCCCGGGATCGCTCGATCTACCCAATGTCTTTGAAAAGGCTATGAAGCTTGCGCCGTCGTCCCCCACCAAGTCGTCTCCCACCAAGGCTACCTACAATCACTACAATCATCCCATGTTCTCCCCGCCCAAGGCCAAGGGCTCTATGGAGGATTTCAGCGAAAGTGTTATTCATCAACCCTCGAGCAGTCCTACCCGGAGATCCCAAGACAAAGAGAACGCAGCACCGTCTCGGTTGCCACAGAAGAGTCTTGGTCGCAATCCCGCCGCCGCCGCCCTCTCCCGCCATGAGCCTTATCAGCCACCACGAGACGATCCCATCGGGAGACGTCAGGTTCAGATGCGTGGACTGACTCCGGAAGAATTGGAGAAGCTACAGAACCCACGCGTGAAGCGATTAGTCAACGTGACTCAACTTTGTATGTTTTATTATGCACTCCTTCCCGAGAGCATGTGGACTGACAGATGACCCACCGTACCAGACTTTCTCGATCATTATTTCGACCTCCTTAGCTACGTCCATAACCGTCAGAACCGTCAGTCCCAATTCCGAAATGCATACCCCGACCCTCCCGATACACCGATTGAAGATTACGAACCCGCACTTCGCAAATATCTCGGTCGCGAGCGCGCTCATCTGCGCAAGCGTCGCACACGCCTCCGCCAGCATGACTTCCAAATCCTGACGCAGGTCGGCCAGGGTGGTTATGGCCAGGTCTATTTGGCGCAAAAAAAGGACACGCGGGAGGTGTGCGCGCTCAAAGTGATGAGCAAGAAGTTACTCTTCAAGCTAGACGAAATCCGGCATATCCTTACAGAGCGTGATATTCTGACAGCGGCAAAAAGCGACTGGTTGGTGAGGCTGCTCTATGCTTTCCAAGATGAAGATCAGATCTACCTTGCGATGGAATATGTACCAGGAGGAGATTTTCGAACACTGCTGAACAACGCTGGTGTCTTGCACAATCGTCATGCTCGATTCTACGTGGCCGAAATGTTCAGCTGCATCGATGCGCTGCACGCATTAGGTTACATCCATCGTGACTTAAAACCAGAGAACTTCCTCATTGACTCTACGGGTCATGTGAAATTGACAGACTTTGGATTGGCAGCCGGTATGCTGAACCCCGGCAAAATTGAATCGATGCGTGTCAAGTTGGAGGAAGTGGGTAACACACCGGTTCCTTTCGGCCGACCGATGGAGCAGAGAACCGCGGCAGAACGACGTCAAGGATACCGCTCGTTGCGTGAGCGCCAGGTTAACTATGCCAAGTCGATTGTCGGGTCGCCTGACTATATGGCACCAGAAGTTCTGAAAGGAGACCAGTATGATTTCACAGTGGACTACTGGAGTTTAGGATGCATGCTGTTCGAGGCATTGGCAGGCTATCCGCCCTTCGCTGGCGCAACAGTGGAGGAGACCTGGCAAAACCTCAAGCGATGGCAAAAAGTGCTACGGAAGCCGGTGTACGAGGACCCGAATTACTTCCTTTCGCGACGAACATGGGATTTTATCACCAAGCTGGTGGCGTCCAAGGACTATCGATTCAAGAATATTCACGAGATTCATGCACATGACTACTTTAACGAGGTCGACTTTTCACGCCTACGCGAGCAACGCCCGCCGTTTGTGCCCGAGCTGGATTCGGAGACGGATGCTGGATACTTTGACGATTTCTCCAGTGAAGCCGATATGGCCAAGTACAAGGAGGTTCATGACAAGCAACGAGCATTGGAGGAGATGGCAGAGCGCGAGGACAAGATGAGCAAGGGGCTGTTTGTTGGGTTTACATTCCGGTACGTTCTTTGCCTCTGTATGTTTTTGTTGTCATATTAATCGACGTGCAGTCATCGAAAGCCGGCAATTGAAGGCACAGGACGAAGTTCATCTCGAAAACCGATTCCAACGGATGGGTCATTTGGCACAATGTTTTAGGCATTGCATCTTTTCTTCTTTTCTTTCGGTCTTTCTTCTGGCACCGAGCGGGATCTCGTTTGACCATGACAAGTTTATTTCATATTTCATGTTTTCATTCATTTCTCTTTTTGAGCGAGTACATTCTAATTCGATGCATGTTTCACCTTATGCGTTCAGTGTCAGGAGGTCATGGTCAGGAGTTGAGTGCATTGATATTGTGTATGATACAGAGACTGGTATGATAGATCCAGTAAATCGAGCTATCCAAAAGGGTATTTATGAAACACGATAGATCGATCAATAGGCGTTTAGTCGACGTCCGACTCACCAACCTGGCGCAACATACTGAGAATCTCAGACTGGTTGTCACCAATGACGGCACGACCACCGTTCCAATCAACAGTCTATTCCATCATTAGCACACAACCCTAATCGCGTAAAAGAGGGCGAGTGGGACATACAATCGGCCTAACAAACCTCTCGTTATCCTCCTTAAACCTCACCAACGCATCCTCCGCATCCCTCGCCCCCTTCACAATCTCCCCTGGCACATATGTCTTCTTCTTTCCAACTCCATTATCCGCAACATAATCCAAGATACTCCTGAGCTGGTCATTCGTAGGCGGAACCTCGGTAACCTCGAGCTGGAACTCGGCCTGCTGGTTCTTGGCGTGGTTGGAGTAGTCGGAGGCTTGGTCTTCGGTGGCTGTTTCGGAGGCGGTGGTGGAGGCTTGTTTGAGGATTGTGAGGGCGTGTGCGGAGGAGGTTAAGGTGGGGTTATGGAAGAGGGTTATCGGAGGGAGGGATTTGGGCTGGAGCTGAATTTGTTAGTTTGACTTCTTGAGGGTGGAGGGGTTGCGATGGTGGTGATGTAGGGGAGAACTGGGAATTGGGTAAGTGAAGTATGAATGGGACGTACAAAGCGGAACATTTTGACTGTTTATACGGAGGTATTGAGTATAAATTGAGTTAGTAGTGTTGTGGTGATGGTGGTGCTGTTGATGGACGGTCGAGGTAAGAGTCAGAGGTGAGGTTGGAGGTGAGTTGAGCTATTACATCATCGCCTCGGGTAAGTTAACTATAACTAGTTAATATCGGTCGTGCAGTAGCTGTGTCAACCAACCAGCTTTAGTTTAGAAGCTTTCAGACTGGCGTTAGATATTCATTTTCAACAAAAGTAGCTGCTTTCACCTTTCTTTTCTCTGAAAGAACAGCGTTGCTTAATATCTCAGGCGTTAAGAACCCAGTCACATGACCGGTATGTCTGCCTGAGGCGTGAACTGGCTCTGCCAAGGTGTCTAGCAGGCTAACCCTATGTCCAGTACGGCTACCAGGACGATGACGTTAGGATAGACGTGTTCAGGATGATTTAGGTTGAGTCGGCAGTATTATGGTTGTTGGAAGGATTTGAAAACGAGGTCGCTCCCTTTCAACTTGCTCAGGTCATTTGCCAGTCATTCATCCATTAAACAGTCTCTTCTTCTACCGCAATCAGTGAATGGCAGTCAGTGAAACCCCACCATGAAACTCGCCCTGACATCTGTCTTGGCAACCATCCTGCCAGCAACGATCTTCTGGAGTGGTAGCTACGGCGGCCAGCTGCAGGTCACGAATTACGACAACTTCCGGTTCGATCTTCGCATCTTGCCCGGGTAAGAACCAAAGTTGGGTCGTTGGATGGGGCAATGACCAGTGTCAGTAGTTTGTGGATGATAACGTCGCGGATGGCTTCGCAGAGGATCTGTGAGCCATTGACGATTGATGTTTTGGATGTTGGGAAGGAGTGGTGGGATCCGCTTAATGATCCGCGCTCGTGTACGGGGGAGTTTGTTCCTACTGCGGCGAGAGATATTTATGATTCCTTCAAGCGCGGTGGGGAGGTGGAAGCGCAGATTGATTTGATTGCCATAATTGAAATGGTTATTTCTGGGTTTACTAAATTCGCTTGCTGAGTGGCATTGGTTTGGTTGGGGATCATCTGCTGTGCGACATGGAGTTGGGACTGGAGGAGAAGAGGCTGATGTCGACATTGTAGGAGGATAATTTGGAATCAAAAAGCTATGTACAATACTATTGTTGTCAAAAGAGTCAAATCAGTAGCATCAAACCTGAGGCGTACAGCAAGTCAGGGATGTAATTATATGGTATCATCCGCAAAACTAAGACGGTTAGAGGCGCATTTTCGCGCTTCCTTTATGTACAATAAAGCAT
The DNA here is from genome assembly GCA_039880815.1 of Aspergillus intermedius. Lineage (NCBI taxonomy): Eukaryota > Fungi > Ascomycota > Eurotiomycetes > Eurotiales > Aspergillaceae > Aspergillus > Aspergillus intermedius. Next base: position 196,595 of record JBDODA010000001.1, on the reverse strand, counting down.
CTCAATCGAAGTGCCTTTTCTCCTCACTATCGTCCTTTTTTCAATGCGAATATTAATTTGGATGGCTAAAGTAGTAATCTTATCCGATTCACATTCGTCATAAACACTGGTCGATATTATTCTCATGAACATAACCTGTACAGTAACCAGAATGCACAACGCCAGGTATATGCAGCAACAAAGACTCAACAGTTACCATCCGAAACTCTCAACATGTAGATAAATCCCTTGAGCACCAGTCCCCTTATGCACAGCCCGTTCATCGCTAAGAGATACTACGCTCCGACGGACTTCATCTGCTAATCCCCGTGGTCCACAAACCACCACCGCACTCTCGCCTTCAGCTTTCTCTAGGACCTTTCGGATGACAGTCCGTGGTTGTGGACGGCCAGAGAGAATGGGAATGTTGTTTTGCATGGGTGTTTTGTCGGATGTGACTTTCTCGTCAATGCTTTTTTCAATGACAGGACTGGTAGGAACAGCTGCGTGTCCGGAACAGGTGCAACAGTGCTGTTCGGTGATTTTATCTTCATCTTCGACGCGGTTTGTACAGCAGCACCCACCATTTGGAAGGCAGCTGGTCGCTGGTTGGTTGGAGGATGAGCTAGAGGAGATCGGTTGAACTGTGACATTATTCTCTTTTTGGCTTATTGCCACCTTTTCATCATGCATTTCAGCAGAATAGGGGGTGGCGATTTGTGCTTGTGAGCATATTTTCCGGTCCATTGTGGTGGTAGTTGGCTCCAGTGCCTCATCACAGGTGATGTAGATGCTCATCTCTATTTCTCGTACGAGGTCCGGTTGGCTGCTTCGACACTTATCGATGGCTGCAAGCGCTGTCTGCAGCTGCGAGTCAAACCAGCTCAAGTGAGCGCGTGATTTGATCACCCACACGAATCGGATCCGTTTGGTCGCGGCCTGTCGTGTTTTGGAATTCTGTTGCTGCGACTCACCTTTCCATGCCGTCACAATATCCCTGAGACAAGGAATAATGAATGTCGCGCCCGTGCCTCCTGCTAGTAAAACGACGGAGTCGAATTGGCGGAGTGGCCTGTGCATTCCGTATGGACCATCGATGAATACAGTGCGCTCCCCCTTTTGTGGCAATTTTTCTCCCGAGCCGACAATTTGGTGGTTCTTGGATGCGTAGCGGAAAAATCGTCTCGTACCGCCCTTTGCTGCGCGGATCAAGAATTCCATCTTGTTATCCCCCGGAAGGGAGACGATGGTGAACGGATGACATTGCAGCGGAACAATGGAGTGGCAGGTGAGGAACACATGCTGACCCGGCTTCCAACTGATTCCAGGGTTCTCGATTGTTATGCGAGTCATGTTCCCTGGCAGCGGTGTGAATGAGGCGCGATTTGCCCAGATTGGATGTTTGGGGTTGGCCGAACGATGGAAGATCGACAGATTAGCGTAAGTAGCCCATGCATATCGTGCAACACGATCGAAGATCAGCAGTCCAATCGGGATCCACACCCAAGCTTTAACCTCATTTGGAGCATGAAGCCATATAGCGACTATGAAGCCCACAAACATGATTAGATGCTGTAACACGAAGAACTCGTAGTTTATATTTCGCACGGGAGCGGCAGAGGAAATGATGATGAAACTCAAAATGATCCATGCCGCAAATCCACGCTTCGCCAGGGCATCGTTCTTCAGTTGGTACGTGATGTAGTCATATTGGCCCCAGTCACGAAACCAAAAGCCCATATGTATTGTGGCCGTCAACCACAAGGTTCGTGAGACCCATCGATGAAACCAATTGAGTTGTTCGTAGCCCATGCCAGCCAGATATCCGACGATATTCTGTCTCCCTGCCAGCAGAAAGATTAATGGCAATTGCGCGATGGTGATGAATCCCGTGCGGTAGCCCACGTCCTCCCATTTCCACTGGTTCGTTGTGTCTAGCTTGTAGAAGCAAAGCACCATAAGCGTGACTACATTGGCAAGGATGATGGCAACCGGTCCCAAAGGAGCAAAGTGAAAGGCACGGCCTTTGAAAGATAACGGAGGTATAGTCGCATAACTTGCCTCGCGCACCAGTGCTGTGACAGTAGCGCAGAATACGAAGAAGATCGATTTGGGTTTAGCAGGAGTATAGGTCGAATCTCGCAATCTGGATCGTTAGCCAGTGTATCCTCTTTCAGAATGATCAATTCCCACCTCTGACGAGCCAGATACCAATTGAAGAAGTTGACAAGGGCAGCAGCTCCAATAGCGCTTCCTACCACAGCCCAGTACATCCTCTGAAGATAGAAAGGGTCTGGCACGCCGGCGCCCATGGACATATGGCCCATGCCGGACATGCCGCCCATGCCTCCCATTGACATAGACATGGACATGCTGTGTGTATATCTTTCTGTCGACCTAGAGGGAGCTAAGGCATAGTGGAAGGAAAGACAACGAAAGAAAAGAAATCCGAATGGAATGACGCAGTGACTATTAATTACGAATACAGTATTGTGTATTGTTCTCAAAATCCGCGCAGGGTCTAGTGGGTCCACGCGGGTCTCCGTGACGGACCTCCAGCGGGTCTCGAAAGTATCCTGATTGGCGCGCAGACTGGAAATCTGCTCATCCGCCCCGCCCAGACTCTAAGAATGTGCTCTAGCGTCTCTGCCAGTACTTCCGGGTTCATAATGGCCCTAAAACCGCCGTCGTCATGGCTTTTTTCGTTTCCTTTTCATCTTTCGCCCCCTCTCCAATCCACCTGAATTGCTTCCTATAATCCTTACTTCCTCTACATTGATCCCTCTACTCAATCATGGATATGGATATGGGAAGCAACGACGACATGTCCGGCATGGGCCACTCCTCATCTTCATCCTCGTCAATGTCTATGGCCATGGTGTTCGTTAACAATCACGACACTCCTCTTTTCTCCAATGCCTGGACACCCTCCTCCAGCAGCACCTACGCCGGAACCTGCATTTTCCTTATTGCCCTCGCGATCATCGGACGATGTCTCGTCGCATTTAAAGCCATTATGGAACAACGATGGACAGCTGCTCACCTCAACCGCCGCTATGTCGCCGTCACGGGCAAGACCCCAGAAGCGGGACGTATCGATTCTGACCCCGATGCAAAGACTGCTTCTTTGGTCACTCCTCAGGGTGTGGAAGAGACAGTTAAGGTGGTGCGTCGGGTGACAAATGAGCCGCTACCATGGAGGTTCAGCGTGGACCTTCCTCGGGCGTTGATTTACCTCTGTATTACTGGAGTGTCTTATTTGCTGTAAGTGGTTGGTCCTGAGAATGTATATGCAAGGGATGTCTGCTCATCTTCTAGGATGTTGGCTGTCATGACGATGAACGTGGGATATTTCTGCTCCGTGCTGGGGGGTGCTTTTCTGGGAGAACTGGCCGTCGGGCGATACATTCAATGGAGCGAACACGATCATTGATCTGATTTCTTTTGCATACAAATTTACAGGTGTTGTTGGGGTTCGGGATAAGGCGTTCTGGGTCGAAGCAAAACAAACACGGCATAATATGGGATTCAGCTGCTTTTGGTTACTGTTATTACCTTGCATATAGGATATATCTTTGACATAATGTATATACTTTGATGCGTATATTGCAATCTCGCTGCTTCAGTATGGCTCTACGGAGCGCATTTTGTTCTTTAAAGACGAAACAAAAGTGTCTAAATTGATTTGATATCGAACAGCGCCGAGAACCTAGATCAACACACTTGCCCTGAATATCGATCCATTTCCCGCCAGATCAGGCAATTGGCTCTGTCGGAGGGTCGGATCACCCATCCCAAAACGGACATGTCCTCGCGAATGTGGGCCATCCGGATGCTACCGAATCTCCGCAATTGATGGGAATGAGTGGATCTGCGCATGATTGAGCAAATTTCTGAACCTCTTTTGATTAACTCTTAACTCTTTTGGGCGGTTTCTCTTATTCAGCATGGGTCTGGTACTATCTGTTGTAGATGTAGGGTCCATGTATCATAGTAGGGCTGCGGGAATAATGTCATGCAATCATCGTTCTACGGTCTTTCTTTCAGTGTCATTACCTGGTTGGAGCTAGCTAGAGCTCTGCAATAATGTAATAAAGGCCATTCCCTGTTTCCTCCTTTCTCTGCTGCTACCCTACGTCCTGCATATTTCCTCACTCATTATCCGGAGCTTCCACGGCATCATTGTTTATTACTGCAACCATGAAGCTCTCCATTCTCTCTCTCGCAGCCCTCACGCCCCTTGTGGCCGCTCACTTCAAGCTCGACTACCCAACTCCCCGTGGTGAGAATGAAGACACGATGACTAGCTTCCCCTGCGGTGGTCTGGCTCAGTCGTCTGAACGCACCAAGGTCTCCATTTCTGATGGTTCCTTCCCTGTGGCTGTGACAATGGGTCACACGCAGACTGCTTTCGAAGTATTGTTATCTCTGGGAAATGACCCCGGTACCAACTTCAATGTTACGCTGGTGCCGACTTTTGGAGCACGGGGATTGGGCTCGCTTTGTATTCCGCACGTTGCCTTTGACGAGGACACATTGGGTGTCAATATCACAGACGGCACGAATGCCACTGTGCAGGTTCAGAGTAATGGTGATCCTACTGGAGGTCTTTACGCGGTATGCCTCAACTATTTTACAATAATGTTTGAGGCCATCATACTAACGAGACTAGTGCGCGGATATCCAATTCTCCTCTAGCACCGAATACTCCAGCCCCTCGTCCTGCAAGAACAACACCAACGTCGCTGCCGCGCCATTCACTGGCGAAGCTGCCCAGCGCAACGCCAACGAGTCTACTGCCAATGGTGGTGCACAGAGCGGCGGATCTTCGACCTCGGACTCGGAATCTACTTCGACATCGACTGGCGGTGCTGTCGCTTTGCAAACCGCTGCTTGGGGTATGCTTGGTGCGGCGGTTGTAGGTGGTATGGCGGTGCTGTGATTGAGTTCATCCTTGCTGGGATGTTTTCTATAGACGGTAGGCAAGGCAAAAAGTTACGCTGTACGAGTGATGATGATTGTATTATGCCCATACCATGTACATATACTAGGGTGTAGAATCCATTTTTGTATTTTGATATTGATGAGTCACGTGTATGTATATATTCGCTTCCTCCCGCTGTTGCGCAGCTGGCTTCCCCCACATCCGTACTTTGTACATTCAGCAATTGGATATGGAAATAAATCAGCTCGAAAAACTGCGACCTGTTGGTAAGTAGCAACTGCGTACTGTTTTCTATTGTCCCGACTGACAGTATCAGGTCGATTGGAGCAATACTCCACCGCGCGTAACCCCCTCGGGTTCTACTACAATGTCGCAGTTGCTGCAACATACACACTCCCTGAGTCATTTCTTTCGATAGAAGACTACGTTTACAGGACATGTGAATCAGCAATTGGCCAGCATCCCATTCTTTCCGCCATTCCTATTGGCGAAGATACAAAGGAGCCTTATTGGGCGCGTCTTCCGGAAATCGATTTGGAGAGTTGTGTCTCTTTCCAAAAGCGCAGCCATCCTTTTCCAGGGGAAGATGAAAAAGATGATGAATTAGAGAAACTGTTGAACGTTCAGCATAATACGGCATTTTCTCTGCCGCTTCCCTATTGGAGGGTTTGTGTTTTGCTTGATGTGGAGAATGAGCGCCGTTTTACGGCAGTTTTCGTATTCCATCATGCTGTTGGTGATGGTACTTCTGGAAAGGCTTTCCACAGGTCTTTTCTAGATGGTCTATATGCAGCTACTGAATCGTCAGCGGAAACACGACGAGTGATTGCCTCGCCTACGATGCCACTTCTCCCGAGCATTGAAAAGATTCATCCTATGACCCTCACCATCCCATACCTTGCTACTACCTTGTTCAAAGAGAAAGTCTGGTCCTGGAGGGATCCTGGGCTGTGGACTGGTTCAGAGATTCGTGTCCCCCTTGAGACGCAGATGCGCCACATAGTCATTCCCAAGTCTCTCGCAACGTCTTTCAGGCATGCTTGTCGTCGGAATAACACCACGATCACCGGGGCTTTGCAGACAATCGTCTCTCGCGCTTTCTTCACACATCTTCCCGAAACTTTCACGCGGCTCAAGTGCAATGGCCCCCTCTCCTCCCGGAAATTCCTTCCAGATATCGTCACCGACGATTCGATAGGTGTCTGGATACAGGATTACGATGAATATTATTCACGCGACGGTGTCATGGTGGATTCCTTTCCTTGGAGCGAAGCCCAGCGATCTCGAAGGACGATAGAAAGCACCCTAAGCCTTCAGGGAACGAACGCTTCACCAAACCTCCTCAAATACGTCAACGATTTCCACCAAGAACTCTTCCTATCCAAGGTAGGAAAGCAACGAGGATCCAGTTTCGAATTGTCCAATATTGGGGTCTTTGTACCCGGTCTCAAATTGAATGATGATCCTTCAAAGCCACATATTGGCCGCATGATCTTCTCTCAGTGTGCTAGTGTTACGGGATGCGCTGTTGAAATCTCTGTCATTTCGGGTGGTGACGGGTGCTTGGTTTTAGCGTTCTCATGGCAGACGGGGGTTGTCGAGGAGGAATTGGTTTCCTCTGCTATTGAGACGGTGGAGAAGGAGGTGCATGAACTTGCACAGTGATGTTCTGCTTTTAGAAGGCTTATCTTGAACGGCCTGTATATATCCATAACCGCGACGCACGTGTGGCCAACATCTCGACAAACACCATAATTTTTTATGCCTTCGTCAAGCATCAAATAACTTAGAAATACAACGTCTCAAAAAGAATATGAAATAAATCCTACTTCACTGGCGCTGTCCTGAAATAGAAGGCGGCGAGACCGCAGATAGCAACAACCTCGGCGGCAGAATCGCGGGGGAAATTCAGGTACTTTCTCCTACTTTACTTGCCATTTTTTCAGACAGTTTATCTCGTTCTTTTTTTTTTTTTTTTTCCCTTTCTTTCTTACTTTCTTCGTCCTTCATTATCGCATCTTTAACCGTCAATTCGATACTATAAGAGGTCATGATGCCGCCTCGCGCCCCCTATGTCGTTCCCGCGCTCAAGAAACACACAGCGACGGTGATTATGGCCCATGGTTTGGGTGATAGGTTGGTTTGACGCTTTTGATCCTAGGTTTAGAGGGATTTTGCTGACTGGTGCTTTTTGTCTCCTCGAATAGTGGCGCTGGATGGTACGTTTACCAAACCTATATCGACGACAGCGGAACAACGGAGGAGCGATGCTTATGCTCTTAAACTATACAGGATGTCGCTCGCTCAGAACTGGCGCCGTCGTGGCATGTTCGATGAAGTCGCTTTCATTTTCCCTAATGCGCCCATGATTCCCATCACAGTGGTATGTTTGTGGACTCGATGTGTTGGTTGAGTGTGGGAGCACGTCGGGACTAACGGATAATCGGGGTCTAGAACTTTGGTATGACCATGCCTGGTTGGTATGATCTTACCAAGCTTGGTCGTGATGTGAGTTCTTTTGCTAACCCACCGTGTTATGGGTGTCATTCCTGACTGTTGTCCGCAGCTCGACTTCGAAGAATCCATCCGCACCCAAGACGAGCCCGGCATCCTGCGTTCCCGCGAATATTTCAACACCCTGATCAAAGAGCAAATCGACAACGGCATTAAGCCCTCTCGGATTGTCCTCGGTGGCTTCTCTCAGGGAGGTGCCATGTCCGTTTTCTCGGGTATCACGAACAAGGAGAAGCTGGGTGGTGTCTTCGGTCTTTCTTGCTATTTGCTTCTGAGTGACCGGATCAAGAACTTCATGCCTGAAGATTGGCCGAATAAGAAGACTCCTTTCTTCCTTGGACATGGTCTTGATGATGATGTTGTGCCGCATTCGTTCGGTGAGATGTCTGCTAAGGCGATGAAGGAGTTGGGGCTGGAGGATGTTAGCTTCCGTTCTTACCCGTGGGTTTTCCCGGATTTTTCTTCTTGATGAGATTGGCTGCTTATTTGATGTACAGTGACCTTCCTCACTCTGCTGATCCGGCGGAGATTGAAGACCTTGAGCAGTTCCTTGGAAAGGTTCTCCCTGCTGAAGGTGCTGGCGCATCTGCGGGACTGTGACTCGATGGTTCTGGCGATGTGCAGACTGGAAATAGGGTTCGATCACCGATGATGATGTACAGTGTTATTCTGGGTATATTTATTTTGCTATTAGCGATTTTCATGGCTAAGTTCAGCTCTGGTAAGCCGGAGACTTCGAAGAAACGGAAGGATTAAAGATATCTCTGGATATGCCATTTACAGACTCGGAAGATGAACATGTACGCTGCATTTTATTTCATATCTTTTTCTGATCTATCTAAAAAAATATTTGTATATACCCAAGTTACTCTGTTTGAGAACGTCTATAGACCCTTCACCTGCTCAACCATCTCCTCCAAAATTCCTGCCATCCTCTCCGTATTCATCAAATCAAACGGAATCATATGCCTCGACCCATGATCATAAAACACCGCCTTCCCAGGCTCACACAACCCATACAACCTCTTCCCCTCCGCATACAATGGATCTTGCTTCCCCACAATATGCACAGTCGGAATCCCCACGGGATAATTCCCAGGAGTCGGCTGCAAAGCCTCCAACCCATTACTCACATCCCACGTCGTCGCGCTGCAGATGAAGACGGCCATTTTGAACAGTGGGGGCTCATTGGGATGGGTTTTAGCATGGTGGATTAGCAGGGAGCAGGCGAGGGCTGCGCCTTGCGAGAAGCCCATTACGGCGTCGAAAGGGCCTTCTTTTTCGATTATGGAGAGGGTGTATTGGAGGGCTGTAGAGAGGGTTGGTCCTGGGGGTGCATTGGCCGTGTAGTGCGCGTAGAAGGGGCCGTCCATGATGCTTGCAATTTCTGTGAGAGTGAGATACATTCAGGATTGGAGTCTTGGACAGTGGGAAAGGGGGTGATGTACCAGGCTCGGGGTCGGATGGGACTCCCCCATTGATAAATCTGAAGATGTGGCCGTCTTCTTCTAGGGAGTGGCGTATACCGCCTAGTCCATATGTTAATATCTATACGTTTCGATATCTGGGGTCTTTGTGGTTGTGAGTATACCGGATTGGAGGTCAAATATCTATCAATTCATTAGTACTAGTGCGTAGAATTTGAATGATCCCTATTTTACGCTATACCTCATCATTGGTGCCAGCACCATGGAGACAGAGGAACTTCATCTTGCTTCAATGCTTGGGCAGATGGATATCGGTAGGTGGTTTTCGTCGGATCCCGCGTATAAATGAATTTGGTCCTCTTGTCACAGACTCAATAAACAAGTATCTCTATTATCACTGTGTCACTCCAGCACGAGAGCTAGTCAATATGACTATCAGTACATATTCTCAAGATGCAGCTGTGTCGCAGTGCAATCAGAACCTCCACTAACCCTTTTGGGAAGTCAGCTGAGAACCTCTTGGCGCCGATCATATGTTTCTCACTTATGCCTTTGCGTTCTCTGAGCGAACTCTTACTCAGGCACGATACGACTGAACGCTCATATCCTTGAATAGAGATGGTCGACTGCACGACATCGGGTCCAAATATCATTTGCTCGTTCTGCGGTGGAGATCCCCTGGCAGATCGCTTTAGCTTTCTTCACGTCGGCGATATGTCTCGGTAATTTATGCTTCTGCTTCTTATATCTGCAGTGTTATCCTGAGAATGTGCCGTTGAGCTGCATATCTCCTATCTTGACGCTTTTTTGGTATATTCACTCTCTAGCGTTGAAATGTCCGGCGCAATGAGTCCCGTCTTCGGGTTCGCATCCTATGGTCTTCGCCACCCTAGGGATCTTTTCTCTAGCGTTGGTCCCACGCTGAATGAACTTACCTTCGGCGCTTTGGGTTCATCGTTCGACCCGCAGAGGGATATTCGTGATCTTACCGGGAAGGTTATCTTTGTCACTGGGGGTAAGCTTCTCCTCGGAGCTTTACCTACTCATCTAGACTAACACAGTATCCTTCGGATAGGTAACATCGGCCTTGGAAAGGAGGCCATTATCCAACTCGCCAAGCACAATCCCTCCCGTATATACCTAGGCGCCCGCAACGCGAAAAAAGCGCAAGATGCCATCGCCTCGATCCAAGAAACCGTCTCCTCCCCCGTGGACATCAGACACATCCCTCTCGACCTGGCCTCGTTTAAATCTATCCGCGCAGCTGCGGAACAGTTCAACTCGGACAGTGATCGATTGGATATCTTGATGCTGAATGCAGGGACAATGGGAAATCCCCCGGACACCACGGAGGAAGGGTTCGAGGTGCAATTTGGAACGAACCATGTCGGTCATTTCCTGCTCACGAAGCTGCTTCTGTCCACGTTGCAGAAGACCGCCGCGAGCGCAACTTCCATTCCGGATGTTAGAGTCGTGACGTTGAGTTCGGTGGGCCACAGTGCCGCTCCGTCGTTCGATGTTATGACATCCACCCCTGCACTGCTGGATGCTAGCACATGGACTCGTTACGGCGCGTCCAAGGCCGCCAATATCCTCTTTGCGTCGGAACTTGCACGCCGGTACCCGGAGATCCTGTCTGTCGCTGTCCATCCGGGTGCTGTGTCTAGCAATTTGTACCAGCATGCCAAGGCATCGGCGTTCACTAGAGCTGCTCTTGCAGCTATGTGGCTTGGTTTCCGGAGTGTACGTACTGGGGCGATGAACCAGCTGTTTGCCGCTGGTGTAAAGAGGGAAGACTTGGTTAATGGTGGTTACTATATTCCCATTGGAGTGCATGCTAAGACACAGTATGCGTCTGATGCAGAGCTAGGTAAGAAGCTTTGGGAGTGGACTGAGAAGCAGATTGAGGAGAAATCCCAATCATGATTCTATCATGGTCCCTGTTCTTCTTGATCGATGATCTACGTCTACGTTTGGATATATGCGTCATTTGATAGTTAATTATAATCTACGAAACTGTTGTTAGAATATAAGCAATTCAACAAGCAAAAATGTTGCATGAAGAAGAGCGTAATCAGTTGGAGCATAGATGTCCAACATGCCATGCTCGTGTGTAAATCACGTGACCGTATCCCGGCTAACGCACTGTTTATCGCGGCAAAAGTTTCGATTCACTCCTGCTCTGACAAGGCCAGCTCCAACACGATCTGCACTGTTTCAGGGTGTCAACCCCTTGATACTCCGTCTTTCTTGGGCTCTCTGACCCTCTTCTAATACTCAACGATCGGCTCTTTTTCTCAAAACAGTTCTGTGGCACCCTATCCTGGCCATGGAGTATCACTTTGTTCCGCCTGAGGAGCGCGCACGGGACGAGAAGGGAAACCTTCTACCCTGGGGTTATGTTTATAAAGAGTATGTATTGACTTATTCCAATAATTCACATAGACTGTTGCTCTGTGGCTTGTCGGTTCGCACCTATGATGTCGCGCAAATATCACTGACATGGATATCTCTGACGACAGCGAATCCCGCAACCCCCGACGACCACCTGAGGAGACTGGACCGTTTGGACGAAGGAGGAATGCCCGCTACGAAACTGCACGATCACGGACACGTACCGGAACACCCGCGAAGAAAGAGAACGTCAATGTTGCCGAGTTTGGGCGACTGTTCGCACAACAGCAGGAGGAAGAGAAAACTCACCACACCTTGCCCAAGTCTTCATCCGCATCAAATCTTGACAACCCCTTTACGGAGAAGGTCGCGACGGAATGTATACTTTACGGATACAAGAACAAGGATTCGGAGTGGAAGGTGATTGATAAATACGAGAGAATCTCGCGAGGCTTGATTTGTGAGGATTATCCGCGCAGCGATCCCAACTCTTTTGGATACTCTCAGATGTTGAGTGGCGGTGATGTGGTTATTCGTGCGAATTTGTCTGCCGATGCGAACCGCAAGTCGAAGCGATATGCCGGGGGTTTCCACTGGATTAAGATTACGTTTGATTCTACCAACGCCGCAGACCGTGCTTGCTTCTTCTCGCCGCAGGAGATTGACGGCCACCTTGTTCACTGTGAATTGTATCACGGGTCAGGACCGGCAGAGGACATTCCTATTCCCGTGGAGTCGGCAGCAGCAAGCCGTAAAGCTCCACGAACCTTGACCACTTCTCATTCGACAAACTTTTTACAGAATCAGGTCCACGAACGGCACACTTTGCCGCGATCTTTCGCGCTCAACAATTTTCCCAGCGTTCTCGACAATGAAGATGACGAGTCGCAAATTTCCTCGACCAACACCGCAAGCTCAGCCACGGCAACCGGTTTTGAGCAACCTGCTACCTCTACCCTCCACCAACGACAACAACCGCAACCCCAGCCTCAGCCTCAACCTCAACTTCAAGAACCTAAACCAGAATCCGAGTTTATGACACACATCCCCACAGTGCGTCGGACGAAACTTCGACCGTTGACCGAAGCCCTTCCTCCTCAACCCACGGTTACCGAACGTGTCCTCCGGTCGATTCCGATCCTCAGCTGGTTCACAGGCGATATCGTCGGCGACGGGCCGCTGCTTCGTGAAGACGGAACATTCGATTACGACAACTCCAATATCTACTGGCGCTTCTGGTACACGGTTGACTTGCTTATTGGTACGGATATGTGTGGGCTAAAGGAGGAATCATGAGGCTGGCTTATATATCGCATTGAAGCAAGAGAGAAAAGAAATGCTAGGTTCTTTGGTTCATTATTTTTGAGAACAGCAGATACCCTTGGAATATGTATGATAACATCACTTTTTTCATTCTATGCTGACTTCGGTGTTGGGTTTCTTTCTTTCGAGGTTGCAAAGTGGGTTGTTTACTATTTAATTGCATGCATAATAGGCTTTTAGGATTTGAATTAGATTTGCATTGGCGTCGGCTGCTACTTTATGGGCTCAGTTCCCTTAGTTCCCTCAGTTCCCTCAGTTTCCTAATGCTTCATCCAAACGTAGGCTTCGTATAATTGCAGCTGAAAAGAATTCAATAACCTTGAAATGCCAATCATAAGCAGTGACTGGTAGATTTATCCGCTGAACTGGGTCATATATGTCATTGTCAAAATGGGCAAAGGAAAAAAAACGAAAAATATATCATGATCAACATGAGAAAAAAAAAACCCCTCTCCTCTTTTTCGGATGTGCTTTTGCGTTTTTCATGTTGCATTAAGATATGATCTCTCTTCTCTCATTTTTTTCGTTGCGTTATATCCTTTTTACTCAACATTGCTCTCGAAGTTCTCGCCCTCAACCAAATCGGGGATATCATCCTCCTCCTCGTCCTTCTTGCCCTCACCACCAGCCTGGTTCTTCTGCATGTTCTGGTAGCTCTCGGCGAGCTTGCGGAGCGAGGCAAGGCTGTCGGGGCCAAGCTGGTTCAGGATACCGGGGACGAGCTCGGTGAGTTCCTTCTCCTCGCCGTTACCGTAGAGGGCGAAGGTGTTGGAGGGGACGGAGGCGTGGACTATTCCGGTTATCAGTACACGATTAACATAATCCATGCTGAATTATGGAGACCCACCTCTGGGAGCACCGAAGTGGATAACGTTGCCGTCCTCCTTGAACATGTTGACCTCCTCGATGGCCTGGATGGGCTGGACGTTCATCTTCTTGAGGGTGGCCTGGAGCTTCTTGTCGTCGGCGCCGGAGCTCTTGTGGACCTTCTTGACCTTGCGGCGGGGAGTACCCTTGCCTCTGTTGGTTCGTTAGTCGATTGCTTTGGTTATGGGATCGCTGGGGTTCAGGTGTTCGGGGTGTTTCGTGGTCGATGATTGTAGGTCTTCGGGAAAGAGGAACCGGAAGGAAAACGCTTGAATACATACCCTATGCAAACAACATCAAACGTTAGCCATCATCAATGTCTTTAGACAGCAATTTTAAAGCCGCGCGAAATCGCACAATCTAACAATTATAGAACAGAAAGCACATACCAATCCGCACGCTAGCCTGCATCCGAGCCAACTTCGCTTGATCCATTGTGACGACTTAGGATTCGGGATTCTCTCTGAAATAAAAAAATAAAATCGTCAATAACACATCCAAATTATTTGGTCAGAATTGGAGGGTCCCCCCAAAGGCCCGAATTCGATTATTAAATGTGCGGAAGTCCCTCACGCGCCCGCAGAAGAGGGGGGAACGGGAGCCACCACCACACCACCGACAAGATAGGGGAAAATAATACATACACAAAGAAAACCGTCGAAACCGAGGAAAAGAGCAAAAAATGAATATAAAAAGGTTCTTGGGGTGGGAGGAAGAGAGGGAGGAGGGGAGATGAAGTCGTTACTTGCTGATGATGCGCATCTCTCGGCTCCCCGACAGAAAGTCGATTTGTGTGGGGAGCGGCGAAACCGGAAGCGCTCGCTAAGCTGCTACTGGCACCTCGGGGGGGGGGTATGGGATAAAGCATTTACTACACTCTATGGGATTATAACTGCTACAATACAGGATTTATTCTTGTCTTTCGTTTTCATTTTTGTTTGGATTGAGATTGCCGTGATTATTTTTTCGGTTGGTTGTGGGTTGGGAGGTATTGGTTGGATGGATGTCCGTTAGGGTTTAGCCGAGGATGCCTTAGGAACGCATAGGTCTGAAAGATTCAGATAATCATAGCTAATATTGCGTTCAATGTGAATGGACTTTTTATGAGATGTATCAAAGAGTAAATAGAACTCTTATAAAAAAGGGGATAGAACGTTTGTCCCTGGAGTTCACCACCCGGCGGGCGGTATCCATACCGAATCTAGTAATCAAGTCAGTCTTGGTCCAGCTACCTCTGGTATTCGTTGTTTGAACCTGTTATATACACTAGTTATGTACAGAACGTCACACATCATTGATGTTTTCCTGATGTAGAAAGGTAATCCGTCAAACATCACCTTCTAGACTATAAACCTGATTAAACTCTACTTCCAATTCCTCGTCGCCGTACATGGCTGACAAATTCCGACAATGAACAAGAAGCACCAGGCCCAGATTTGCAGTACGGCAGCGGTTTAATCCTGTCATTGATGTTGATGCGGACAAAAGCGTCATCCTGGTCCAAATAGAGCGATGGACAAGTCATTCGTTCCATGGTTATTCGAGCTCCCATTGGCAAGACAGAGGAGGTACGCCAGACACGGTTTTTTGCGACATGCGTGATTGGGAGAGTTGGATCATAATTTGTGTCCTTAAGATGATGTCTAGCGCAGTAAGGAATGGTGCTATGTCTCCATCGTGGACGCTTCAGGAGCTTATCAGTACCAGTATAAAAGCAAAGAGAACAAGCTAAAGAACATAGAACCATGATCAGGACCCGCACAATAGTAATGGAGCACATCACGAGCATATGCAAAATCTTCCCATTCTTCATTAGTAAAGACGTCGCACCATGGCTTGATCCTCGAACAGTTGTCTCAAAACCGCACATTTCTTGCATGCTGTATACTTCAGCGGGTGTGAGCATCCCGAGGTCTCCATTATGTTCTTCTTGAACCAATCGTTTTGCAATTGGCGGAATATATGCTTCCTGGATTCGCCAGCATGTTCTCCCCGAGGCCGTGGCCCTGCAGATTATCCTCAAGGTAATTCAGACATGTATCCCCGGGTGTTAGTGTGTCTGCATGCCGTTCAAAAGTTTCCGGGATGACCTGCAATACAGCAGCCCCATCCTTTTCCCAGTCCAAGCCAAAAAGCCCTGAAGAGAAATATTTGGCAGTCTGGATAACACGGTTTGATACACTGGCCCAAAGCCGTGTCTTTATGTTGTTCTGCGAAAGATGCCCATAGCGGGTCCGAAAACGGACGCCAGTTGTGAAAACTTGAAGTGTGTCTGCATAGGGACCCGTGCTAGTCAATTGATTAAAGTCCTTTGACGGGTCGTTGGTGATGTAGGTCCAATTGTTCAGGAACGAGAGGGAGCCGCTCAAAGGTACGTTTACCTCTTCAATGCGTTTCATGAGAGCAAGATGACCTTTGCATCGTACATAATCGAGTCAGATTGGTAGGTTTTCTGAGATGTTTCCCTGTCATAGAGAGGTAACGAAGGTATTCAACCTACGATCTCCTGCTGATGTCGTGGGATATCTTTCTGCGTGGCGCGCAATCTGCAACACGATTAGTAGCATCTGCAGAGACCAACGACATAAACGAGCTTACCACATGTATCTGATCAACAGACAGCCTTTCGGAGGACGAATTCCTCTCGAATTGAACTCTTCATCGTCAATCATCTCAATCCATGGCCCATCGCCGCCCAAATGGTGATGGATATTCCATCCTTTCCTCCGCAATACTCCGTTACCCTCTGAGATGGCATGAGAATGATGAATCCACGTATTCCAACTCGCACAGTGTGGTGAAATTGGATACTGATTATAGGAAGCCACGAACTGAAATACTGGGGATGGCAGCGAGCCGCTATAAAAAAAGATGCCAAGAAACGCCGCAAAAAAAAGGGATGATAAAAGGTCAGAAGAAAGGGCATCCTGAAATCTATATACCATTGGCGACCGTCCTCCCTCTGTCAGACATAATATTTATCTATAAGTCGTATCCTCTCGGCTATAACTAGATCTCTTGCTGACTTCGTGATGCTGACCTATCTAAGCACGTGACTTTGATACGCTAAACCAAACAACCACAAACCTGATGAGAATCGAGCGGATAAATAGTTTGCCCGAGTAGCGAGGCCTGGAGATTCTTATATAGGCCAACGTGTACGCGTTGATAGCTAGCTAAGCACTCAATCAGCTGCGTATGCGCACATACGTTCGTTAGGCAATATATGTCTTGGTTCCATCTAGTCCTTTCTATATAGACCTCGTTTAGTCCGGAATACTCGACTCCCGATTCTCCCACCGAGCTATTTGCTTCAAACCGATAGGATCATGTGACGCTGCTTCATGCAATTACCCCTGGTGGCCGTGCAACTTCCTGAACTCATCTCCATCACTTGTCAGGAATTGCCCGTGTACTCGGTACCGCCACAGATCATTTCCCAATGGAATGACTGAATATCCCGCTCATCGAGCGCCAAGGATCAGAGCGCACAATGTCTAAACCAATCCGGTCAGCCCAACAGCAGATCCTTGTCGCTTCAGGGAAAATAGAAGAAAAGCTGAAAGGCTAGCACATTTTGCCCCGCGGCACAAGGCTGACAGCCTCGTTGCTCGGAGACCTTGTGACTATGGAGTATCCTGCCGAAAAGAACCTTATTGTATAGTTTGAGTCTACGGTATTTAAGAGCCTCGCGGTGCCAACAATGATCTGAGAAGCAGCTTCGCAATTTCCAAGCTTGTGGGAAATGGAAATAGACACGCAGCATGGGCGAGCCACTCTCACCGTCAAATTTTGTGAAACAGCATTGGAACTGGCCATTTGACAAGGCCAAGCACGGTCCCTTACTGCACAGTTCGAAAGACAGAATGGACCTTCAGGAATATGAGTTGGGCCGGTTGGAATTCCGATCTCACTGATTAGGCTGGGACTGCTGTGACTAACTGGACGTAGAACGTGTCGGTCTTCGGATTCCAACAAATCTAACACGTCCCTGGCATCTAAGTTCGTCTCCTTCTTGCCTCGTGGATTTGCCAACAGGATAGACCGGAGGATCAAACAAGAAAGGAGTCAGCAACGGGAATGGGCCGTGGGCGTCCTTATTAGCGCTTTCTCTGCTTCTGCTGTTCTATTTTTGAACATCGTCCTCACCATCATCGCTGTTTCCATGTCTTATCCGAAGTTTGGTGTTCAGGACTTTAGCTCTTCCATACTTTATCAGGGAAAGTGCTCCACTTCAGGAAACTGGGCGCGCGGCTTGCATTTACTGATCAATATTCTTGGTACAATCATGCTGGTAGCGAGTAATTACTGTATGCAATGTCTATGCTCGCCATCTCGCCAGGACATTGAAGGTGCTCACGCTCAGCGAAAATGGCTTAACATTGGTGTGTCCAGCATAAGAAATTTCCGTTATGTTGACCGGAGGAGGGTTGTGCTATGGGCGGTGTTATTAATGTCTTCCCTCCCGGTTCATTTATTGTCAGTATTCGACATCTGTCTCGCAATCAGTCTCTAACAATAGGCCAGGTACAATTCTACCGTTTTTTCCGCACTGGGTACACGCGAATATGGCGTCCTCCTTGCATCCGCGAACTTTGACTTCAACAACCCCCCAAATAATAGCCCTGATGCAGGTTGCTTTGAACAGAACATTTCAATGAACATGTCCACTTTCTATTCTGAAGTGCCAAAATTCGAAAGACTTGACACGCAAAAGTGCATTGATACCTATGCTGCCGACTACATTGCAGATCGAGGGACTCTCATTCTTGTCACTAATAATGTGACAGCGGATAATGGGTCTTTACGCTGGGTTAGCATGGGAAATTCGCCCCAACAATATTCGTCGTATTCTTTTCTGTGGATGTGCCAGAGCGAGCCAAGCTATCCTCAATTCATTCATGATGATATGCCAGGTGAAAGAAACTGTGAGAAATTTCCATGCCAAAAGGAGTGTAAGAGGGGTGACTGCGAAACGGTTTGTCTTGGCGATTGGTCCGTATCCTCCGTACCATGGTCAGACCCATTATTATCTGGCAATATGAGTTACTCGACGAATAGCTCTTGGACGGAAGATACAGCGATTCAAAATACAGGAGCTACATGTGCGTTGGGCTCCGTTAGGGCTGACTCGCTTCCCGCGCTCTCAGTCGACTATTGTTTAAGCCAGAAAGTTGAAGAACAATGCCAGCTGCTATTCAGTCTTCCGATATGCATCATCGTTATTTTATGCAACATCGTCAAGATTGTCTGCATGTTCCTGGCAGCTCGTGATTCTAGAAAGGAGATCTTTCTCACAGTTGGGGACGCCGTATCATCATTCCTCAGCAGACCTGACACGACCACTGAAGGCAATTGTTTGTTGTCAAAGAACCTTGTTTCAACGGGTCGGAGTTCATGGGAACGATCATCCAAGCCTGCGAAACTCCAACCCGATAAAAGACGATGGAGAGATGCTGTGGGCGGCCCCTTTCTTGCAGTGACAATCGTCTTGTAAGTACATCCACCAGCCACTTCCTCATCGGCACTCCTGACTTGTATAGCTGTTTTCTTCTTCTCTTGATGTCGAGCTTTCTCTTCTATTTGGGCGTCAAGACATTAAGAGCGAAAGGTCAGTCAATCAAGCCTACAGAGCTCTGGAAGCTAGGCTTTGGCAGCATCACCTCAACTGCGATAATCAGGTTTTGCGACAATCCTAGCAACTGCTCTGGGACTATACCCATAGCCCTCCTTGCAAACATCCCGCAGATCATAGTCTCGGTTGCATATTTTCTCTACAACAACATGTTGACCGCCATGCTTCTTGCCGCCGAGTACAATGATTACGCTATAGAGCGCAAGCCACTGCGCGTCTCCTGGGCAAAGGGACTTCAGCGCTCAACATACTACCTCAGTCTCCCATACCGATACAGTATCCCACTGATGATCTGCAACACAATACTCCATTGGCTTGTGTCCCAGAGCTTCTTTTTCGTGGAAGTCGTGTTATATGACATGGCCGGGAAGCTTACCGCAGAACGTCTCATTGCATGTGGTTATTCGCCAATCGCACTTATGGTCGCCATACTTCTTGGATTTGTGATGGTGTGCATAATTCTAGGGATCGGGTTTAGGCGCTTCCGGACCAACATGCCTCTTGCTGTCAGTTGCAGTGCGGCTATTAGCGCTGCGTGTCACCCCCCGCCTGGTGACGACGACCATGCACTCAAGCCCGTCATGTGGGGTGAGACCTCAGCGCCCCAGGTCGACAGCAGCAGTAACGGAGAAACTGCGGCTCGGTCTGTATCTCAACATACAAAGCAATATAGCTCCGTCAAAGTGAGTTTGCATCGAGCAAATGAGAGCCAAACTGAATTACTGGGCAAGGGCAATGCCTTTGAAGACGATGGAGAGGCTATAACTCCTGTTATATCCAGTCCATATACAGAGAACCGCTTCTCTGATGAGGGCAGCCCGTGCGCCGATCAAGCTAAGAGGCATGTTAACGTGCTTGGGGAGAGCAAAGGCGCCGGTGAACGTCATGGCTCGGTGTATGGCCATTGCAGCTTTTCGTCCATGGAAGTTTCTACCCCAAGTACTGAGCGGCTATACCTTTGAGCGCAACAGGGCAGTGGTGATGGAAATTAAAGAGATATTATGTCTGACCGTGGACCTCTTGTTCTATTAAAACTCTAATTAAAACGCATCAGATACTATACACGAACCGAGGATTCTTCTCTCCCATCTCTTGGATGTCCTCTTCTGTCATACCCGCAACCTTCTCATCCTCTTCGCCACAAGTCCTCTGTCGGTTCACAATGTTATAATAAACCCACATAAGACCAAACACAACGCCTCCAAAGCCCACCAAACCACATGTCACAGCATTTCCCCGAACATACCGCGGCGCTTCATTCGACTTATACAGAAATGGTGACATAACCCCACTGATATTACCAAACGTAAGCTGCAGCCCCGTCGCAAACGTCCGCTTGCCATAACGCGGTAGATTAGTCGGTAACCAGGCCAGCGGTAAGCCAACGGCAACATAAAGTCCCAATGCGACCAGTAATGCGCCGAAATAATGAACACCAGAAGGCGTGTCTGAAATGAGAATCCCATATCCGATCATGGAGATCGCGCAGAAGATACAGACAAATATCGCACGACGTTGGAGTCGGTCACTTAGCCATGCTACTGCCAGATAGGCGATGGCGCCAACTGCATAGCAGGGGATCGTGAGTGCCTGGACTTCTGCGGTGGACCAGGAGGGTCCCATTCCTTCGATGATAGTGGGTAGAAAGGTACTATATCCGTAGAGCATGGTGTCTACACCAAACTGGCCGATGGAAAAAGCATAGATCTTCCAGTCCGTGGCACCATCTTTGACATCTGCCCAGTGGAACTTCTGGGCGGACGCTGTCTGTCCCGCATGTCTGGATCGAAATTTAACGACAAGCGCTCTTTCCTCTTCGTCCAGGTAGTACGCCGTGTCTGGCACGTCAGCGAGAAAGAACCACGTCAGTACGCCGATAATGACTGTCGGGATACCCTCGATAATCATAATCCAGCGCCAGCCGCGCAGGCCGCTGACGCCGTCCATAAATCCGATTCCGTACGCGAGCAGAC
Organism: Aspergillus intermedius; assembly: GCA_039880815.1. Taxonomy (NCBI): domain Eukaryota; kingdom Fungi; phylum Ascomycota; class Eurotiomycetes; order Eurotiales; family Aspergillaceae; genus Aspergillus; species Aspergillus intermedius. Next base: position 175,538 of record JBDODA010000001.1, on the reverse strand, counting down.
CGCCAAATGCGCCTGCTGCGGCTGAACTGCTGAATAGGTACCCTGTGCGCAAGGCGAGTTCGCGCTTGCTATAGAAAAGGGTGAGGTAAGTCATCATGCCGGGGAAGAGGCCGGCTTCTACGACACCTAGGAGGATGCGACATGCGATCAGGCCACCATAATTTTGGCAGATGCCTGTTAGAGTCGCGATGATTCCCCAGATGACGGAGATTGAGGCGATATAGCGGGATGGTCTGAGCTTTTTGATGACCAAATTTGAAGGGACTTCGAACAACTGACGCCTGTTAGTTTCGGCCAGGATAAGAGTAGTTGGTGAGACATACGCAATATGTCACGAACAGGATGGATACAGCGACCTGGTACTGATCCCCGACTAAGCCTAGGTCTTCCTCCAGACCATATAGACGGGCATTTCCGATATTTACTGAGTCACGTCAATAGATAGTTATTCTTCCAATGGTGATTAGAAACATACCTCGATCCAAAAAGCTAAATAAATATAACAAAACCACAAAAGGCAGGATATAAAAGTCCATTTTGCGAATCAACTTCTGCTCCCTCTTTGCCTCATCGGGAGCAATCGAGGGCTCCGAAGTGTCGTCCCCATCGCGCCATATTACTCCGGGCGGGGACGACTCGACGTCCAACTTGGGTTCCCTGTGCTGCTCCATGGCCGGTTGGAGAGTTGTCAGAAAAATCCTCTGATTTTTATTAAGCTTTGCCTGTCATTCCTTGGCTGCGAAATTTCCCAAGATAAGCGCTAAAGTCAATTCCCGCCTATGAACCGGCCGATAGCGGCGTGCCCAGTGAATCGTGACAGAACTTCAGCCACTAAATACAAATTCCGGGTTGATAAGCTTCAGCTGGCAGGTAGCTGAGCTGAGCTGAACAGGTCTTGGGAAATGATATGTCGACAAATAGGATAACGTTATAGGCTTTATGCGGTGACGACAGGATCGCCCTTGCAGAGCAGAATTGTTGCTATTATGGGCAGATGCCTTGGTCACTCCGATCTCGTTCGAATGCGAGATGACGGCTCTCGATTGACTTTGGTGTAGTTTCGATTCGATTCGCATACATTTTCCGCTTACTTCTCTTGTGGTTGCATACCGAGAGGTTCTATCGGTTCATATTGACCGGCACTGACGACCATGAATATCTGCCATCACGGTCGCAATGAGCAGCTTCAATATTCCGTACACAGCATCTCAGCCAGGAATATTTCCGTTATATAGCCAGGTTATACTATACATTCACCGGCAAGCCGGGGCACCGTCACGTGCAATGGAGTATACGGAGGAGATGATATCATTTATAGCTCACCTTATAACAAGTTAGCAACAATTGACCGGAAAGAATCTTTTCCACTCTAATAATAGTTTTCGCTTTCATTCAAATAACAGAGAAGCAGTGCTATCGATATGTCTGAGAATTACGGATCCTTCCAAGCCGAAATCTACGGCCGAGGTGCCATGTCTGGCAGCTTGCCCAATGTCACGACTGATCCTCGTAATTTAGAAGACCAAGCGCGCAAAGCATTGGGTGCTAGGTCCTTTAATTATGTGGCAGGAGGAGCTGGTGAGAAGGCTACTATGGATAGTAACCGGCTTGCATTTCGTCAATGGAAAATGTACGTTCTCTCTTAAGGATGTTTGAGATATGGCGGGCTTGCTGATCGATGGGTTGACGCATGTAGTATCCCGAGAATGTTGAGAGCTGTAGGTTCTCTCTTGACCACATGGCTATAGTCCATTGATTACCAGTTGCTGACCCAACTGCTGCTGTTTAGTTGGATCACCAGAACGTCTCGGTAAACCTCTTTGGCCAGGAATATCACAATCCACTCCTCATGGCCCCCGTTGGTGTCCAGTGTCTATTCCACGAAGATAAAGAAACAGGTCTCGCCGAAGCTTGTGCGGAATCCGACGTGCCGTATATCCTCAGCACCGCGAGTAGCAGTTCGATCGAAGAGGTGGCCGCTGCGAATGGTGACGGCAAGAGGTGGTTCCAGCTTTATTGGCCAGAGGACGATGATATCACACTCTCCTTATTGAAGCGTGCGAAAGACAACGGGTTCTCGGTTTTGGTTGTCACATTGGACACATTCTCCCTGGCCTGGCGACCCGCAGATCTGGATAATGCCTACGTGCCTTTCATCCGTGGCGTCGGAACCCAGGTGGGCTTTTCAGATCCGGTCTTCCGCTCAAAGTTCGAAAAAGAATCGGACAGTAAGATAGAAGAGGATATTGTCGGGGCATCTAAGTCGTGGACATCACAGGTGTTCTCCGGCCGGCCTCACACATGGGATCAACTAGCTTTCTTGCGGGACCATTGGGATGGACCCCTCGTTCTCAAGGGTATTCAACATGTGGCAGACGCGAGGCAAGCGCTTGATGCTGGATGTGATGGTATTATTGTGTCGAACCATGGCGGTATGTCACCATTCAAGCTTTCTACCCTTCAATCGAGCATGTGATGCTTACATATCCACACTCACAGGCCGCCAAGTCGACGGGGCGATCGGCTCCCTTGATGTCCTTCCCGAGATCGTCGACGCAGTCGGCGACAAGATGACTGTTCTCTTCGACTCTGGCATCCGTACCGGCGTCGACATCATCAAAGCCCTCTGTCTCGGGGCCAAGGCTGTTCTCGTCAGCCGACCGGTGATATATGGCCTTGCTATTGGAGGCAAAGTGGGCGCACAATCTGTGATGAAGGGGCTTCTGGCGGACTTGTGGCAAAGTATTGGGTTATCAGGGATCAGTAATCTGCAGGAATGTGATCGAAGCAAGATCCGGAAGGTCCACTATCCCGGTGATCGGATGGCGATGTTGTAATATAGATCCATGTGAAATGGTTAGCAGACTAGCGACACAAAGTCAGGTACACAGGGTAGACCAATAGTATATGCTACGATGTATCCCTGTTTGTGCACTATATACATACTTTCCAAAAATGCAAGGCCATGTGTCGACCAGCGAATTGTGGATTACTCAGCAACTTGTTGGGGTCGGAGAATCACATGCCAACCCCAGATCTCAACCTGAACAAACTTCTAACAACTACGTCAAAAGGGGCTGACCGGGAAAATGCTGCCTACCGCAATTACTTCATGAACTTCTACTTATCGTTACTACAGGCAGGCCTGTATCTCAATGCTCAATTTCCGTAGAGCTGAATTACCATTACTTCACTCTTGACTGGCATGTTTAATTATTCATATTTAAGGAGAAAAACGACATTCAACGACACAAACGGAGCCGTCGCACTCGAACCTGGCTCGAGGAATCTGGACCAGGACGACGGTGCCAGTCATGTGCCCGCCACTTCAGGTGCGGCCACGCTGCTTCCGCGGCCGGTTGCCTCCTTGGTGTCGTTCGTGACCCAGTCGACGTCGCTTTCCCTTCGGTTAGGAACCTTTTTTGGAGGCGCCGCGCTGAGAGGGGCTCGGAGTACGACTTTGACGGGGCTCGAGCTCAGTCGGGCTATGATTGAAGGAATTTTGACAAAGGCCGGGAGAGATGTGGCTGTTAGAAGTGGCGGAGAACGTGGGAAGGCAGAGGCAGAGTCGCTGCTTGAGCGGAGTGTAAGTGATGTACTTTCTGCAATTCTGCCTTTTGGGGTTCATAAGCTAATACAGATAATAGCTGGCTACTCTGCATACAACGGTAACTTCAGCGTCGTTTTTTGCCGCGGCAACGTTTCGCCTTTCGTCAACGACACTATCGTCCGTTGCGCATATGTCCCAGGCTCTATTATCCACACTCGATGCGATACTTGGTTCAACGGAATCATCGAGAGCGATAGCGGCTATAATAACGCTGATACGAAGAGAGTTCAGAGGAAATGTGCCTGGTCCCAATGCTGAAAGAATTGGAGTTGGGGATCTTCTCATTGGCTCCGTGGGATTCGCCCTATTACAAAGCTGGGGGAGGAAGAACACTGAACGATGTATACGTGATGATGGTGGGGAAGAGACGGTGTGGGACATAGTCATCTTGGATAACGGCATGAGAGCAGATGTCGTCCATTCGAATCAAATTGAATTCCCCCGTCCTTCCAGTGGTGGCACGGAAGCAGAGCCCAGGCGTTCCTCCTTCATATCTCCCGATAACGACGATTGGTCGTTCGATGCTGTGCAGCATCGCTCGGGCATGATCGATGGCTTTGATAGTCCTCGTCTGTCTCTTTCGCCAGAAGACCAGCACCAGGTTTCTGAGGAAGACATCCGGCTATACATCATGAAGCAGCTACCTCGTGGCTGTCACGCCTCCATCAGGACCGATCTTGTCACGGCACGAACCATCACAGTGGATGTCTTTGATGACAACAATGCAGAAATCAGCCCACCACCTGGGACAACGATCGTTGAGGAAAGGTTTTGTGACGACCAGGATATATATGATCCAGCTCCGACTGGTCCGGTCCAGCGTCTTCCTAAACACACTGTTGTGTTCAGAACAGCCTTGAATCAGTCGCAAAGTGCCGATGTGAGACCTGAAATGGGCGAAGTGCATGCTGAATCGCTAGAACAACCCTTGATTGACACTCCTACCCGCCAATATGTCGGCTCCAGCCAAAGTCAACTAGCTGTGCATGGTAATTCTGCTGCTACAGGGAAGGCCACCAAAATGCTCGCTCCAAAAGAACACCATAAAAACTCGAACGATTCATCTCAGAGCAGTCCAGATACAGCATCCAAGGACACTTTCGGAGGCTCGTTAACAAGGCTTGCTCAGAAAATGAGACCTGCCACTATTGATAACAGTGATGACACCAAGCAACAGTTTCTGAAACCGACATTTGAGAAGACTGCGCGCTCATCTGAGACCCAGCTTAGAAAGGCTCCTAAGTCAAGTTCCAACCAAGGGAAGTCATCACTCAATAAAGAGGCTTCGTCCGCTGCAAACAGGAGCGCACCTAGGTCGCATTTGCACAATTCACCTGGAAAGAAATCCGCCTCTTCTCCGGGGTCAAGGCAGGTCAACTGCGGCAGAAGTACAAGAAACGATCAATATTCAGTTCGCGAAAAGAACCAGGAGTCATTTATGGCACAGACAGATGCATATTCCACACGATCTGCAGATAGACGTCCTGGGTCGGCCGCAGGCATGAGAAATCATGCGCGCAGCAGCAGTTCCTTGTCTTTGGCAAGATCCGAAGCAGATATGACCGTGTCTGTCAACAATGATGGCCGCCCTAGCTCATCTTCTCTTCATCATCGGTCCAAGACATTTACGCCTAGCATTTATTCTCTAGCGACAGCGGGCTCGGAGACATCGCTCATACTTGCTCACCGTACCAGAAGAAGTGCATACGATGATACGGAAACAGTTCAAGCACTCAGTCGTGATGGCATGGTCCCTGGTATCTTTCCTGAGAGCCATTTTGTGTCCAACATCCGCCGTTTTTCTCGATTCTCTTCCGCATCGTACGGATCAAGTGCCCTCAAGGTAATGGGGGTCCGCAAAAACACTCAAGTGCTCCCACCTCCTTCAGGCTCCGATAGCCGAGAGCATAGTGATTTTTCAGACCATGCAGGATTGCCACCATCAACAATCCTTCTTTCATCTTTTGTTGACCCGGAAGGTGGTTCTAATGCAGCTGGTGAGACAGACACTGGTTTTCCACTTGTGCACTTTCTTTGCGTGGACCATGAATCAAAGGCCATTGTACTTACACTTCGAGGGACATGGGGGTTTGAGGATATTCTGACTGATATGACTTGTGACTATGATGACCTCCTGTGGCAGGGAAGAAGCTGGAAGGTCCACCAAGGCATGCACGCGTCTGCTAGACGTCTTTTGGAGGGAGGAGGCGGGCGAGTCATGAACACCATCAGGGCTGCTCTGGAGGAGTTCTCGGACTATGGGGTGGTGATGTGCGGCCATTCACTGGGAGGTGGTGTCGCCGCCCTTCTCGCAACAATGATATCCGAACCTGTTGATGAAACTGCTGAGACGGCATTCGTCACCGCATCTTACCAGTCTGTTATGCGGCGTATGCTTCCATCCGGAAATGGTGCATATAATGTACAACCATATTATTTCCTGCCTCCCGGACGTCCCATCCACGTCTATGCATACGGGCCTCCTGCCGTCATGTCTCCGTTCTTACGCCGTGCTACTCGCGGATTGATAACCACGATCGTCAACGGACAAGACGTTGTCCCGAGTCTTTCTCTTGGTATTCTACACGACATGCACGCTGTCTCCCTAGCATTCAAAAGCGACACATCCGGCACGAAATCCAACGTGCGATACCGAGTCTGGGAAAGCCTAAGGCAAAGCATCGTGAATAACTTCTACGTCAATGAAGCCCCCATGCTAGTCCACGCCGGTGACGGCGTCGGAGAAGACGCCTGGGCATGGCAAACTCTCAAAGGCCTCCGCGAAGAAATGTGCGCTCTTAAACTCATGCCTCCTGGAGAGGTATTCGTCGTGGAGACAATGCGGGTTCTCCAGCGGGACGCTTTTACACCCAACTTGGGTGACGATGGCTCCCCGCGGCTTGGACGGCCAGCAACACGGGTGCAACTGAAGTTCATCCGAGATGTAGAGACTTTGTTTGGAGAACTGAGGTTTGGCTCTGGGATGCTGAGTGATCACAATCCGACGAGATACGAGGCTAGTCTTGCGGCTCTTGCACGGGGTATTTTGGATGAATAACGCGCTACGACTTTGATGAAATTATACAAGGTGCTGTCCGTCGAGGCTGAACGCGACTATCTAATTTGGGATAAACAAGATTGGTGAAATTTTGGATTTTGGATATATAGGTTCACATATTGCACATAGATTATACCCAGGCATTTCATTGTTAGATAACACTGACCGCCTCTTTCGTTATTTCGTTATTTCACTTGCGGATACTATACAAGTGCGATTTGCTCAACGATGCTCGTAGCCCGGTGTGCGCTTGGCATGCTCGGATCACCTGTCGACTGGAATCATTTCCCTGGAAAGGACCCGAGAATGTCTGTCGAGTGCACGCGCTGGTATATAGGCCGATGTGGCTCCAGTCCTGTATTAAGGGCAGTTGAAAAGGCCCCTAGAGCCTCTCGGTCCTTCAGAGTCTCGCTATTTGGTTTTGTTTGCCCAGACCACACAACACCACGAATTCGAGAGCAGAAAGTTATAGCAGCGCGAGACCTAGGTCCCGTGAGAGTGTTCTAATGTCGACTTAGCTCTCTCGATTGCTTCCCGCGAGGAAGGGCTTGAACCAACCACCGTTCATCGAATTTGCATTTCAACCATCATGCAGCCGATGTCCCTCTATTTTGATTGTCCGCTAATGCCCTTTTGCTTTTTGTCTTCGACCCGCATGTCCAAGTCCCGGATTTGCTTTTCAACGAGTTCCTTCTTCGACATCAAGTTCTGGCGTGTTTGCCGAAGATCCGCAATACGTTCGTCTAGTGTTATTTCACGGGTTTTCTGGATAGTCTAGACAAAAAAAAAAAAAAAAAAAAGACAGAGAGAGAGATAAGCAATTGAGCCCTGTTGTTTGCTTCAATAAATTCTCCGGTTGGGGGTCTGGTATCCTTACCTGGGCTACCTCTTGGTTCGTCTTGAGTCCCGCACCGTAGAGGGTCCCCGCAATTGTAATCGCCGTCACGGCTCCGGCTAGGACCATTCGTTTTGTATTCTTGGGAACAGGCATTTTTCAATATTGCCTCTAGCTATATCTTCCCTCGATCAAGAATCCCGGCGTTGACAAGCGTTTCTGATTGTCGAGTTCCTTCGCATCTCCGAAAAGCCACTAAAACTGCCTCTACACACCGCCTGCCCAAACAGTATCCAGTATTGATCAAAGTTCTTAGTCATCAAATGAACAGCCGCGTCGCGTCTCCCGCGTAGGCACATTTGTTCGTGGTAGCAATCTCAAAGAGGCAAGCGATTTTGGAAGAACTGGTACCGGGCTGCACTGGGCAGACGCTCGTCTACCGTAACACGATGCCTTCTTTGCCGACGGTCCCTCGCCGCCGACAACGGTCAGAGGAGGATACTGATGCGGCGGCCTCCCCCACACCTCCGCAGTCTTCGACTGGCAGCAAGCGCCGACGATTACAACCTCCTGTGGAAAATGACGGTGATGATGGCAATACGGGCGATGGGAGTGAGGGTCAGGAAACGGATACTGAAAGTGAGGAAGATGGTGGGCCGGAGCCTTCTACGCAGACTACACAAACGCAAGCTACGCAGTTGAATGGTAGTCAAGCGCAAAGTGAGCCTGATGCGGATGGTTATAAACCCGGTTCTATTGTACGGATCAAGGTTAATGATTTCGTTACCTATACGTCTGCGGAATTCTTCCCTGGTCCGAAGCTAAACATGGTTATTGGACCGAACGGAACGGGAAAGAGTACCCTGGTGTGCGCGATATGCTTAGGTCTGGGATGGGGCCCGCAGGTACGGAATGAAAAATACCCCTACTTCTGTTGCGAGTTGCTGATGATGGGCTTCTACTGTGTAGCACTTAGGACGTGCCAAAGACCCCGGTGAATTCGTCAAACATGGCTGTCGAGAAGCCAGTATCGAGATCGAGCTTGCAGGAGGGACCCGTTTCTGTCGAAACCCAGTCGTGCGTCGAGTTATCAAACGAGATGGTAACAAGAGTTTCTTCTTCCTAAACGGCAAGCCCGTGGGCCGCAACAAGGTGTACGAACTAGCTCAGTCATTCGCCATTCAAATCGACAACCTCTGCCAGTTTCTGCCGCAAGATAAAGTGGCGGAATTTGCTGCGCTTACGCCAATTGAATTGCTTCACTCGACGCAGAGAGCTGCTGCGGGACCGGAGATGCTTGAATGGCACGAGAGTCTGAAGAAGCTGAGAGCTCAACAGAAGAAGCTGCAAACTGATAACCAGGCTGATAAGGACCTGCTTGCGAACCTCGAAAACCGACAAGAAATGCAGAGGGCGGATGTTGAACGGATGCGACAAAGGGCTGAAATTAAGAGAAAGATCGAGATGATGGAATTTTCGAGACCCGTTACGCAATACAAAGACTACCACCAGCAATATGAAGCCGCAAAAAAAAATACGTCGAAACTCAGGCAAGAGCTTCAGCAGCTTGAAGCAGAGCTAGAACCAGCCTTCAGGGTGTTGAATGCAAAGAAAGACTATTGCAAATCATTGAATGATGCCGTTAAGGAACAGGAAAAACTCATCGATCAAGCGAACAATTCAGCCAAGGAACTTGGAAAGAAGATTGAGCAACGTGAAGACTCGATAAAGGATCTGGCGGGACAAATCGAGGCTGAGAGGAAGACTGCTGCCACGCACAAGCAGGAACAGAATCGAGTCCATCAAACAATCAACAAGTTCAAACGCCAATTGGAGGAGGAGCCTGTAGAATTCGATGTTGACTGGTACAATGAGAGAATTGTGAGTACTGTGGGGGTATAATAAACAAGAGCATTAGCTGACTCCCTAATCACAGAGAGAGAAACGACAGGAAATGCGAAACCTGATAACTCGCGGAGAAAGTATCAAAGACGAGCGGCGGCCAATCTTTGAGGCGCTTAACGATAGGAAGGCGCGTATTAATCAGGCAGAGCGACAGCTATCCAACCTCGATTCTGTTTCTGGGCGGCAAGAGACGAAGCTCGAAAGCCTATCGCATGACACGTACATGGCCTACAAATGGCTCTTGGACAATCAAGACAAGTTCGAAAAAGAAGTTTTTGCTCCGCCGATTGTCTCATGCTCTGTCAAAGATCCAAAATACGCCGATGCCCTCGAGTCGTTAATGCAGAAGAATGATTTCCTGGCCTTCACGACCCAGAGCCGTAACGATTTCAAAATTTTGCAGAAATACCTTAGCATAGACATGAAACTTTCCGATATCAGTATCAAGACAAGCTCTGTCCCTCTGGACCGCTTCCAGCCTTCTTTGTCAGATGCGGAGATCCGTCAATTTGGGTTCGACGGCTGGGCGAAGGACTATCTCAACGGCCCCGATCCTGTGATTGCTGTTCTCTGCAGCGAAAACCGATTGCATCAAACACCTATCGGTCTTCGCGATATTAACGATGATGAGTACAATCGGATAGCGGAGGGAACAATAACCTCGTGGGTATCTGGGAAACACAGCTATCAGATCTCCCGGCGCCGAGAATACGGGCCAAGTGCGACGAGTACTCGTACGAGGCAAGTGAGGCGGGCGCAAGCCTGGACAACTCAGCCTGTCGAAGCGTCGACGAAGCATGAGTTGCAACAGAGAATCCAGGTTCTAAGAGATGAATTTCGGGAATTCCAAGAGAAGGCGGATGCCGGTAGAGCTAGACTTGAGCAGTTGGGCAGAGAGCATGGAGACATTAAACGCGAAATGGTATTTCATTCCTTTTTTTCCCTGCAAATATGATTGCTAACATTCCTTTATAGGAGGAGCTTGAACGAGAAAAATCCGACAAGCAAACTGCTCATACGAACTTTAGGGCCATTCCTGAGAAGATCAGTATGTTGTTCCCCTGGCTTTTTCAGCCGTCACCCATCTAACGTTCCGTAGGTCAACAGGAAGCCAAGCTGAAGAGTATGGAGAGCATCTCCGAAGGTGTTAAGGCCAGAGTGCGTGGCATCCGGGATCAACAAGATCGATTATCGATCAAAAAGGCTGAGGCGACAATTGAATACGCTGTACGTACAGACCGTTCTACATCTTCTGTCTGTCCCAGCTGACCGAAAAGCGTGCGGTCGAGAAACTTCGCAAACTGCATGAGCAACACATTGCAACAAGAGTCCGGCATATCGAGGCGATTTCTGATTCGGACACACTGGAGCACCGTAACGAGGAACAGCGCACAATCCAGAAACAGAAGGAGGCTGAAGTAAAAGAAGCAATGGCCTACCTCAAGTCGGCATCGGAAACTGCAAAAAAGCTGATGAAGGAAGCCAGTGCAGTCGTCAAGGCTTCTAAACGCCAACCCGATTTGGAAGAATTCCTTAAAACGCTGTCAGACTACACCAACGAACGGCTGGAGGCAGACATTGATTCAGAAAAGGCACGGCTGGAACTAACACAAGGAGGCAGTAGTAACGTGATCAAGGAATTCGAAGAGCGCGAGCGTCAAATCAACAAACTGCGCAGAAAGCTCGCAGACTTCGAGAGTCAATTGAGTGACTTCAACTACGCTATCAATGAAGTTCGCAACAAATGGGAGCCGAAACTTGATGCGCTCGTCAAGAAAATCAGCGACGCATTCTCTGACTCCTTTGCTCGCATCGGCTGCGCAGGTCAGGTCGCCTTAGACAAAGCCGGCGAGGAGCCAACACCAATCGACGCAACGAATGACGAAAGACCAGCAACAACAACGACAGGGACGACGGGCGACAGTGATTTCGACCAATGGTCGATCCAGATCCACGTCAAATTCCGCGAGAGCGAAAGTCTCTCACTTCTCGACTCGCATCGCCAATCCGGAGGCGAGAGAGCAGTCAGCACGATCTTCTACCTAATGGCGCTCCAGTCCCTCTCTGCCTCCCCATTCCGCGTCGTCGACGAGATCAATCAGGGTATGGATCCGCGCAACGAGCGAATGGTGCACGAGCGCCTGGTGGATATCGCCTGTGCCCACACCACTACCAATACCACACCCGCCAGTAACGACGACGAAAGCGTGGGCGGTGGAGGCGGTGGCCAATACTTCTTGATTACACCCAAACTCCTCAGCGGATTGGTCTATAAGCCTGGTATGAGGGTACTATGTATTGTCAGTGGCGAACATATGCCGCCGGACTACAGTCAGTTGAACTTTGGGCATGTTGTGGAGAGGCTACGGGCTGTGAAGACTGGTCACGGTGCTAATGCCAAGGGGAAGGGGAGGGCCATTGAGTCTTCTGTTCAGAGGGTTAATGGTGTTTCTGCTTAAAACTCGTTTTGTAGTGTTTGATTTTTGGATACCTTGGTGTATGTTACTCATGATCTCTTATTACTCGCCTTTGGACGGTATTTTGTTATTTCTGTACATTCATTGATGCTTAGAGTTATACATACATGACGAAGATGAGACTTGTGAAGTGTTAAATTGTCGTGGTCTGAAGTTTTGTTACTTTCTTACTCAAGACTTATCATAACGCTTAGAAATATAACCCTTAAGACGTTTCAAAGTCTACATGTGACTACAAATTCAAACACGAAGTTTTCAGTTCAATTCATGTCACGTCAATTGATTGATCGAAACAAATGAAATAACAAAAGGAAATCATCAATCCCCAAATCAACATGAATCAGTCCTTGGACTCATCATTTTTTGCTTTCCTCCCTTTTCTCATCCAATGATCCTGCTCCTCACCGAAGAGAAAAAAAAAAAGTAAGAATGTACAAGAAGTGAAAATATACACATGAAAGACAAAGTAAAAAATCGAAACACAGACAAGGGTATCATCAAGAACTCAAATAAATCAAATCAAACCAGAGCAGAAATCATCGGAAGAAGGGTATCATAGTTCGTAGCCGATATCGAAGTCGACCAATGCTTTTTTCCTCTATCTTTTTTTTTTTTTTTTTGTGTGTGTTTTTGTTTTTTTAGACAACAGCCGCAACAGGACGGCCGCTGTGGCATCCCCTCTCGTGGCGCTTCATGTTGCTGCGCACAGAGAAGGCCTTTCCACAGCCCGCATGTGTGCAGCGGAATGGCTTCTCACCAGTGTGGCTGTGCGAGTGAATGCGCAGGCTGGAGGGCCGCGAGAAAGCCTTGTGGCAGGTCCGGCAGATGTACCGGTCGTGGTTCTGCTGGTATGACGCGGTGTTCGAGGGAGGGAAGTAGTGGTGGTGTTGCCAAGCTGGGTTGACGGGAGAGATCATCTGCTGAGCTGCTGCCACGGGGGCGGGAGCGGGAGCCATCGCAGGAGCTGGTCTGGGGTGGTAGTAGACAGTGGGGGCGGAAGCAGCGGCGGTGGCAGGAGCAGGAGCAGCGGTCTCAACGGGAGAAGAGGCGTAGGTCACGCTGGGAGCGGGAGAGGCGTAGGGACCGGCTTGGATGGAGCCCTGGCTGGAGATAGAGGAGCGGTCCACTGGGGGAGCGATGGGGTGCTGGAGAGCCTTGTCGCTGACGGACGAGGCAGAGGGAGAGTGACTGGCCCGGTGGAAGGTCGAGCCGGGGCGCATTGGAGGAGTAGGAGGCAAGCAGACGGGAACAGAAGCCATGACGGGTTCGTAGGCCCGCGACTGAGGACGGGAGTCAGGAGAAGTCATTCTCTGGCGCTCTGCGGTTTGTTAGCTACTACGATCTTTGTAGTACTTTTTTAGAAGAATTCGAGGTAACATACTGGCTGGGTGCATGGCAGCGCTGTCTGCGCCCTCGAAGAGAGTCGAGATGGAGGGCAAGGTGCATTTAGGCTGGTCCTCAACAGGAGGCGAGAGAGGAGGCTGAGGAGAGCGCGAGTAGTAGGTGGTAGGAGTAGGAGCAGCCGTGAAGTAGGACTTGTCGTCGAACTTGAAAGACTTGGAGGATGGGGGGCTGTAGAGAGGACGCTTGGGAGGATGGTCCGGCCCGTGAGAGATCAGGTTTGCGACATCCATGGTGGAGAGTACGGTGTATAGTAGAGTTGGTGTGATAGGTGAGGTGGGTTTGGTTTGGTAGTTGTAGTATGGAGTGTTTGTCGTCTGGATGTGAAGTTGGATATTGAGGCTGGAACTGACAGTGAATGGAGGGAACCAGCCATATAAGTACCACTTCGTATATCAGAACCTCCCCTCTGACATACTTTTCCCCCTCGGGATAGTCAATGGTGGGGAAAAGCAACAAGAGACAAGCGTTCGGAGGGAGTGGTGGAGGCGATTGTCCCACGGGACTTGCGAAAGGGCCGTTTCTGCTAATATTAACCATCTACGTAAGTTAATTCTTGGAGTATAACTAGACGAGCACCAGCGGGCGATCAAACACTGCACTGGGCGGGAGACGCCGACAGAAAGCGAACAACCGGAGATGACGTTTGTGACGGTAATTTTACTAGTTGTATTCTTGACAGGGATTCGATGGCTCCGCTTCAAAGCTTATTTGATGACCGTAATTACCGTATACTGTCAGCATAGCTCGACGAGAGCGCCCGATCCGGTTAGTCTGAATGGGTCTGTCGCAAGGTTTCTCTCCGTGGTCCCACTTTTATTCTTAGCCTTGGTGGGTCCCACATGGTACGTACACCGGCCGTATTGTATTCTGTATCAGAGAAGGGAAATGTATTTTACCGGGGATTATGGAGGGGAGGACTTCGGTTAGTGGATTAGTGCAGATCCACGGATGATTTTCTCTTTTTTATTTTAGTCTTATTTTCTTTTTCCTTTCTCTATTTTTTTTTAATACGTATGCTACTGTACTATGTAATGTACAGCCCTGGCTTACCTATCAGAAAAATTGAATAAAAGCCCCATCAACGGCCGATTTCTCATTTAGGGTTAGTGGGAGTCCTGATAATTGTTGCCGCACGATCCTTTTTTGTCTGTAGTGTTTGGAGTCCCGAAGCGGGATCGAATTCGCTTGTCAATGCCCTCTTGAGCGTCTAACTTTGTAACTTTCCATGTGCCGAAACTCAAGTTGCTTCCAACTCAGAATAAGAAAATAAAATTAAGAAAACAAAAAAAGCATACCTATACGAAGGCTCATACGGAGAAAGATTATCCATGACTTCTCCTGCTCCTGGCAAGCGGGGGATCGATTCAGAGTGGGCTGTGTTGGCCCTGATGGGAAATGTCTCCGTGCGCTGAGATATTAGCCCAGAGCCTTGGTCGACCCCAGAAGACATCTGCTTGGCCAGTTGCTCGGCATAAGAAAAAGAAAGAAAACAAAGTGATGCATCGTGCATTTGGCGCATAAGCGAGATTCCAATCCTTACTGACTGCTTTTACGGAGTACGGCGATTCTCGCTGCGGTCATGGATCGCCCGTGCAGCACAGGTCGGATGACTGGTCATCGGATGTCTGCTTCTCTTTTTGCTGTTTACTCTGCATCTTGATCTTCTGATCTTGATAGTTGCATATAGCTGGGCAGCTGTAATATACGAGTTCAACTGACGAATCCTGTAGAATGAATACGGGAAGACAGGGGGATCTACCACGATGAATTGATAGCCCCAGTTGATAACCCAAAATTTTCCAGATTCACGACGGCTTCAAATAAGAAAAATTCAAAAAAAAAAAAAAAACCAATTGTTCCTGGGCATTTAACCTCAGCCGGCAAAGTCGAATGAGGACGGACCAAGATCTATCTGACCAAAAAGGGTTATGGAAACGACTTTTTGAGGATCATCCGGTTTATCCTGGTGAATGGTTCTGGAACTGATCTGTGCGGGACGCGTACACTGTACCCTATTCCGAACCTACACTCCGTAGACTACAGCGAAGAACTCGAGACGAAGACTCAATTTTTGTTTACTTTTGTTGTCTGCTTCACATACATTATTGAGTTGTTTATTGTGATCAAAAAAAAAAAAAAAAAGAAGGATGTGATTCGGAGGAACGTACAGCTGATTTTCTTTTCTGCGGATCCTTCCGCTGACCCGATTTCCCGATCTGGTAACCAGCCTCATAAGTCTCCCAAGCACAATGCTACTGTCTCCATACCAGTACACACAATAGTAGCATAATAATGCAGTCGCAGGATCCGGACACAAACACACAAGCGTCCAAAGCATACGATACCGAACATTAGTGAGTCACCGGTCGGTCGCCAACACATCTCCTGCCGGATTTTCCGTTCAGGGACAGGGCAGCAGCAGGGCGACGGAGAGTGTCCGGAGATCTACAGATCCTACAGCAGTCACCACAGGACTACAAAATAGGAGTCGCACAGTATTAATCGTACAGTAGCATCACTTCGGTCGTACACCGTCACAAAGCCTCGTGGAAAGTCTGGCCTTAGCCTTGTCCCTAATGCTACCGTCTCAACTGTACTCCCCGGTACAGGTATCTGTGCTTCTCTGTACATAGTACGTCGCCTAACTAGAGCAAAGTACAAATTGGCCGGTCTCCTATTCGTCCGACGATCCACTGACGGGGCCCGCGAACGGTGCCGAAGATCCTCCCAGTGATCATCGCCCGTGACTGTGGTCTTGGTTTCTTCCAGAACATGGCCTTGGGTTCACGGGTCCATGGTTATAAGATCATAGTGTGGATAGGTTCCATGGGATTTCTGTACAGAGTACCACTGAACAGCAGAAACTGACAGAACGGACTGCGCAGCATTTAACCAGAGTTAGAGTAAGTGTCTTGTATCAACTTTGGATAAAATATTTCTGTTCCTGAATACCACGGATGACAGACGATCGTGTCCTACCACCGAGGACATTTCCTTTTTTGGCGGTGACTTGAGTTACACTCAGTCTGAGTCTGCTCTTACATGTAAGAAGATTGGCAATCTGACCCGTGTTAACTAGCAACTTAACTGCGAAGATCACGATCAGATCCTTCATCCCCCTTCCCTTGGAGTGCAGAATGCTCTCCTCTGTAGTGTACCTCCTTTTTGTATAACTGGGAAAACTTCGGATGAGCAGACTCAGACTCCGTGGGCCAATGATAGGGCGGTCGGAGATAAAATATGCGGCGACTATGCACATAGGCTGAATAATAGTGAGCATCCTACTATATACATAGTTGTATATAGAGTGGTGTATTGATAAGACTATTGATAACACGGGCGCAAATGATGTGCGGGATCCGCCAACGCTTCCAACGTCTCCAGCTTACGAAATGGAACTCTATTGCTCTTGGAGCTTTCCCTTTGCGGACACCAGCCGAGCCGAGGCTGGGCATCATTGGCCAGTGCCAGTCGGCATTGGCATTTCAGCCTATTTACCGAAATTGGACCTGTCATTACATAACACTGTGCTTGCTTTGTCATTTGTACAACTGAAGATGGATGGTGTTAGCAAAGATAGCTGTTAAGACTATTGGCGGCAGATGATCACATTGTTTTTTTTTTTAGTTCTTTGTTTCTTTTTCTGTCACTCCTGACAGGCCATACTGGTAGTATGTATTACTTCGGGGTGTGCCGTATATGCAGGAGACATCAACACCAATACGGCTGTAACACTATACATCGGCCATGATGCTTACTATAGTACACAAACAGACAAGACGGGCAAGACAGCCAGTATGGATAATCAGAACGTATTGATTGACAGGAGCTGGGCTCAACCTGCTGCGACTGTTTGTTTCCATTCCTCATTTCGCGAACTCGTAAGTGTCATTAAACTGACACGAGATTCCATTCAGGTCCCGTGGCTTAGTTGATGATTCCGGGATATGTCTCGGGACATGCCTAGTCCCAGCTAGTGGTATTCGGAAAGACAGGAGACATCGTGACTGGTGAACGCCAAGTGCATAACGGATACATACTTTTGGGGCATATAGACAGGGTACAGACGACAGACAGATATACTTTGAACATGAAACACTCGAATTCAGTCCTTTTCCAATACGCAGTGGCAGTATATCCCTCAGAGTAGCAAACTTTACTCTTGCCCCAACCTTGTTTCTGACAAGACACGGCACAACAGACAATTTCTTAGAGTTTGACATGGCACGACCAATGCCGTCATGACTCAGTTGGAGTTGTTCCTCTCTACTCTGTTAACACTGAGATTGCAGTACTACTCGCCCGAGTACATCTAGAATAGTGGACCAGCCAAGCTTCGCCTCGGCCAACTGACGTATGTCACCGGAAGTCTTTACCCTTCGAACTTCACCGCTAAGGGCAATAAACTTTTTCTCTGAGTCTTCTGCTTTAACTTTGATATACGCCAGATTGCACCGTTTAGTTATCTACCACGATCTGATTGTCTGTACTTTACTTTGACTAGTTGATGGTCGAAGATCTACGTTTCGCGTTACTTGTACAGATGGCTCTGCGACCTGTTGGTTTGCCTTCTTCGGGCGGCACAGAGTATGTCTACGTAGAATAGCGTAGCGCGGGTACTTCAAGCCAGACCGCCACGTTGACTGGTCAAGGCGCTGATCTTCATCATCTGCGGCTGGGCAAATAGTAAAAGCAAGTGTGGCTGTTTGCAATGTGAACAGTGTATTGCTGAAGGGACAAGGGATCTCCCTGTTGGCGTGTACGAGTATGCATACATTCCCCTTGATACTTTTAGCGCTTCGCACATAGTGCGCCTAGTGTCAGCACTTCGGAAATATCATCGGCAATAGCTTGCTTCCGACGGAAGTCGACAATAAACCCACCCCATAATAAACTGATATCCATAATACTATGTAGAATCCCAAGGCATCACCATTATTGCCTACATTAGTGCACCATCTGTATCAATCAATCAACAACCCTGTCAACCAGGAGACTTTCCCCATTAGGAATAGTAGGGAACTGCTGGCGCGGGCGTCGAACTCAGAACGGACGCCAAGGGCCGCTTGCACAGCCAATGATATTTTTGCATCCCTGTTATTTCACGTGGCAGAAGTGGGCTTTTGCGACCCGCCTGCAGCCGGTCATTCGGGCCTTCCCGAGTTTGGCATTGAAGCCGATGCATTACAGTGAAATACCGTACTGTAGGGATGAGCATAGGACAGGGTGTCAGAGGACTGTCTCTTAGCGATACACACGTACAGATCCGTGCATTATTGGGCTGATCCATGATCCTCCTTTTATTTTTCTCTGTGAAAAGCCAAGATCTTGAAAAGGAGTTGAAAAAAAAAAAAAAGAAAAGTAACAAGATATTGATACATAGCGAGGAATAGTCCTCTAAGCGAAGCAATGTATGTACTTTCTCTGAGGACGCGTTGTGGCAGCTTTCGTTAACAATTTCCCTAACAATCAAAGATTCCTTGCTGACTGAGCCGATTGGATCCGACCGAGTCGGATCGAGTCAGCCTCGGCTCTTGTCCGTAACCGATATCAACTCCGGACAATGATAATCTGCTCCTTTGTAACTACTGACAGAGTCGCTATTGGTAAAATTAACGCGGCGCAAAGGTCTCGTCTGTGCACTCGAGTAATATAGTTTGCTGTAAAAGATAAAAACGAACATCGTTATATCACCCATAATAGAACCTCGATACTGTACCGAGGATACTATCTATTCTAGAGCACGACGCTACTCTTCCCGCTGTCAATCTGGCCCACCCAGAACCACGATTGAGCCCTTTCACTGACAGTTCTCGACCAATTTTCAGGTGGGGTGCAAACCATGTTCAATCGTGCGTTTCTGGTAGGCTTGTCCTGAGCCCACTCGTTCCACTGGTTGAATAGATTATTCAGCGGGGGTTCCTGTTTAGAATAGGAAGTCGGAGCCTATGTGCTCGCTTGTTTGGGATACTGGTCACGAGAGCTGGTTTCGAGCAATTTTTTGGAGACCACTGTGTCAAGTTTTGAGGTTGGTTGAACAGTATGGATTGGGTTCTCCGGGATTCCGCGCGATGCCTGGTTGTTTTCTAGAAGGGTACATGGGTTGGGCACACGTGAATTACATCCTGAGGCATCAAGATGTAATGCCTTGTAGTGATGGCATTCATTCACCATGTGGGCGGTCTTTAGTTGTCTATAACAATTCTAAACTTCAATATGAATGTCACACATTTTGTCTCGCCTGTTTACTGATCTTTGAGAACGAATACAGTCAGGCAAAATACCTCATCGCCTTGCTGAACCAAGGGGAACCGACCAGCCATTGCATCACAAGCAGGCTGAACTCGAGAGTCAGAAGGGTCTCCCTCGTGTTCTTGATATAATAGCAATCATACCTCGTCTCAAAGCCCAGGGGGGAAGTAATTGCCATTGGTATTCAGCCAGCAAATGACAAGGGTATGCTGATGTTCGCCTCAAATGAAGATACTGTACCCGACGCCACTTTGAAGCATGCTCCGGAAACCCTCTGCAGGCTCCAGGAGCTCGGGAAGTGGTTTGCCAGCATGGGACAGTCAATAAAATGAAAGGGGAACAAAAGAATAATGAAGAACCTACAATACTGGATGAAAGCTTGTTTCCGGAATCTCTACGTGAGAAGCTTTGTTTAGGGTTGCTGTCCATGCGTTCTCACAGCAGTTTCGCCAGAGACTAGAGAAGCCTTGCGGTGAAACTACTCGTGTAGGCGTCTTTGTACAATATGTTGAGAGCTTGTCAGACGACACGGAAGGCAATGAGCTCATCAAACGTTTGCAAACTATTAGCTGTGTGCTTAACTGGGTCATGGGTGTTTTTGAGGATAACCCAGGCAGAATTCCTGATACTGAAATACTGAAATTCGTTGACGGGATGGACTACATTTACTTTACAGCTAAATAGTTATTGGAGACCGAAGATTGGCAGTACCAATTGTCCAAAGCCTCTACAAAAAATGAGTGCCCTAACTCAATCATCGTCATTTTCGGTCACTGATTATAGGAAGGTTTTCCCTCTCTTGAGAACTTCATCATAAAAATATATCGCATCTCGAGGGCTATATACACACTAGTATACTCCCCACGTTCGTACCTTAAGTACCTGGGCAGGATGAAGTTTCACGTCCCATCGTTGCGTAACATGTCTCAACCCATAGACCTCTCCGCAGCAGAAAACTGGCAAACTTTCAGCCAGAAGGTTCTTGCGCAGCACGGTGAGGAATTCTTTTTGGATAGAATTTACAGAGGAAGACCAGAAGCCGAGATTCTCTCTACCAAATCGTTTCGACCAACGTGTTACAGCACCAGTTCATTGCGAATGCGCGTTGGCCGTTCAACTTTCCGCAAGTGATTCACCGGCAGTCGGTCATATTGGCGCTTGCATGTTGGCATTTCTTGGAGATTCTACAATGTGCAGGGAATGGGTTTTACACTAGAGGCTCGCATCCATGCTTCCCCTTGAAAGTATCCTGACCTTGAGACCAGACAAGCAGGGTTATCAGAGGAGCAGAGCGCAAAGATCGCAAGTCATTTTTGTGATGGCCTGTCGAGAGATTACGCACGCTCTCAGCGGAAAGACGGTGGTATAGCAGTACACGGGGCCTTAGTTTCTTGATGGATGTGTTTGATAGCGAATGAAATCTGACACCGGTAGAAGCGAACGCGGCCAGACCTGCCTGCGCCTCTTTTGTCGGATATCTTGGTTTACATGGAAATGAAGAACGGCACTGTACAGTGTCGTAGAGAACTGTGTTGTCAAATGGTCAGTTCCAGCCAGCACGATAACCGATCGGAACCTCAGCAATAATCTTCTGGCCATAGCTTCCAGCTTACTGGCCGGTAAAAAGCCAAGTAACCACGTCCACGCCAAGTGTAGACCCTGCCAAGGCAAATCATCATTTAACTTTACTCTATACAGAATAACATACAAACCCTATCCCTATTCTGGCACTTTATTCGACTGTCACGTTACGGGACTGTAACCAAAACCCCTGTAAATTACAACAATCCACAACCCCGTAGATCCTGAGATCGTAACGACTACCAAAAACGGTATAGTCTATAGCCTCAGGCCGACAAACCCGCAGATCCGCAGGCGTGGCAGGTTCGGGATCTTACCAAGATAGGCTTAGAGGATTTGCCAGGTGAAAGGAGGGGCCAGGGGAGCAAAGCAAAGGCAAAGGATTACGTATCCACAGATGGACTCGGGAGGCCGGTCAAGCTTACTGCAATGAGAAGGCCAAACGACCCGGTGCCGTGCATGGAGGATCGACAATGGCGGGAGGGTCTTCTTAGAGCGAACTTTATTCATTACCGTATTGTATTGTTATTACATACGCGTTTGTACGGAACTAACCCAATGCGGGATAGACTGCATCAAAATCTCCGAATATAGTTTCAGGTCCCGCCAAGACACAGAAAAAGAAATATTCGAGATTTTCCTATTGGTTGAAGATGATCGGCTTGCGGTGTGCAAAGTTAAAAAGACTTGTTACAACTCTGTAACATCGTGTGCATGCTATGTCTGTGTCGTGGTTACTTCTCGGTCTGTTGCCGAGAACCTCTCAACTCTCGACTTTACCCGATCATCCTCCGATGTTTTGACTGACCTAACCACAGTCGGATAGCAGTTGCCAACATGAGGCGTGCGCACGAGTACAGCACAGGCACATAAACGCAGTACATCAGAGCACTTGTGGTAGATCCTACCGTACTATGTAGTCCACAACAAATCCCTCAGGGCTTGACCGTACCAATCCGTCAATCAGCATCAAAATAGCCAGTATACACTACATCATAGGGCAGCGCCGCAGCGGCAGCGGCAGCGGCAGCCTCAGTCATCATTGCCACAATGCAGAGCACAGGACTACGCAAGCAGAATGCGGCTTGATAGCTATCGTCATCGTCATTTGCTTCTTCTTGCTCTTCGTAAAGTGATGAGATATGTGCAGGGTGTGTTGTTTCAGAGTCCTTTTTTCTTGAACGGCGCAATAACTGGATATTTCTTTTTTTGTGGCCGTGTATACGAGGCCTTCGTGCAAGCTGTGGGCGCCTACGTAGGACGCAGAGTAATGCTTCGTCTCATGTGATGTGATGTTTTTGAGACAAATGATATCATTCTATGCCGGTAGTTATCTGTAAATGATCTATGGAAACTGTATACTACGGAGAATTAAGGAGATGCCATGAGAACAGACAGTGGGGATGTAGAATGTTGTCATGGCACGCCTGATATATATCGGGATGTATATTTCCGCGTCAAAATCTCATGCAAATCGACAATGCAGTCACACAGGATACATATGTACACTTGTAGACAATGCTCTGTTCTCATGCAAAGATCAATCATAACCATTCCCACCCGTCCGATCTCCAAAAAAAACACCAATGTCGTGCTGCACCCTTCCAATCGACATCTTTCGTACACTCCTCCGTGCATCTCCTCGGCAGACCCTTGCGTCTGACCGTTGGAGTTGGTCAGAGCTCTTCGTCCGTAAATGACAGATCCGATGGACACATTACAGACGGGCAACCCTGTACACATGGCGCATATGCGTGTAAGTATGTAAGCAGTACAGAATAAGTATGGATACCCAAGACCACTATGTAATCAGTCATGAGACGAGATCGTAACAAGACGTAATGCGTCTTTTGTCTCGTCTTCAATACAACCATAACGGGACATGACGACGGCAGACGGACGGATGGGATTCAGTTTCTGGCCTCTTGCAGGTTAACCCACGCTGTTGGGTCTTTGTATGTCTGTGTATAAGTATTGTATGCACGCAGCCAAGGAAAATATACTGCTCTGGGTATAGCCAGCATCAGGAAATACCGCAACGCAGCCATGCTCCGCGACTACTGCACAAAGAGTAATAGCCCATCCCGACAGAGAGGTTTCCTCTCGTCCGTATCGGTCTTGTGTTACTAGTATGGCGAAAATGAATAATAATCCCTGTTGGCGTGGAGTCCCAAGACGTTCGCATGGAGGGCGAATGGGCGAGACCGGGTCTGTATAGTAAGCATGAACAGTTAATTAAAATGGCCCTTATCATTTCTCCATTTGGTGAGCTCCCGTCTCTTGGTGAACAACTGCGACAGATGATAACCAGCTTTTGATTGTGACCACGCTTCGGTACCACAAAGGAAGCACACCAGGTACTAAGGCAGAAGGAAACCAGTCTTGTGAAACGGTACCTTCAAAGGAATCTTTGCCTCGTGTTCTTCTCTTTCCCCACTGTCACCGGCCCACCATGAGAGATTATTGTTGCTATCTCCATGCGGAGTTGAAGCCTCCTGTACTTCGCTGAGTGTAGGGGGGGAACATCTCAAAGAGAATATGCCGGGTCGAAACCAGTAGAGTTTTGGCCGGTGAAGTCATAAATCCACCGAACTGGGATATCGGCATGCACATACATCCAGGCTGCGCAGGAAGAGCATCCATCGTAGATTATAGCACCAATCAATATGATATCTCCGCACTGGCGCCGGTGTGTGTTGCCGATCCGCAGCTTGTATTCTGCTCAATAACAGCCCATAGAAATTCTGGACACGCGAATAAAAATAATATACGGTGACAATCCTGTGGCAACGAATATAAACTTCGCACCTTAGCTCTCAAGCGTCGTTGCCCAACGTCGTTTCCGCACGAGTACAACATGATTGGTACGCAAAACCCCCGAAATCACCAGCCATGCGCTTCCCACGAAGATCCGCGACGGAATTGCCCGACGAGGTCCTGCGACCAGAAACCAGTTACAGGCCTCGAGTCAGCCTCTGGAGATCAGATCATCCTCTTTCATTCGCGCGGTGCCCATATATGTATGTACGCAATTGCAGGGCTCGCTCTTTGTGATCGGTTGTTGCAGCAGTAGTCCTTGTGCAAGTAGTAATATTCCGATTTCAGGTTATGTAGTGGTGGTCGCCGTGACGGGCCATGGATCACAATCCTTTTTTTTTTCTTTTTTTGGCCTGCGCTGCCTCAAAAAAACTCAGTGCCAGTCAGTGTACATTTACGCCGTATTGGCTGGCTGCGAGGCATATTCAAAGAGTCACACCGTACCTGATGTATGGAGCAGCATCCTTTAGCCCACGGAGTACACCGAACAGACATGTTGCACATCCCTGCCCATTCACCCAAGCCTTCATTCGTTTTAATAATAGTAGAGGCTTACTATACCTGCACACCGGAGATGATCTTCCTTCTGGGATAAGTTGCATTTCTTTCAAGCCATCCAGCCCAATCCATGGCTCGCTCCGTGTCGCGTGTCGGAGATGAATGAAACTTTGGCTCCCCCATAGTTACATGAGGCTTCCAAAGATCGAACGAACAAACCATCTTCCCCCCTTCTCGATCAATGGAATTCCCATCTCAACCTCCCTTTCTCTCTCTACTCCATACTTCGTACTCTTGTCCTGGGGGGTTCCCCAACCTTCCATGTGCCCAAGAAATGTACCAGCGGGAGTAACCGCCGGCGATGACGAGGGATTTCCGGCCCCCTGCGACTCTAGAGAGAGCCTGTGCACAGACTCAAAGTGGCGTGGCATGCATCATTCTGTCCTTGTATCCTCAACTCGAGGACAGCACTGACAACTGGCTGGTCTTACCGCTGCAGCTCGCCTGTCAAACTGGGTGGGTGGTATGATGATATCCCGTCGGATCGGGGGCTTGGAGGCGTATGTAAGAGAACGAGGCATTTACAGCAGTACGGCGTTGATTCCTCGTAACCAACACTAGCACCACCGTCATTGCCGCTATCGTCCGCCGACAGTAGTAGCAACCGTAATCCAAACTTCGAGGCCGTATGAACCTAGTTATCGTACTGTCCGTATTAATGGTTTAACTGGCCGAGTCGTTGTACGGGGTACTCTGTTATGTTGTGCGTCGTAACATAACGCATCCCACTGCGTGTGAGCCGAAAAGACTCGGATTGGGCATTTTGTGTTTGTCCTAGTGCAAATCGGCTGAGGCTGAGCATTTCTGTAACACCAGGTGATCTTTGAGTCATGGAATAATACCTAATGGCAGGGTTAGAGGGAAGTTTCTTCTGCTGAGATTGTACTCAGCTGACGAACAATTGGCCATGTGAGATCACCTTGATTGATGCCCATATTTGTATGCCGGCGGATGGCTGTTATTTGAAATAGAAGAACTTGGCTAGCATTTTGGATGTCGAAAACTTCTAGGGTGTAAATAAGGTCGAGGCTTGTCGTTGATAGTAAGCTGAGAAAGGGTTGGCAGCGTATGTGTTTATATATCCTGGTCATTCACAAAACAACTGGACCTTATGCGTTGGTATACCATAAGTAGAAGCAGTGGAGGACAACCGGCAGCATCATCTTCTGGATGCAAGAAGATATGTACATTCTCTTCTGGGTAGCCAAATCTTCGTGTTCCATTAATCAAACCAAAAAAAGTCAATATGAAAATACCAAATATGATTTAGTGTGCCATGTTATATTCATTGAGCTCGTGTATATATACTGGTTGTTTTTTATGCCCTATTCTATCCTTACCGATTCATTGTATGTCCAAAAAAAAAATAATGCAATTGTACATCTCACCGGATTTATATATGTAGTCGAAGCTGCCTCAATCACGCCTCCAAGTTGAGGTTCTCGAGCAACTGATCCAGTTTGCCCATTAGGATCTGATAGTTAATTGCATCCTTGGAAAATTCATCATTCGTAACTTCTCCGTCCAAGGTCTCAAACACAGGAATATCCTGCCCTTCTTGAGGTCGTTTCCGTGATGCCACTTGAGCGACATCTGCTTCCTTCTCTGCAGACCTTGGGATTTCAAGTGTTTTGACACCATCCGTGATCTTGCTAACGCCCTCAGCAGCATCGGTTTCAATGTCCTTTGATTGTACCTCTCGTTCCATCATTTCCTGGACGCCAGCATCGTCGAATCTCAAACGGAAACGCTCTCCGAGGTAAAAGCGGATGTCATCCAACATTTCAATGGTATCGGTCTCCTGTCTTCCTTTCACCCTAAATGCCGATTCTTCAATCAATTCCGCAAACTCAGCAGTGTCGATGTGGGCTTCCAGTCGATATGCCAAATATCGAGCCGCGAATTCTTCCAGGCGTTGGACCCGGGTCAACCAAGCAGCGCGAACGATGGAGTATATATCAAGTTCATCTTCTTCCGCTCCTCCTCGTGTCCTTGCAGCCTCTGCCTGTGACATGTTGCCGCTTCCAAGAGTACTGATCACAACCGCAGCCTTCGTCTTCAACTTCTCGATGAATAACATATCAGCCGCAAATAAAACATCGACAGCAACGTCGAGCGAGAAATCGGCTTTTTCTGTATAAAGGAAGGCTAGGACAATCTCGAGGACTTCCGGAGAACAATCCACGTCAATTATTTTAAGATGATCCGAAACATGCGCCTCACGGAAGCCAGAAGAGAACATGGCATGGAAGAACTCGGATCGCAGAAGCACCGCTCGATGGCAAGGGAATAATGTCGATTTCTGGACCTTGCCATCTTTTTTATCAAACTGTGACTCAGCGTCGTTGACACCTTCCTCCAATTCCTCCGGAAGTTCATCAGCCCTAAGCAAGACGTCCGCGAAAACCGCATTGTCGCGGTCCCATTTGACCTGATCTACTTTGGATGTTTCCACCACAACCCGATTCCGAAGAACGTTCCCTCGGAACCATTCCTCCAGCTGATCCCGGCCCCGAGAAATCTCAATAGTTCTCCGCTGTCTAGCCATTCGCCGGTCTCCGCTATCGAGCATGCTGTCAAGGAGACTCTGGATTTCAAGGTGTTTCGCAACCTTATCGATTCCTGCAAAGACCTCTGACTCGGTAAACCCTGTTCCTGGACCACTCCGCAATTCACGAGGAGCTTCTCCAAAATATAGATATTTTATTGCTGCCACAAATGCTTGTGGTGGGATGTGACTGGGAAGTCGCCATATTGTACTGTCGGGAGAAGCGGCCAGTTTTTGTCGGAAATAAGGAGACCGTGCCGCCAGTATGAACTTATGTAGTTGAAGGGACTCTTCGTCTGCAGTGACGACAATATCCGAGGTAACAGGCTGGTCACGAACAAGAAGGGAAGAGATATGCGCAGCAAGCGGTTGAATCGGGTCGGTCGATTTGGAATAATCATATTCGAGCAACAAGTTCCGTATACGATCATTTAAAGCGTTGTATAGACATCTAGGAAAACATCCATGTTAGCTAATGTCGCATTGAAAAGTCCAAAAGGAAGAGGGAAGAGAGACCGCAAACCTTTCTCCCTGAAATGTATCTCGTTCACACAACGCACCCGATTCGAGAAGAAGTCGCACCACTTCAAAGTGTCCACAAAGACTGGCCTGTTTAGCACCGCCTCGTCAGCTTGAATCCTCGTGAAGTTGCCCATGGCATCCGCAACCAGACGTATTGCCACCAGTCAACCACGCAAGGGGACCAGCCAACGTACCAAAATCAACGGAGTATAGTCGTAAGGGTCGCGGGCATTAACATTGACACCCTCAGTTATCTTCTCCTGGCAAACTTTCAAGTCACCCTGTCGACAAGCATTGCATAATTCCTCGAATGGCTGACTGAGATCAAGTGGGTTGTCGTCCTTGATCGTCCCCTCCTTGATCAATTTCTTCTCATTGTGCAGGCTGACTTCTAATTGATCCTTGCGAAGTATCGTCGGTTCGTTCTCCGCCATGGCGAAACTGTCGTAGCTCTGTCTTGTCGTATATACCTCGCAAAAGCCAACACCAGTGATAAATCTCTCGGACTTCGCGGCGGAGAGGAGATGAGGAAATGTGACCATCTTATCGATAAGGATCACGTGGGGGCAATCGTTGTATTGCCACCAGAACGAGGACAGGGATATACCATAAGATCGAGGTATTAATTGCTACCAAGGAGACTATGCATTATACACCGTGTCTATATATACTCATCAGAATGATATCGGGAATAGCACATTTACTCGACTGATCGCATAC
The DNA here is from genome assembly GCA_039880815.1 of Aspergillus intermedius. Taxonomy (NCBI): domain Eukaryota; kingdom Fungi; phylum Ascomycota; class Eurotiomycetes; order Eurotiales; family Aspergillaceae; genus Aspergillus; species Aspergillus intermedius. Next base: position 147,251 of record JBDODA010000001.1, on the reverse strand, counting down.
AGCAGCGATGACAACATCGGCATACTATCAGCATCATGCCTCACCGCCCAAATTCACACCGCCTGCTGCAAGCAGCAAGGGCTGACTGATGCACGCCGTTGCTGGGCAACGAGGTGCAGCTAAACATCCCGTTGCATGGAGACATTACTTGAACTCTTCTTTCTCTCTGCATCTGCGCTGCATGTTTCTGACACCACTCTCTCGTTGTATACTAACAAAACAGGTACTTTAGCAGCTTCGACAACCCTCTATTCCGTCAATGAGCTAGTCTCATTTTCAAATAACTGAAACGCCGGTTGTGTTTTCCTCCTTCGATTCCCCTTTCGAGACCTTAATCACCGTGGTTCGACTCCTCGACTGCCACCATGGCAATTGCTTTGGCTGAGGCAGACAAGTATGAGGTGCTGGAGAGAATTGGTAATTATCCGAGCGATTCTTTTTGCAATCGTCTGGATGCTGACCCTGGCTTCAGGTTGTGGTTCCTTTGGAATCATCCGAAAGGTCAAGCGGAAGAACGATGGTCTGGTAAGTTCTAACAGGCCATGCTTAAATAAATTATATAACAGCTAACAACCAATAAATTCTATATAGATCCTCTGTCGCAAAGAGATAAACTACGTCAAGATGTCACAGAAAGAGCGAGAGCAGCTCACGGCCGAATTCAACATCTTGAGCTCCCTCCGTCACCCCAACATCGTCGCTTACTACCATCGTGAACATCTCAAAGTGAGCCAAGACCTATACCTGTACATGGAATACTGCGGCGGCGGAGACCTGAGTATGGTCATCAAGAACCTGAAAAAGACAAACAAGTTTGCGGAAGAAGAGTTCGTCTGGCGCATCCTGGCACAGCTGGTGACAGCACTATATCGCTGTCACTATGGTACAGACGCGCCGGAAATCGGGTCAAACGTCCTTGGTCCTGCCCCCAAGCCCTCCGGTCTGAAGGGGAAACAGGCACAAATGACCATTCTGCACCGCGACTTGAAGCCCGAGAACATTTTTCTGGGTAACGACAACACAGTCAAGCTTGGTGACTTTGGTTTATCCAAGCTGATGCATTCTCACGACTTCGCATCCACTTATGTGGGAACTCCCTTCTACATGTCTCCGGAGATCTGCGCTGCAGAGAAGTATACCCTTCGTTCCGACATCTGGGCAGTTGGCTGTATCATGTACGAGCTATGCCAGAAGGAACCCCCATTCAATGCTCGGACCCATATCCAACTGGTGCAAAAGATTCGGGAGGGGAAGTTCCCCCCTCTACCAGAGTTCTATTCTCCCGAATTGAGAAACGTCATCGCGAGTTGCCTGCGCGTTAACCCCGACAACCGACCTGATACCGCTGCTTTGATCAATCTCCCTATTATCCGCTTAGTTCGAAAAGAGAAAGAGGTCGTCGATATCGGCAGAACACTACGAAAGCGTGAGGAGGTTGCTTTGCACAAAGTCAGGGACATGGAACAGAACGTCCTCAAGATCGAAAAGGAAAAACAACAAATGAAAGCAGAGATCGAAAGCACTGTTCGCAGAGAATGGGAAGTGAAAGCTAGACTGGAAATTGACCGTCAAGTGCAGAACGAACTGGAAAAATTGCGTAAGAGGTTCGAATTCGAGGTTCACGAGAGAGTTGGTATGGAATTGGAGAAGCACAAGAGAAACAGCAATGCCCACAACGACAGCGGATTCCAGTCCAGCCACACATCGCAATCCTCTGTTAGCGGTGGGGATGATCAGGAACCTTCGAATACTGACATCAGTCATCTGTCCCTGGAGTCGCCATCGGCAAATGGAAACAAGGCAATCAAGAAGGAGACCCGTACTCCGCTGTGCCGTTCCAAGACCGTGATTGACTCCCCTATCGATATACAAATGGCCGAGCCTTCTCCAATGTCGATTGCTTCCCTCTCCTTGTCGCCACGTCGTACGGCCGCACAGAATAATGGTTCGGGCAAGAATATCTTCGCAGACCCAGAACGACACAAGCCTAAATGGGAACCAGCTCTAACATACTCCGACGATGAGGACGATACTCCCGACCTGCCTTCGCCGACTCGTCCCAAGGTCAGACCCGACCCATTCAAGGCCCCAGCTCGACCACTTCTGCGGCAGAACACCGCGGCTTTCATGCAAAAGTTGAGCAGCCAGCCTTCGCTTTTCCCAGCCAGCCAATCGAGATTGCCTCAAGCATCGGGTAATAATGGCCAGAATGAGGCAAGACCCAAATCGCCTCACCGTCGCTTGTCTAAGATTCCATCCTCTGCAAACCTTGCTGCCGACGCCGGATCTCCCACCCGCAAGACTACGTCCAAGCATCTCACATCTAAAGCAAACGGTGGTGGGGAAGAGATGTTCAAGGCTGTGATGCAGCGAAACATGGGTGGCAGAACCCTGGTGGAGCTTGCACAGGCCAGGGCCGGAGGTCGACCCCTCGATGAGGTGAAGCGGTGCGCAAGTGACTCGCGTACTTCGGGCTCTAATCCTCTTAAGTCATCTGATCGCGAGCCACCAGCAGTGTGGGATCCCGAGAGAGATGAAATGCCCAGTCCTTTCCTAAACCGTGGAAAGAAGATAATCCGCAATTTGAGGTGAAAAGGGGCTGAACCTCTCTGACAAATGGCTGGGACCATACTATATTGTCAGACAAAAATGTAGACCAAAACCTACCTTTTCGATTCGTTCCGTGGCCCCAAGGAAGCCATGTACAGGCGCTTTTCCTAGGGGCATTTTGGCATACTATCTTCCGACCGTTGTCCCTCTTTGATTTTCGACTCATCTCTTAATACCTCTTTTGCTTTTTTTTTTTTTTTATTCTGGAGTTACGGTGGAGTTAGAGTGCGTCTGGAGGACGCGAGGCAGGCGTGGAAGCCTCATGCATTCTTGATTACAGCCCATGTGCAAACTGGAGCTTGGACACAGACATCACCGATCATTCTATTTCCTTTGTTGTTATGAAGTGACGTTTATGCCATTTGATTGTTTGATTTTGGAGTACCCTTTTGATCGCTTTTCTTGCATATAACCTTTTGGTTATTTGACTCTTGTCTCATCTCTTTTTAGTCGGAGCTAAGCTTTTCCGTCACACTCTTTTGTCTATTCTTTCCTTTACTTGCGGTCATCTCTGGTGTTGAATTGCAAAATAATTGGTGTTCAGGCGTGCAAAGGAGACTATGTATATACATTTTTGTTTTACAATTTCTGTCTTGATATGATATGTGGCAATCAATCCAGCGTCTTATCTTGGTTTGATATAATTTTTGCATTAAGGCACAGCTTCCGAATGGTCATTGCGAAGCGCTTTCAGAGCAGCCATGTTAGAGCATATCCAAAGTCTATCCATTGACGTACAGGATTTAGTTACGATACCCCAGCCCGGTTTCATCATTCAATTCAGGCTTCCTCGTCTTCGACCTCCTCTATTTGCACTGAACGAAGTTCTTGATTGAAGCGCCTCTCTTCCTCTTCCAAGAGCCTCCGCCGTTCCTCATCATCGTCCGGATTACCCGCCGGCTGTCCCTCTGCAGGGCCTGTCTGGTAGCCTGCTTTTTCAAGTCTATCCATTTCTTCCGGCTCCAAAAGTTTTCCTTGGCCTCTAATAGATTCCTGTTTGACCCTGACAGCAGCCGGAACAAATTTATTGATGGCTTCCCGTCGCAAGTCTTTGATCTCGGGTTTAGCTTCGTAGACCGTCTTGGATTCCGTCACAGGCGGCTTGTTGGGAAGAGCATGTGGCCCATGCGCACCCTCAGCAGGTCCTGCGTCTCTCTTCTGGTACTGTCTGGGAATCGGCGGCGGAGTATCCCGTGGCATGGGTATCCTTCGTACCTCCTCGTCCGTCTCACTGCTGTCACTTTCTTGTCCAAATCGATGATCACGGTCGTCTCTTCTCCTCCTCTTCCCGAGTACCCCATCGCCTTGCCCTCTTAGACCGTCACCACCCCTTTCATTAAACTTGGGTGCCTTATCACCTAGAGCTTCTCGAGCTTTCTGCACAGAGCGCAGATCTTTTTCGAGTGCCTCTAAGATCTGTTGTTCCCTTGGTCGTAGCTTCTGACCGGACTCTTGCATCTGTTTCAGCTCATTGATCTGCCGTTGAATGCGATCGGGGTTGCGACGGGCGAGTTTCTCATTTCGGCGGGCCAGCGCCTCTGCTTTCCCCTTCTTCATTGACTTTTGCTTGTCGAGTTTGTGCTGCGCGGCAGCCGGATTCATGGAACGTTCTTTCGGCATTGTGGCGGTTTTCTTGTTCGGATAATACTATGTCACCTGTAGTCAAAGGGTATAACGAGTCAGCCTTCTGGCGTAACTATACAAAGCTCCGGGGTGGAGAGGAGAGCGGCGCGCAGAATCTGGTCGGATGTAGCCAGGGAGCTCGTTCAGCACCTGCAGCTCACTAGAACTAGCCAGATCTAGATTGGAGAATGCTCACAGGTTGATAAAAATACAAAGTTGCAGGTAGATGAAACCGTAGCGCGTCTTCTACTCTGGCGCTGGGCTAAGGTTGATCGGATGGCGGTTGTGACGCCTGCAGCTCTATTGTCTGAGCGGCGTGGCGACAATATGCGCGCGGGTACTGAGAGAGTTTATGGATGTGTGCGCAGTGGATGTGATAACTGTGTATTGCGAATATGGCTTGAGGGTGAGTTGTTGTGTGGAGGTTTGATATGCGGTTAGGAAGTTGAATGCAGGTCGAAGTCGGGGCCGGCGGAGGATCCAAGCTCGATGGACCAGACTTCGAGGACGTGAAGATAATTGTGATCCCGGACTCAAGACCAATTGTCTCATAGATCGACTACCTGGATACTGCTCCTAGAAGAACCGGTTCTCGCTGAAGCTGGATGTGTTTTTATGCCCCTATCATCATCGCCACTACACAGTCATGTATCCAACAGCTATATGTAGCGTCAAAGGCGGAATAACAGAGCAAAGGAAAGCAAACAGGAAACTAAAAGTGAACTGACGATTGTTTCTCTGTCCTAGTCTGATTCTTCCGCAATCAATTTATCCTATTTGGTGCTGGTCTGATCACCAAACCTTCATTGCTTTTTCCCCTCTTTCCTGTTTCTTCTCTCACCCTCTCCCTCGGTCCCCTCAGGACCTGACTCTTTCTAACTGTGATCTACTTTTACTCTGTAAGTCGACGATTCACGAAGAATACCGCCGTGATTATATATATATATTTTGCCGCCGACAATATCGACGGCCCTCTTGTCGACAGTCGCCGGCCGTCAAACCTTCTACCTCAGCTTCTACTTTACCCTTCTATTCCCAATGACGCCGCTGGTTTCGACTATAGAAGGTGATAAGGAGCTATAATTATCCTGGACCCCGCGGCTGTTTTTGTACCTGGTCCCATCCGGTGTCTGAGTTACAACTCGCGGCGCTTTCTGTCATCTTATCCTACATCTTTGGTGCCCGCATTCTCCTTCCCTCCCGGTCACCACCATGAACCTATGTCCGTCCTGTTTTCTTACATCGAGATCGATTAGCGCTTCCTAGACTCTCGTCGCGGTTGGAGCATGTCTCTGCCGGGACCAAATGTCCGTATCAGCCTCGATTCCCGACACCTCGCTTGGTCTTACCTCCTCCGAAATCCAAATCCTCCGACAACAACAGCAGCTCGCACTTCAGGGTGGTCATACTGGTGGTGGGGTTACCAGAGGCAGAGGGACTGGAAGGACCAGCAACGCTAGTTCGCGCGCCGCCAGTGCAGCCAGCAGTCATGGTCGATTGCTGCTCGATCCAATGAGTCTCAGGGCGCTTTCGCATCAGTTGAATAGTTTACAGGAACAGATCCGGAATCGTCTCGACTATGTAGGTTCCTCTTTTTTTTTTCTTCTTGTCAAGACCGATCGTTACTTCACATCCGGTCTCGTTCCACTCCTGCCTCCGGACATGAATCAAAAAGGGTGATGGTTAGGCAGTTTTGTGGAGCTTTCCATCTTTTGCACGCCTCGCACACATACACCGCACATTTCGCCATGGCGTTCGTTTCATTAAGCTCTAACATTAAAATAGTTGGAAGAACAAATGCAACTCTCCTTACAAAATAGCACCGACCGCGCAGGAAATGTCATTCGCAACGCAGACGCTGAAATCGCACGCACCCGTTCAATTCTTACATCGATTGATGACCTTGAAACGGAGTTCGCCAAAATTGCAAATATCAGAGAAATAGTCAAACAATATCGCGCAAGAATTGAAGGACTCGATCAGCGCCTTGACCAAGCTGCCCGACGGAGACGTTGACCTGTTTCACCTTGGCTTTTCTTCCTCCACTTTGAGATAATCCGGGCCATGCCTTCACAAGATGCCCTGGAGGCTTTTCAGTATCGGATTTTATGCACTTCTTCGACTGCCGGATGGTCGTATTGGCTTCTCCCACACCTGACCTCCCTTCAACAGCATCGCCATGCCATAAGCACCCATGAAAAAGCGAAAAAAAAAAAAAAAAAAGGAACGTGCTTATGTCTCGCTCTGTACCGCACGGACATTTACATCGTTATGAGTTTAGCAGCTGATAGCTTTTACGTTCTATGTGCCAAACGACCTCTTTTGGAGAATCTTCTCACATATTTTGACTTCTTTCTGCACTTTTGGAGAAAATAATTGGGTAAAGATTGGGACATGGCCTCACGGCTCTTTTCTTTTCGAATATGAAAACATCTATCACCAGGTTTTGGCAGGGATGGTAAGGTGCTATAACGCGGAGTTTTCTCAAGCAATGATTTCAGGAATAATGGTTGGCTCTGATGGTTTTGTTTGTCTTTTTTGATACGAGGTTTCTGCAGCTGCTTTCATTTCACGAGAATCATGGTATAAGCGTTCGACTTCATGATGTTGGTTTTTTTGTTGTCTGTTGCTGCAGCGCTGTGATTCCCCCATTTGCACCTCCCTGTTATTTTATGTTTTGGTTCATGTCCTCACTGGAGGAAGTATTATGTTTTATGCCGTAAGCGCCATGTCAAGTAGCTATTTCATTTGTTCTGCAGCACGAAACTAAATATGGAGGGATCGGCTACTTGAAGCGATTACTTCCATGCTTTTGTTCATCTTGATTCTCTGAGGTTCTGTGGTGCCTTGATCACGGTTGTAGACTGCCACTAGACAAGAGCTTTCAGGTCACATCTCTAAACCGTTTATAAGCACCGGAGCTGGGAATCTAGGCCTCTTAAGATGACCCTTTTGATATCGACACCGTCTGGGAATTGCCTCCCTTCTATGACGCCTGGCCCTGGACAGGAGTATTCAGGTTCTCGCATGTAGGCATACCACGGACGGGACCGCCACTTATGTGTAGGCTCTATAACCGAGGCTTATACTATTGTAAGCATGCGTAATAACAGACCAAGAATCCTGTAAGGGAAGCCGAGATCTGAGAAGGAAACCAGGCAAAAGTAAAGGTTTCAAGTTTTTGCAGCTTGTCTTTCCTTCTGGTCCTTCTCTTTCTTCCGTTCGGCAAGCTTTTTGCTCCGCTTTTCAACCTGGGGGTATCGTTTTTCTGTACCACATGTTGTGCAACGCACGATCCGAACATCAGCCCACGGTTTCTTGCCATCGCGACTCGCATTCCTGATATCCTGCATGCAGCTGACACCAGGCACAAGCAAAGTATCACACCGCTTGCAAAGTGACCGCTTCACTTCCCGAGGTAGCCGAAGCTGGGTCTTCAACGATATTCCACGGAGCTGTGAGATATAGGCTCGGGATAGATTGGGTAGACGATCAAGATTCTGTTCCTGTTTTTGGTTGACGCTACCGGACGCCATCTCGACAGCAATAGCAGTAGTGCTGGGGCTCAAGATTTGCGGCACGGTCCGGGTTGGAACGGTTTCGACCTCATGCTTTTCATCGCTAGCATATTTTTCATTATTGCTCTGCTGGGTCTGTGCCTGCTTGGAAACTATCGTTGTGGAGTGGAGATAGGCGGCGGCTTTGTGCAGGTAATCCAGTCTCGCGCGTAAGTGGCTGTTGACATTTTTCCCTTTTCCCTTTGCCATTGGGAAAAGTCTTGCTTGCGATGAGTCGAAGAAGAGGTGAAGAAGGTCCAAAAAAGAAAAACGCGGTATCGACAAATTACTTGTACACAGCAAATGACCGAATCGGGTGGCTCAGATGCAGTTGGCGGTGAGTGGTTTGATCACATGACTCTGGCAGTTCCCGGAACTTCTCATCCCTCGCGACACCCTTCTCTCCATTTCCATCACCTCTCCCTCGCCTCCCATCTTTTCTCCGTCTCAATTCATCGAGTGCGTTGGGAATAATACTTGCTTTATCTGAGCGTTCTATTTACCTCTCTTACTCTCGCCTCTTCCTTTTATTTATCTTCGATATCCTAGCTCTCTAGCTTTTTCGCTGTCTAGGGATTACGCGCCGCGACATCAGCTTTTAGCCACCCATCTTTTTCCTCACCACCAGCACCACTACCCATCGCCATGTCTCACGAGGAGGATCTCATCGACTACTCCGACGAGGAGCTCCAGACCACTGACGCTGCGGCGACCACCGCTGCTCCCGCTGCGAATGGAGCCGAAGAGAAGAAGGGCGACTTGACGGTTACGGGCGGCCGCCCGGACAAGAAGGGAAGCTACGTCGGTATTCACTCGACTGGTTTCCGCGACTTTTTGCTCAAAGGAGAACTTCTACGTGCCATCACCGATTGCGGTTTCGAACATCCATCGGAGGGTTAGTTGATAACATTTTTCTCCCACAAGCCTCTCCATTACTCCATGTTCCAACGTCCGTCCATCTCCGCGGGGGAAACAAGAAAGAAAGAGAAATTTAGTCGCTTCTTCCCTATCTTTGCCTTTTATCTTTCTTGAGACGCCAAATTAGTCTTCGAGCTTGCAGCCGACATGAGGATGTCTCGATGGATATCAGCAGGGGATAGGAAGAGAAGAAATCCGTGAAGCGCATAATCGCGCGTTGCCCCATGTGGCTACTACTTGTTGCTCATTGATCCAGCGATCCTGTTGGAGAGAGACGAGGCTTTCTTTGTAAAGAAGAAAGACACATTCACGGGTTGAAGAAGGCCTGAGGACGGTTAAGAATTCCTTTTACTTCTGGGAAAAAAAACCTAGGGTTCCTTCTTTCATTGCCAACAGTGTGTGGACGATAGGCTCCTCATGTCAACTGTAGAAGAGCTCCTGACGTGAATGCCGTTTCATCGTCGTACACGGAATCTTCCTTGTTTTCTCGTTTGCTTGCGCGAAGAATTTTGCGCAACAACTAGCTCCTGAATCGGCTACTCCAGGGGATGGACGGACATTGCGACGCGGATTGCCTTTCTCTTTTTCAATATATGCATCGAACACAAGTCTAACATGCCATCCGCCTTACTACAGTCCAGCAAGTCTGCATTCCGACCGCTATCCTGAACGTCGACGTTCTCTGCCAGGCCAAGTCTGGTCTCGGAAAGACCGCGGTTTTCGTCCTGACTACTCTTCATCAGTTGGAGGCTGTCCCTGGGGAGTGCTCCATCCTTGTTATGTGCCACACCCGTGAACTTGCATACCAGATCAAGAACGAGTATGCTCGATTCAGCAAGTACCTTCCCGATGTGAAGACTGCGGTGTTCTACGGAGGTACTCCAATCCAGAAGGACATCGAAGTCCTTTCCAACAAAGAATCGTTCCCCAACATCGTTGTTGGTACTCCTGGTCGTCTGAATGCTTTGGTCCGTGACAAGAAGCTTTCCCTGCGCAACGTCAAGGCTTTCGTTCTGGACGAATGTGACAAGATGTTGGATCAGATTGGTAGGTATCTTCTCTCTTCCCAGATGAACAATTCGCTAATCAATGCCTTCTCGAATAGACATGCGCCGTGACGTACAGGAAATTTTCCGTTCTACTCCTGCTGACAAGCAGGTTATGATGTTCAGCGCTACGCTCTCGCAGGAGATCCGGCCTATTTGCAAGAAATTCATGCGGAACCCGCTCGAGGTCTACGTGGATGATGACACCAAACTCACTCTCCACGGTCTCCAGCAGTACTACGTTAAGCTCAGTGAGGCGGAGAAGAACCGCAAACTGAATGAACTCCTGGACAGCCTCGAGTTCAACCAGGTCATTATCTTCGTTAAAAGCACGCTCCGTGCTAATGAGCTTAACAAGCTCCTGGTCGAGTGCAACTTCCCTAGTATTGCGGTGCACTCTGGCGTCAGCCAGGAGGAGCGGTAAGTTTGCCTGCCATCATATAAGGAGGATTGAGACTGATGATCTGTTTAGTATCAAACGGTACAAGGAGTTCAAGGAGTTCAACAAGCGTATCTGTGTCGCCACCGATGTTTTCGGTCGTGGTATCGATATTGAGCGTATCAACCTTGCCATCAACTATGACTTGCCCGCTGATGCCGACTCTTACCTGCACCGCGTTGGTCGTGCTGGTCGTTTTGGTACCAAAGGTCTGTCGATCTCGTTTGTCAGTACCGAGGATGACGAGAAGGTTCTCAAGGATATCGAGAAGCGGTTCGAGGTCGCCCTCCCCGAGTATCCCGAGGGTGGTGTTGACTCGAGCACCTACATGGCATAGATTGATGGATCATAGGCGTCAATGGACAAGCCCTGCGACTGATTTATTTTCGTATGCGCTTGTTTGTTGAATTTGTTACACTGTTTTGTACTTTTGCTCATTTATTTCCGTTTATTTCATTTCTTTTTGGCGTGAGGGGCTCGGTTGCAATTTTGTCTCTGGCAGTGTCTTGACTTGCTTCTCTTACGGAGACACGGTGAAATTTGCAGTAACAGGTTAAACAGAGACATCTGGAAAGGGAAAAAAAATAAGTGTCCATCGATTATAAATCCAGGTTTAATTCGGGCAGCCGTGGGTATGTTATGTATCAACCTCTGTAGTAGATCGATGAGCTTGGTTTGCTTGTAACTCCCGTAGTTCGATCCGATATATTGACCTTGTGATAGATCCGGCGTCTGCACACCGTAGTTTGGCGATCTTCCGATTGATTAACTCGGAATTATTTCGGTTAACTACGGCTGAGAAAGGTTCTATTCTGTACTAAAGAGCGTACATTGCGTGAGAAATCTCGGAGAATCCTAGTCCAGTCAGAAGAACTATTCACAGCTCGTCTCAGTGGCTGGCTTCCAAGAGGTATTGAGTATGATACGATACGTCTTAGGAAATGCCAACTCAGAGTCAATTTACGATGTACTCCTTTAGACTGGCTGAACCTCGGGGTACACTGACAATCGATTGAAACCAAAAACCAATCTAACTTCCAAAAATCGACACGAGGATTGATAGGCATAAACTCAATTTGCCACCTGCGCCACGTAAGCCACAGCCTTTCTATGACATAAAGTCACGTGTTTTCCGAAAACGTACAGACAACGTCGATGTGGAGTATATCTGCTTCGTCGTTTACAGAGTACAGTGAGTTCCAGGGGTAGCTTCTTCCCACATGGAAAAAGAGCTCAAAGCTCAATTGAGAATGAATGTCAACTCCGTATAGCAGAGATAAAGCATGATATTATGATTGGGCGGAACTACTCTTCTGGAAATTAGCAAAGAGAAAAAAAAAAAAAGAACCGGATTTGCTTGATAGATTGGTGGGGCTGGGTTTGATTTGACAGACGGACTAGTACTCCGTACATTACTACTGTACTCGTAGTGTGTTGCGAGTGCACTGTTGATAAGAGTGTGGAGTACATCAGAGTACTCGTGTGCCAGATCCATGTCAGGGGATGTTTATCGTTCCGTTTTCGGGTGTGATTACTGTTTTCTTTACTTGTAGACTTGGTAGACAGTGTGGTTCGCACTGGCCGCGGGGACGATCATGATGATCTTCTGTGCTTGTTACTCTGATTGTGATCCACGTGACAGTGACTACAGAGTACACATCTGTATGGCTCGGAAAGAGTGTGGCTGAGCAGGTGTTAATTATCCAAACTGTAACTTTATTCTTTGGTGATCAGGTACGGAGAATACTAGTAGAATATATATTCTCTGAAATGTCCGCTTCCGTCCAGTGAGTGCATGTTAATATGTAATCTACTCTGTACACCGATCCGGAGCAAACTATTACCCAGAGCAGATTCTTGACATGTAACAATCCATTGTTCGCGCAGAGCTACAAGTACTCCGTACGGGTACTTCTGCTACCATGTAGCAACCCCGGATCCTCTGATTTGTTAAAACAGAAGGGACCAGAACCCGACGGATGCGGCGAGTAGCCGATAAAGGATCCTCAGTGGTCAGATCTCGGCCGGGATCCACAGTCGGTGGGTGGGGCATGTTTTGGGAGTGTCGCTGGAAATAGAAGCAGTGGGGCTCTTGGGTTCCGCATTGGGATGGCTAGCCTGGGTGGAATATACCTGGTAGAGCGAGCATGGAATGAAGTATGAGAGTATAGTGGTGCTATAACAGAAATTATGTATATACTTTTGTAAATGGTAGAAGTATAGACGGCACAGAGGACAGTACCAGTGGTCTGTAGTGAGTGGAAGTGTCCACTCCTGATTCTCGTTCTCGTTCTAGATCGATAGACTTTGACGGACACTCCACTTGTCTCCTTTTTTAGCACGGTCAATCTACACCAGACTGGGCTCAGAGACACAACCAGAACTCGGAGAATCTTTGCATAATGAACATAAGAATCAAAGATACCCAGTATGCGATCTCTGCAACTGTGTGATTTGATTATAGTTCCGGTATGCTGCCCAGGCACCGCCTCCCCCTTCACCCCCTTGGAGACACCGAGACGGCCGTGATTCTGATATGGGCGGGATTGGGTCCGTACAAAATTTACATATAAGACAGAAGCAAATATTATGGGCAATAATCACTGGATGGAGCATTTCCGGGTTCATCTTACAGCACGGTGTGCCACTGCAGAATAGATACATAGTCACCCGGGTCAGAGTGGCTAGCGCTGATTCATCCCCGGAGGTATGTGTGCGGTGCACCATGGTTCAGCGAAAGGTACGAGTAAATAAGATCCAGGACTCGTAGACTGATGCAATTGACACAATTGTGTTCACTAGAGAGTGCTCTCTACGTAGTACACTCCGTACAAGTACGATATGTCCATGTTGGATTGGCAAAGGATCGATCGAGACTAACCTCGCTAATTAACGACGCTAGTCTAGTACATAGGACGGTCCTACGTAGTGGATTTGGTGGATAATCATAGACATTATCCGCCGAGAAGTTCCCTCTCTCTATGAATGATTATTTTTGCTGCTGTCATGCGTACCCTGTAAAAAAGATGTGTGATCTGACGAACACGCTGTACAAGAACCGCTGCATCGAGGTGAAGAACTCCGGATACGAATCAATTGATTTGTAGAATATAAAATATTAATTCTATTCTCCGTATTATTATCATTCGCTTGCGGTGACAATTCGTTTTTGCCTCCCGTTTTCGGATTCGTCGCAGGACACAGGGAGACAAGAAAGATATCACCACCGTTGGCGGACACAAGAAAAAGTCTGTGTCTCCTTCACTGTTTTCTTTTGTTTTACTCTTTCGCTTGCTTTTTGGGCACGAATTTTTATTCCATAAGCCAAAGACAGCGTGTTGTCCAGTTCCCAAAACGAGGGTTTTCAACCAAAAAAAAAATCCTGGAAAAAATAGCAGGGGAGGGAAAAAAATTCATTTCCTCTTCCTTCCCTCTTTCTACTCTTTCCTCGTTTTTTTCCCCTTCTCCCTTTGCAGTTTCTCAATCCCTCTCTATCGTTGCTCTGTCTCTCTCCTTTGGCAGTCTCGACTCTCTAACCTTCCCTGCCTTCCTTCTCCTGCCCTTCGTTTGTCCCTTTTCCCTCCCCTCATTCTCTCTCTCTCTCTCTCTCTCTCTCTATCTCTTTTTTTTTTTTCTTTTTTAATTTCCTTCTAATTACACACAATCCATCGCCGTTTCCTACGATCGACCGTCTTTCGACTCGTAAAAAGACCGGTTTCGCGTGTTGTACCAGGGAAGGCAGCGTCAGTCGCGCCTCGGTAGACAACGCCGTCTTTCGTCCTCTCCCCGATCCTCTCTTCTCCGTTACGATCGGTCATCCAACCCATCGTCTGCAGTTTTCATCCTTTTCGACGTCGAATATCGGGACTGGTGGTTTCAATAAAATTCGTTTTGGTGTCTCTGAACAATGGCTCCTTCGCCGCGGCTGCGCATCTTATCAGGTTTGTGCTTGATCTACACCATGACCTTCGTCTTTGTGCCATGCAGAACGCACGGTTCCAATTCTTCCTGGTCCTTTGAATCCTTCATCGTGTCCACTTCTGCAAACCAAAGAGAAAAAGAAAAAGAAAAGGTCTAAGACAACTGACTCGACGGTATTTAGTCGGTAGCAATGCTATCTCGGCCTTCATCTCCTGGAGATTGCAAGCGACCACCTCTTGCGATGTGACCCTCGTCTGGAAATCCAACTTCGACCCCGTGTCGCAATATGGCGTTTCATTCAAGTACGTGTCCTTTGATTCTTTTTTATTGTCTTTTGATTGGATTCCTGACACATATTTCTACGATAGATCGAAAGCATTCGGGAATGAACGCTTTAAACCTCGTCATGGTACGCCCTCTAGTCGCTCCTCCTCCCAGAAAAAGAACACAGACATCAGTGCAAATGCTAACCTGTCTTCCTACTCTGCAGTCGTCCGTGCCCCAGAAGAAGCATCCTCCCGAGAAAATGCGTACGACTATGTCATTCTGTGCGTCAAGGCCTTGCCTGACGTGTACGACCTGGCCGCCGTCATCGAGTCGGTCGTCACTCCTCAACACACCTGCATCCTCGTGAATACTACAAACTCCATTGGTGTCGAATCCCATCTCGAGCAGCGCTTTCCAACTAACGTGATTTTGTCGCTCGTCTCCGGCGTTGAGATCTCGCAAATCGGTGCCAGCGAGTTTGAACACCTCAGCAGCTCCAAGATCTGGGTCGGTGCAACCAGCAAACAGTCCAACATTCCCTCGTCAATACAGAATGATATGGCGTCCGCATTGGCCATGACGTTGTCTTCGGGTGGGGTGGACTGCAAGGTCTCGGATAATATCAGGCAAGAGCAGTTTGAACGCATGATTGGGTATGTGCCATTAACTATTCCTATCTCTGCTTTGCTTTCCACTAACATCTACTGGCAGTCCTATTGCTTTCCAACCTGCAAGCGTTCTTTTTGAAACCTCCAATTACGCGCAATTGCTCGAAAAAGTTGGCGTTCGCCAATTAATCTCAGGCATAATTGACGAGCTGCTTGACCTTGCCCGAGCCCATGGTTGCGAGTTCCCGGCTGATTTCTGTCAGTCCACTATTGATAAGATGACTGCAGTCGAAGCGCCCAGCACCATGTACCAAGACTTCCAAGCGCGGCGCCCCATGGAAGTTGAGACGTTCTTGGGTTCCCCCATTAAGCTGGCTATGGAGTCGGATATCAAGGTGCCCCGCATTGAAGCTCTTTATGCCATGCTTCATCACATCAACGCGGCCAATACGAGTAAACCGTCGACGAAGAACTCGCCGCCCCCCGTGGCTACGCCGGGGCCACCTCCGCGCATGTCGTCCGCTCCGCCGCCGCAGAGAGGACCGATGAATGGTCCTATGCGCCCAGGCCCTGCCCGAACCGCTTCTGGTATAATGATGCCACCTCAGAGGCGAGGTATGATGAGACCACCAGGTGCCCATCCTCCGCCTCAGGCGCCTTCGGCTGGCCGACTTCCCCGTGACACGTCGGTGGAGGGCCTAGAGGAATTCAGTCACCTGGTCCTGTACGATGATGCTGAAGGCGGCGCGTCACCACAACCCGCGCAGAACGGCGACATGCCTGCTGGTCCTCCACCCTCTGCTTCCGCGGCGGAACTGTCTCTGCGGGAACGCGAACTGGCACTTCGCCAGCGGGAGCTGCAGGTTCGAGAACAGGAGATGAGCATGCGCCGAGGTGGTGGAGGTGGTGGCCGTAGACGGGGACCGTCTCGGCCCGCTCTTGACGAGGAGGACGAGGATGACTATTTCGACCCCATGGATACCCTTGGCATTCCCCAGGTCGATCCCGATAGTGTCGATATGATGAGCCTGACTTCACGGAAGAACCGCAGAATGCCTTCTGCGAGCCAGTTCCGCAAGAACCCGGAATTGAGTCTTAACAACAGCGGCAACAGCAGACCTGCTTCGTCATTTAGCCGGTACTTTGGTGGCAGTCGAAAGCGCGCGAGCGACCGCATCATGCAGGAAATCCCCGGCCTGCATGACTCCCTTTTCGATAACCCCATGATGAGCTACTCGTCCAACAGGTATGGTGCCGTCGACCGGAATCAGATGCAGGCGGATTCACGCGCCAATTCGATGACGACCAGTCGAATGGGCGATTTCCCCCAGCACCCCTATCCCACGAGTCGCCGCAACAGTCATTCCCCCGCTACACCCCATGGTGGTCCTCCCGGGCCCGGGCCCCGGATGGGCCGACCGATGACCGCTCAAGACCCACAGAACCTCGGCCCTCCTGGTCATTCCCACGGCGGTAATCCCTCTCCTCCCGTCGTGCGAGCACCGGTTCCCAAGCACCCTCCGGGGCATGGTAACGCGGTAGGACCGCAGCAAGTTGAGCAACATTATGGGGTGAGCAACAACCAAATTCCCGCCAAGCACGCTCCAAAACATAGAAGTCTGACCGGAAGTGCGAGCGCCAGCGCGAAGAGTGGTGATAGTGCGGCCAGTGCGAACCTGGAGTCCGAGAACTCGGCCCACAGCAGCCAGATCAGCCTTGGTGCTCAGCAAGCCACGACGCCGGTGCGATAGACGAGATCGCCGTTTCCTCTTCCTTGCCGTGTTTATGATTGATCCTTGATATCTCGGCCGAGACGAGCTCGAACCAATACCCTTTTAACACCGTTTCCTTACCTCGCCGTTTATACATTGTATTCCCCGTTTGTTTGCCATCGATTCTTTCCTTCCTTATTTCCATATAGACGAGAGTCTGGGCATTGGGCAAGTGTGAGGGCAAGAAACGGACACGACAAAGAAAAAGAGAAGCAATTTTCCTAATTCTGTTTTGTTCGCCTCTATTTGTTTGTTCGACATATACATAAGGGACATGGGGTTCATTTCATTTTTTGCTTTGTTCTCATTTTGCCTCGGAGTGGTCGGGTTGGGCGTGTGTATGTGTTTTTGTCCATTCATTTCTTTTTCTTTTTCGTTCATCTATATCTGCATTGTTTATCCTAATGAGGCCGAGAGCACGAATGCTCGGCCTGGGAACTACTCCTTTTCGATCTTCTACAACTATACCACCGAACACTGGCATCGATGCTTTTTCTCGTTGCCAATCATGCATCTCATTTTCCAGATTGTACACTACCTGCGTGGGAACATGTTTTTCGTGGGCCCGTATATGTCTTTTCTGCCAAATCTCTCCGTTTCTACTGTGACATGGATGCCTCTCCTTTGTCTTTTCTCTTTCATTACTATCCCGTGCGCGTTTCAATGTCCTGTGAGGTGAAAATATCCGATGGCTGAGTGATCTCTAGTTTTCTTTCATGGCCTGTGGTTTCTGGCGAATAAAAGGAGAAGGGACTCGATTTATTTAATTGACTTCGATTTGACTGGGTTCGCATTGTCATAAGAAAGGCATTAAAGACAGAAGTCTGCAATAGCCGCTGTAATTTGTTTAATCTGACGCAAGTACAAATTCTACTCTGTGTATCTGTAGGGTTTAAATGTAGCTTATATAATCGTTGTAACGGAGATCTAAGTTAACTACTGTCCCCGACAATAACAAGAACAACGCATCGACTTCCTGGAAGACAATAGTCAACACAGAACAGAGAAGTGCCTCTTAAACTCGATAAAATGCCTTCGCACTACCACAATCCCTCACAATCCTCCTTCCGCCCCTCCATCCTCCCCACCTCAACTTCCGCCTCAGCATCCACCAGCGCCTCGTCCACATCAACGACCAAATCGCGCCAATACACCCACCTCCACTCGCAATTGGCACAGCTGAATGCGCACCTTGCGGATACGGAGAATCTATTGCGAATGACGGCAGTGCAGGCGGAGGACATGCGGTTTTTGGGCGGGTATGTTGGGGGATTGTTTATGGGGTCTGCGAAGGTGTTGGGGGAGGAGGGGGTTGTTAAGGAGGAGAGTGAGGGAGAGAAGAGGATTAAGGAGGAGTCGGAGTCGTGATTTGGTATTGATTGGTAGGGATTGTATATGGTGAGTTTGCTACTTGCATTTGGCGACGTTTATCTATTATGCGTGTTATGTGTATTGGACATCATTTAACTAATTAAGATTCCCGCATAGGCCTCCTTTGATTTGCTCTCGCGTGATACTATTAGTCCACCACGAACCCTCCTCCGAGAATAATTGCCGGCTCGTTGATGTTATGATGCTCGTAACTGGATTTGTCAGCGCCATTCTCGATACGAAGTTTCATACGAAGTTTCTTGAAGCCATCATACCTAAGAGTACCAACGCCACCAGCTTCCAGAATCAGCGATGTTTCAGCCAATGGCTTCCCGGTCCAGCGCATGGCAAAGGCGCGGAGGATATGACCATGTGCGACAATGAGGACGTCACCGGAGGCATTGGGGTCTTCGAAGCACTTGCGGTGGTGGTTCTCTCTGATATCTGCGATGACTGCGTCAAGACGACGGACGACGTCTTCGGGGGTTCTGTTCTAGTTAGCTTGACTGCTCTTGCAACTCAATCTGGATAATCTGAGGCCGTTGACTTGACTCACTCTCCACCAGGACATCCCTGCTTCCAAATATCCCACGGCTCCTCTCCATTCTTAGCCCGCTGCTCCTTTATTTGCTTGCTCGTGAGACCTTCGTAGTCACCATAGTCCCATTCGCGAACGGCCTCGGTGATAACCACCTTAGCCTCTGTCCGGATCGGCTCGTCTTCCTCGGGTTTCCGGCTTTCCTTCCAGGGGAGTCTCTCTTTGCATCCGATCTCCAGTAGTTCCAGTGTTCGTTGTGCGCGGGTGCGGGGGGAGACATAACTATAACCCGTTAGCATTCATATCCCGTTAAGTTAATAGAGAGTGAAAGAAAGGCATACACGTGGGATAACTTCTTCGGCACAATCAACCGGTCATCACCAACAAGACCTTTACCTGTTGCGGCGATACGCTTTTCACCGTTGGCTGTGAGCGGGAGGTCGCTGATACCCGTGTGTCGGCCATTGAGGGACCATTCGGTTTCGCCGTGGCGGATGATGAAGCAACGGGGGTCTGGCATTATTTTCTTTTTTTGATTTGGTATTTTTGGGAGGGGAATATAAGGTATAATGTTTTCTCTACGAGGTAATTGGGATTAAAACTGTACTTGTACCTTCGCGGGGCGGGCAGAGCGGATAACGTCATTGGGGTTGGATACTTGCTTTGCTCGACCGGATCCATTTCTATCTTATATTCCTGCCAAGAGAGCTAGGTACTGTGAACTTTATCAATTGGTCTATATAGGATCCAAACAACTATCAAATGCAAAGTATCACTGCATACGTGCAGAGTTGAACCTAGATCTCGATCCAATCATGCCTCAGGCTATTATAAAATCACGTGGTTTTCAATCTCATGAAGAGATCGAATCTGCCATTCCTACCCTCTAGATAACTAACTGCACTTTGTGACTCGCTTCAACTATTTAAAAGGGGAGCAGGATCTGCAAAGGTCACGATACAACAGTCATGGTCCGAGTCAAACAAGCCCCCCGCGACCAATCCAAACTCACTGGGAAGTCACTTTCAGAGACCCTTGAGCCCTCACCTCTCCATATCCTTAAGGACGGTGAAAAATGGAGCACCTCACCAGATCTTCTGGAAGGAAATTTGTCATTTACGCCAGAGGTGATAGATAACCTGACTCTGTACCTGCTGGCGAATCCGAATCGGATGTCGAGCCATTTGTTCCGGGCTGATATCCTTCATGATAGTCTGGGTGTTCTGAGGACACCAGCGGAGAGGGAGAGGTTGTTTGCTGATTCCACTGGCAAGATTGCCTCATTGGGAGATGCTGATGTTGCTGGTGGAGACGATGTGCAGCCAATTCCTACGAGAGAGATTGCGGGATTTGAGTTGAGTCGGACGGTGGTTAGAAGGTTGATTCCTAGGAAACCACAATTGGATCGACCCTTGGAGCAGACTTGTCATTTTTACGGCGCAGATGATGGTGACTGTCGGCGTTTGCTTGTTGTGTATTCGCCCCATATAACTTCCAAGGAGGAGCTGCCTTTTTATCATCCGCTTCTGCAGTCTTGGGCGTTGTTGTATGATTTCTACAAGCCCAAAGCTATGTCTTTGGAAGAGGAGGGTGGAGTAGGACAGTTGTCGTTGCACTTCATGCTTTACCCCGATGAACCGATTCAAAATCGTCTCGAGCGAACATTGCATGCACTACTCAACACCCAGATTCGATTGGCTCGGGGCTCGGATATCTCTACCATGACGCCTGAAGGTGGTAACTATAAGCCAAACAAGGACAATGTGCTTCCGCGACATCTGGTCCAGGACACATACTCGCGGTTGAAGCAGAAGTATGCCTCGTGGCTGTGTCAGGAATGGGTAGAGGATACAGAGCCTTCGAAACATGTTTTTGAGGATCTATCAATTACTGCATTCCTCATTGAGCTCTGGAGGAGCATGTACGGCGTTGTTCCTGCGGAAGAGAGAGGACAGGAGGGCTACGATTCAAACTTCCCAGGTTTTGTGGACATTGCGTGTGGGAATGGCGTACTTGTCTACGTGCTCTTGATGGAAGGTTACCAGGGCTGGGGCTTTGATGCTCGTTGTCGAAAGACATGGAAAATCTTCCCGGAGACAGTGCAAGAGCGGTTAAGCGAGGAAGTTTATATCCCTAAGCCTTTTGCAGATACACTCAGTGGACCGGGAGCAAGCGCGTCCGCGCTTGATGTCGGCGCTAAGACGCACTTCGGCATGTTTCCGAAAGATACCTTCATTATGTCCAACCATGCTGATGAACTTACCGTCTGGACCCCGTTAATGGCTGCTCTTGCTAATACAGAATCACCATTGCCATTTATGGCGATTCCATGCTGCTCACATGCGCTTTCTGGGGCGCGTTACCGTTATCCTCCGCCCAGGGACAATAATTTTGACGACGACGAAGAACAAGACAATGCATATGAAACCGAACAAAACCCACAACCGGCCACCGGCGATCTAAAAGCGCTTCGGGCCGCCAAGCTCGATGCTCAAACCGATGCTGGAGCAAACAAGTCAATGTACTGCTGTCTTACCGCAAAAGCCATGAGCGTTGCCGAAGAAATTGGGTACGATGTGGAAAAGACAATGCTGCGGATCCCGAGTACGAGAAACATGGCCGTTATTGGAGGCCGGCAACGAGTAACTTCAGAGTGGAACAGTAAGAACAACAAGTCTTCTGTGCAGACCGGCCATCCCAATATGAATGCGGATGCAGGCTCCGGGGATGAGACTCTCGAGCTGATCGAGGAAGTTGTCCGACGGGAATGTGCTCGAGAAGGAGGGGTGCACGAAGCGGCCAAGGTTTGGAAGGAGCGAGCTAAGGGCATCCACAGCGGCCGAGGACAGAGTCAACGGCATTGATGGCAGTGCATACAGAATACATACATATTCCGGGAATTCCCCGGTTGAGAATTTTCCCAGCAGGTGCTGCCATGAAGCCGAAATGCGGGGTGGGATTATTGGGACCTGCGCAAATATCCTCCGATATTCCTCTGCTAGACACAGGACCGACTCCATAGTGCTGCTGTTATGCTCAGCCTGCCGGCTATTTGGTTTCTTGGCCTGGCGCTTGAGTTTCACCGGTTTGCAAGTCGAGCGAAGTGGTCCGGTTCAATTCCGCCTCTCATGGCTTACCTGGACATTGTACTCCCTACTCCGTGCTCCGTACGATGGCGGGGAAGAGCTGCAGACAGGGTTGTTGGTGTCCATGCGCTCCTTGCTGGGAAAATGTGTTTGTCTTTGCGGGAAATCATATATAGCTATTGAAAATCGCGGGGATGCGCAATTTATTTCTCTTCTTTCTTTCAAGCCATTGGGTCTTCTTTCAGTCTGCCTCCTAACAAGCCAAGATGAGGCCCTTCCCTCCTATCCTCCTAACAGGAGCGCTCTACACCTTAAGTACCAATGCACTGGATAATGGACTGGCTTTGAAGCCGCCGTTAGGATGTCCCATACCTCTGCTGACGCTGTTATCCAGAACACCTGGAACTCCTTCGCCTGCGACATGAACGAAACGGTCGTCTTGGACGCCGCACGAAAAATCGTTGATCTCGGATTCAAAGACCTGGGCTATGAATATGTGGTCATGGACGATTGCTGATCTGCTGGAAGAAACTCCTCCGGGTACCTCGTGCACGACAAGAGGAAGTTCCCAATGGCATTGCGCACGTGGGTGACAAGAACCGCCAGTTGGAATTGAAAATTGGTATTTACTCTAGTGCTAGATCGATGACTTGTGCGCGGTATGAGGGGTCGTTGGGGTATGAGCAGAAGGATGCGCATGTTTGGGCTAGCTGGGGCGTTAGTCCTCCGCCTCCTCAAAAAGACCATTCTACAGAGGATGCTAATTTCGTGCTAGATTGACTATCTCGAATACGACAATTGCTACAATGAAGGCCAAGAAGTAACCCCAAACTGTCCTATGACCGTCACAACGACATGAGCAAGGCCCTCAACTCCACCGGCCGACCAATGGTCTACTCCATGTGCAACTGGGGTGTTGATGGACCCTGGAACTTTGCAACTACAATCTCCAACTCCTGGAGAACGTCTGGCGATCTGATCAATGTGTGGAATCGGGATGATCCCAATTGTCTCTGCACGGAGAAGGAGGGACTCGAATGCAAGTTGCCGGGATATCACTGTTCGATTATGAATGTTTCGAACATGGCTGCGTTTATGCCTTCTAAGGCGTATGCGGGTGCTTGGAATGATCTTGATTTGCTTCGTATGTCATCCATCCCCCATCTGCCAATCTACCTGACTTGAGACACTAACGTGAACAGAGGTCGGAAACGGCGGCCTAACAGACGACGAATCCGTCTCTCACTTCAGTCTCTGGGCAGCTGTCAAATCTCCCCTCTTTATGAGCAACGTCATGACCCAAAGCGACTCTCAAACTCTCTCCATCCTCCAAAACCCCGCCATCATCGCCATCAACCAAGACCCCGCGTCTGCCCCTGCCATCCGGGGCAATGATTTTCAAACCGAGCATAATCCCCGCCATCGTGCTTACAGGCGAATCGCCTCAAGAGTATAAGGAAACTCCTCGTGTCATCCAAAGTCCTCGCACTTGCAACCCGGTATTTGCAGTACTCTTCTCGCGTAACTTCTCCGAAGGAATCGAAGTCATTCTACAACATATCGGGCTTTATTTGTAAAAACGTGCGGGATTACTTTCAGTTGCTCAATTGAGCCGAGAAATGCACATCGTGTTGGAAGAGCAATGACTTCCACGGTATGGGCTGTATTGCCGACACTAGGCACTGAATTGATTTGAAACTCTTAGGCACACTGAATCTTGTCCTTCATCTGTCCGGCTAAAGATGTTTCAGTGTCATAAGCGGTGTCGCGCATTTCTGATTTGAAGGCTAAGACTTGTGACAGACTAGATAAACGTCTCTCAAGGAGGAGTTGGATACCTTAGTCGAGAAAGCGCAAGATGTTGCCCAAGGAGCTCCAGGATTACCTCTTTACCCATTTCACCAGGATGAAAATTGATATATTTTTAATGTTTTAGATGATATTCAGCCCATATCCTAATGCGTCAAATGGAAAAAATCAAGACTCCCTGACAACTCCATTGCCCTAACAAACCAAACCCTGCTCACTGGTTCATCAAGTTCCTCTAAACTTTCAAGCTAATTGTACCATATTCCTGTACCATATTCCTGTACCTAAATTGAGAACAGGGACGACAATCGGCACTAAAACTCCATATCAGTCCACGTGGATTGCGCCATGCGTGAGGCTGCTGTAAAGGTTCTGACACTTGACGGGTGCCAGACATGCCAGACATGTCCCATGCGTAAAAACTTCTATCGTTTGTCAGGGAGTATCCTCTGCATAACAACGCCTAATTTTTCCGACTTGTTCTTCCAAGCCTCGTAATCTGTTTGCGCGCGTCTCCTGCGTGGTTTCAGGCCGGATAGTGACTTCGGTTCGTTTGATTGAATCATTCTCGTGACGATTGATTGGAATGATTTGAAACGGTGCCTGGGTAGTGAGTTGGAATAAGGAGAGTTGGGTGCAACGGATGGAAGGATTTGAAATAAAAGAGGGTAGAAAGAAGTCGGTGTCAAGTCACGATAGAGGAATCTGTGAATGATGATAGTAGCCCCATAGGGCTAAGAGTCTATTGAAGGTAGTCTGAAGATAAATCATGATATTGTTTCGTATAAGTACATACATGTATACATGGCCAAGGGAGATTCGTTAATATGAATCCATCAGGAAACGAGGCCAAACCAGGTCAGGTCAGGTCAGGTCGGGCCGCAATTCCTGTTGCTTCGAATCTCTCAAGGATTCAAAGCACAACTCAATGAAGAAAGGAGTCGGGAGCTCTAATCATACACTCATGAAGATAGCATGATTCGCAAGTGAGAGAAGATTATAACGACAATGCTAAATATCATGCTATCCTCACTCATCGATCATATCCAAAAACCCCAAATCTAACGCCTTCTATAATCGAGTGACCCCAAACAAGAAACAAATGAGGAAAGAAAACGTATGTAGCTTTTTTCGAAACAATTTGCCCAGGTTCATGACGGGCAATGCCTTGGATGTTGCAATATTGGCATGGTGGTATCACAAATAGAAGGTAAAAAGAGCAAGTAGATAACCTCAAGAAGAGGAATCTTTGTGATCGCTGCCACGAGAGGGGTAATGCTCTGCCGACCCCTGCGTCGAGGCATCTTCGCGAACACGTCTAGTGTGCTCCATCTTATTCATAAGATCCGATGCTTTGGTTGCTGTCGCATCAGACGCAGCCGATTTGGCCGCTGTCGCAGCAGCCCCTTCCTTAAGACGCTTGATTCTTTCAACCCGTCCTTCACCGGGATAACTGCCCCAAACAGGTTCGATCGAGTCTGCCCGCCAGTTGGACCGGTGGCCGACACTGCTGGATAGAGGTGCGATGGGAGCTCCCCCGACGCCGGATTCACCCCACATCCGGACGCGTTGGAGTTTGCGGAGCTTGTGGAGTCCGTAGATGCAGACGACTGCAGTGATTGCAAAGCAGGTGACAGAGACACCGCCAAAACCGTAGTCGGACTCTTCGATAAAGTTCTTCAAGTTCATTCCGTAGAGACCGGCGTAGAGGGTTCCGGTGGCCAGACCGAGGGTACCAATGCTGAACTTGAGATCGAGAAGCATGAGGGAGTTGCGGTTTGCGTCGAGAATCGCCTTGACACTGCTATCGGGTTAGACTCTATATGCACTTAGGTTGACATGAATCAAACTTACACTTCCTCAGTGTTCCGGATACCAGTCACCAAGTTGCCGCTAGCCTGAACAATTTCATCACAGACCTTGTGGTATGACTCGAGCAACATCTCAACTTCTTGGTGATCATCGTCTGTTCGCTGCATCCCCTGGGATCTCTCAGTCAAATACATGGCAGTCAAATCATCGTCTGCCTCCAGAAGGTCGTCAATAGCATCTCGGACCAGCCTTGCTTTCTGTTCAAAGGTACCCAGCCTCTTAGAATAGATCAAAAGATGCCGCAGCTTGTCCCGATCAATATCCTCTTCCAAAGCTCGAAGGACCCGCACAACCGGATCCCTGACGCCATTGAACTCTTCTTCCAACCCAGCGGTAACGCTAATTAATACCGCTTCCAGGGCGCGGAACTCGTATGGTAGGGCACCGGCACTTTGGGCCTGCTTCTGTCGAAGCTTTCCCTCCAGATCGTACACGAACAATGATTGCATGTAAGAGTCTGTCGATCCGTAAGCGTCAAACACAAGAACCCGGTCAGCTTTTATCAGGACTCGAAGATGCAAGAGGTTGATGAGAATAGCGCTCGGCCGGACGAGAATGTGGGGTAAGGTCGAGGAATCGATTTTGCGAAGATCTCGGGGAAGTAGACCGTACTATCGTTCGACATTCTGGTCAGCGGCTTGCTCTATCGTGATACTGATTAAAATAAACCAAAATTGCCTGATAGACAAACCTTCGCAATCAGTTCGCTCTTCCTGAACTCCCCGTTTACAAGTGTGACATTCCCGTTTATATCAAACTCGGTGCATCGCAATCGCAATTCATTTGTCGCCTTGGATACTAATCCGCGCCCAATGTTGAAATTGGACTCTGTCCCATCATCAATCAGCGCAGGCCCAGCGCGGCTGGCCTTAGATTTGGCGTCCGATTCTTTGCTACGCCTCAAATCGAAAAGCCTGCGTAGTAGCGGACGGCTCTTCGACGACGCTGTTCGTGAAGACGAAGGGCTAAGAGGCGAAAGTGGCAGTTGGATGGGTTCTTCCTTGTCGAGTGCACATCGACCCTGCGAAGTATGCTTTTTGGTCGAGAGGTTCGGGATGGCGAAAAGGTTTGCTTCGACTGTTGCCCTACATGGCGCAGGTTTAAGGTCTATCCAATTTGATGTCCTCCGGAGCGACAAAGCTTGCGATGGTCGGCCTTTGGGACATGTTGACGAATTGGCTGTAAAATAATCGGATTGAGAGCGCATGAATCGGAGGAGCGACGCTGATGGAGCGGAGGGTTTCAACGGCGAGGGAGACAGCATATCTGCCTTTCCTAATTGTGCCGCACGCTCAGCAGCCGTTAGTTGATGCTGTCTTTATTTCCCCCAACGAATCAATGTCGTCTGTTCTTGTTGGTGCTGTCACGAAAACTAAACCGGCTCGCCTTTTTTTCCATCGGAGTCGCGCGGCGGGCGGCTTAAAGTTGATCCGAATGTTCCAAAAGCGGTAAAATGTATTCCAGAACTACAGCCATGACTCTACTCCCGACAAGATAATCGAATGCTTTTCTGTAAGCCGTCCATTTGTATTTGCATCGACGCAAAACCTATGCGCAAAGACCTGTTCTATTCACCTACTAAATGGATGCCTTGAAACAAAAGCTTTTGACGAATTCGTGAACCACTGTTGAAAGAAGCCCATACTCACTATGCAAGGTCTCCCCATAATACAAAAGTCCATGAATCCACCCGATAACTATATGTCGACAAATAATGATACAAAGACAGCGTGAAAGGCAAGCCACAGCTTACCAATCGTCATCATCGTCCTTCTCATCATCTGTGATATGCAATTAGAATACGTCACATAAGGAAACAAGGAAAAAGAATACTTACCACTGCCGCTAACCTTCTGCTTTCGCTTTGCCAGTGCGTCTTGCAATGCACCTGCCAAACCTCCTTGAGGAGCACCGCCACCGCTTGGAGTTCCAGATGACGACTCATTAGCGCCTCCAGGCACAAAAGCCGCACTCCGGTCTTTCTTCTCTGAATCGCTGACTTTGCGTAAACCTCCACCGCCCTTTCCTCCTGAAGCTCTAATCGAGGCCAAAAGATCATCTCTTCCACCAGTGGGCTTGGGCAACGGTGGAGCGCCGGCAGCAGGGGGGGGAGGTGGAGGAGCACCAGCACCCGGTGGTGGTGGAGGCGGGGGAGCGCCAGCGCCAGGTGCCGGCGGCGGTGGGGGTGGAGGAGCTGGCGGACCGGTGTTCGCTGGCGGTGCTGGCGGCGGAGGAGGTGGGCCAGTGCTTACCGGCGGCGGGGGCGGAGGAGGGGGAGCATTGTTCACTGGCGGCGGTGGAGGACGTGGAGGAAGACCGCCTGTGGAGGGTGGAGGCGGCGGTGGGATGTTTGTAACAGGAGGCGGAGGCGGAGGGGCTGGTGGTGCAGCAGTTGTAGGAGGAGTGGGCCGAGAAGCAGTAGGAACAGGTGGAGGAGGAGGAGGAGGTGATACTGGACTTCTGGCTGGGGGAGGAGGCGGAACTGGAGTTCTGGCTGGCGGAGGAGGTGGTCCATGAGGGACCTTGGGAGGAAGGGGCGGTTGTGCCGCAGGGCTTGTTGTACGAGGAGGAGGCGGCGGAGGCCCTGGGGGTGCCGGACTTCGACTGGGAGGTGCCGGTGGTGCTGACACCTTGCGCTCTCCTTGAAAGGGAGGAGGGACTCCAAATCGAGGAGCGTTGTCCTCCATTGGCGTCTTGGGAGGCCGTGGGGGAGGCGGGGGTCCAAGATTCGCTCCAGAGCTTGCTCGTGAACGCGTTCCAGGTGCTGGGCTAATGCCTTGGGAAAATTTGCCAGCATCTGCAATTGGCGGTGGTGCTCGGAACTTGGGCCTGGGTGGTGACGGTTCGCGGGGTGAGGCTGACGCACCGTCATCCTGCGCGTCAGGGCGAGTCCTTCGAGACGGGGGCGGCGGAGGAGGAGCACCTCGTCGACTACCTGAGCTGTTGCCAGTACTTTGGGGGCTGACCTTAGGGGCAGGAGGTGCGGAGGGAGGCGGCGGAGGCGGAGCCTTTCCTTTCTTCTGATTTTCATCCTCCGCAGCCTGCTTCTGATCGATATACGCCTTAATAAAGTCCGAATTCTCAGCAATCTGGTCTTCGGTAATTCCCATCTGCATCAGTTCATCCAGTAGGCCCTTCCAAGACGGGTCGCTGGTGTCAAAAGGCAGTTCTTTGCGTGACGGGCTGGTCGATGGAGGAGGCGGAGGAGCGACCTGGATTGCAGGCGCAGAGGTTCCTGCAGGAGCTGGGGGAGGAGGTCCGCTTGTGACTGATGATGACCGATGGCCTAGCAAGCTACCGAAAATTGAGCGTCCCACGCCGCCTTTGCCGTTCATCACAGGTGCAGGACCTTGACCACGAGTCGAGGCAAAGGGCGTCTGTCTGGTCTCTTTGCTGGCATTTTTCTCCCGCTCGTGAAACTTCTTGATGAACGTTTTGGCCTCTTTCTCGTCGGCGAACGATAAACCGGCCGGGCAGTCTTCAAGCTCGAATGTATGGAAGAATGTCCGATCTTGGTTGTAATGGAAATTGTCGTATATCTCTTGGTCCCAGATAACGCCTCTTCCGGTAGGCTACAATTCGGAGGAAAATCGCATCAGTTAGTGATCCTTTATAAGGGAGCGTAGCAGTAGGCGCTTACCGAGACATCAACCATCTTCAGCCAAAAGGTACGCCCGACGAGATCATTCGCAAGCACCGCGGCACCCTGCAAACCCGTGTAGACCCATCTTTGAGGATCTGGATGGGCGACATACAGTCGCGCGACTGCTACAGCATGGATTTTGTTCGATGGCTTGGGGACATTCCGTTTGACTGTCTCCTTGTCGGCGTCACTGAGGATGGATGGCATGACGGATCACCGATGACGCAGGGGAAAAGAAGACGGAGAGGAAAATGGAGAACTGTATAAGAACCCCAAATGGGACAAAAAAGCTGTCGTAGCACTGGTAGAGCTGAATTAAGCGATTTTAGGAGGACACATTGCAGAGGCAATTGGCGCAGAGACTCGGGCACCAGGCAGACTCCAAGTGCGCCCAGGCACGGGATTTCCGGGTGTGGCGAAGAAGGCACCGTATGCCCAAATAAGATCAGAAAAACAATGGAAACGAAACGAAGGTGAGAAGGCAAGGGAGTGGCTATACTGTTGTCGCTGAGCTTGGGGAAGTAGTGTGAAGGGAGAGGAGAAGGAAGAAGAGAGAGAGCGAGCGAGAGGGCGCGGTTTGGTGGGGAACTCCCTTATTACGGAGAACGGCGATAGTCGCTTCTCTAGTAGAACATCTGCGGCTTATTTTCCACCGTTTGATGGTCATAGACTATAAGGAATAATTTGCTGGTCAAAATAGTAGCATTGTTCGCAAGAAGTCTTCCTTTTTTTTTTTAAAAAAAAAAAAAAAGATCTTACCCTTCTTGGAACCTGGAGATATTCTTCCTCAGGAATCCAAACCCAGGGGACAAACTTCACCATTACTACCCGTGAACACAGCTAGTTCGGTCGAGAAATCAGATCAAATCGATTGATCTCTCCTAGTTGTAGCACCATTCGCTGTGTCTAAGTTCCCCGGCCTTATAAGGGTTTACTGTTAACAACGTCATCCGGGGTGGAATTGCCCCCACTGGGTATATAAGATACTCCATATCTTGCTCACGTTGGATCCATAGCAGAAATAGAAAATAGAAGAAATTCTACGGCTACTACATTATCGCCCTAGCTTATTGCATTCCAATATGTCGGACTCCTGGGACCCTACTAGCTATTTATATGACCAAGCCGACAAGCGCAGAAACAGCAGCGATAGCAGCAGCAACTCATCCCAAAGCCAGAGCGCATGGGATTGGCAGGGTCAGTGGCAGTTAGCGACGGGAAGCAACGACTCTTCTTCGGGATCCGGACAGTACGTGATGATTCTGAGTTGAAGGACGAAAGAACATATTAGCTGACTACTGTAATTATTAGGTATGCTGCACAAAACAACAACGGAGGAGCTCAGGGATCGAACGGTGATATTGATGAGATTAGTTGACAACGCTGGTGATTGTGGATGCTTGAGATGATAAGGGGGCGATAAATAGCACAGGTCAGGTAAATAATATTGCTGCTACGTTATCATGTGCTTATAATAGCATCGCTTGAGTTTACACTTTAACATCTAAATGACTGTTGGTAAAGCTATGCTTAAATATCTTCATGTAGACCCTGGAGTTATATTTGAATGCCCTACATAGAGCTGCCGATTACATCATATACACGTGATCGCGTGGCGCTCTATCGCGGAATAGCTTCAAGAACGCCTTTGTCACATCAAGAGGCTCCTCATGCTACCTGAACGCACAAATGTCCCGGTGAAGCTGTCCCTGCCACTGGTATGCTTTGTCCTTGTACTGTTTGTATTATAGGTGCTCCTATCAAAGGCTGACTGAACCGATTCAAAGCAATATCAGCAGGACATCTTCACCGAACTCCGCGGAGAGGATGAGCTGGTCATCCTGGCTCGCGGTCTTGGGCTGCTACGCTTGGTGACGAACTTGTTGCATTTTTACGACGCCGCCGGAAATAATCTGGTGCTGATTGTGGGTGCAGATGATCGAGAGAATGAATGGATCGGAGAGGGTATGCTACAATAGTGGATGAACTCGAGCGAAGGTACTGACTATCTTGAAGCTCTGGCAGAACATTATGCCATCAGCAAGACCCCATTTGCTCGGGGACTCAAGGTCATCAACACGGAGAGAGCGACTGTACCGATGCGGTAAGTGGTTTGTAAGGAATTCAGATAATTGGCTAGGGCGTGGGGAATAACAAAACTCCAGAGAGAAATTCTACGCAGAGGGTGGTATTCTGAGTGTAACATCCAGGATATTGGTCGTTGATCTCTTGTCGAGTATGTGGACACCACACTGAGAAACAGCAATACGCGCGCTAACTGCATCGGTTCAGGGCTCCTTGACCCCGAGAAGATTACCGGAATGGTCATCCTACACGCCGACAAGATCGTTGCCACTTCAACTGAAGCTTTCATTATCCGAATCTATCGGCAATCCAACAAGTTGGGCTTCCTCAAGGCCTTTTCAGATTCACCGGAGCCCTTCACAACAGGGTTTGCGCCTCTGGCCAACTCGCTGCGCAATACTTTTCTGCGCAAGGCTTCTCTATGGCCACGTTTTCACGTCACTGTGGCCGAATCGTTGGAAGGACGAAGGAAAGCTGAAGTTATTGAGCTGGAAGTCCCGATGACAGATAAGATGCGCGAGATTCAGAACGCCGTTCTTGAATGTGTCGAAATCAGCATTAGCGAATTGAGAAAAGCGAACACAGGAATTGATGTGGAAGATTGGACACTCGACAGCGCCTTGCACAGGAGCTTTGACATTGCCATCAGGCGTCAACTTGACCACATTTGGCATCGCGTGAGCTTCAGGACCCGGCAGATTGTTAACGATCTGACGGATCTGCGGGCAATCCTTCAGTACGTTCAAGAGCAGCCATATCGTCTCGGACCATCCTTTTACTAATTTGACTAGTGCTTTGCTTACATACGATGCCGTTTCCTTCGTCAAATATCTCGACACCATTGTTGCCGCTAATTCTCCACCACCCGGCTCCAGCAGGCATAACTTCTCACCCTGGCTTTTCCTCGATGCTGCCCACGTCCTTTTCCAGACGGCAAAGTCTAGAGTATACCAAGGGAAGATAAGCCACGAAATAAGCCATTATTCTTCAAGCCCTTTCCCTTCCACACTTCAACCCGTTCTAGAAGAACAACCCAAATGGAAGATTCTAACAGAAGTGCTGGAAGAGATTGAGCACGATGCTTACTTCAACCCAGCAAATATGGATGATTCTAATAACACAACGCTGATCATGTGCAGCGATCAAAGAACTTGTCGGCAAATTCGAGAGTACCTTGGGACAATGCACGCCAAGGTCGATAATGACCCAGAGGATATATCAAGCGAAAACACGCAAAGTTCTGCAGAAATCATGATGCGACGGAGGCTACGAGAATACCTGGACTGGAAGCGCTCCCTCTCAAATGTCAACAGGAACCTATCTTCCAAATCTGCGAATGACGAGTCACAGACGGGCAAAAACCAGAGTCAATTGGGCACGCTAAATCAACAAGGAAAGGCACCCCCAAACAAACGACGCCGGGTGCGTGGTGGTGGGGCTATCTCCTCAGCAGCAGGCCGTGTACCTAACAGCAGTGTGCAGACGGAGGTTGAATTGCCAGACCAAGTAACCAGCTTGCTGGATGAAATCCAACCCACGGAAGTTGAGGAGACCCAAAAGGAGGAGGTTATCATTGATGTTCTAGACGACATGGATGGCTTCTACGAACTGTATGATATGAATGATTTGGTCGTGGTGCATCCTTATGACGGTGACATGGACGAGCATATTTTGGAGGAAGTTCGGCCACGATACATCATAATGTACGAACCGGATACTGCCTTTATTCGACGAGTCGAGGTTTATCGGAGCTCCCATGTTGGACGAAACGTGAAAGTATACTTCATCTATTATGGAGGATCGGTCGAAGAACAGCGATACCTGAGTGCAGTGAGACGTGAGAAGGACTCTTTCAGCAAACTCATCAAGGAGAAAGGAGTAAGTTTACATATTACCAGGATAATACCAGGCAACTTCTTGCTAACCCTACCACCTCAAGAACATGGCTGTCACCCTCAGCCATGACAAGAGCATGGAAGACCCTCAGGAGCAGTTCCTCCGAACCGTGAACACACGCATCGCCGGAGGTGGTCGATTAGCAGCAACAGCATCACCACCACGAGTTGTCGTGGATGTTCGAGAGTTCCGAAGCGCCCTACCATCCTTGCTCCACGGCAACAGCATGGTCATAGTCCCCTGCCAACTAACTGTCGGCGACTACGTGCTCACCCCAGACATCTGTGTCGAGCGCAAATCAGTCCGCGACCTAATCACCTCCCTACGCAACGGCCGTCTCTACAACCAAGCCGAAACCATGCTGCAACACTACAAAAACCCCCTCCTCCTAATCGAATTCGACGAGAACAAATCCTTCACCTTCGACGCATTCGCCTCCGCCGCAACACCGGGCACAACCTTCCTAACGGACTACGGGTTCTCATCGTCGGGTGCCATGACCACTTCCGTCTCAGCAGGTAGCTCCCTTGTCAACGCCTCCAGCCCGAAATCCGCACAACACCTCCTCGTCCTCTTAACAATCACCTTCCCCCGCCTGAAAATCATCTGGTCCTCCTCGCCCTACCAAACAGCCGAGATTTTCGCAGAACTCAAAAAGAACAGCCCCGAACCAGACCCCATCAAAGCCGTCCAAACCGGCCTCGACGTCGATATCGATACAGATACAGCTCCAACGAGAGAAGGAGGAAACATGATGGCCGCTGCAGGCATCGAACACCGAATCTTCAATCTCCTACCACAAGAAATGCTCCGTGCTGTGCCTGGTGTGACGCCGCAGGCGCTAGAGAGGTTGACTCTGGAGACCGGGAATATTAGTGAGATTGCGAATATGGATGTGGAGCAGTTGGATCCGTTGATTGGAAAGGAGGCTGCGAGGAAGGTTGTTGGGTTTTTTCGGAAGAGTGTGTTTGAGGATACGTAGTTGATTCGTGTCGTGTTTATCTTGTCTGGTTTGGGTATAGTCATGTTTACCGGAAATAAGAATCGTACAGTAGAACCTCGTTATAACGATGTAATCTAGGCAATTCATCATAATCTCATGTCGAGGATCTCGCTATAGGGCTCATTATTGGGGGATACTCCTTTGTCTTACCAGTCTAGGCCTGGTAAGCAGCTACGCTATGAGAGACTACGGGTTCAAGTGTAGAATGGCTTTTTAAAATTATACTTTCATACCCTTCTCATCAATCTATCATTATTTTCAAAACGAAACAAGAAAGAATAATGAGAAAGACAGAACAAACAATTGCCGACACGAAAACACGCCACATGTAAGATGCAGTCCGTCCTATCCATGCACATTGCAATCGTTTCTTCTGCGTAAATCCTAAGAACGCCAATCCATAACAGAAAATGATCCCGGAAAGTCGTAATCTATAATCCATTTCCCGTCATGGGCGAACATCAGGATTCCCCCTATTAATGATTCATGCCCTGGGGTATCTTGAAAGAGCAGCACTGGGTATCGATAAAGGAGAGGAATTCGTAAATCGAAGCGTGGTGCGCCGTAGATCCGATCTCGTTGTCACCGTTTCGAAAGATGGCCAACATGGTGATGTACAATGTCGACAAGAGAAATCATAACATTCCGAAAGGATTGGTTGTCGATTTGGATTGGACCACGGTGCAGAGGAAAACCAACGGCGAAAAAGGCTGGTCGTAGGAGAGGTAGAAGCAAGCCCAGTAGCTCTTGCAAGGCTGAATAAATAGGGGGGTTGAGGGAGGAAGGGGGTTTAGAGTTCGTCAACATCGATCTCCTTGTCTTCTTCGTCACTCTCACGGTCCTCGTCGAACTCGACGTTGTCCTCGAGTCCTTCTTGGCCGTAGGTGTCGGTCTCGTTGATCTTGGCGTTCTCGGGCAACTCGCCGTAGGCCTTGAGACTTCTGGCCTCATCGGCGGTGTACTTCATGATAACGTCGCCCTTTTCGTCTTGGTATTCACGCAGAGAGAGGAGAATGATGTCACCCTGGTTGATCCAGACCTTCTTCCTGAGCTTGCCACGAATGTGTGCCAGGCGCTTCTCACCGTCGAAGCAAAGAGCCTCCAGACGGCCGTTACCCAGCATCTTCACGACCTGCGCATACTCTTGGCCTTCCTCCTTGAAGACGAGTTCGCGCTTCTCGTTGTCGTTCTCGTTCTTACCACGTCGGCGGTTCTTACCGCCCTATGTAAAAAGTTAGCGTGTGTTCAAAACCGAGGAAATTCCATTATGCCAGCCCCGTCCGTTCCATTCTCTCGCCTCTTTCCTTTGCCACGGCATTTGCTTTCTTCAGGCGGTGCTGGTGGATATAGAGATCATGGCAAAGTAAAGGGCAAAAATTCGGATAGGCGAGACGGCATAATATTCTGTCACGGGGAGCGAAAAAATTCGTAAACGCACCTTTCCCTTGTTCTTCGGCATGGCGAATTAACGCTGTGTGGGAAACCAAGTCAATAACCTGCTCGGGATAGGTATCGGGGGAATATCGTGTTTAGAGCGTACCTCTGTCGGTTGAGAATGAGGAAAGTGGGGGAATGTGTCGAGAGCGAGCGGAGGATGGAATTTCGAGTTCTTTTAAATGTATAGTGGGGAGCCCGATGTGGCGGGTGGCCTGAATTCTGCCTAAGGCTTGCCACATGCATAAGCCAATGATGCTGGATACAAGTACACCGCCTACTGTTTTGCCGGCGAAAAGAGAAACTATCCATGGATTTTGATGGAAATCGCAGAAAAAAGGCACACTTTGTTACGGAATTCCTCCTATTCTGAACCCTATTTGTCAACCTTCCAAGGTAATTCTTCCATTTGCGCATTCTCCTTGCTTTCCTTTCTATAACTTTCTTCGCCGTTGGGGAGCCGCGTAGTGGCGCTCCTCAATAGGCCGACGAGTGTGCAGTGCTCTGCAAAAAAACGACAGAGATGTGGCTCGTGTCCCTTTTAGGACACTGACGAAAGAACATAATGAAACTAATTGCATCGACAAATCTCTACTCTATACGATATGACCCGAGGGCGCTTGTACCTCCCGTCGCAAAACGATATCTAGGGGCACCCTTTCATCCAATTCGACCTAAGGTTGCCCATATGTACGACACCAGAGATCAGAATACATTATGGTGGAGGGTTGCAATATACCCCCTGCAGCAGTATCGCCGCGTGGTTCGTTCGTGGAGTGCTAGGAGAACTCGTCTTGCGTTTGAACAGGCTTTGGAAGCGCGAGGGTTTGATCGGGAAGGACGGAGGGTATTGGACAATGCTCTGGGTACAGGAAAGAAAAAGATGAGTGGGAATCTGACAGGGTCGTTCGAGATTCTCGTGCGTGAGGCGACCATCAAAGAACAGTATCCGACAATTCAGAAAGAGATGTGTTCGGCCCTCGATGCCTTGCTACGAGCAAAGAGGCAGCATAATAGGGCCAGTGGGGATCCGAATAAACGCAAGAAGCGAGAACGCGTGCCGAATACCAAATGATATGGTATTAGTTATGATTTTTTGTAAATATGTACTTTGTATGTGTATAATGATCTGCCATCAGGGTTATATATATGGCATGTGACCCGGAGAAGTTGGAGATATGTACACCACTTATTGATTAACTCAACCAAGAAATGACTCGTCCAGTGTACTTGTACATAACCATAGCCATCGTAATTATGAACATCACTGCTGTACTAAACATAGACGGGTCGACGTCGTCGTCGTCGTCGCATTCCCTGGCGCTCTCTTGGCGCCTATTCGCTAACGGCCGATCAGGAACAATAATCACCTCCCTCTTTCTCCGGATAACGGACGGCCAAACAAAACTATCTCAATAATCTCAACTTTGACACCCCGCGGTCTTTTTCCTTTCCATATCTCCTCTCCAGACTATTGACCTCACGGACTCGAATACCCAATATGTTGGTCTCCTTGACGGTTGGCAAGGTAGACGCTGGAGTCGCCGTGCTCCTGACCCAGGACAACCGCCTCGTAAGCTCATGTTTCCCCTTTGCGCAGCGACTGATCGCGACTCCAGCCTTGTTTCTGCACGCCTTCTTCAATTATTCGCTGCAGATTACATGAAACTAACTGAAAAATGTCTCAAATGAATTGTGAACAACCGCTAATTGACTTGGCTTTTCCCCTTGGCTAGATCGAATTCCCCTCCGTCCTCCTTCCTAACAACATCGCCTCTGGCAGCATCGTCGACATCACAGTAGCGCGCAACCATGCCGCTGAAGCCACCAGTGCGTCTGACTTCCAATCGCTTCAGAAACGTATCCTGAACACCTACGGCATCAAAACCCCATCGCCGCCCGTCCTCCGCCTCCGAAATGCCACGCAGACATCGCTGGTCCTAGAATGGGATCCTATCGATCTGGCAACAGCGTCGCTCAAGTCACTTTCCCTCTACCGCAATGGCTCTAAAGCTGGCTCGATACCAAGACCAACAGAGACTCGAAGTACCAAGATCAGCGGACTTGCTATCCATACCGAGTACACCTTCCACCTGGTGCTGCGCACGACTGCCGGTACTTACCAGTCGGAGAAGTTGACCTGTCGGACGCACAAGATGACGGATCTGTCTGGAATCACGGTAACACCGGGTATTCTCCCCCCCCAGCAGAAGGAAGCACTCGCAGCCGCACTGGACCGCATCGGAGGCAAGCTGATCGACACTGTTCGCATCGATACCACTCACTTTGTGTGCACCGAAGGACGAGGCCCGCTCTGGCAGAAGGCAGTCGAGATGAACATCCCTGTGGTGGTGCCGGAGTGGGTTGATGCCTGTGAGGCGGAGGGTACAATTGTGAGTGTCCGAGGCTACTACCTGAACGCAGACCCCAAGGCCCGACAGCTAGGACCGATTCACGGATCGTCGCAGCATCAACATAACGCCTCCACGGCTTCGATAGCAACAACTGCCCAGACCCAGGCTCTATCTCAGAACCAGACGCAGACCAACCTTCAGACTCTGCCTTCGCGCGAACGCGGCCAGTCTACTACAAGTGAACAACCGGTGACTCCTTTCCCGGGACAACCCACGAATGGTCAACCCAAGGCAGAGGAGCAGGAGGTGTCAGATAACGAGCAATCGCCTCCCCCGCCCCCTCCAAAGGACGACGCCCCAGAGGCTCCAGAGGAAGAAGAAGTTAAGGAGGAAGCCCCGGAGGTTAGCAGCCAGCCCGAACAAAACGGCGATTCTAAGCTCTCAGAGGCTACATCTCCATACGAGAAGGAAGAACAACCCGAGCAGAATGGGGCCGTGACGGAACCGGAAAACGCTTCATCAGAGAATAAATCCGAAAACGAAGAGCCTGCCGGCGATGGAGGGAAGAAGCTTAAGGGGAAACAAAGCGAAGGAGATTTCAACGAAGTTCCTCTTTAGTGTTAATGATGGATGGTGCTTACTGAGTAGACGGAGTGTGTCGGATTGCTTTCTTGTTTCCCTTCCTATTCTTCATACTTTCTTCCTTTCTATGAATGGCTTATGTTGTTTGGCGTCTTATGACTTTTTATATCCGGTAGTATAGTATGTCATGGGCCTTCCCACTTAATCCATAGAATGACTGTCGAGTGGCAACCATTCAGGGATGTCTTTTCTCTTCTGTTGCTTTATGTGTTTGATGGTAGGTGTACAGTACGTGATATAAGATTGTTAGTCTATACTTCAGATGCTGACGTTTCTGAAGCTTCAAGGCAACCTTCTAAATATGTGGACGGTCTGGAGTAACTAAAATAGATCATTGATTTATACTTCTTTGTACATGGCTTTTGGGCTATTGACAACCGTATCCAAAATAAATGCCATCTAACCGTCATATCAAGCATCAGTATCCAATCATGTAATATCATCAACCATCTAGTTCACGTTTCGGACAACATCGTCAATGGCCTTGGCGATGTAGGCGACATTGTTCGTGCTCACTAAGTATATCATTAGCATGAAACGCCAGATAGAACAGGATAGGGTGAGCTTACAGCCACTGATGGAAGCTCTGCCGGACTTGAGCAGGTAGACGTGGTACTTCTCCTTCAAGGCTTGGACTTGTTCGGGGGTCAGGCCGGTGTAGGAAAACATTCCGTTCTGTATCATATTAGCGGTTGTACTTTATCTTTATACGGAGAGATAAAGATGGTATACCTGCTGCACGATGTGTTCCCAGGTACCCGGAGTTCCAAGTCGCACGAGCTCGTCATAGAGAGCACGGCGCATCGACTGGATCCGAGAAGCCATCTGCCTCATGTTTTCGTGCCACTGAGCAGTCAAGTTCTCATCCGTCAGGACCTTCTTGACAATACTGCATCCCGCAGAGGGACCCATGGAGAACTCGCCACGGATCAGGTGGCACAGGTTGTCAACGACAATGCGGTTCAGCTGCTTCTCGGAGTTGCTGAGGACATAGTGGAAAGCACCAACACGTTGGCCATAGAGACCGAAGTTCTTGGAGAAACTCTGCGCAACGCACATCTCCAGATGCGGCTTCTCGTTGAAGAAGTACCGCACAGCCCAGGAGTCTTCCTCGAGAGAACCCGAGGCGAATCCCTGGTACGCCGAGTCGAAAAAGGGGAAGATCTTCTTGCGTTCGCACAGGTCCGCGATAGCCCTCCACTGCTCCTTGGTGGGGTCCAGACCGGTGGGGTTATGCGCAGACGCATGCAGAAGGATAACATCGCCTTCCTGGCCCTCCTTCTCCAGCTTGTCAATCATACCCCCAAAGTCAAACAAGCGGGTTGCAGGGTTGTAGTACGGGTATTTCGCGCGCGGCACACCCGCCAGTTCCCAGATAGTCTCATGGTTCGCCCACGACGGATCCGACAACCACACCTTACTCGGCTTCGTGTTGCGCGCCAGAAAGAGCGCACCAAGGTGATTAGCACCCGTCCCCGCAACAGTCTGCACAGAAGCGATCCGCTCCTTATCCGCCTTCTGCGCCTCTGACTCCTCTTTACCGTGGAAGTTGAACAGGACGTCCCGCGCGAGACGCACGAAGGCCATGTCGCCTTCGATGGCCGTGTACTCGTGGCGGGAGACGCTGTCCTCGTTGAAGAGGCGCTGTTCGGCTTCGCGCACCACGGGGAGAGGCCATGGCTTGCCTTCGTTGGTGCGAAAGACACCGACGCCTAGACTGGCTTTTTGGGGGTAAGTGTCGTTAAAGAATTCACGATTGAGGTCGAAGATCTCGTCTGTGGCCACTGGGCCCATTTTGTCGAGAACCGTCATAGTGCGTGTATTTGTCTAGATACCGGGATCCACTGGAGAAGAATGAGGTTTATGAGACTAGGAATCTCTTGGTTCATTCAACATGACAAAAGTATGCTGAGGAGTTGGAGATGAGCCAAAGGTGGATGACTAAACCGCCGCTTCTTTGTGCTGTGGGTCGATCTGAATCGTAAGGTGAATGGGATTCAGGGCAGAAAAGAAGTAGACTTTTGTTCCTGGTTGTTATTGAAATATTAAAGTTACTCTGAGGTGTAATTACAGTTGGCACGCTAGAATATTCCATGGAAAAACCGTCAATATCAAAACGTGGGGTTGAATCTATGACATCAACAGATATCAAATCGACATCAACAGAAGAATGGAGCAGTACCCCTGGGGTACCGTAGTAGACCAGGTATTACACTAGCGTCTGTTCTGTGCTAATACTATATTAGGATAACTTGTGCCAATGGGTTTTTATTGTAATAACGTGACTAAGATCTTCAATCTCTCTGTCTCTTGCGGTAAGGCCCTAAAAAGGCACCCGGCTAGTATATCATATGCCTGCAAAATGGAGGTCAATTCCATGGATTAAGAATGATGATATCCCCAGGATCTCAGTTGTTTCAGCATGGACCATCATTCCTGCAGACGAAACCGTGCCCTGGACTGACGGGATACTGTCGAACCATAGCCGGAGCCACGGCATGTTATCGAGGACATGGCCGTAATAAGCTGTCTTGTCAGCAGCCTTTCACTTATCGAGTGTTAATTCAATCCAACCCCAGAGTCAAGTCGAGCACAGTAAACCCGGACGAGTGGAACTGAGCCTATATCTCATTCTTGTCTTGACGGGGATGTGTTGAGTTCTGAAGGGATGTAACTTTTGAGAGACAATGAGCGATTAACAGAAATAGTCCAGGAGCGTATCTCTCACAGTCAAATGGCTTATACGATGCAAGAATGCTCCGTGAGAATGTAGAAAGACTGAGGCACCTACCCGGAGAAGTTCTTTACCATACGGTACGGTAATACCGGCACTTGCACACAGTCGATGCATAAAAACAGCGTCATGCCGATACCGGGCCGGGTGTATTCGGCAGAAACAGTCGGAGGAAACAGCCTTAATTAACCTCACCCTTCAGTCTTTTCTCAGATTGTTGTCGCTGTCGCTTCCAGATTCATATTCATTCTCCAATTCCATTTCTGGGAAAAATCAATTGGCCGGTCATCATCATGGTCTCCCCCGCCTTATCGTCCCGAGCCGCCGTGCGCTCTGTGGCTTCTGTGACGCGCTCCTCCCCCGCAGTTGCCCGCGCTGCTGTGGCTTTCGCTCCTCGTACCCCCGCTTCTCTCAGTAACCGTCGCGCTCTCTGCTCCAATACCCGACTCCAGCAGTTCCCTCGTCTCCAGTCTTTCAACAATATTTCCAAGAGAACCTTCGCTACCACCGGCAGAATGGTATGTGCGCCGATTTTGCGCGGAGGTCTAGAGAGGAACAAGAGACATACCGGGAATGCCATTGCTAACGCACTTGCGCATGGTATAGGCTGCTGAAACTCGGACAGAGAGCGATGCTTTCGGTGAGATCCAGGTGAGTATCCACGTCTTGCATTTGCCTTGTATAGCTTCTAATTGCGTCTCTAAACAGGTCCCAGCGGACAAGTACTGGGGTGCCCAGACTCAGCGGTAAGCGCCAATTCGATCAGACAAGCTGCAGCTATAGTTTGTGATGGATAGTGGATGCTGATACGAAGGGTAGCTCCCTGGGCAACTTCGACATCAACCAGCCCCAGGACCGTATGCCCGAGGCCGTCATCAAGGCCTTCGGTGTCCTGAAGTGTGCTGCTGCTACCGTCAACATGAACTTTGGCCTTGGTAAGAACAATTTCCGCCGGATGATGGTTATAAGACAGCATTAACCAATGCACTTAAGACCCCAAGATTGGTGAGGCTATCAAGCAGGCTGCCACTGAGGTCGCGGAGGGTAAGTTGCTGGACCACTTCCCTCTTGTCGTCTGGCAGACCGGTTCCGGCACCCAGTCCAACATGAACTCTAACGAGGTCATCTCGAACCGTGCCATTGAACTCCTCGGTGGCACCATGGGTACCAAGAAGCCCGTCCACCCCAATGACCACGTCAACATGTCGGCCTCTTCCAACGACTCCTTCCCCACCGCCATGCACATCGCCGCCGTTGTCGAGCTCGAGAACACCCTGTTGCCTTCTCTGAGAAGCTTGCGCAACGCCCTTCAGGAGAAGGTCGAGAACTTCAGCAACATCATCAAGATCGGTCGTACCCACTTGCAGGACGCTACCCCCTTGACCCTTGGCCAGGAATTCTCCGGTTACGTTGCTCAGCTCGACCGCAACATTGAGCGCGTTGAGGCCAGCATCCCCCACCTCCGCTACCTCGCTCAGGGCGGTACTGCTGTCGGCACCGGTCTGAACACTTTCAAGGGCTTCGACGAGGCGATCGCCGCTGAAGTTTCCAAGCTCACCGGCACCGAGTTCAAGACTGCCCCCAACAAGTTCGAGGTTCTGGCTGCCCATGACGCGGTCGTCGAGGCCTCCGGTTCCCTCAACACTCTTGCCGGTTCGCTGTTTAAGATTGCTCAGGACGTCCGTTACCTCGGATCCGGTCCCCGCTGCGGTCTGAACGAGCTGATCCTCCCCGAAAACGAGCCCGGCTCGTCGATCATGCCTGGCAAGGTTAACCCTACCCAGTGCGAGTCCCTCACCATGGTCTGCTCCCAGGTTATGGGTAACCACGTTGCCGCCACCATTGGTGGTATGAACGGCCAGTTTGAGCTCAACGTGTTCAAGCCTTCCATCATCCGCAACCTGCTCCACAGCGTGCGCATCTTGGCCGACGGCATGGCCAGCTTCGAGAAGAACCTGGTCCACGGTCTCCAGGCCAACGAGGAGAGAATCAGCACTCTCCTCCACGAGAGGTAAGTTTCTTCATCTTCCATTGGACTCCGTTGATCTATACTAATTAGCACCAGTCTGATGCTTGTTACCTGCTTGAACCCCGTCATCGGTTACGACATGGCCTCCAAGGTGGCCAAGAACGCCCACAAGAAGGGCATCACTCTCAAGGAGAGTGCTATGGAGCTCAAGGCTCTGTCCGAGGAGGACTTTGAGAAATACGTCCGCCCCGAGCTGATGTTGGCCCCTAAAGAGAAGAAATAAGCGGGTAGTTTGGAATATGACAAGCCCGAGATGCGAAATGGGGCATGCTGAATCGATGCTATAATTTTGCTAAACTCCTTTTCTTGTTTGAATAGAGCCATGCGGTCACAATTAGCATGTTACATGTATACTTGGAAAGAAATCACATTGTACTATTTACTTGTTCTGCATACCGACTTCTTCCCGCCGTTCTCGCTGTCAGCGCAACCAAAAATAGCACCACTATACCCATACTTTTTGTACCTCGGAAAAAAAAAAAGCAATTTTGCTAGAAGGAACTATTTTTGCTCCATTTTCTCATTGGTTTTGGGTCGTTATCCGGTCGGTTAGCTTTTTACGTCCGAGGTGAGACAGTCCCAGTAAGAGTGTCCATACCGCCGTTGTGCTTCGCCCTTCTGCGGAAGTCG
Source organism: Aspergillus intermedius (assembly GCA_039880815.1). NCBI lineage: Eukaryota > Fungi > Ascomycota > Eurotiomycetes > Eurotiales > Aspergillaceae > Aspergillus > Aspergillus intermedius. Next base: position 103,364 of record JBDODA010000001.1, on the reverse strand, counting down.
CTCCATCACTCACCCCTTCGTTCTTTCCAAACATTGATTCAAATCTCTGCGTCAATTGCTATTTATTTCTCTGACAGAGGCTTCTATCTGATCTTCTCTTGTTTTCTGTTTGCACAACTCCTTCATTTTCTCCACAACGAACTTCTCGTCCGGTTCCTGTTCCTGACCTCCTTCCGACAAAAGTCAAACATCCGAACCACTCACTTCCTCTTTCGTGGCCTCTACAACCAATTCTACATCACACAATCCCTCAAATCACAAAATCCCCAAAATGACAAACGTTACACTCGCAACCACCCCAGTCCCCGCGGCCACCAAGCCCGTCCCCACCGCGCAGAACGGCGTCGAAGCCCCCCTCTTCTCTACCAACCTCATCTCCCCCGAAGTCCTCGCCGTCCTTCCCCCCGGCTACACAATCCGCCCTCTCCGCCGCTCTGACTTCCAACGCGGCTACCTCGACGTTCTGCGCGTGTTGACGACCGTGGGCGACGTGGACGAAGACAAATGGAACCAGCGGTACGATTGGATCTCCTCGCGCAACGACGAGTACTACCTGCTGGTTGTGTGTGACGATGCGGAGCGGATTGTGGGCACGGGCAGTTTGATCGTGGAGCGCAAGTTTATTCATTCGTTGGGGCTTGTTGGTCATATTGAGGATATTGCGGTGGAGAAGGGGCAGCAGGGGAAGAAGTTGGGGTTGAGGATTATTCAGGCGTTGGATTTTGTGGCGGCGAGGGTTGGGTGCTATAAGGTATTCCTCTCTTTTCTTTCGTTTCGTTTCTATTTTGGTTTAAGAGACATTGGCTAACGTTTTGCAGAGCATTCTCGACTGTTCAGAGGCCAATGAGGGTTTCTACGTCAAGTGCGGTTTCAAGCGTGCTGGACTCGAGATGGCACATTACTACTGAGATTCTTCATAACGACTTCACAGATTGTCGTCTGTTGAATGTCTTTTATCCTGGCGTTTCCGGAATTACATGTTGAGAGCGACTACATAGATTTCAAGTCCTTTTCGTTTCGATTGAGGTCTTTCGAGAAAGCGAGGCCGGACTCGGCTGGATCTGCTGGTATTACATTAAGATCAAGGCATTGAGGAGTCCATGACCAAAAGTGCCTCGTCTTTATCTAGCAGGACATTAATGGGCTATACAGTTACGGTTTCTATTCATGGCGAATAGTGTGATTATGAATTTCCGGGTATAATACATGTTGCATTGATTGTTCATGGACTATACATCGTATCCAACTGAGGACCAACCGGGAGCTCATACGTAGATGGATTAGCATGAAGGCAGAGACTACTGGTTGGCGCATCATGGATCTACCAAAACAAGGCTGCGAATCAAATAGGTCCATTCGCTATTTGATTCACTTCAAGGACATGGCCTTTTGAAAGCCAATCAATATCCACTATCCGGTGTTGAGCAGAGGTGAAAGAAAACGAAACATTGAAATTCCCTCATGCTGATTGTTTCAAGAAAAGCCCACGGAAATCATGAACCCATTTCATTAACTCTCAAACCAGAAACCAAGCCCCTTATGAAACAAAGTAGGATATCCCATGGTATTCCCGAATAAAAAAAGCGTTGGCCCGGCGAGTAGTAAATTGACAAATTCAATTTTTCCCCACCAACATAAACCCCCCGAATCCTCAGATGATGCTGCTTTTGTAGGTTGTCTTGTCGTCGGTCGGATAATTCCCGCTCGAAGTCATCATCTTAAGTTTTTCACCGTATCGGAAGAAGAGGTTCGAATAATTTATGCTGCGCCAGGGTTGGGGTTCATCTGTTATCGGTGCCGTCAGCTTCGTGTTCTTGTCCGTATCAAACTCTGGAGCTGTTCAGTGGAATGGTCGAAGCCGAAAGATACAGCTAAGATGCTCGAGCCACGGAGCCGGTCGGGCGCCCGCTGCGACATGTGACCAATCCCAGAGTATCCCAAAACTTCTTTCCCATTCCACGAACATCCGGAGTTGTTGTTGCTCATCGAATTCAACGTACCTTCCGCTTGCCACCGGTCATGGTAACGTTGACGAAACGGCGGGTGTACTTGAGACGCTTCATGGCGCGGCCCTTGGGCTGCTTCTTCTTCTCTTGCGGCTCGACCTGTAGTTATCGAATATTGATCAGCATTTAAAGCCCATCAAACTATCGATGTATCGCGAGCAGGATCTCTCATATCCCTCCTTTGGTCGCCGAAAAAAAAAAAAAAAAACCCATCCTTCCCTTGCCCCCGGTCGGTGGCAATATCCCGTCCGTCCAACTCATCAACTCATCTCATCTCGCTCGCAGATAACCGCTCATAATATCAAGGAAAAGAGAAATAACCCACCTTAGGAGTCGCAGACTTGACCTTACCCGCACGGGCGAGAGATCCGTGAACCTTACCCATGGCTGCTGGTGGTGTTGTATAACTTGTCGGATCGAAATGGGGGAGGAGTTGTCAGAAAGGCTGCTTTGAGAGGGGGCGGCGGAAAGGGATCTGTGGGCAAAAACCGCGTTACACCGCCCGGTAAGCGAGATGGCGAGTTTCGGTCGCGTAACGTGACGGGTATTTATGCCTGAGGCTTCTAAGTCTCTCCTTTTAGTGAGTAGACGTGATTGATTATGGGATCATTGGAAGTGGTAATCTAGGTGTTTATATTCCTTGTTTCTTACGAATAAATGCATTTTTGCACGGCATCTGACTCGAGATATGACTGCATGGACAGTCATTCCTTCTATTCGGGGTCCCGAAAGGGCTTAGCGTAGGTTTGTGCCCTATACTTATTGATTAGGGTCGGGCGTATGGTATTGTCACGACAGATTACGGGTCATGTGATACACTAGCGATAAGCCTGATCGCCATGACATCGCTGTATGCTGTATGGCGCTAAGTACGGAGAGATCCTGGAGACTCCGCCAATACCTACATTCATATTGACCAATTAACCGTAGGAAGGAACGATGGTGGTTGCTGTCGCGCAGACGATACGGGTTCTATTATCGTATCCAACCAGACGATGCGTAGTACTACAAGCCAAATCGATAACAGACATTATCACATTTTCTTTTCCATTTCTTGGCTATAAACCATAGCGTAGTGATAGAAACAGCCTGAAAGCCGAGCGGGAAGTTTCATCCGCGAAGAAACCTTTCGCTCACATCGTACGCCGAACTGTTGTAAACGATTTTGTTTAGGAAAAACAAATCCCTCAGCTCCGGGGAGAAGTATCATAGAATTCCAACCACATGAGATTCTCTTGTACTAAAATGGAAAAAAGAACACCCAGCCCAAGCCTAAACCGTTTTTTAAGTACGCTTCTTACCACCCTGCTTAGCACCACCCTTGGCGGCACCGGCGGCGGACTTGGCCTTCTCAGCCTTCTTAGCGCTCTCGGAAGCGGCCTTCTTCTCCTTAGCCTGCTTGATGGCCTCCTGACGGGCGGCAGCACGGGCCTCGGGGCGCTGGTTGCGGCGCTCCTTGATCACATCGAGAGAGGCACCGACGATGGCACGCTGGGACTTCACGACACGGCGAGTGCGCTTCTTGGCAACTTCCTGTTCAAGTGAAAAATCACCGGTCAGCATTTGTTTCCATATCACGTAGTTTCGTTGTTTCCAGTTCCCCTCTTTTCCGACAGCATCTCCTATCTTCATCTGTGCCGGTATGAAACGGTCGGTGCCCTTCGACGGATTCCCTTGTGTTTCCCCCTCTACTCGGAAACAACTCGAAACTCTTAAACCAAAAGGGATTGGGCGGTACTGACTTCAGAGATACCCTTCTTGTGCTGGCGACGGTAGAGGACAGTCCAGGATATCCGGCGAGGGTTCTTGCGCTGGAGGAAAAGGGACTCGGACTTTCCGTTCTGGAAGCGGAAGATCTTGCTGTCGCCACGGACGAACAGCTTACCCTATAATTTTGAAAGAATATTCCCGTTAACCAGCCATTCTCATGTAAACGTATAGGTAGGCCGCGAATTCGTTTGTCGCGATTCGATATGCAGGATCGTGGCGGGTCATCGATAAATGACTTAACGGGCCTGCCTGCCCAGGGGAGGGCACAAACACACCTTTCCAGGGTAGATCTTCTGACCGCTGAAAGAATCGTCGTAGGTACGCATCTTGATTGTCGGTGATGCGCAGCCGGTCGAGACGAGTTGTTGTCGGTTGGCGTTGGGTGGTTGAGTCGAATCGGTCTCTGCGGCGACCTGGTCGTGAGACTGACACAATTGTTGGTGCGCGGTGCGGAGCCTCGCTAAAGTGCGACACGTGATCTCGGCTGCCCTTGGTTGGCCGAATCGTCTGCCGGAGCGGCCAGAGTATGAGGTGGTAGGATATCGATTATTTTCTACAATTAGACTTATTTGAGAATAAAGTACATTTATCATGCTTACTTGACGCCGAAATTCATTTGCTGCTGGGCCTATGGACCTTGCCCGCCCTGTAGGGCATATACATGTGCTGTTTCGGTAGCCCTCACGTCTCCCTCAGTACTATAATGACCTTTTTCTCTCTTTCTTCTTGGTTTTATCATTGGGCTGTCAGACATATTATATCACAAAGACGGAATACCTTCATCATGCCAGTCGCAAGGACCCCAGGGTTCAGGCTTACATTCCTATACGGCCAGGTCAATATCCATATTAAGTGATAGCAACCCAGGTACAACGAGCAAATCGTTGTACATACCTTGCACTGGACATCCCGACAAGTCACATTGATACAAATTCCACAACACTCCGGGCAGACATATCTCCCACAGCCCCCACCCAAGGTACACATAATGAAAGTTGTGTTATCCCGAATATGCGACCCCAGCGCCTCAATATTCGAAACTATTCTCCCAGCCTGAGCAGCTTTGAAAGCACCTGAACTTGGATCTTCCTTCGCGCGACATCCAGCCTCGTACACGCAGCACGCAGTATTACAAACCGCGCAGGCTCCTATGCAAGAAGCGCATCTTAGATTCTTCGTGTGCCACATTCTGGGGTCGTTGGGTCGCTGTGGGGAGTCGGGGTCTTCTTCGGCGCGGAGAGCGACTTGGGTTCTGGTGATTTCGCGGATGTGTTTGAGCTGTTGGCGTTGTTAGTGAAAGTCGGTTGGTTAAGTGTGCGATAGGTGCGGCTTACCTTCTTTTGGAAAGCGATGGCCTGCTCATCTTCCGTTCTACCTAAAAAGATGTCAGTGCGTTGCAACTGAGATACTAAAGACTGATATCCACCGTCTTTCAAGGATTGACTGGGGCCAGATATGGTTTCTGAGAAGTCGAGGTTGGGAAATTCAGTGTCTCCTAGAACCGAATCTGTCAGCTTCTCAGATCGTTCAGGCTGATATTCGAGAGCAAAATACCGCTAAATGAACTGATATACTTTGAAAGCTTCCCATGAGAACTAGAAGATTTATGAGTCGCATCACTCTTCTCAGTAGCTTGAGAGCTGACAGAACTAGCCAGCGAAAATCGCCGAAAGTCTCCAAAACCAGTAAGCGAGTACAGACTGGATCGCTGAGAGCTGACTGCTGTTTGTCCCGGAACTCCAGCGAACACGGTAAATCTCTTCAGAAAAGAATCGCGCTTTCTTCTTTCCTTGGTCTCGTTCTTGGTCTCTGATCTGGCACTTCCGGGGCTTTTGGGACTAGCTGGAGGCAATAAGCTGTCATCTTTCTCGTCTTTCAAGTGAGGGGCATCCTCGAGCGGCTTAGCTGTGATGTCGGAAGAGCTGTCCAGCCCTAGGTTATGATTAATGGAGTTCGTCTCGTTCGTATCAGTCGTAGACCTAAAAGACCGTCCTTTTAGCGTGGAACCTATTTTCTTTTTTGGAAGTACTAGGGAAATGCTTGCTTTCGTTTCTCCTCTATGTCTTGATCGTCATCGCTGTTGGAATCTGAGAACGCCGAAGACTCAACCGTATATTCAAGTGACTGTTCACAAGAATCTGTGTCCTCAACGTCCATGGGAATCTTCAAACTCATAGTTAAAACACGGAAGTAGCTGGCTGTTAGGTAGAGGTCAAGAAAGCTTTTTTCTTGGGGATATTTGGAATACATATTGCAAATGTTTCAAAAACAAGCTTGGCGAGTGTACTGGGATAGTGAATGATCAAGCTAGCGTGGCGTAAATCAACCTTGGATGCAACCGCGTCGTCTCTGAAAGGACTTGCGATTCTGGCAGGAAATTATCATGTCTACTCACGATAATTCTCTCAAGATTAATTGCGAATTCGTAGTCAGTTCATGAAAAAGGACCAATTATCCTGTTGGCCTATAACAGAGATATACATTACAATTTTATCGTCGACGATAAGAACAATGAGAACGAGAGCCCTGGCTCTGCTGTATGCTATGAAATAGGTGTTAGGAACGCTATATACAAGATAGAGGATGAATGCTCTCTAGTTCAAAAGAAGACTGAGAACGCAGGTAGTGCAGCAGCTTGCCTGCCAAAAAGCAAAAGAATAAGTCTATGGCCACGGTAATCGCCCCATCATAGTCACTTCGTCACTGAGTAATTCGTATTTTCGTCATAACAGGTTGATTGAACTTTTGCTTTCAACATCTCAAGTCATAGCATGTGTTCTCGTCCACTCCTTTGCAGTCTGAATAGCAGCTGGTTCGTCCTCCTTCCAGCGCTGAGCAACGTCATTGGCGAGAGGGTCGTCCGGGTTCGGTGCACCAAGCAAGGCCTGGATCGAGAGCAAGATTGTGCGAATTTGTAGGGCAGGCGACCAGTTGTCTTTAAACGGTGTTAATTGACCAGATCCCAAGCCATATTTGAGCTCAGGGGTACTCACTTTTCAAGACATCCAAGCAGATACGTCCAAGACGGTCGATGTTGGGGTGGTAGATCTTGGTCAAGAATCGGATCTTGGGAGGAGTCATGGGGTAATCATCCGGCAGAAACAGCTCGAGGCGGAAAATGCCACCTGTTTCGAGAAAGGGTTAAAGGACATTCCAGCAGCGATATGTCATAGCGGAGATCTCCTACCCTCATATGGAGACTGCACAGGTCCGTGAATCGAAACGTCAAAGTATCTCAGGTTCTCTTCGTGAGGCACGGCATTGATACCAGGGACCCTATAGGATCACGATTCGTTAACAATCGCCAATAACAAACAAATCGTGTGTATATTTAGCTTACGGCTCTGCCATAAGACGCTCGGTCTCTTTCACGATTCTCTTTGGCAACGCCATCTTCTTATCGTAGTCCGCGGGGGTGGGAGTGTATGGTTTCCTTGCTGAGGTCTGATAGAATTCCCTTCCTTTTGATGCAAAGAAAGAAAAGCAAGAGTATCCAAGCCACAAATATGTTGCGTCTTTCCAACAAAGTCGTGTTCTAAACCACCAAAAACGGCCAAGGCAAAGTCTAAGTTTCTCCGGTTGTTACCATTGGGGATGCTTCTTCGATTGTCGTCTTATGTAACCAGAGGGGCACTGCGTCAGGGTCCCTCACCGCTTGCCGTAGTTCGTACGGGGAGCGACACGGGCCTCAAGTGTAGCCTGTGATCCTTTCTTTTTCAACAGCTCTCTCCACAGCGACCTAGGTTCGTTTCGGCGGAGAGATCCATAATCTATATTCTCCGTATAGATCATCTGCACAGACGTTGGATTCATTGTGGAGGTAAGTCTCTAGAACCCCAATGGAGGTTGCACTATTTATATGGACAACCCTTATCTATATGTACCGGCTAACACTGGATTGTCTTTGCATTAGTTGCACTCCCAGCGCTTGCAAATAATCTATCCTTCCCGGTCTAGTTCTTATCCGATTGGTTTTCGAATTCGCAATGCGCGCAAGCGATAGCGTCGGGTCCTTGCATTTCACGTAGTCAACAACATTCCATGGGTATTATTGAAATGCGAGCGTCGTTCGGATTCTTGAATCACCCTTCGCCATCTCATTACATGATATTTGGAGAGACCCGGCTATCATCCGGGGAACTCCTGGACAACAGCTGAGCGGCAAAGTGTGGAGGATTCCGCCAAAGAAAGCCCCGGCTTCCCATCAAAAAAGCCATGCCCAACTCAATGGAGCCCAGGCCTCTGACATCGGCCTTCGAAAGTCCAACATTTGGCGAAGACAGCACCTTCCATGTGGAACAGCCGGTTGGTTCCATGTCCATATCGCCATGTGGACGAGATGTAGTGTTGGCGTCAAAAGAAGGTCTCCATATTATTGATCTTGATTCTCCATACTCGCCTCCTCGATATCTTCCGCACCACACGCCATGGGAAGTCGCGGATGTCCAATGGTCGCCATTCGCCGCTCGCGATTACTGGGTTGTGAGCACATCAAACCAGAAAGCTTTGGTGTGGAACTTGGCCATGAATACCTCGCAAAATTCCATTGAACATGTATTACACGCTCATTCCCGGGCTATCACCGATATCAACTTCTCAGCTCATCATCCGGACGTTATCGCAACATGCTCTGTCGATAGTTTTGTTCACAGCTGGGATTTACGAACGCCCTCACGACCGGCTATTACGTTTTCCGACTGGTTTGCTGGGGCTACCCAGGTTAAGTGGAATCGACAAGACCCTCATGTTATCGCAAGTTCACACGATAGATTCCTCCGAATATGGGATGATAGGATGGGGGCAGTTCCGATTCGATCTATTGAAGCTCATAATACCAAAATTTACGGCGTTGACTGGAACCGCGTACGTCCCGGTGCTTTAGTGACTTGCTCACTGGATAGGACTGTCAAGTTCTGGGATTATACCGCGGAACGCGACGTACCGGAGAAGTTGATTAGGACTCCATTCCCTGTGTGGCGTGCAAGGAACACTCCGTTTGGATGGGGTGTGCTGGCCATGCCCCAAAGGGGCAATAGCGACCTCCATCTGTACAGTCGCAGATCCGGAGAAGAACCCGGTCCAACGACCGATGAGCTCCCCTTGGTACATAGCTTTCCGGGGCACAAGGGTCAGGTTAAGGAATTTCTTTGGAGACCTCGAGGCGGGGTAGTAAACGAGACCGATCACCGGGAATTCCAGCTTGTTTCTTGGGGATCAGACAAGGAGCTTCGCTTACACAGGGTGCAACCCGATGTCTTGCGGCGTGTTGGCTATGAGAAAGGGAAATCATTTATCCATAACTTGAATGTCACTCGTTCAGGCGCAGTCTACAAAACTTTTCGTGATGGCCCGGAAGAACTTGATAGCACAGGATCTGGTCTATCAGCCGGCTCGCACCCGCGTTTTCCTGATGGTACTGAGATTAACAACACCATCTCAATGCCATATTCTCGTACTTGGGGTGGTAATGTGGACTCAAGAGTAGGCATGCGGGGTAAGACTACTGTCAGGACTGAGACAAATCCTATTGCGTGGATGCGCGGCGTCAAGATAGCGGGGTGGGACATCGAAACGCTAGGAGATGAAATTTCGCACGTCGGTGAAAAGTTCAGCAAAGTTGTTTTTGAATCCGTTGATGTGAGGCAGCGAAAGGCGACGATATCATTGCACGGTCCGTGGGGCGCAGATGGTGTATCCCTCTTCCTAAAAGCAGACATCAAGTTTCCGGTTGATTACCCCAGAGCATCAATACCGACTTTCAACATCCAGAAAACAGCAGCCGTTACAGATCAACTCGGTGCTGGGTTGGTCTCAGATCTGAAGACCATTGCTGAATCTTATCTTTCTCGTAAGAGAGGATGCCTTGAAGGGACTATCCGTTATCTTCTGGGCGAAAGTACACTGGAAGAAAGCATTGCATGGATTCCAGGAGAAACTGCTGAGACAGTGAAATCGCCTGTCAATGGAGGTGATGACTCAAGCGATGAAGACGAGGTAGGGTTGTCGCATAGCCAGGACCTAGGAATGAGCTCCGAGCTTCTTAGACCGGTCAATGCCAACGTGATGGTGCCGGTCGCGAAGGCTTGCGGTGCGCTCTGGGCAAATGACGGTCGCTTAGTATGTTTCTTCCCACCGAAGAAGGACAAGTCGACAACCATGCTTGAAACGCTGGGATTCAAGGAGATGACGAGGCTGTCAAGATCAGATAAAGTTTTCGAGGGATTTGGTCGCCTTCAGGCTGGCTCCCCAGGGCCTCGAATAACGGGTACCATAGCGAGCACTGATGATGGCATTTCAGAATATTCCGACGAATCGGATACTGGATCATCAAGCTCTTCGGGCTCATCTGACATGTTATCGGGGTTGCAGACCCGTTTTCCGGCTCCTCAAACATGGCGCAGCGCAGGCAGTCTTGGATTTCATAGGCCCCGGTCAACGGACAATTCACAGAGATCAATCGGTGGCAGTGGGCATATCAAGCCTTCCGAGGCTTCGCAGACGGTAGTATCAATTCATGACCTTAGCAGCCTTTTACCCGCGAAACGCGAACTTGCCAGCAAATATCGGATTTGTGGCAAGAGCGCAGATGTCTGCGCCCACAATGCTTCGGTGGCTCTTGATTACGGCTACCACGAGCTGGCCCAGATCTGGGGCCTTCTGAAGCTGATACTGCTCAATCAACAAACCCCAGGCTTCCAATTCGACCCCGAGATTGTCCAGCACCGTTTCTTCGGGCCCACGCGGAGAAAAGATAGCGCTGTTGATATGAGCTTCGACACTTTAAACCCAATTCAGCTTCCAAACGGAGTAGCTGGGAGAGGTCTTCAATGGGGTAATCATCCATTCGGTAAGTCTTGGCTGATTCCCGCACTGTTCGATCACTTCGAGCGTATTGGCGATGTACAAATGGTCGCTATGCTTTCGTGTGTTCTTCACGAATTCAATAACGAGGGAAATTTTGTACGTGATCGACATGGGCACGGTGGGTTAACTCTCAGGCGCACGGAACCTCTTTCTCCCTTGGATGCTCCCTCTATGATCGCGGCTGCGCAAACCAAGTCACAAGAAGCAATGACGCCTGTCGGATCAGCGCCAAAGGAAAGTCATCTTTTGACTGCGGCACAAAGTTCTGGGCGTTCATCGGGCGAGACTTGGCGTGGTAGCTCTCCAACATTTTCGACGGGCACAACTCCTCCCGCAAGCTCTCGTCCAGGTGCCATAGCGGCAGACAGGAGGCACAGGAGTCATAATGTCTCAATCGCAACCTCGCCGGATCAACAATCACAGCCACGCAGCGGCTCTGGAATCGGTTCCGTTTTGGCCTCCTCGTTGTCTCGCTCTTTCACGTTTGGTCCGTCGTCAGCCTCTCCTCCAACTAGTGTCTTTGGTAGGAAAAGGCAAAGTCCAAACGGCAGTCCCAATGCGCCTATTGCATGGCCCAATAGTGCGTTCCCCGCGAAGGCGGCGAACAGTACTGATCATCTAATGGTCCCAACTGCACTCAATTCGCAAACACACTCTGATGCAGGGAGCGAAAATACCCAGGCTGTCTCTAAACAGCAAGCGAGGCTCAGAGTCAGCATGAAAAACCAAGGCGCTTTTGATAACGTAAGGCCTTCTCAAGACTCGTTTTTGGATCCCAAGAGGGATTGGCTCTACAGGTCGTATCGTACAGCTTATTCTCGTTTGCTTTCTATTTGGGGACTACCAGTTCAACAGAGTGAAGTCCTTAAAATCGGTGGGGTTATTGAGAGTGATGCGAATTACCGTCGTGCTAGAGCGTCGTTCTCGTTTCCAGCCTTGGTCCCCAGTAACTCGGAGTCCGATGAAATTAACCCGGATAATCAGGGCCTCGAAATCCAGCGGCATTGTTCCAGGTGTGGTCTTTCTCTTCAGTTGTCAATTTTCTCAGCGCCTCCTTCGATGGACGAAGCAACAGAAGCAAAACCTTTCGAAGGGACTAGTGTTACCTGTCCGAATTGCAGGCCCAAACAGTCGCTCCCTATCAGCCTCCCTTGTGTAATCTGCGGAGAGGTAATAGAAGGGATGCTTATCCCCTGCCTCATTTGTGGCCATGTGAGTTGCTTTAGCTGCCACCAAGCTTGGTTCTCGAAGACCTCGAGCCAAAGCGACCAAGACAAGACTCCTGCGACACCCGGACAAGAGCAGGAGTTCCGATCCTGCCCCAGCGGGTGTGGCTGCATCTGCTCTGAGCATATCACAGTCAAGATTCCAGTACCCTGGACTTCGCCAAATCCCAGTCATGAACGTGAGAGGTCTCTAGATAGGCCGCGTAGCGGGCCTGCTGATTCGTCAAGGGTGTCCGGTGACTATTTCCCCAGAGACGAACAGCTCGAAGGGGATGTCGAGTTCTGGCGAGCATCGCCTTTCGCATCCCTTGCACGAGGTCTGGGTGGTGGATTGACTCGGGGATTTCGCAAAGACGACAGACGCTTGAGATCGAAGTCGACCAGCTCCCACAGTACTTTGGCGTTTGTACCGAGGAGGAGTGCGATGAATCAAGTGGAGAACACCTGATTGTGATGATGTGGCGTTCCTGTTGCATGAACTTACCTTCCTTCTGTATTACTTTCTCGCACTATTTGATTATACCCCCTGTTTTCGAATTGTTTGTTGCATCTGATAATATCCATGGTTGATGAGCATGGTGTGGGCGTCTGGCGCTGTTTTTTTAACTGCCTTTCTGAGTACATAGTTCCCTTTTGGTTTACCGGTTTCGAGATACATTGACTGATACCATTGATATTGCAATCACAACTCTTCTAACCAGACTTGTGAGCCAGATGTTCAGATTCTGTTGTATGCTCTCTATACATGTGTATGCTTTGGCCCTTTCATATGTTAATATTAGATGTACCAATGCTTCATTAAGTTCGCCTGTATATCCTGACGGTTTCGAATTATGTATAAACAAGTGAATATGAAGCCTCAAATACGTTGAGGGCATGTCTTCGTAGTACCGTAAAGCCTGATGGATACCCTGCTAAACATTGAAAATCCAGCCGGAAGACATATTCTCCCTGTGAAGCGGAAGATTGGATATACCAGCATAACAATCAGTCAACCCCACCAGACCAACATCAATACTTCTCTCCAACCTCCTTAAGCTTCAACTTCTTCGGCACAACAAAAAGCGCACTCGCCTCAACACAAAGCCCACCCAGCGGATCCCTAACCTCCCCCGTAACATAAGCCTTCCTCTCTGTAGTCCTCTCCTGATCCAACTTCGAATGAAATGTGTAGAAATGGCCGGAGTACACGGGGGCACGGTAGCTGACTTGCAGGTTTGCAGTGACGCCGGTTTTCCCGGGGAAGCTGCGCAGGGCTACGCGGCCTAGATTCTCGTCGATGACGGTTGCGAGGGCGCCGCCGTGGGTGATTGTGGGCCAACCTTCGGTGCCTTCGCCTAGGAAGACAACGCTTATGGATTCTTGTTCTTTGCGGTTGTAGAAGACTTTCTGTATTATTTAGTCAGCTTCGCAAATCTGGAATGGTAGTCAACTGGCTTGCGCATGTGCTGGCGCTAGAGGAAGAAGTAACCAACCTGTATCGCCAACCCCCTACTCCCCCTCAGCGGCCCAGCTGTCAATCGGTGGCTATTCTCCTCCTCTGAATAGTTCTGATAAACGTCCGACTCCTCGTAATCCGGATTATTCCTTAACTCCATAACAATCGGAATAGCCTTCTCGTATATCCGCAGCAGTTCCTCCATGACAATTTTATCCTCCAACGACCCCGGAACCGGCGGCGCCGCTACCTTCTCTTCAATCCGCTGTCCAGCGAGCATGCCTAGACCACCGAATATTGTGACGTAGGCTAGACGGCGCAGCCATATTGAGCGTTTGGAAGGTGCGTTCGCGTAGGCGACAGTGCTTGTCTGTCTTGGGAGAGAGGAGGTAGGGCTGGTGATTCGGAAGATGGGACGCGTTGGTGCGCTGAGGAAGCGGGTTTGGGATCGTAATAATGCACGGGGGCCGAACATGGTGGTCATGTAGCAATTACACGTCGCGATCGAGGGGAGGTTGATGCGACTGAGATGCCGAGGTTGGTTCGTTGAGGATCACGTGATGACAGTGGCCTACCTCATCCTCTTGATTCTTTGTTCTTCTATTTTGATTTTCTTTAACTAGTCCTTCGTGCTCATATAGCCCTTCGGGAGACTACTGGATTTTGAGGTTATCCGGCGTACATATTTTGTATTGTGGTAAGAGGTACAACTAGAGAGTACATGTTCGTAAATATATCCGACGTTGTTCTCTGACAAACTAACAAACAAATGGGTCCACGCTAGGATTAGTATATCCAAGAGAAGAAAGCCAGAAAAAAGGGAATCATGTCTTCTTTCTATGCATTTAGGTGTAATAATAGACGTATGTCCTAGTTTATGCTGGAGACTCTTATAACGACCGTCTGCGGCATAGTCCGTGAAAAATTATTCCGCAGTGGGCAAGTCAACCGCACGATAGAGAAGAATAAGCGCAGAGTGGGATTCACCTGGGAGAGGATATGTTAGCCAAGCCCATTCTCAAATGCATATACGGAATTGACTTACCTCCACCGGAAAGTGTCTCGATCTTCTCGGGCTCCACTTCAGTGACCTTATCATCATTAAACCACCACCACTTTCCGTCCTCGCTGCTGCCATTTCTCTGCTGCTTCTTCACGTATGCCGTGTAGTGACCGCTGTCAGCACTGGCTCCTTGGTGAGTGATAACACCACGCAGCTCGTAAAGACCGGACTGGTTCGTTCCAGACTCAGCAGCGACCTTGGGATCAACAAGGGCAGCAAGCTCCTTTTTAGCAGCAAGAATAGATGCAGCTGCTTCTGCTTCGTACTCCGCATCCGTCTTATACACGTCTGTCATCTCCGTGTCCTTATCACCCTCCTTTCCAGACTCCTTGCGCTCTTCCGTTGCCTTCTTTTTCTGCATGGGCTCCATGCTGGATGCTCCCACTGCCCGCTTCTCTTCTTCATCTCTATGGGCAATCTTCTGGCGCTTTCGAGCACGCTCCACATCCGTTTCTTCTTTGCGAACTTCACGTAACTTGTTCCTAACAGGTATAAGCTGGTTTTTGAGCTCATCGGTACAGAACTCCACAGCGTCGAGTTCGGCGGGGAATGTCACTTTGCGCATAATCTTTGCTTTCTTCTGAGTCTCACGCTTCCAGAAGAACCGAACGAAGTGCACCGTCAGGTATTTGGGGAGTCGAGCGACGCGCGAGCGCTTCGTATAGATCGCGTTACGGTCGAGGGTTGGCGAGTTCTTTTCGATCTTCTCTTCAAGACCATCCATGATTCCATCATGCAAGTGGTTAGTATCTTTGCCAATATGGCAGTCAAGCTTGTAGAAGACATCCGAGCTCTTTGTAGGCTGCTCCCCAACTTGCTTCGCAGCGGCATCATCACATTCGGTCTCCGATTCAAATTGTCCAGCGAGATATTTGTCAATGAAAGAGGCCTCAGACCCTTCACCTTCTTTGACCATCAGCTTCTGCCGCAACTGAGCCAAGATCTGCGACCAAGCCTCTTCAGCATCCTGTTGAGCATAACCATGTCCATTCCTCTCCTTCTGAGCGAATTGGGGAAAAGCGGTTCTCAACGAGTTGAGGAACATAAGCGGCGGAAAACCCTCTTGCGTCTCGGACATTTGCTTGAACAAGTCCCGGAGGGAAGCAGTGAGATCCCCGGAGGCGCCCAGGCCGCCTAGACCAAAGCTGCTGAGATCACCAAGCCGTGAAGACCCACCAGAGCTCGAGGGCTGGTAATTCTGGAGTGCATCCTGAAGCTCGGGAACACCTCTCAGGGTCTGCAGCGTCGAGTTCAGGTAGCAAGTGTTTCCAAGATTCTGTAAGCCAGAAGGAGTGGCCCCCTCTGCCCTTGCAGCCTCAGCCTCCGTCATATCCTCCAAGAATTTCATTGTTTCCTTAGGACGTCCCAACTCCGCAACAGTTCCATCTCCAGAGGGCGTGCCCATCATCATGAACGTTTGATTCGGCTTGGCGTTGAGGGAAGACAGTGGCGTATCATCCTTAAGCTGGCCTCCTTTGACCAAGATCTTCTGCCGTTCAGGTTCGACACCGGTGAGGGAGTACAGCTGGAACTTGAAGGTTTCGCCATTCGAAGAGGGATCGAGCTCGACCTCGTGGCGTTTACCTTGGTGCTTGACAATGACTACATCGGTAGCGGTCTAAGTTAGTCAATGAAAGAAAAGCACGAGGAGCAGCACAGCATACCTGGAATGGAAGCCATTTTGCGGTTATTTGTCTTTCTCAGAGTGTTTGAAGTGTTAGCAAGCCGCCACTGGACTTTTGTTGGGCAGAGTAACAGGTACGATAAACAAGAGGCGGTTGATCATCATCATAGCGGGCGTGGGGCAGGTAGCATGCAAACAGTGCAAATGAAACAAACAGCATCGACATCACCGCCCCCGAGCGGGACGGCCATTCGGGCTCCTGAAGCTACGTTGAGCATTGATACTATCATCTTACTATCCAGTCTAAACTATCGTGCGGGTTTGCTATTTCCCTGGTGATTGGCAGAATATCCTCGGATTCCTACATTTATATCGCATCAGCAGTGTCGTCATCACCCTAGCGGAGATAGCACTTGCAATACAGAGTACACCGTTGGACCTCCGCATTCCCCTATCATGGTGAGCTTCAGTATCAGGAACCGATAATCACATTGATGCTGACAAACTCAAGTCTCAATCATTGCGCCCTTACCTTCAATGTGTCCGCTCGTCGCTGACCGCGGCGCTTGCGGTTTCCAACTTCGCTTCGCAAACCTCCGAACGACATAACGTGCCGGAAATCGAGGCTGCCACGTCCCCCGAACTCCTCCTCAATCCCCTGACCATTTCGCGTAACGAGAATGAGAAAGTCCTTATCGAGCCCAGTGTTAACAGTGTTCGTGTGAGCATCAGTATAAAGCAGGCGGATGAAATCGAACATATCCTTGTCCACAAGTTCACGAGATTTTTGACGCAGCGCGCGGAATCTTTCTTCATCCTGCGGAGAAAGCCAGTAAAGGTTTGTATGGGACAATTGAATGGGATGTGACAGGCTTTGCTGACGAACTGACAGGGCTATGATATCTCGTTCTTGATCACCAACTTCCACACCGAAGCCATGTTGAAGCACAAGCTCGTTGATTTTATTATCCAATTCATGGAAGAGGTGGATAAGGAAATCTCGGAGATGAAGCTCTTCGTACGTTCTACACTAGGCTCATGCTGTTGTAAATGGAATAATGACGCTAACATATCTCAGTTGAATGCCCGTGCTCGTTATGTTGCCGAGTCTTTCCTCGTACCGGTAAGAAGTTATGCTCCAGCACATACCAGCGCCTCGCTAATTTACGATCCAGTTCGACTAAACTCGCTTACAACATATTCTATTCCGCTCCACGAATGATAATCTAGCGTCGATTCTGTTGCTTGCATGCGACTTCTGCGCAAGCGATCTAGGCTGGTAATGGGAACCATGCATTTCGCAGCAGATTACTATGTTCCCTCTTAGATCCTGAAGTCGTAACTCCGAATTTGCAATTCAACCTGTCCATAATTGTACCAAATCCAACCAGTGGCAGGCATCCTGTCTAATAATAAGCCAGTTTTTTTTTTTTTTTTTTTTTTGCCGGTTCGTAGAAAGAGGATCTCTATGTGACTTATCACCAGGAACTATTGCTGGTCAGCTTCACTAATGTCAAGTATGTTACTGTCTGTGCTATTTTTAAAAGAAAAATACCTCTGACAGCTGGTTCCAGAAGACATGTAGAACAAAGAACAATATTATTATTACTCTTCAGATATCTCATTGCTTTGATTGAACCTATTACCACTTCTTTTAATTTTCTTCCTCCATTCGCCTTACTTCACTGTATTCCAGTTTACCCTGGCCTAAAGAGTTTCATTTTGCTGAACAGCCATCAAGACCTGGTCTTTGCAATCAGCAGCAAACTGTTTTCACCATGTCTACACCACATTTTGATATAGTGAGCCTTCTGACCTGAATTATTTCCGATGAAGCTTGACTGAGCAGATTAGGGCGCAACTGTCCTGGTCTACAGAAAGGCCTGGAAACTGAGGAAGCTGCGACTATTCCAGCACCATTGACAAGACCGCAAGAGGACAATACAATAGGGACAATAGGCGTTGCAATAAGGAAACAGTGAATTCGACGCATTGCTCCTCGCTATTGTAACCCCGCGGCATTACGATACCCTGCAAAACAACATTTCGATTGCTTCAGTCCTCGTCGTTTCTATCTCTTCGTTTCTCCTGCCATAACCTTTGTCATCAACTCTGAACTCTCCCGCTTCAAACAATCAACTATGGCCTACCGACAGGCAAATACTCACTTCTCTGGATATGGAGCTTATCCATACTCCCCCTTCATGTCTGGTTATGCTTATCAGCAGGACCAGTATCCCGGATCCTCAGATCTGCTTGCTTGGCCAGAAGATAGCTTCTTGAACCCTAACTTTCATTTCATGAGAGGAGTGGCATCTGCGGCGTATCGCCCTCGCCAGCGTCGCTCGACAATTACTCCTCTCCCTGCGCCGGTTCCACGCATGCCAGCTCTTGAACAGCCGTTGATTTTGTCTCCTTCGATCATTCGCGCTTCTGACAGTCACACGAACAAACTCCTGAAGACTGACTCTCAAGATCTGTCCGAGACTTCGATCATTCAGGCTTCTGGTGGCGTGGATACTGTGGACAAGCTTGTCTCGCCTAATGCGATGCCTATTGGAAGTGCAGTCCATCTGGACCAGTCGCAGAAATGGGGAGTGGTCAAGGTTGCCAACGTAAGTAGCACCCTCGAAGTCATCCATAGCATGTGGCTGACAACATTATAGATCCCCTACTCGATCACGAAGCAGGAAATCATCCAGTTCCTTGGCCGACAGGCTCGTCTCGTCAATCCCTGCCCCATCCATATCATCATGGAGCGCTCGACTGCTAAGACCATGGACTGTTATGCCGAGTTCGAAACCGTCAAGGATGCCCAGGAAGCGGTAACTCGTATTAACAAGATTGCTGAGACTGGCCGTCCTCCTCGCCTGGGAAACCGTGTCGTTTATGTGGAGCTTAGCAGTCAAGACGAGCTTCTGAGAGATCTTTTTCCCCGTGCGAAGTGTGTCTCCTGGCAGGATGGTATGCCGATCGCTCTTCCGAATAAAGACCCTTATTCTACTGGATTTTCGGGTTTTTTTACTGGCGAGGAGATCCTTGGTGCCATTCGCCATGCTGAGATACCGCATCGTGTAAGTACTGGCACATCTGGTTTATTGGGCGCATGTTGACCTTTTGGTGACTATGCAGTCCCCGTTCTGTGCAAAGTGTCCTCAGCGTACCTATGAGTCCACAATTAGTACGCTTTACAAGGTAGGACCTCAACTGAAATTGAGGATCTTTCTGAAGTCTGTTCTCACAATATGCCTACTGCAGTTCCCCTGGTACGCGACGACGCTCTACACTGTCCACGACCGCAACACCTTGTTCGAAATGGTCAATCGCCACATCAAGTCCTTAGTATTTCGTCTTAAGACCACCAAAACCATTGGGCTTGATCAGAGACTGCTGCGCGATCTTCTCTACGCTGGTCTGAGTTGCCCTACGTTCAACGAACGACAGAAGTTCACCCTATGCGTCAACTCGGAGGATATTACCG
This sequence comes from Aspergillus intermedius, assembly GCA_039880815.1. Taxonomy (NCBI): domain Eukaryota; kingdom Fungi; phylum Ascomycota; class Eurotiomycetes; order Eurotiales; family Aspergillaceae; genus Aspergillus; species Aspergillus intermedius. The sequence continues at coordinate 83,892 of JBDODA010000001.1, read as the reverse complement.
AGATCCTCAAGTTCCCTGACATGGGCAAGTGGTTCCCGTTTGATACACTAGTCAAGATGCCAAACTTTGACGAAGATACGCTTCTGGTGGGTGTTCCCCTATTAAGTCCATCTCGTCTCAATTATTTCTTACCAAGTAATGTTTAGTTCTATGCGAAGTTAATCTCCAAAGGGACCTTGCACGACCAGGAAGCCTCCGAACTGCCCAACACTTTCCCCATGGACAATTTAGAACTCGAATCCCCCTACGGACGCATCTGGTTCGAATGGCCACAGGAAGCCGCGAAGTGCACGCTGTTCGAAGAAGCCGTCCAATGCGAGATGGTCAATCTATGCAATCTCGTCTTGACCGGTTGCATCAATCAGGACAAAGAGACCACACTCGGGATTGAACATCTCTCCATTGGATGCGCTCCCTTGGACGACCAACCCGAAAACAAGCCTACCACGACCATCTCACCCTTCGGCGCCGAAAGAAGCGACGTTATCGAAGAAGAGGCGTCATCATCGTCCAGAGTCGACATCTATGCGACTCCGCGCCGCCCCAGAAACCAGCATAGCTACAGCGGCACCTTTGCCAGGAATAGACTGGGCAGTATTGGTGAAAACTGGGGCCAGGAACTAGTCTTGCGTCCTTCTGCTGCGGAAAGGACCGCCAGGCCTGGTTTTCTCGGACACCATCGGAACACTTTGTCGTCCCCGTGTTTCTTGTCAAACTTTTCGAACCAGGGTCATTGAGTGGTTTTGCATTCTGGGTCACCATTTTATCATTATTACTTTCTCTTTATTTTTCGGTTTTCGCTCTATTCCAGCGTTTGTGGATCAGACAGGAATGGCTCTACTCTTTTTGTGGCATTGGGCTGTCCTATGTTTTGCGGAACCTTTGGTACGGATCTATTACGAAAATGATTGTTATCCGGGCTTGAAGCATTTTCCGCATATTTAAATTGGATTTACTCAGGAGGAAGATTTAACTGGCTCTCGTTGGCTGTTTGGAATGGGGGACAGATTGCATGGAACTATTTTTTAGGTTAGATACCAAGATCATTGCTTGCATTAAATCTCGTAACACGACCACTGCCTCGTGTAAACTCGTATCATCTTCATAAAACATCATCCACCTGTATAGCCTCTGTGTCTCCATTCCCATCGCCTGCGTTCTCGAGAAGCTTCTTTCTCATTAGCCCTTCAGCCCTCTTCCTTTCTCTTCGTTTCTCAGGGTCCTCCCACCCGGGAGGCTTAGATTTCCCTTTTGTCCTCGAGCAACAAACCTGTTCTGGTGAGCACGATTCGAGCAGGCTTGCCCGGAATCTCTCCTTTCGCTCTGTGTTAATAAAAAACCGTTCGTTCGAAATGGCAACCAGCATTTCTAGATATTCCTCTGTGACCAGGCTGTGGATAACTGGCTCGCCATCATCTTCGCTGCTATCTTCACAGTAGCCAATGATGGATTCCAGCGAGAGACCCGATGAGCGGACAGCAACAATCGGACTAATACCTTCGTTATCTTCCAAGCAGCGCAGACTCTGCAAACCACTTTCTCGAAACCCCGAACTTGATCCAGCTGATAGAACCGGGTAGGCGTGTTGCAGTGTTGCAGTCATGACGTGGAGGATCTATTTTAGGCATGTCAGATCATACAAAGACACTTTCACGGCTTAAACAAAGCATAGACTGTGAAAGAAGGGAAAGAAAAGAACACACCATGGGCTCAAAATGAAAGCGCACAAGACGTGGGGCTTGGCTTTGTTCGCCCTGCAGCCTCCTCGGTGGTCTCCCATCCCCCGGCACAAGCCCAAACAACCCATGCAGTGATTGACCATTCTTTATCTCTTCTTTCAGAGGCTCATGCGACACATACAACCATTGTCCGGCACCCTTGCCACCAGATGGTGCGAACTGTCTCTGCTGCTGCTGTTGCTCTTGTTGCGGGGGTTTCTGAGATTGCTTTTTCCTCCCCTCCAGAAACACACTAATCCGCCCAGCGCAACTACTGGTCGTCACCAAGCCGGGCAGTGCGTTGACGTCGCGAATGAGATCGCGGATTCCTTCGTCCACGGATCCTTTGGGTGACAGATCTGTGTATTCTGCATCTGGGATCGAGAGGTCTGCGAGGATTTGTCGCTTGCGAGTCTCAAATGCCTCTGGGATGATTTCTGTGGTATTGGCCATGGTTTATCTTTATGCCCAGGCTCGTCAAGTAAAAGGAGAATGGGTTCTTGGTTTAGTCTATTTTCGTTCTGGTATTTCTCGTTTTTCTTGTTCGTCTTTTAAATTTCTTTTTCTTCTCAACAGGGCAGACGTCGCTCAAAGAATGCCAGGTCGACAAAGGAATTTCAAGAATCGACACCGAATAGAAGCCACCTTTGAACTTTCTCTCGAATTATCCCGAATCAACGATCATTGAATATCATGTCGTCCAGCAGAAAAAAGACCATCCTCGAACGGGAAAAAAAATTCGTTTCGGAGCGCACTAGTGAGCGGTTCGGCGAACCGCCCTTTCCCACGCGAAGGTCGCCCCAGAAGTTACCAGCCTCCTGGTCTCTCCCTTTATTCCCGTTTCTTGAATCGCCTGAAACTTTGATTGTTTATTTTCAGACGCCCTGAGTACGCTGAAAAGGTCCAGGGAGTCATTAAGCGCCGTATTGCCTGTGCTCGAACTTCCGATTAATCAGCGCTTTCTTGCCTTTCGACTTTGTATAACCGCTTATATACGGGAATACCCCTCGGAAAGTATCACAATCGTGCACTGGGCGATTCAGGGTCTACAATCTATTCTATTATTTTGCTTTTTACTACTGTATCTGAGTGCTACTACTCATGCCTCGACGATCGTCTCGGGCCGTTCCCGCGTCAGCGGCAGCTCCAGCGCCGGCACCTAAAAGGCGCGCGCCTGACACATTCTCCGCCGAAAAGACGGAGTCCAAAAGACCAAAATATATTTCCAATTCGACTACCGCCGACAAAAAGTTGGTCAAAACTACCGCCAAAAAGAGCAAATACTTCAAACAAGAGAGTTCCGAAATCGAAGCTTCCGAATCTAAGGACGGTTCTGAGCGGGAGGGCTCTGTGTATGAATCCGCCCACGAAGACAGTCAAGATGCCTCGGAGACGCCGGAGTTGAAACCTTCCAATGCTGCTTCCGCGGACGATGGAGCAGAGAAGGGCCAGTCGAGCAAGCAAGGTAAACGAGGACAGCAAAAGGCCCAAGGCCGTGACACGAGCACCAAGAACGACGAGAATGAGCGCAGCGGTGTCGAAGATGATGCGGTGGCATCATTGACGAACAAAGAGCTGTGGAGAGAAGGTGTCAAGACGGGATTGGGTCCTGGCAAAGAGGTTTTCATCAAGAAGCCCAAGGCCAGAGATGCGGGTGATGTATCATATCAGGACCACACCCTGCATCCTAATACAATGCTCTTCTTGGAAGAGCTGGCAAGGAATAACGAAAGAGAATGGCTCAAAGGTAACGTGTTGACAAACACTGGCTTATATTCAGTTTCAACTGACAGATATTGCTAGCGCACGATCCCGACTTCCGGGCTGCAAAGAAGGATTGGGAATCCTTTGTCGAGAGTCTCACAGAGAAGATAATTGAGCAGGATAGCACAATCCCTGAACTACCTGCTAAGGACTTGGTAAGTGGTGACCTATCAATATCGATGTAGGCGTGGAGAATAAGGAGCCACATTAACATCGACGTGTTCGCTTCAGATTTTCCGCATACACAGGGATGTCCGGTTCAGCAAGGATCCTACTCCGTATAAGGTATGCTAAACTTCTTGTCCAGTTGAAGTATTTTGAGCTTTCTATGCCGCCTCCCTGTCTGAATACTTGTACAATGGACTGAGCTAACAAAAAACAGACGCATTTCTCAGCTGCCTGGTAAGGATGTTACTTCATCTATGCGCAATTGAAGGTTAGCTAAGTTCGCAGGTCCCGTACGGGTAAGAAAGGCCCTTACGCTGCTTACTATGTTCATATGCAGCCCGGTTCCTGCTTTGTTGGTAAGTCTTAGCCACAACAAGGTGCCCTTCCATTGTGTCAAGGCCAGTCTTGGATAGCGTACGCCATGTGCGATGGACGGTCTTCGGACGATGCACCCTGTCTCAGGGATCCAAGAGTATGGTATTCGCAATTCCGTTGGGTATACCCAGGTCCAGCGAGGTCGACCATTTGGATCGAAGGACTGCCTAACCTGCGCGGCATCCTCCCACTGCATATTATGAAGAACAAGACTAATAGTACCTAGGCTCTGGGCTTTGGAATCCCGAAGCGAATGCACTCGCAGTCCTTCGTGAGGATATCGACCAAAACTCATCCCGTCTGAAAGCTGTGCTGAAAGAGCCGGAGATGCGGCGCGAAATCCTCAACGACATACCCAACGACGAAAAGGAAGCCGTGAAAGCATTCGTCGATCACAACAAGGAGAGTGCTCTTAAGGTCAAGCCCAAGGTAAGTACTAATTCAGTCCGTTGTTTCAGCACGCATGATCGCATCTTCTATTGTCGCCTCCATTCCAAGCACCGAACACCATCCACCATCCTTATTATCACGAGGCACAGAGACGTCGAATCTTGAGAGGTTTCTGTTTCGTTCGAAACGCGCGTATCGTCAAGGCCTTTGCCGTTGGTCTGCTTGTTGGCTCTGGAATACCGGAAGAAATTCCATCTGCGATGGTCGTTCGAAAAGGCACCAGAGGACATCAATGCCCATCTGGACGGTTCGGACGAGCTTTCTGAATTGTGTTTCTCGACATCGTAGGCGTGTTTTTGGAATGGTTTCTCGCCGATAAGCGCGCGCAGTCCAGGCTAGGCTTTGGCGTCACAAGACCCGGACGAGAAATCGACAGCCATCGTGCGAACGGAAAAAATATGATTTTCGAGATGATTTCCTGCAGTTATCATGATCTCGTCGATAGCTATCATCGCCCGACGTCTGGTGGAAGCGCAGCCGCGGATTGTGCCGGCCGTGTCAGGACCCCTTTGGCCACTCACGTTTTCCACGCGCGCGCCCCTTAGAGACAAAGGCCTCTGTCTCTGTGCCTCAAAACTCTGGAAACCCACTGTTTCTTGGGAGTCCGGAAAGGGAAATGGATGACCTCCCACTGTCCCACTGGGTTTAAGACTATGAAGAGTTTTTTCTGCGCCGTCTCATCTGTTTCCATGGTTCAGCATCTCCTCTACACAGCACAAGCGGGTCGCTTACTTGACTTTGCGCAAATTAGATACTCCCATCCTCATCTTTATTATTATTATTATTATTCCACGGACCATACTGACAAACTCTCCTCTGTTTTTCTAGGGCTACGATGTTGATAATGAAAATATTCAGCTGCTCCGTTTGCGCAGCTTCACTATCGGAAGACCTCTTTCCGACTCAGTATTCATGAATGCCAATGTGCAGGAGAGAATCGCGGCTCTCATTGGCATCATGGAACCCTTTGTAAGCCATTCCAGCCACCCTTTGTTGTCATTTTGGCTTTCTTTTGGCCCCCTCCGCCCTGCCCACAATCCGCGTCTATTGGCCCTAGCCACCCCTGCAAAAAAGACACTGTTCCCCTCATCAATCCGTTCCCAGCCACTTCAGCGGTGTGACATCCCTTACCCACTATCGTCGAATCAGTCCTACTGAACGATGGCCGGGAGTGCCAGCTCTTCTTCTTGTGATAGGTCTTGCTAACTCCCATGTGATTGATTGGCAGGTGACGTATCTCAATAGCGTCGTCATGCCCGATCCGGTGGGCGAGGAGCCCAGCTCTGAGTCGGAAGAAGGAGAAGAGTCCTCGAACGAAAACGAAAGCAGTTGAACTTGAACTTTCATTTGGCGCTTAATTACTACGAGTAGATCGTTTATGAGATAGAGTTGAGTTATTTTTAATTTTTTTTTTTCGTTTTTGATTTTGTCTTGCGGGTATCTTGGCTGCTGAAAGATTCGGGAATGCATTTTGCCTGTCCCAATACAGGAAAAATGTTGCGAATGCCCCCTTTCCCGTACAATTGTTCGATGTCCTTTTTCTTTGGTACTAAGATTTTACACTCTAGGCGTGGTTTGTTTATCTGAGACTTCTGTAAGATAATCCGTTTCCCATCTTGGCGTTAGACATCGATACCGTTGACCCTCCTCGATGATTCTTCATTCCCAAATCTCCCCTCTTTCTTACCGCCAGTTGCGATCCAATGAAGTGAGCAACCCAGAAGCCAACAACTCATCGAAGTGGACAGGACAAGGCCCCTTGTGAGACCTAATCAAGCCCAAGCCTCTCCACCGTCCGGCTAGTCCTGACTTGCATCTTGTTTATGGCTTGCTGTCCGCGCGCCGCAGTCGGCCCGTCGGATTTGCCGTCAGCTCCACGGCACGTCTGGCCACACATTCGACCTCCAGGGAGGCACACGCTATCCACACCTGCATGCTTGCGAATCCGTCCACGAACTTTGGAGGATATGGGATAGACGCGAGATTTTCTTCTAAATTCTGCATCCGTGCCCAAAGCGCCCCCCATCCTGTGCATTTATCCATTTCCTATTATGAGAGTGCGCATTCGTTCGGTGGGGATTGTGGTCTCGCTCACACACAGGACATGCTGCTAACAATTTTTTTTTACTCCCCTCACGTCCACGATTTTCCATCCATTTTGTTACAGAACGAAAAACCAGAAAACTCTTTTTTTGCAGACCCGAATACAGACGCACCCCCACGTACGATACACGATTATGGGCAATTTTGACGACGGGTGGAGGATTCGACTACTGCATGTTGGAATCATGACAGTTGTCTTCCCGGCTCAGCCTCTCTGTACAGTATGCCAAAGGACCTTTACAGGATACGAGTACACAATTCTCAACCATAGCATCTGATTTTGGTCTAACCTTGGCGAAAATTTCCACTTAGATGCGCCTAGTGTAAGTCGGTCAACGTCCTAATCTGGAATGTGTCCGTGGGTGTCCGTTGTCGATACGAGGTGAGCTGTGAGCGTGTGAGCGTGTGAGACTCATGATACCATTGTTACTGGCCATGATGTGTATGTACAGTACAAGTAGATTTTGCGTTTGTATTGTGCTTACGGGGTATGGTACTCTCCTGCATATTGGATCGTATTTCGTACAGTTACGGTAGGATTAACAGAGATTGACCCATCCCATCATTCTATATACGGGGTGGATGCGCGGTATGTCACTAATTATTTCTATTAACACGATTTGGCGCAAAGATTACCTCGTTGGGATTTGGGAACCAGAGATCGGGAGGTCCCGTGTTCCGATTGGAACCATCTGGGTCTATTATATGGCCTCGAGGCAATTGATGGATGCTTGCTTCTGTTCTTGTTCAAGAAAGTAAATTTAACCGGTGGATGAAGAGAACTGGGCTGAATATGATGAAATTTACGTGCTTTTGTCTTTCTCAAGAAATTAATTGCTTTCCATGGTAGCATATGCGCTGCACAAAGTACCGGAACACGAGTTTAGCCCTATTATTGATTCGTACTTGCAGCGATTAGTACATTCATAGAGACTCTCTGCCAAATGACACAATTTGGGTAACTATGTATGGTAGGATGAATACCCAGTACGTACAAGATAAACTCTCGCGCTTGTTTCAGTCAATCCACCGATTGCCCTAAGATCGAATAGACAGATCAACTATCACTTTAAATATAGAATCAGCAAAGAAAGTCTCCATGATTCCTTTATTCGCGGGCGCCAAACCCGCGCGTATATCATGGGGATCGTTACTCCATCCGGAGAACAAAGAGGGATGAACCGGTTCATCGAAGCCGATCTAGGAAATGAAGAAAATGAAAAAAAGTGATGCATCATATTCCGGAGATACAGAGCGTACGATAGATTGCTAAATCTGGCGCTGATATTGGACAGTCGGTGTCTTGTCCGTGGCTTGGGAGTGGGATTGGGATTAGTATGTATCATTTGGGATTGGTAGATCGTAATGATCTGCTGCTGCCAACTTCGTATATTGGGGGTGTCACTAGGAATGGAGAGCATCGTATGACCATTGTCCAGTCCAATATGAATGAAAATGTTTGCTGAATGCCGGTTCGCTTTCTCCATCATTTTCCTTTCACGCTTCCACATAGAAACCCTCGTGACACCCGCTCAGCCCAACTCAGTAAGTGAAAGAAAGACATAACATTCGTGCTCCAGTGCCAGCGACTCATGCGCATATTCAAAATCCGGAAACAGGAAGAATTAGAGATCATGTCGGGTGACAGGCCGGTAGACGCGGTGTCATCACACCGCATGTAAGCAAGACTATAACCATGACTCGAGACTGACAGATATTCCTTTTTCTCGGAGGGGCCAAGTCGGCGGGCAAATGAATGAGCAGGTTCTTTGAGGGGACATACTAGTAAGAATAGTGGATGGGATCTTCGCCACGTCAACAATAGGCGCGCTTGTAGAGTTAGTGGTGTTAGTGTATTCGGCCGAGCACGGACACTTTCATTTTGTGTACGTACAAAGACAAAGCAAAAAGCTGAAAGAGAAGTAGTAGTACTTTATGGTTTATCAAGAAGTTGTTATTATTATGTACTCGATGCGACATCTATTCTAGGCATTGTAATAATATCACTGTCCCCTCCGTACTCCGTCCTCTGTACAGAGTATCAAAAGTGGAGGTCACATGACCGAACAGGCCTGCGGGCTGCCGAGAAGGGTGCGGGCCGGGGGGTTACGGACCGCCGTAACGGAAGGTTAGGGTTTGCGGCGTCTAATTGGAGCAAAAGAGGCCATTTTGCTTTTTGCGAGTCCAGTGTGAACCATGGTTGAGGGTGCGATTATGCGTGGTAGTTTTTTTAGTGCGTCTCCGTGCTCCGTGCTCCTTCAGAGTATGGCTGTACTTGTACATAGACCAAGTCGTATCATTGAGTATATTTTTGTAGCGCAGTGAGTCATGAATATGAAGCTAAAATCGTTTTCTTTCAGCTGACATTCAATGGTAAGTTCTTGTACACAGTGAGCGCCCTGGTATCCACAGAGTGGGTCGGCGGCAACGGAAGACGCGGACGGCAATGCACCGCGCCGACTGGGTAGGAAAACGTGGCGAATTTAAATTATACGATACGGTATTGTATTGTTGTATTCTCATTTCCAAATACGGTACTCCGTACTAGGGGTATTCAAGTATTTAATCTTGTACTCCAAGAGGAGGAGTATACTAGAATGATTATTCTGTACTCGAGTGTGTCGACTGTGAAACATGATACTTACGAGTTCAGGTTGCATTCACTGACTAGGTAAGGTATCATCAGAATTATTCGGAGTCAACAGTAGCAAGAATACGTTCACTCTGTACAAGACCACCAGGACAGGGTTCTTGGGCAGGGATATGCCAACTTCGTGCTCTAGATTCCCTCCTACATACTATCTACATATTCATGCATTAGATCGCGGAATCGGGGCGGCCCGTACACTCGAGACTGACCATGTACATATCCTGTAGAGCGAGTAACATCCTGGCCAGATGACGGATAACGAATACTACCCCATTTACAAACCCTGTATTCGTGTACCAAGCCATCTGCATCGGTGTATTATCACACGTGCATGGCACGAGGACTGACACCTGAAAGGGGGTATAACACACGTTGTTATAGTTGACTGGTTTGTCTTACCAGGCGGGGTTCACATATCACATGACCTATCACCTGACAGTAAAGATACCGTTGTAATGACGTATTCCGCAGGGCACGCTAATGCGAGTTACCTGGAAATGCCAGCCGATCGGACCAATCAGATTTTTAGAATGCGGCCCAGGGCTGTAGCACTGGAAAGTTAGTGTCCTCCACTTCGATTTTCTTTTTCTTTTTCTTTCTTCTTCCCATTTATTTTGTTGGTCAATGTGCAAAAGAGGTGCATGTACAGAAAAGGGCACTTCTGCCATCTGATTGGTACGACGTGAAACGCCCTTCGATGTCTTTTCCGTTTATGGATTCCTGCATGATGGCCATATTATTAACATCCCATTATTATTATTGCCATTCGTGCTTCATAGAAATTAATATTCGTCCGTTCCTGAGTAGTCTATGATGTTCGACCTCGAAACTAGCCGAACTACCGGTGGCAAAAAGGACAATAAACCAGCCATACAGAGTGCATACCATGCCATGGCGTAAACTGTGGCTGTGTAGGGATTTCAGCTGGGAATGTCCGTTCTTTCTTTGTTTTAGGTTAATCTTCCACCCGCGGAGTGATGGAATCCTGCAGTGATATTCATTATTCGAGAACATTTTCCTCTCCCCCCCTTTCCTGTCCCGCTTACTCTATAGAAATTCAACCCAAGAACCAGGTTATGTTCACCGCTACTGTTCAGCTAAGAACTTTGATACCTTCCCGATCTGGTTCGTTATTCGGGATCTAGCCGGGCGTATTCCCTTCGAATTCTCCCGCGTGCGATCCATGGTACGGGGTAGAGGAATCTGAGAAGGCAAATCCGCCGCCCCAATTTCCCCGTTCCATGGTTCGGGCTTTCCGAGAAGGGCCGTCGGAACCGAACCTCCACCGATCTGGGCTGTTCAGGGCAGGATATCATAGTGTACTGGCCTGCAATATCATCATCTGAATGTACAATTATATCAACTGTAAGCACGTTAACGTATGTACTCTGATAGAGATATGGCTCGGACGGTCATATTTCCGGGCCAATCAGCCCCCGCAATTGAGATGCATCGGGGCTGGCCGAGCTGTTGGACCGCGGCTGTCGCTTAAGAAGGGAGCTTGTTTTTTACAGGGTATGTACTGGTACCCAAATGTACATTACAGTACTGTATTTGTAATTCTCAAGTCGAAGGTCCTGCTGTCTTTCTATTGATGGATTTTCATTCCAGTGCAACAATCTAGGATCTGGCTACATCAGTGATTGGGGTGATTTAGGATAATCATTGCCTGTAAGGAGACCATTGATTGAGGCACTGAACTGTACCTGTACAAGCAGGTACCAGTACTCTTTAACATTCCGATGGTCCTTGCTGACGGGCTGGGCCGTCCTGATATGATCTCCGGATGCAAGGGCGAGGTGAGAATAGGGTTATTCTATTCCAAATCATCCATTCATAACTGCGCAAAGCTAATGTAGATACCACGAGAGTTGTATAAAGCCAGACGAGTGTGCTTTGTAAGTGCGAAGAGAGAAGGGGAAAGGGACTGTACAGAGTACACGACTGGTACACTAAGCATCATCAAGTGGACCAAAACCAGAGGTAAACAATCCTTGGTTCCGTTTATGCTAGCGTGTCCCGGGCCTTTGAGATGGGCCGTTTTAATATGGACTGCGACTCGGTACTCGGGACAAAGAGTCGAGATGGAATCATCGAAGGAATGGAATACTACGATTGCAATTCCATGCTGGACTTCATCAATTACAGTCACTTTATTTATAACGAGAGCTGAATACTACTCTGTACTACAAGTGCTAACAGACTTTAACCATCCACGGCCCGTCTTCCCCCCTGTTCTGGTGAAGGATTTCGGGCATTACCGTGGACCCAGTGGAAAGTGGGTTTTTTGAACAATCACTGTGGTTTCTAAGCGCGCCCGGTCAGATGCATGCAGGATGCTTAGTTACCGCTTTCGGCCAGGTACATATGAGCAGCCAGCCAAGTACTTCTTTTCGTTCCAACACTACTCTGTATAAAGCTATCTTCCCTAGCATCGAGAACCGTGTGGAATCGTATATATCATTTCTAATCTACCGGTACTTGTACAGTACCGTACATAACCATGGTACAGTATATAGTACATACGTAATGCTCCACGCGCCTTTACCCGTCCGCATTTTCCCGCCCGCCGATTGGATTCTGCGGCTGCGGCCCTTCCCCTTTAGCTGCGTCTGCTCGGGCCCGACTGGCGAATAATAACGCTCAACGGTCGAGTGGGGTGCAGGCTGTATATATTTGGACCCGTGCGCATCAGCTGATTGGACCGACAGACCCCTGCCTTACTGCCAAACGGCGCCCAACCCGAGGGCATTCAGCTGATCCGCATGGATCCAGGCAGTTTTTAGTTGCGTCTTCAGAGGACCCTGTCCATGTCTATGGGATTCTGCAAAGTACTTGCTGTATTTTATAACGGTACTTGTGCATGGCATGAGTATTTTCTTGTATATTAAAGAGTACAGAGCGTTAAAATAATTTCGAGATCGATCATGGTACACCTTGTAAGTATACTACACATACGGAGTAGAGTACAGATGATGTCTGATCCACCGCTTGACGCGCTTGCCCGCCGTTTCTCGGACGGACCGGTATCGATAGAATATTCCGCCTGAGATAATCAATACAGAAATAAAGGAACTACCTCGGTGTTTTCTCCATTAAATATTTGTACTGTAATGTCAGGTAATCGTATTTGCAGTACCATCATACCGCTTGTTCGCGGCTCCAGGACTATCAGTGACGGCCACTCCAACTAGTCCCTCGCTCACGTCATAAATTTTTTTTTATAATTTTTTTATGTGTTTGTCTCTGTTCATTTCTTTTTCTCTTTCTTCTTCTTTTTTTCTGTTCTTTTTTTTATCCCCTTTTTTATTTTTTTTCCCCCCTTGGTCCACTTGTGGTTACCCTATCTTGTCTTGCTATCTGAGCCCCAGCCGAACCCGTGGCCTCCGTGTCCTTCCCTTCTCTTCTTCTCTTTCTTTCCTTTTTTTCTACTCTTCTCTCCTGTCCTATCCTATCCTCTTGATTCAACGCCATCTATCTACCTGCAATTGTTAGACTCCCTGTCATTCCCCCTCCCGCAATCGCCTAAACTGACCACGAGGCTATGCTAGCTTTGCAAATCACCCGCCGGGAGCTGCTTTCTGTTTCTGACTGGGTGCATTCTCGGTCTTTGTGACCTCGACTATACCGTACCGATCTTATATTATTCTTATTTGCGCTTATTATTACGCCCGTCCCGTGTTTCGCGTAGTTCCATTGTTCTCCTTCTGTTTGCCTTCTTTTCTTTTTACCCCAAATAATACACAGGAAAAAGAAAAAAAGACCTTGACTCGCATCCAACTTGCATCGTGCGTTTCGTGTGTGATTGATTGATTGCCTGGCTCCGTCCGTTCCGTGCCTCTCGTCCCGTCTTTCCGACGACTATTACGACTATCACTTTCACTTCCTATAAAGTCGGTCTCGCGCGCATCGTTCTCCCCCAATGTCTAGCAACCCCCACGATTACGTCGACCCTCATCGTCAGGGCCAATATCCTCCTCCGCAGTGGTCCCAACCAGAAGAGCATCCCTCTGCTGCTGCTCACTATCCTCCAGCTTCGCAGTATCCTGTGAGTTGCGCTGTTGCTATACTCTACTGGTCTCTCGGACAATGGCTAACCATCGCTTCTCAATTCGATAGTACCCCACGGCTTCGTATCCTCCTCCTACCACGGACCATCAATATCCTCCACCTCCGCCTGGCCAGTATCCTCCGCCGACCAGTATGGCTGCCACTTATCCGCATATCCAAGGTCCTCCCCAGGACCCATATCGTTTGCCTCCTCCCCCGGGTACCTACCGTCCCGATGTCTACGCTCAGCAGCCCCCTCCGCCTCCGCCTCAAGTCGTCTACCAAGCTGCTGCCCCTCGTCAGCGTACAGCTATCGCCTGTCGCTACTGCCGGAGGCGGAAGGTACGTCGGGATTGGATTACAATTACAATTGTGTTCTCGTTCGCATGGCACTGACGTGGGATTGATAGATTCGTTGCTCTGGGTTTGAGAGTTCGCAAGATGGCCGCTGCAGCAACTGTATCCGCTTCAACCAGGAGTGCATGTTCACACCCGTTTCTTCCCAAGCGCAAGCTTTCGTCCCGGCTCACGCTGCCTACCCTCACCTGCGAAATGCGCAGAGCCAGGGACGTCCTGGTGGTGTGATGCTCTACGGTGCTCATGGTCAACCCCTACCGCCGCAACAACAGCCGGGTCCTGATCTCCCACCGCCACAGGGAATGTATCATCAACCTTATGCTGCAGCACCGCCGCCCCTTGCGTCGTCCATGCCCCCAGAACAGGTAAGTTGCACTTGATGCGAAAGTTTCTTTGTTTTTTTTGAGGTAATGCTCATGCGATCTGCTGTTCTAGCGACCGGGTGGTCGACGTGGCTCTGCATCGGGCTTCGAATATCCGGATCCTACCAACCTGGCCCCTGTCACTCCGGCGACCTCCACCCCTGGATATCAGACACACACGGCCCCGAGTCCCTACTATCCGCCACCACCACCGCATGACCGACGCCCCTCACCGCAGTCCGCATATCCCTACGATAGCCGCCACTCCTCCTCGCCGCACACTTCTCCTTACCCGCCAATGGCTCCTCAGGGCGCTATGACGCCTCCACCTACTTCCACGCCGACCTCGTCGCGGGGTGGTGGTCTGAACGTTCGTGATATGCTTAATCCTAATGACAACCCTGGCCGGTCCAGCACGGACAGCGACATGCTAAATGCTCTCAACCGCCGTGGCTTAAGCCAATAGGCCTTTATACTTTTGCAATGCGGAGAATGACCGAGTGTGAAGGTAGGAGTTGTCGAACCATCCATGTGGGAGGATTGTGTGCTGGTCGCACAGCCTTCTGTCGCCAGGGCCAATAATTTCTACCGTCTTTGTTTCATCGCGGTAAAATCGTGCCATTAGACACGAATTGGATTTTCCGGTTTCTGGTCTACCAGTCCCGACCTGCGACAAGTTTAATGCGGCAGAATATGACCCACGATACGAATTTGGAATGAGGATTCGACTTTACGTGCACCGGAGGGCACAGAAAAAAAAATAAAAAAAGAAAAGAAAAACACGACGACGGCATTTTGCCATGTTATTCGACTGCTACGAGACCATGGGATGAGAAGCATAAGCGCCATGAGCTGCATGATCTGAACACGGAATTCATCACGCCATATATCACATACTCCTTTACCTCAAATTCATTATCACTGCGTTATAAAATATCCGGGGCGACCCACTAATGCAATTTCCTTGTTCTTATTTTCCTCGTTCATCGTTGTTATGGGGGCATTTTGTTGAGGTTGAATTTTTTTTTCTGTTGCGGTGTTGTCATGGGCATTTCTGGCCAGACCGGCAGTCTTTTGACTGCCAGTTAATTGAAACGGCACAAGAGAGTATTCGATGCGCGCTATATGGACTGAACGACGAATCCCGATTCAAGCTCAGGGTGGTTTAACGCTTTATGCTATCTTTCATTAGCCCGGCAGTCGAGAAACGAAAATATGGTGTGGATTTCTGCTGCATTTTCTTTTGCAGACCGGATTGGTGATGTGCATGTTTATTTCGCGTCGGGGGTCTGGTTTTATCGTCTTTTCTGCAGTGTTCCTATATCTCGGGTGGTTATCTGTCTTTTTTCTTGTCATTTATCGTTTTATGCTGATGTCTACATGCTGGGTTCGTTGACCGGAGGTTTCTCGTCATGTTTTCCATTTATCGTCTGCGAAGAAAAGGAGGCCGTCTCATTTCTCAATTCTTATTTTTTTTTTCTGACTTTACGCACGGTGTCCATGTTTATTGTTTGTTCACGTACTTGATATCAAACCTGGGAGGCTGTCTGATTAATTATCTGTTCTGATCTGATTCTACGTTGTTGATGCTTCCTTTCTGTCACTGTTTTCGCATTGCATTTGCCAAATTACTTTTACCTGATTTGATGTGTTTCCGGGTCCGTGTGAGTTTACGAGGTTTAGTATAGGTTGGTTGGCTGTCTTTTTTAGCCTTGAATTTGAATTGCAATGAGCATTACATGATATTTCGGTCAGGTGATTAGCAGGATTCAGACCCCAGCTTTTCTAAAAGGTATATAAATACGAGAGAAACAGTAGTACGACAAAAGTACAATGCAGTTTGGGCACGTGATAAGGCTTTATCTTTGCCCTAATGGTATATCCCTGTCGACTCTCCGTACTCCGTACGGAGTAAGCGGGCGCTTGCCGGGGTTGGAGTGCTAGATTGCTGGGAATTGTGAAGTGAAATGAAGTAAAGTAATTGACATTGCTATATTGTGGCAACTATCTAATCCTGGCGTTCTCTTTTTTGTTGTTTTATATCCTTTTTATCTGTGTCTGTGCTGAACTAGGTGAATCTCTCAACGCCAAATCTCCGATTTGTGCATGCATGTTGTACTCGATCAATTGACAAACCATACCAAATCAGTCAAATCAAACAAATCAAACAAATCAAACAAATCAGACCAAATCGAGTCAAGTACATCTTTCACAAATGCGAAACGGTACAAAAGAAACGAAGAAAGAAAGATGAAGATCAATCCAAACAGGACATGACGACAAAGGAAATGGAAACCAAAATAGGATGCAGTATAAACGAGAGTAAGAAGATACAAACCAGGCCAGGTTAAACACCAGTGGGAGAAAGACAATGCGAAGGAAACGAATGACTCTAACAAGCGTATGCAAAAGAAGGAAATGGGTTTATGCAACAAGGACAAGAAAGGGAAATGCAAGGAACGTAGGTGGATTGGCCAAGAAGGGCAACAAAACAGAAGAGGGTCCGAACCAGGACATCTAATCCGAGAAATCATCAAAAACACTGGCCATCTTCTTCGCCTTCCCCGGATCCTGCACTAGCAAGTCCCGCTGCCCCATAGCGACCCCCAAACTATCGACAACCTTCCCAAGCGACGACGCCGCACCCCTCACCTGCCGAAACCTAACAACACTCAGATTCGCCTCTCGCTTATGCTCGAGCACCGTGTAAAACTCCGCGGTGAACTCGACGGGCCGTAGGCGGAGGAAGTTGACTTCACCCACGCGGCCATGGATCACACTGTTGGATTTGTCGAGGTAGACGTCTTCGAGGCCGTATTGCTTCCATTCGCGCAGGATGCGGAAGACTTCTTTACGGCCGTGGAGTTTGGTGGTGTTTAGGGCCATTACTCGCGTGGCGGGTTTGATTTGGAAGACGCGGGCGAACCAGTTTGTGCTTTTGTTGTTGGTATAGCTGCGGGGGCGGCGGGGGAGTGGTTTTTGTTTATTGCTTTTGGTCTTTGTTGGGGAGGGTGGGGTTTCGGTTATTGTTACGGTGGTTTTGGGGTCTTGTTGTTCTGGTTCTGGGGGTGGTTAGATAGAGATAATAAAACGATGGTGGATAAACTCACCTTGACAAGATTCATTAAAAGCCGTCTTACTCGGCTTGCGTTTGATGAGCTTCTTGAAGAGACCTCCAATTGACTCAGCCGACGATTTACGACTGGTAGGAGGTCGCTCCTCCGGCTGCTTGGCTTCGTGGACGATGACAGTCTCGGTACTGGGCTGAATGGGCCTGTCTTTGACGAATTTTGCCATGTTCTCCCTGGACCCCTGCGACCTGTGCCTGAACCAAGACCATTTCTTGTTCTCCTGGAGTTTACCATTACCGCATGTCTGAGATCCGGGGTGCTCCTCGATAGGGTCCAGTCCAGACACGTTTCGACTTGATCGGGTTGGCGCAGATGCGTATCTTGGTCGCTCTGTATCTTCACTTGCTAGTTCTGATTCAGGTTCTTTGCCCTTCTTGCGAATGTTCAAGGGCTTGATCTCCGCGAGGGAGCGCATCGAGTCGTGCGGCACCATACGAATTGTTGTCTTGGGCTCGCACTTTATGCTTTGGCCATGAGTCCAGACGGCAGGTGGTGCCTTCAATTCTTCACCCTGGCTGGCGGGCAGCTGGTCTTTACTGTCCGCATGGCTGTTCATTTCCTCGGAAATGATGGGGAGATGGCCTGGTTCGGCGGGTGAGCTCAGAAATGGGTCATTTGTCCAAGACGTGGACTCGTTTAGGTTTTGCCGTCGGTTGGCTTGTTTGATGGCGGCATCCTCTTCGATAAGGCGATCCAACTGATTGATCACACCAGACAGATAAGTGGGGAGTGTATCAGAAGATTCCTGTTTCGACTGCTTTATCAGCCAGCGACGGGTCTCAGCAAGATCCGCGCCGCCCCTGGAAGGCGATGCGTTGGGTGTGTCAGACAATACTCTGCCCTTTGTCCTATTCCCTGTGATCAGATGCTGCGAGTTCTCGGGGCTGGCGATAGATACGGAGGTAGGAGGTGTTTCTGCATCACCGCAAACACTGGTCGTGCATCCGGTGGACATTGAGCTTCCATTGAACGCTTCTTCACAGATCTTGCTCAGTTCTTGGGAGATCTGGCGCGTCTCGTCCTTCCAGATGAAGTCGGCGTCTCGAAGTTTCTTCGGTGTTTGGCAGCTTCGAACTGCTACGCCAGGACCACGGACAACAGTCGGTTGGGCTGGCAAGGCAGGGCTGCCGTGGCGGTCCGAGAAAGCATCAATGGGCACGTCGAGGCTACTGTGGCTCATTTGCTTTATAGGAGTCACTTGCTTCGGCGGTGCTTGCTTTGCCTTCCCGGAAGCTGAACCTTGGGACCGATGCCGGATATGGTGGAACGAAACATTACGGCGATAACTTGCCGAGCGTGGTGTGTGTGCATGTGCCGTCCCTCGACGGGAGCTTGTTTGTGATGTCCGAGAATGTGAGGTCTTCATCGAAGTGCCCCTAGCCTTCTTGTTGCGCACGACTGCAAAAGGTGAGCTGGGGGGGCACTCGCTGTCTTCGTCCATGTCGTCGTCAGGAGTTGGGTTTGCCGGCCTCTCAATGTCCTTGGCAGGTGTTCTCATGGTAGCATCTGACGACTCGCGATGGATTGTGATTTGTGCATAGTCTGCCTCCGGTATCCGAACATTGCGTGGTGAACGGAACGGGTCGTAGCTGGCGGATGACATGGGCTCCTTTATCGAACCGGCACGACGACTACCCTGCTTCTTGACCGAAAACCGTTGCCGTCTCACAGAGCCATGCTGGCTACGAAGGCTTGGGGATCGCTTGCTCCGCGCCCGGATCGGCCGTCGTGAAATATGGTGGTAGTCACTGGCTGAGTACTCTAGTGGCTGTCCTTGGAAGTTCTCCAGCTGCTCGTCTCGGAACCTGACAAGCGCATTATAGAACATGCGCTCCTGTGTAGGCTCCAGGCATAAGATTTTGTTCACCAAGACCTCAGGCTTTGCCCCATGCCACAAAGTCTGCAGGTTCTGAAGAATCTCGATGTCAATCTCTTGGGCACTACCAACTGGGTCACCACACTCGTGAACAGATAGAGGCGGCGGCGGTCCAACGTAGTGCTTAGACATGGCCTGGTGCAGTTTTTCGTACTTCTTCAGCAGCGGGTGGTCGAATATTTCTTGTACCGTAAGGCGGTGCTCTGGCCTGGGCTGCAAAATCCGCTGAATCAAATCTGCAGCTTCATAGCTGACCTCGTCGGGGATTCTGTACTTGCCCAGTCGCACCTTTTTGAGTGTACTGGGAACATCATGCCCTTCGAATGGCAGGTACCCTGTGAGTAAGGCGAAAAGAATGATTCCACAACTCCAGATATCTGCTCGATCACCACGGTAGGGGTTCCCGTAAGTGATTTCCGGGGCGGCATAATGAGGGCTTCCGCATGATGTTTTGAGCCAGTGACCATTTGGTTGCAGGGCAGCCATGCCAAAGTCTGCAAGCTTGATATTCTGCCATGAGTCCAATAAAATGTTCTCCGGCTTAAGATCTCGATGGCAGATATTGAATCGATGGCAGAAACCAAGACCGGCGATAACCTGACGGAATAGTCGCACTGCTTCCTCCTCCGGCAGAGCACCGTGCTTAAAGACATGATTAAACAGATCACCACCTTCGACGTACTCGAGGACAAGATACCTAGGGCCATGTTAGCTTATATACAGCGACCTATCCAGGGGTTCCTGCTGCACGTACAGCTCTCCTCGGTTCTCCCAGATATCGTAGAGACTGATGACATTGGGATGCTCGATTAGTTTCATGATAACCACTTCCCGCTCGATACCACAGGGCATTGGACGCGCTGTGTTTCCAGCGAAATTACCAACACGTCGGTCCATGGCCGCAATGCTTTCACTTTGGACCATCCTGGCAGACTTCTTGGACACGATCTTGACGGCAGCTTCTTGCCCCGTAATTGCATGTTTCGCTAGTCTCACGCGCCCTGTAGCGCCCTCTCCCAGCGTTCTTCCCAAATGCCATGGTCCCACATGTGTCTTCCTCTTTCCTCTACCTGATAGGACCGTAGATGTTGCTGACACGGTGGACACTCGCTTCGAAGGCGTTTGCGGACCGGGGGTCGATGGTAGGTAGTCACCATAATTATTGCTCCTTGGTGATATTTGGCTTGTCACAATGGACATGGGATCCGATTTCAAGTAATCTCCTTCCGACTCCCCATGTTGTTCCCAATTATGGGACTTGGCATTGAGCCTGCTGCTGGCATCTGTGAACGGCTGTCGGGCGGTCTGCTGAGCTGTGAACTCGTCCATTGCCGGACAACCTAGGCTCTCGCGTTGAGATCAGGGAGCATGTAATGATCTCTCCTGGATCTTGTTGTGTCGAGCCTGTATCAGAAGAAAGTGAAAGAGTGTTAAATATTGCCAGCAGCAAGGGCTGAATTGGATAGACGACTCACCTATCTGATGTCCAGAGAAGAAAAGCGTAAATAACAATTGGTTCGATGGTTGCTAGTGTTGGCTGTATTGGCGAGCGAGTGAGTGAATGACCGGCATAGAGCGCGTTGCCTGCTTGTGTTAGTAACCTCCAACTGATAACCTGCAGACACCCCCAGCTAGCGACTTGACGAGTGACAGTCAAATTGTTGTGGTTGAGCAGAGAGGTAGGGACGGAAGAGTGAAGACAGGACGAGTAGATCTGACAGTCTCCCTCACTCAATCCACCCGTTGCTCTCTCAACAGCCCACCAGCAATTCACAAAACACAACAAGAGAAAAAACAAAACAAGCAGAACCAGACCTCTAGGTATGCCGCACCCAAATGGAACTCCCTGGAATGGAAGAATGGCCTATTGACTGCCATGTTTGGTCTCTGGATTCCTCAAATTCCCCGGCTTGACTGGAATGCACCAGCTGTGGTCGGCCATCCTCGATGTCTTACTGCAAGAACTGAGAGACTCAGTGTACATAGTTGGGTCCCATGTTAGAAGTGAGTTCCTAAAGAATTGAGATTATTGAGAAAAATGCGCATGGCTAATCCTCGTCTTGATAAGTTTACTAGGAGCTATGCGAAACCGCGGAGGTAGAGAACCATCAACACTGGGCAATATTGAGTTTTGGTCAGCTTCAAGAATATTCTCTGGAATTTTGGAGCACGAGGAGATAACGCAAGAGCGTTGATTATCTTGCATCGCAATCCAACCAGGTCTGCAGTTCGCTGTCCAGCTTCTTTCGAACTTGTATACATTCCACTGTCAACCAAGGGAGGGATCCAGGATGACCTAACATCAGTCAAGCTTGTCTTCCCCGGGAATTCGTGAGTGTGTCAGACCAATCCTTTCCGTTGAGCCCGGGGAAAGTACAAGGGAGAGGCATTCGACAGTTCAACTAGACTCGAGTTCTGAGCTTGACATTCCAATTCTTGACCGGTCGTTGAAATACAAGGTCCATCTGGGGGTGGCAGCGCATGAACTAGCAGCATGTGCTATGCAAATGCGATCGGTGTGCGTTGCATTAGTCCTTTGTTCGATCCTTAGCTACCGCATCTGCCATCCTACGGTCTCTCACACCACACCCAACGTCACCCGCAGTATTTGCATACAATTCTTGGAAGACAGGGGCGCGGAAGGGGTTGAATCTATGGGATCAAGGGAGAATACGCCACGATACGGTTTAAGAATGCAAGGGATATACACCATGTCAATTGCATATCGGGCAAAAGCAAAATAAACGAGCGGGTACGGAGTACTTACCGCACTGCTATAGATTAGAGCTTGGCTTTGTCCTAGAATACTTTATCAATCAATTTAATGTTCTTCAAGGCATTGTGTCTACGGCTTTTGTAGTAGTATCTTGTATCAAGGCGATGTTCATTTACTAACCCCTGGATTAAAAATAGGAACAGCTTCGTTTCGTCTTCACCACCTAGTAACTACCTGACCCTCTACCATTCAAACGTGAGCAGCTACTCACTGATGGCTATGGAGTTCGGATTCACCAGGACTTTGGAGAAATTGCTTAAAGATGCGGAACAGCTCCTCTTATGTGATCGAGCTTGTGATTCTAGTCCAAAATCAACGAAAGACAAGCACAAAGAAAATGAGTACCCGCAGGACCACAGTAATCATGAACTGGCTGAGATGACCTTAAAGGAATCGAGGCCAAGCAGCCGAACGTGGCCGGAGGCCTGGAGGTGCAGGTAATCCTGCCACCCAATCGGCATGGTGCCAGGTCAGGCCCCGCATCTCCATGTGTTCAAATAGAGCGCCCGACAGTATACCAAGCAACGCTTTAGAATTGATGGTCGCTCACCAGGATGTTTCTTACGCGAAGATCCGGAGACCCCTTAGGTCGTGACCATGTTCAAGCCAATAGCGTTAGGAACATTTATATCAGCGCAATAACAACAATTATTCAGCCTCGTATTCATTTGATAGATCAAGATCGGCGGTGCGTCGAGATGTCGAATATGGATACACACGGAGGCATCAACCCCCCACCCCAAAGCGCGACAAAGACACAGGGTACATATCTACGTAGAGTATGCGTAAATATATAGAGCTCTTTCAATGTATACATCAAACTTTGTACACTTCAGGTCACATAAATGCTTCCACCAACGGCGCCGCACATATCCGGCGCGGAGATATATTGCAGCATCCCGGTATCTTTGAGCCCAACAGAAGCCACTAAGCTTGAACCATACAAGACAGCTGTCATGATCTACCTTAGCACGCAGAAAACATTCTACCTTGGTGGCATAAGTTTGATGCACCGGAGTAGTACTATCCGGGTGCTCAGTGATTTGGAATACTGTACTCCTATAGTACGCCATGGACTCTTCCTATTATGAAGGACGATTGATAACAAATGATCAGATAATCGCCAGCTTCTAGAATCCCTTGATCGCTAATCGACGCGGGATGTGATTGGCGGATGAGACGTGGATGTTATCATTCCAAGTCTCCCAGGATGTTATCGCTTGACTTGAACCAGGTAATAACACGTATAGTGGCAAGATACCCCGAGAACGGGTCAACCAAATACCGGAAGCAGGAAGAATAGCCGTTTCTTGTCCGAGAAACGAATCCCGAATCACGTGTAGCTACCGTGGGGCAATGATGTGGAAGGTGAGTGCACCCCCTGTCGCTCCTTTTACAGCATACCAGGGTAGCATGTCCTTTAAAAAAAAAAAAAAGTCAATTCCTAATTCCTTGGTTGCTAGAGTCAATAGACCATTCGATAGTACTAATTGAGCAGAATTGTGGCAGTTCAGATGCAGTACTGGACATTTGTAACCACGGATGGCGGGGACCGACGGCGGGGCGTCCAGACGGTCTTTCTTGATAATCCCGTCCAGCACATTCGGTATCTTTCTGGGGGAGTGGCATGAGCAATCGGGTGTTATTATGAGGAAGCAGAGTCAAATCAGAAATTAATACAGGTAATAATAATAATGAATGGAGACATATAGGGCATTAGATAATGGTGAATAGACTAGTGGATCCACGCCACGGCTGCCCCTCCTCGGTCTTATATATACCCCATTCTCTTCTCTTCTTTTCTCGCGCTCTCTCCCACTCACTACTCTCTCTCTACCACCACACTACTCTACCACACTTCTCTTTCCCACTCAACCAACACCGCACCAACCTTCACAATGTCTGGTATCAACGCTGGTGACGCTTTCCCCTCTGACGTCGTCTTCTCGTAAGTTCTTTTTGTTCTCTCTTCTCTTTTCTTCTCCTTTCTTCTCTCTTCTTCTCTTTTCTTCTCTTCTCTTCTTCGAACCTTTTGTGAACCGTCCAGACACTGACAAGAACAGCTACATCCCCTGGTCCGAGGACAAGGGCGAGATCACCTCCTGCGGTATCCCCATCAACTACCACGCCTCCAAGGAGTGGGCCGACAAGAAGGTCATCCTCTTCGCCCTCCCCGGTGCCTTCACCCCCGTCTGCTCTGCCAACCACGTCCCTGAGTACATCGAGAAGCTCCCTGAGATCCGCAAGAAGGGCGTCGACGTTGTTGCCGTCCTTGCCTACAACGATGCTTTCGTCATGAGCGCCTGGGGTAAGGCCAACCAGGTCACCAACGATGACATCCTCTTCCTCTCCGACCCCCAGGCCAAGTTCTCCAAGAGCATTGGCTGGGCTGACGACGAGGGCCGCACTGGCCGTTACGCCATCGTCATTGACCACGGCAAGGTCACTTACGCTGCTCGTGAGCCCTCCATGAACCACCTCGAGGTATGTTGCCCTTCTATATATTTTTTTCAGATGAACCTTGCTAATTGGACCAGTTCTCCCGGGCCGAGCACGTCCTCAACCAGCTGTAAATGCATAATCAATAATCGAATCGGAGGATAATGGCCATGCTCGATAGATCCAAAGCTTTTCTCATAGAAGAATACAATAACGAAGCTATGAAAATTCTTTTTATACCTCCATAATGATAATGATGTCAGCCGTAGTGTTAGTTACTCCAGTAGTGTCAAGCTTAGCCTTGCCCCAGACCCCAGTCTGTAGCACCAGGATCTACAGTAAGCGCGTTTCACCGGCATTGACTGGACTATCCTATTTATACAGCCTCGTGGCAGCGCGGGTTTATTCTGACTGTGCACCGCGCTAAACCCGTTTCGGCCAATCGATTCTTCACTCAAAACCCAGTGCACTTTCTACACCCCAGGCCACCACAAATACAAACACCAAGAATGTCCTCCAATCTACCCTTTAAACGCAAGAAACCCACCCCCAAAACCTCCGCCGACCGCAAACGCGCCAAAACCTTCGATGCGCGCACTCTAGCCGCCCAATCCGCCGACGCCGCTCTCTCCGCGTCCGGCGAGCTCGATGCCGCCGCGTACCTGTCCGCGCGCGAATTCGAGATCCAAGCTCTAGAGCGCGGCATCCAGCAGTCGAAAGCTGCAGGCACAAGTCGTGCGTTTCAGCAAGTCCCACGGTCGCTGAGGAGACGGACGGCTAGTCATAATGTGAAGAGAGTGCCGCAGCGGTTGAGGGCGAGGGCTAAGCGGGAGGTATGCCTATATCCCCAGTGAGCGTGAAAAAAAGAGGAGAAGCTGACAACAATAGATGATAGAAGACAACACCCCAACGGTAACAGCCCGCCGCCGAAAACCAACCTCCCACCTCCGTCTACGTCTCGAAACAGCCCGCCGTCTCCAAAACCTCAACCGCAAAACAAAATCCAAACGAGCGCACTCCAAAGCAAAACAATCGCGTGACACCCGCGAAAAACTTGAATCCGCCGGAAGCCATGTGTACAACACCGCGCCCCGCGTTCCCAAAATCAAGAAATACAAGCTCTCTCGTCCCCCGCCGCCAGAATCGAAGTATAAGAAGCGCCAGCGGTGCAAGACATGGCTACCCACGCATGTATACCATGCAAAGCGCGCGCATATGACAGAGTCATGGCGCTTTGCGGTGCCCCTGTCGCCGACGGAGAAGAGTTATCGGCCGACGCACCGAGCGCGTGGGCAAAGGGGTGCTGTGGCGTGGGATATGAGTTATGTGTCTACGATTCAAATTGAGGGAAGTGAGGCTGGGCTTGAGGGTGTATTGAAGAATCTTGGGGTTGAGGGGGAGGAGGTTTGGGGGGTGAAGGGGAGGAAGTGGAGAGCTGGGACTAGGGTCTTACAGACTTGGGTGTATGAGAGAGAAAAGAAGAGTCCGATTGCGCCAGTGACATTGATACGGGATGTGGAGGAGAAGCGGTTGGATGCGAAAGAGGTGGAAATGGTGGATGCGGATACGCCGAGCAACAGCAGCAAGAAGAAGGATCGAAAGAAGATCTTTATCCGAGTTCATCCATCTGCATTTCTACAGCTTTGGAAGGAGCTCTTGGAGGTCTCCAAGATGCAGAAGCCGCCGGTTATGGTGGAAGATCTGCGATTCGAGATTGGTAGCATCGAGGTGACCGGGCCAGGAGCTACAGAGGCCCTAATCGCGACTCTACGGCCTACGGACGGCACGCCTGCTTCTGGCAGTCCAGAATCTACATGGACGTCATTACTGGGAGTTACGAATCCATCCTCACTACCGCAGAACGCACTCCTTGCTTTTTCCATCTCTGACCCCCGCCTTCATTTCCCTTCCCAGACCCTGCGACCTCTATCGGACGAGACGTATATGCAAGACCAAGCCATACTTCTCGCATCATGGCCACCAGACCAGACCCAAAGCACCGCCAGGCTCTTTGACCGACCATCCCGACTGGCCGCCACACGGCAACTCCCCAGCCAGAAAGCGATCAATCGACGACGCACCTTAGCCGGACCCGGCAATCGACCCTCACGCCAGGATTCTGATCCGCACATTCCAATTATGGTCTTTGCGTCTCGACCGGCGACAGCATCCGGAAAGAAGACCAACGACCACGCCGGCAATCTACCCGGATCCTGGACCGTGCTGCTACCCTGGAAGTGCGTACTTCCTGTATGGTACTCGCTCATGTACTATCCGCTGTCTAGCGGCGGTAATTTACGCTTCGGTGGACTACAAGAACAGCAGCAATTGGCCTTTGAGGCGGGGACGCCCTGGTTTCCGGGTGACTTCCCTGGTACACGTGCGGGGTGGGAATGGGAGCTGCGGGAGCGCGAGCAGCGACATAAACAATGGGAGAGTCGACCCAAGGGACGACGAGTGGAATTCGATCGTCTGGACTTGGGCAACGGATGTAGAAGGGGGGAGATTGGTCGTGGATGGGCATGTGACTGGGAGCGATTATTATTAGGCTTGCGGGAAGAGCCGCAGTCGCAATCGCAGCAGCCGGATTCCGAACACGACGAACACGTAGAGCACCAAGAAAAGCAGCCCACAGAGGCTCAAAAATCAGACGATCTTGCAAATGCAGATGCAGATGCACATCCTGCACATCCACGGGATCTCAGCCCACCCATCCACATACACCAAATCCTTGCATGCGAAGCCAAGCAAATGCTCTCTACTCAATACGAGATGAACCCCAAGAGCGACGGCGGTGCCTTGACGACCGTGCGGATCTGGCTGGTGCGTCGAGGCACGCCTTCACCGCGCGCGCGGATCTATCGCCTACCTGAGGGGGAGATAGGGCGGCGCTGGCTAGACCTGGAGAAATTACACAAGGCGCCTGCAAAGGAAAACAAATCCGGACTGAGCATGGGCATGTCACTAGAAGACGCGCGCCGGTCGCTAGCGACATCACTAATTTCTGGCCCAAGCTCAAAATCCGGATCAGGACCAGGTTCAGGGGACGGAGAAGATGAACTTCCGATCCCCGCGGAAGAGGATCTGATTGGTTTCGTCACGACGGGAGGATATAACCTTGCTGAAGGGCAGGGGACCGGGATCGGGTCCATAGCGATGGCTCGGGTTATTGCCAGGAAGACTACTAGCGGTGCTAGGAAGGGGACAGTGAACAAGTGTATTGTTCGGGGGGCGGGAGAGAGAGTGGGGAGATTGGGATATTGGGAGATGATTTGAAATGATTTGTTTTCAAGGTCTGTATCCGTACAGAGTAAGAGTCCCAATTCTGGGTACGCAGCATAAACTTTGGCCGTTGGTGTTATCCGGTTCCGCGGTCATTCCTATCTATTTGGTGTTTATTGCATTGCATACTTGTATACCAACATACACCACACACATTTTACTAGCACCATAAATGCACAGATACTCAACATCAATATCCCCAAAGATCAATTCATCATATTCCTTTTTCCTCCCCGGTCGTAATCTCATCTCTCCGATGACGATGACCCAACTCTTTGGACCCAGGAGCAATGACCGTATCCAGCAAGATCTCCGAGCCCACATCTCCGGTGCGTGGATCGCCCGCCTCATTTTCTTCACCACTACCTACTCAATCATGCAAGGATGTAAATGAGAAATCGCTACCCTGCTAAAAGCTAATACCGGAAAGACTGGCCATATGGGTCTGCAGGCGTTGCTGTCATGATGTCGGTGTTTCAGCATGACAAAGTTGCTGTAAATCGTCATTAGCTTGGGCGAGTTTGTCGGGAAAGGTTCGGGTTTTGCTTAGGGATTGCAGTAGTGCTAGGCTAGGGCTTGGGGGGTCTTGCTCCGAAAGTCTGTACGTACTGCGTATGGGGGGATATGCTTTCGTATCGAGAGCGAGGTTACAATTCCCCGGAAGTTTGTTGTGAGAATAATGTACTCTGTACAGAGTACACAATGATATTCTACGGCGATGGGTTCATGTCAGTCAATTTTGGTTGATCCTTTTTCTCTTTCTTTTTTTATTCTCACAGCCGGGCTCCTTTCCTTAATTATTATACCCTCCGTTCGTTCTTCTCTTTCTTTCCTTTTTCATTGTTGTTTTGTTCCACTCTCCACAACTACACCCCGGGCCATCGTACAGAGTACAAAGTACACCTATGCAACACCCAAAATGGCCGACGCCCAGATAATCCCGGCCATGAACCCCCCTCCGGGGAAGACATCCAACTTCGTCGATCCGGAGTACCAGGGGACCAAATTCATTGTTGTGAACTGCGTCTTTCTGCCCTTGGCGATACTTTCGCTGGCCGTGCGTACCTGGACCAGGGTGGGTATTGTGAAGAACTTTCAGGCTGATGACTGTAAGCCGCGCCAGCATACCTTAATATGAAATGCGAGAGGGATCAAGCTGACTGGCGATGACGGCAGACTTAATGATTATGGCTTTACTGTTGTCGATTGTCATGACGGCTGTGACATTGGATATGCTCAATTGGGGTCTGGGGAAGCACATGTGGGATGTTCCTGCTATGCCTAACCTCTCGCCTTGGTTTATGAAGGTACCTATGATACCCCTGCTCTGTACCACCCCTATAATAACTGAAATGCTAACCCTCCGGATCAAGGAAAACATGATCGCAGCAATTTTCTACTGCGCCGCCACCGGCTTCTGCAAAGTTTCCGTCCTCATCTTCTACCTTCGCATCTTCCCCAGCCGCTCCTTCCACATTGCCGTATGGTTCGTCGTTTTCGTGGCCGTGGGCTACGAGGTCGGCAGCGTGCTCGCCAATGTATTCGCGTGTAGTCCGATTGCGAAGAGCTGGGATGCGACGATCACGGGTGGGAGCTGCATGAACAGACCGGTGTTTTATTTTGCGAATGCAGGATTGGGTATATTCACGGACTTTGCGACGGTGTTGGTGCCGATTCCGTGGTTGTGGAAGTTGCAGATGCCCATGCGGCAGAAGATTGCTGTTGGGGCAATCCTTACGATGGGGTGTTTGTAAGCCTCCATCCTCCCTATTGCTATATTAGAAGATGCTAATAGGTGATTGCAGTGTCGGCGTCGTCAGCTGCATCCGCCTGTCAACCCTATACATCCTCATGAACTCCCCGGACCTAACCTGGGCCACGACCGACGCCCTAATGTGGTGCGCCATCGAACTCAACCTCGGCATAGTCGGCGGCTGCGTGACAGCCATGCGCCCGTTCGTGCGCCGCTACTTCCCCAAGCTCCTTGGTCTGTCATACGGTGGATACGGCTCGTACTCGCATTCAAGGAAATACGGACACCCGCTCAACTCGATTCCAAGGAGCGATAATCCCAACCTTTCGGGTCATTTCCAGCAGTATTCTGCGAACACGTGGAAGGGGGAGACTATGGGGGATTGGGATAGTGAGGAGCAGGTGTTGAAGGAGGCGGCAGCGCCGCCGGGGCTGGGATTCGGGAAGACGGATGGGATAGTGAGGACGGTGGAGTTTGATATTGAGAATGGGGTACGGAGGTGATCGCTATTTTATGATTATTTGGGTTGGATTTCGTTTGATTTGATTTGTTTTGATTTGCGTTGTTCTATTGTTATATAGCGTGGTGTTGGGGTTTTTTCAGTTCTCCACGGAGACTTTACTTGTACTATGCAAATACAAATAATGCGATAATCACGGACCACGAAAACCTGATTCAGGGAGTTAATCAAACCCTCCCCCCCGGTACCGATCTTCGATTTTAGCACCGGAAACGAGCCCTTTTAGCGCATTTAGTCTTCTGTTAGTCTGCGCTTAGGACTAGTCCATTCTGGCATTTTCCCCGGCCATGCATTCATTTTATTTACTGGGATTCCCTTCAATCCTTCCTTCACTTTGGTTCCATACCATTGACTATATTAATATATTAGCAAAATAGACAAACCATCAAAAATGCGTCTTTCCTCTGCTCTCGCAGCAGCCACTCTGGCCGTCTCGGCCACCGCCAACTCAGGCTGCCAGATCCTGAAAGATTCCCTCCCAGGCTCCGTCTACGCACCTAGCACCAGCGTGTACAAGTATGAGTCTCAGGAGTTCTGGTCTAACACTGAGATTCTCTCGCCGGGTTGTGTTTTTCGGCCTAAGTCGGGGGAGCAGTTGGCGAAGGGTGTGAAGGGGTTGGTTGATGCGCGGGCGCAGTTTGCAGTGCGTGGTGGGGGGCACATGGGGATTAAGGTATTTTTCTTTTCTTTTTTTTTTTTTTTTTTAAATTCCTGTGTTGGGATTGAGTCTCTACTATGTATGGTGTGGAATGGTTGTGCTAACGAGTTGACGGCAGGGCGCAAATAACATCGATGATGGCGTGTTGATTGTCATGTCCAACTTGACAACCCTGCGTCTGTCGGAGGATGAGTCCTTGCTCTCTGTTGGTCCGGCATACCGGTATGGTACTCCTGGTCCTACACATAACCAGTGATACTCAATCCATACTAACACACCGCAGCTGGTCTGACGTCTACAAATACCTCGAACCCTATGGCCTGGCCGTCCCCGGCGGCCGCATCGGCCCTGTTGGTGTCCCCGGCCTGCTCCTGGCCGGTGGTGTCAACTTCTACGGCAACGAAGTCGGCTGGGCTGCCGACAGCGTGGTGAACTACGAGATTGTGCTCGCGGACGGCTCTCTGACGAACGTGAACAAGACGCATCTTCCTGATCTGTTCTGGGCGTTGAAGGGTGGTAGCAGCAACTTTGGTATTGTCACCCGGTTTGATATTGAGACTATCAAGTCTCCGAAGATCTGGGGTGGGACGTACACTGTGTCTTCTCAGTATCTTGATCAGTTCTTGGAGGTACGTCCTTTGTCCTCTATTTTCTTGATTTGGGAGGTTAGGTGCTGACCGGATAGGATAGGCTGCTGCTACGTTCTCGGCCGATATCTCCGACCCCAAGACTCATGTGGTCCCTGCCGTAGTCCCTGGCAAGACTACCATGGCGTCTGTGATCCTGTTCTACGACAGTAACACGATCAGCTACCCCGATGTCTTCAAGCCGTTCACCGATATTCCCGCTGTCAGCAACACGCTCGGCTTCAAGACCCTGCGCGAATTTGCCGATGAGACCGCTGCCATGGTCATCCCTCACATCAAGTACCCCACCCCCACCCCCATCTACAGAGAAGAAAACCGTGCTAATAAGGATAGCGATGTCTTCGTCGCCGGAACCGTAACCGGCACCAACCGCGCCGAACTCCTCCAAGGCATCAGCATCATCAACAGCACCTTCTTCGCTGAACTCCCCAAGCTCTACGCCAAAGTCCCCGCCGCAAACCTCACGACCATCCAGCTGGACTGGCAGCCCATCGGCTCTCTCTGGATGGAAGCCACTGCCAAGCGCGGCGGCAACGCTCTCGGCCTGGACCCTAAGAAGGTGTACCTGTGCTATGCGGAGGTTGTTGAGTGGACGGGTAGCAAGTATGATGATGCTGTTATGGAGTGGGTTGAACAAACCACCAACAAGATCAATGCTGCTACGCAGAAGGCTGGTTTGTATGATCCGTTTAACTACATGTGAGTCTCTTTCCATATCTGGTTATCGGGGTGTGTGGTTCTAACGAGAATAGGGGCGACGCCGCTGGCTTCCAGGAGATCTTCCCCGGCTACGGGACTGAGAACCACCAGAAGTTGCAGTCGATTTCGCAGAAGTATGACCCGTACGGTATCTTCCAGACTTTGATGCCTGGTGGCTTCAAGGTCTTCTGAACCGGCAATTAACATGTCCATGGTCCAACTGCCCGGGGGTAGTTTTGTATAGTGTGCCCAGGACATATCTTTTAGAGTCTACAGGATAGTACATGGCTATTAGTTAGTCTGATATAGTAATAATACCGTTTATCTATTGACTACTGTTGATTTAGTTCACAGTCCAACCAGTGTATTACAGCATAGCTCAAGAGCCTAGACTACTTATTCGAGTAATGGTATACCTACGACTTCATATATCTTCTCAATTGTTCTATGAAGTATCAAAATCTAAGCAGTATTCACACCAGAAGCATCCACCAAAAACTTTGCCGCCTCCTCCGCATTCTTCCCATAACTCAAATGCGCCATGATATTCCCCCCATTCAAGCAAACCGGATCTCCCTGCGCACAATATTCCTTCCTCTTACTATCATCCAACTTCCCCACACTCTGCGCCTTGAATGGGTCTCCGAACAGCACAGCCGCAGAGATCTCGTCCGCAGACAGGGAGTTGGCCGCATTGTGCACGACCATGCTTCCTTGCGAATAACCGCCGAGCACGACTTTGGTGTTGGGGCATTGCTTCAGGGCTTGTTTGACGAGGGAGGCCATTTTCGGGCCGCCGGAGGAGCCTAGGGAGGCATTGCCCTGTTCCATTATCAGCATGTGCATTTTGTGGATGGGTAGGTGGGGAGAGGGAGGACGTACGGCGGCATCAGCGGGGTAGTCCACGCCCTGCACGGTGACCTTGTTGTTGGTTTGGGAGGCCAGTTGCTTGGCGACGGGTGGTCCGACGACAGAGCCCATGTTGCCCATTTCAGTGGTGCCACGGGCGAAGATGAAGGTCAAGGGTTGGCATCCATTGTTGTCGGTGACACCGTTCTCGGTGGTTCCGCCGACTTTTCATCTTGTCAATTTGCGTATTCATATCGGGCGGAGTAAGAGGGGTCGTACCAGATGAGGAAGATCCACCGAAGAGGTCAGTAAAGTCACCCAAGGCATCCGTTCCCTGAGCAGAGGTGGTAGTCGAAGTCGACGACGGGGCCGAGGCAACGCCAGAGGCAGAGCTGGTGCCAGAGCTGGAGTCGGATCCAGAAGAACCGGACAATCCGGAGCCTCCGCCAAACAAGTTACCAAAGCCGGAGCCGGAGCCGGAGCTCGAGTCACTAAAGCCGGGGAAGAGGCCACGCTCTTCGGGCTGGGTAGGAGCCGCTAGGGCTGTGCTAGCGAGGGCGACGAGGGTGAGGGAGTACTTCATTTTGATGAGTGAGGGGCGCAAAAAAAAAAAAAAATGAATAGATTAATGAGACCTGCTCTGACTAAAGAATGAACGGATTGATAGACAGGATAGTTCGAGAAACGAAGAGAATTTATACTTGGAGCCTACAGATCTGATACAACCTTACAAATCCGTTTCAACAGTTATCCTCGGTTCGGCAGTTGATCTGATACAAGACCCTAGTCAGATCCATTATTGGGGCATTACTATAGACTAGGCTGAACAAGAGACGCTAATCAATCTGAAATGAGTTCTCAAATTTGGGATTTCCTATTCAGGTAATCTCCGTTGCATCCAAACTCCAGGCACACCAATCGCATGATAGAACACATAAAAGAGCATAAACCATAACAAAACTATAGACAATTTGCATGAAAACACAGGGAGATCAAAGGAAATAATCATGACCAAGCCAACACCAAACACCGTCTCCTGTATCTATAAATCGAACCGAGCCGACCGTCTATTCTATTGCTTCATGATGCTGCGCAGCTGCTGGATATCGCCCTGGTCGACGTTGGTATACTTCAAGCTCGAAGAGCCTATATATATTATTAGCAATTGTATATTGTTTGAATAGTAGGCAAGGGAACTCACTCATAGGAATAGGACCGTGAGCACCGGGGTTGTCACCCAAGAAAACAGTCGCCAGAGTCATGCAAGTCGCCGGCACATTGCCAATAACAACATTGTTGCCGTTAAACTTGAAGCTGACAGTAACGTCCTTAAGCTGGTTCTTGCACTGGGTGGCCGCGGGCTCGGGGAGACCAGCGAATGGGTCATCATCACGGGCCTCGAGGTAAGCGTGCTCGTCAAAGTGGTCGCCGTCGAGGGTGATCAGGGTGCGGCGGGAGTTGTTCTGGACTTCATCGTTGATGTCGGAGCCAGCATCGACGGCGCCTTTGATCAGTCTGGTGCCGATTCTGGCGAGGCCACCGATGGGAGCGGGGCAGATCTGGAGGAAAGAGGCGAAGAGGGCGATGACGAGGGCAGCGAAGACGGTCTTCATTTTGATGGGTGTTTCGTGTATTGGGGTAGAGATAGAGAGATAGAAAGATTGTTTGAGATTGAGGATTGATTGAGGATTGATTGATTGAGCTGTTGATGATGATGAGAATTGAGACGATATCCAACCTTCTTTTATAACATTCGGTTGACATTCGGCCCCATGGTAGTGAGACCAAAATGTGCCTGGAGGGATTGGGGTGGATTGGGGCCGATTCCTAATTTGGGAAATACGAGGCTATCTAAGGCACATATCCAAGGCACACTGCTGACGCCCCCAATGCCGACAGTTAGCCTTAACAAAGATATATGGCGATAGATGAAGGATTCGTTTGAAGAGCACTAAATCGCAAGCACTATGTTCCTTCCAGTATTCTCGTTTCTAACGTCCGTGTTTTCCGTGTCTATCGCCCTCCACCACAGAGCCCGCCTCTGGTCGCTTCCACTCATCCTTCTCCCATCTTACATTTCTCTAATCACCGCCAACCAACTTGAAGATATTGCAGACCTCTGGGCCATTGGCCTCGCTGTGTATTTCGTTCATGTTACATCGCTGCTGTATATCGAGCAATGGGTTCTTCCGCGCCCGTCGCCTGACAAGCGATATGACTTTGTCGCAGCATACAAGCTCTGGAGCAATCCCCAGTTTCTAAAAACAGCACGACAGGCACCCGGTGTTCATACAGTCGATCGCGATCATGTCTCTCCACAGAGTCGGATCCGTTTCACCATCGTGCGCGTGGCGCGTATCACACTGCACCTGTCGCTTATGCATCTGTGGACAACGTACATATTCCCAGGCCCGTTCCTGCCCCTGACAGCCGATGACTTCTCCCCGACCAAGGAGATTTACTTCCGCCGTTTACTGTCAGGTACCATAACCTACCGCGAAACGGCAATCCGCTCCCTCAGCGCAATCCACTGGATCTGGACCGCCTACCTCACCCTGGACTGCTCCCACGACGCCCTTGGAATATTCTTCGCCGTTATCCTCCGCCTCGACGACACCACTGACTGGCAAACCCCCCTCTTCGGCTCCCCGGGCAAGGCATACACCCTTCGCGGCTTCTGGGGCCGTTTCTGGCACCGCCTCGTTTACCGGGCGTATACGAACTACGGGCGGTGCGTGGGGCAGCGGGTTTTGCGGCTGAGGCCGGGGGGCGTGGCGGAGCGGTGGTGGTGCGTGTTTGTGGTGTTTGGGATCAGCGGTTGTTCGCATGCGGTTGTTATGCGGTGGGTTTGGGGGAGCGGTGGGTGGAGGGAGGTATGGTTTTTCGTGGTGAATTTTGTCGCGGGTGCGATTGAGAGTGTTGCTGTGAAGTGGGCGAAGGGGAGGGTGTCGTTTGGGGTCAGGGGATGTAGGATCCTTGGGTTCTTGTGGGTGTTTGGGTTCTTTTTCTGGAGTGTACCGAAACGGGAGTATCCGAATATCCACGCGTTGCTTTCTACAATATGATAGGGCGCTCTGTTGATTCTATCCGGATTCTAATGATCAACATACATACCCCGTATTGTCAATGCCAATGAATGCCAATGCCTCCGCCACGAATACCTCATTTAGTGCCTCGGCAAACACACCTCATATTATATCACATTCCGCTCGGACTCTTGACTCAATGAACTCAAACTCAAAGACTCGTCAGCAAGGCTCTTCTTGTACTTGTATATCACAGCCTTATTGACTCAATATGATATCAGGAGAACCTCAGGGTACGGGGTAAAGGTGAACCGGGCGTGATCATCAGGTCGATCCATAAACTATCAGCTTACTTACCGGTTCTGGAAGACCGTTCGCCGTTATAAATACCGTGTCCTCGCCTTTGCCATGTAGAATAATCATCATCGAACAGTATCACTATCAGCATTGTGTATAATCATGGAGAAAGAAAACGAAAGGGAACTCGTCCTCTGCTTTGACGGCACAGGAAACACCTTCCGCGCCGACGGAGGTGAAAGCAATATCCTCAAGATATTCCGTCTCCTTGACCGGACGAAGGAAAATCGCTACTGTTACTATCAGCGTATGCCCCCTTTCCACCCACCCTACCAACCTCAAATTAAAATGCTGAAGAGTAAAAAGCCGGCATCGGCACTGAAATCTCCCCCAGCAGCCTCGCAAACCTCGCCCTACGTCCAACCACGAAACTAAACACCCAAAAAGCCCTCGACCTAGCTCTCGCAACCTCCTTCAACAAACACGTAATCGGCGGATACCGCTTCCTCGCGCGGCGATGGAAGCCCGGCACGAAAATCTACCTCTTCGGCTTCTCGCGGGGCGCGTATACAGCGCGTTTCCTGAACGAGATGCTCGATTATGTCGGATTGATCAGCGCTGATAATGAGGAGTTGATTCCGTTTGTTTGGGAGGCGTTTACGGATTGGAAGTTTGCGCCGCAGTCGCATAGGAGACGGCATCGGGCGTATGAGATTCTGCGGATCAGTAGGGAGACGATGTGTCGGCCGATCGAGAGAGTTTATTTCCTCGGTTTATTCGATACAGTCAACAGCGTTGCTGAGTTTGAAAAGAGTAGTGGTAATAGCGGGAGTACGAACCAGAATGCCTGTCAACCGCGACCGATCATCACTCGACATGCGGTTAGTATCGACGAGCGACGGATAAAATTCCAGCCTGTGCTGTTTGCCAACGAAGCAGGCATCAAACGTCGTCGACCGATCATGTACGAGCAAACCGAGGAAGTCTTTACAGCGGACGCAGACGGCCCCGAAGACGACGCACCAACAGATCTCGAAGAGATATACTTCGCAGGCGACCACAGCGACGTCGGTGGAGGCTGGCGACCGGACAGAGAAAACAACGAACCATATCCCACATCACACATTCCGCTGGCCTGGATGGTAAACGAAGCGATGCGCGCAGGCCTAACCTTCGACGAGAAGAAAATCGAGAAACTAACGCCCGATTTATGGGAGGTGACATCCCCAACACCAACGCCCACATCGCCAACGAACACAGAAACAACACTCTGCCAAAGCCACGAGAATGCCGTGCGATCGGCAGAAACAGCGCAGATTCACGACTCTCTCGATTTTGACTCCGGAAAGGGCCTTACGACGTTCTTCTGGCGACTGTTGGAGTATTTACCGTTCAAGAGAGCCGCCGTTCAGCCTGACGGGTCGATCGTCATGACCCGCTGGCACACCCATGGTTTGCGACGGCCGCTCCCGAAACAGGCCATGATTCACGGGAGTGTAGTTAGGCGCTTGCTCAGGGATCCGGACTATCGGCCGTATAACTTGGGGTTGGGGCTGAAGCCGAATATGCAAGATCGGAGGGCAGAGGATAGGGATATTGGGAAGTGGAAGTGTGTTAATGAGGATGGGTTGAGGGAGTACTGGGTTAGGGGTTGATTGTAACATTGAGTATAATTATGAGCTTTGTATACTATGTACTAATCTGGTTAATATGGATACTATCTGGATAATATTGGATATTTCGTGCTATGCACAGCCTCTTCATCTAAATAATTAATTGCAAGTCTCACCTAGCCTTGTGGTTCGGCCCCAAATGTTGGAATTGGGGCCGAAACCAATCGGGGGCTATACAGTTCAGCCTCGTTCGCCTTGTGCATAAAGAATAAATAGACCCTGAATCCAGCTTTAACCAGCACAATCAACAGCTCTATTCTAAAAAGCACCACAAAAAAAAAAAAAGAGCATATCAAAATGCATTACCAATTCGTCCTCATCAGCACCCTCACCACCATCGCCTTCGCGGCCCCTGCTCCCCCGAACTTCCGCTCAACATATACGACCACAGCCACCACCACTACTACTACCACGGCAACCTTGAACAAGCCTACTACACACATCGGAACACCTCAGTTTGCACACGTTCCTATCACCATTCCTGATCAACGTAAGTTACTTCAACCAAACCATCCAGAGTCCAAGCTTAACAGTTACAGGCCCCCCACAGCGGAACCTTCACCCAGTCTACACCCCAATTGCCCGACCCGGTCCTGCTGTTGAACCCGGCCGCAATCCGCTATTTTCGCGTAGTCAGCGAGAGGACAAAGTCAAGCGCGACGATCCCCGGGTTCCGGCAATTGCCGCGGTACTCAGCGGTATTGCGGAGGGTGTCCAAAAACAGCAGCAGCAGCAGCAGCAGCAGCATCAGCATGCACGACGTGCTGAGAATGCCCTGGAGCACCCCCCTGATGGTGTTAACCCCGCCTACAGTCAGAAGGCGCGTCCCCTATTTGATCTGACGGAAATTATTGGCCGTCGCGCGGTGGATAATGAGATTTATGACTCGGAGGACGCTCTTGATGCGCTTGACTATCCTCTTCAGCGGAAGGAGCAGCGTGACATGTATGATGAGTATATGGATGCGCAATTTTCCGCGCTTGATACGGAGGGTAAGAGGGGGGTTTATGCTAGGGCGCTTCCTCTACAGCAGAGGGGGCTTGTGCAGCGTGACGACATTGATGATGAAGATGATGATGAGGAGGAATACGATATTGCTGATGCAATGGCAGATGTGCAGAGAAGGGGCTATGTGCGGCGCGATGACGGCGATGGTGGTGAGGGAGTTCGGCTGGCTGATGTCATCAAGGAAGCGAACGCGCAGGCAGCCACTGCCGCATCCTGAGTAGTCAGCGATAGCCAGGTCGATACGATATGGATGAATTATGGCGTTTACAGGTGATACGGAGTTCAGGCCGGGTTTCTGTACTAGAATTAGCGCTTTTCATTTGCTTGCATTGGATTAAACTGAATTGAGGAATGCTGTCTATGCTCATCCATATTCTATGTAAAAGCTTCGATAGGCATGCATCTGTTGGGTATCTCGGGGGCAAAGCACTAGGATCAAATGCGAAATCGCTTGACACATAGACAAACAGACAGAGCAGTCAGAGTCAGTGTGAAAATACCCAGGACACGAGTAAAATGTAAATGGCCTTTTACATTTCTCTAAGAAATCGTTAGCGGCTGGCGTACGAACAGCTGGGGGCTTCATAGTTGTTTGTCCGTGTCTGTGGGAGGGCGATATGCTTCTTTCTTATATTCGACTTTGTATCCGTTGCCCAACTCAGCGTCGTACTCCTGGAGACTACTGATCCGAGACCGCACAAAGTCTTCGCGATGTCGATGCATTTCCACGCCAATAGTAAATCGATACACTCGTTCTGCTCTGGATGATGGGCCCGAGCAGTACTCATCAAGCATATTCCAATAAACATCATCCACGCACAACAATCTCACGCAAGCAAGATTAAACCAGATGCTCTTGTCTTGGATTGACTGTCGCATACGCGCCGATAGGCAATCTGCGTCGTGTTTGTGCCTCTTCCTCTCTCTACTGCATAATCCGCAGAGAAAAAGATCTGCTTTGTCTAGATAGAGAGGGATAAATGGGATATTAAACATGTGGTCTTGCGGCTTTTCCAGTGTTAACCACCATGGAATGGTTTCTGAAGATTGAGACGGGACTGCGTAGCAGAACTCGCAATCAATGACCGGAGTGGTTTGGAGGGTGTGTTTATCCACAACCACATCCTCTGGACGAAGTCCATCGGAAAACAGCTTGAAGTGGCCGTTGTTATTGCGAGTAAATTCAACGCAACAGCTTTCATCAGATGGCGGCAGGTGTATTTATCGCGACAGTCTTTCGAATAGAAGACACTAATTCGCTGCGTCCCCAGATGTATCTACTGCACCCCCAAGGTTGAAAAGATATAGCCGACGGATGTATGATGGACGTCAGTAGGTGTGCAGTCTCTCACGTTGTTTGTCCGGATTAATTCGTTCAAATGCTGAGTCAATGGTGGTCCTGTAATTGCCGGCTTACCGGCTTCACCCAGACGCGGACTACCAATACGGTCAAAGTCGAGCTTCCAGAGATCCAGCAAAACGTCCGTCATTTGACAATATAGTATCTATGGCATCTTTTCATCAATATCCGGGTTGGGGATATGCTCCTTATTTCCTTGCACCTTCTCCACGCAGAGGATTTCTGACATTGGCACCTCCTCAACCCAACTCATGATGATAATTGTCCCAAGACCAGTTGGATTATCCTCTGCCTTTCCATAAGCAATAACTCGTGGTACCGGAATATGGTATTTTTTTGCAATATATTTTACGAGAGCCACATCATTGAGCACTTTTTCATCCAAGAACATGGATTGCCCGGATACAGTGCAAAGTTTGTTCGCGGTAGACGGCGACGCTAATGTCGTCGAAATCCATTGCTCGAGGGCCGAGTATACCAGCGGAGCTAGTACATTTCGGGATACAAGGATAATGAAAGTAAACAGAGCTGTTAGCTACCTGATATAGTGGAAAATATGGGAGGAATGAAGGGGATATGAAAGGGAATAAATGGCTAACCGAAAATGGGAGTTCTACTAAACGCAGTCGCTAAAACAAACAACAAACAGTGACCAGTGCAGCAATCACATTCTTTGACGCCGATATTATTCTCGAATCAAAGAAAACAAATGCTATATCTGAACCGCCCAATCAAATAACAATAATTAAATTGATCCGAAGTACGGTAACACAAGTGTGTTCATGTCCTCCCATTCCACCAGAAGATTCCCTCGAAGATAGTTACTACCCCCTAAGCAGCAGATAATAAGGGCCCCATAATTTCACTCCTGTTGATAATATTAGCTCCGATGTGGACACAACATCGTGAAGAAGATTACTAACATGAAATTCGACCCTCCGGAGCAGGAGATGCTCGAGAGCTGCTCCCATCTTTCGGTCTGTTCCTCTTTGTAGCACATCCAGCCTTGGATAGAAGTTCCATGTTCGATTGATCCGATAGGCCATCGGTTATGGCAGCACGGTCCCGAGGGTCGAGCTCTTTCGGTCTATCATAATGCTCGACCAACTGCGTGGGGATTTGGCTGGCTTGCTTGGTAGAGCTCATTGAAGGATTTGAAGTGACTCGAAGAAAAACTGATGATATTTCTTCTAATTGAATAGCAACAAGTAAGGAGATTCGAACACAGTAAGCGCCGTGGTGTATTCGCTACTTATATAACACTCAACTACACTTACCATTTACTTCTGCATGTGCCAGATAAATTGACTCAGGGTCTCTAAGCCTCTTTGCTGGCCATTATCGTCTCGTTATCTCCTACTCATTAGCGAGTTTTGTGTTAGCCTAGCCGGGCCATTGCTGGCAGTGAACGCAGGAGGCGCTAATCTACCCTGACTCGTTCTACATGTGCTTGTCGTACAGTGCCCAACTTGTGCTACTAGCAAACATGCAGGAACTAGCTAGCTACATTGTCGCAGTGCTTCCTGGAATTGCGGCGTTGAATGTCTGAGATATATAATCCAGATACGTGGGTCTAACCTTAACAGGAATAAAGTGTTGAAGCCCCACTTTCCGCATCATGGGAATCCGCTATTCCCAAAGAGGGATGGTAGGTTCATATTTGACGTCCTGGTGTGCACAATCCTGTTAGTGCAAGTGGATGTTTTGTATCATATTCGCCTCATTGAGCGATTCAAGTCTTTCTCTATGGCCTATCGGTATGTATGGGCTCCACTGATTTCCTAAATAAGCGCTATGAAGCTACAATGACCTCAGAATTTGAGCTTCTACTTGGGTGGTTCCGGATTCTCGCGACCAAGGGCCAATCTGGGGTTACTATGGGCATTTTGTGGGGTCTCTATGACATTTATCAAACTATGATCAGTCGCCAACGAACGTCAGCCCATGATCGCGCAACCTATAAGTACGGGCGCTCTCAATGGCATTGCTTCCCATCCATATGATCGGTTCATCTACCTAAACACATGCTATAACTTACAAAATGTCCTCCGTCTCAATCCCCAAAGGAACCATCAAACTCTCCGGGCTCCTCTTCAAGCCCTCCAAACCCTTCACTCCCAAGACCCCCGCCCTAATCATCGTCCACCCGGGCGGCGGCGTCAAAGAACAAACAGCCAGCACCTACGCCAAAAAACTCTCTGAAGAACACGGTGTTACAACTATCGCCTTCGATGCCTCCCATCAAGGCGCCAGCGAGGGCGAGCCCCGCTACCTCGAAGACCCAAATGCCCGGGTCAGTGATATCTGGAGCGTCGTCGATTACCTCGAGCGCATTGACACGGTCGATCCAGAGAAGATTGGGATTGTGGGCATCTGCGCTGGGGGTGGGTATGCCGTTGCAGCTGCGAAAGCCGATCACCGGATAAAGTGCGTTGCGACGGTTAGTTTGGTGAATATTGGTGACTCGGGGAGGTACGGATGGTACGGACGTGATGCACCCGCGAAGCAGCGCGATATGATTGTAAAGGCTGCAAAGCAGATTAGTGCTGAGGGCAAGGGCGCTGCGTATGAGACAGTGCCTTATGTACCGCCGAAGCTGGAGGATCATACGCCTGTTGATCTGAAGGAGGCGCATGAATATTATCTTACGTCGAGGGGACAGCATCCGCGGGCGCAGAATAAGATGCTGCTGCGAAGTGTGCCGCGGATCTTGACTTTTGATGCATTCAGTTTGGCTGATTTGTACTTGAAGCAACCTGTGTTGTTGATTGCGGGGGAGAAGGCTGAGTCGAGGTGGCATACGGAGAAGTTGGATGAGCTAATTTCCTATGTTACTGAGAAGGTCATAGTGCCAAAGGCGACACATGTGGACTTTTATGACCGGGATGAATTTGTTGATCCGGCTGTCTTGAAGATTGCCCAGTTTATGAAAGCCAGACTTGTTTGATTTGGTATCTGTACACTAGCAAGATTTTCAAGAAATCATTCTTCGCGATACATGATATCCGTCCTCATTGTATACTTTACCCCCTGAAAGACAGAATCTCCACTGTGCAGCAGATCTCTATGTTGAAATACTAAGACGGATCCAGCCTTGGGGAACACCCGAACCTGCACATCCTGCTGTTCATACCGGGGGAAAAACGACGTTGCACCGCCCAGAAGCTTTCCATTGATGTCGCGGTTAAATGCTCCATCTCCTTTCTCCCTCCACAAGCGCGCCACCCTCTCCTGCTCCTTCCTCAGCGCCTCAAGATCCTGCTCCCCTTCCCCGTTCAAGTAGAGATGAATCGTATAAAACGATCTCTCCTTTCCGTCAGGCGTCATATACATCGCATCCCAATGCGGACGAAAATACTCCCCACCTTCATATCTCAAAAACCGCAATCGTTCATTCAGCCTTGAAAGTTTGTACACTTTCCCCCGTTTCACAAACGGTTTGTTCTCCTCCCGGTCGATCCCAAGCTCCTGTAAAAACGGCATCATTCTGTTCAGCAACTTATCGGCCAAGTCAAAGCTGTCGAGCATGATTCGGCCGCAGTTTCGCGAGTCTGTGTCTAGTGTTTGTTTGCCATTGCCTGCGTTGATCATGGCGCGTTCCCATGTTGGTGTTGCGGCGGTGTCATTAGGAGGCACGGTAGATGCTTCCGCGAGCCGGATGAG
Source organism: Aspergillus intermedius (assembly GCA_039880815.1). Classification (NCBI taxonomy): domain Eukaryota; kingdom Fungi; phylum Ascomycota; class Eurotiomycetes; order Eurotiales; family Aspergillaceae; genus Aspergillus; species Aspergillus intermedius. Next base: position 40,238 of record JBDODA010000001.1, on the reverse strand, counting down.
TTCGTTGCATTCTGCTCGCGTAAGGATATTGTCGATAAACGCCGCGAAAGAGTCGGCGTAGGCGGGGATTGGTGGGTTAGTGGTTGTGAAGTCGATGAGGTGGGCTGAGGCGTTTGGAGGGGCCTCTGGAGGAAGGAAGGTGTCCATTTTGGTTAGTGCATGTATTCTTCCGTAATGGTCATAGAGTGGTAAAGGTTGTCTAATATAGGTTTTGATGAGGCTCAAGCCAGCTGACAGTTGGCGAGGCTGAATGAATCTGGTCGTATTTAAATCGACGTAATTGGCGGAGACCCGAAGATCTTCTATAGCATAATCAGAATATCCCTTTTCGAACAAGTCTAAGTTGTACAGAAATAATATTTCAACTATTATGGGCAATCACATATGAGTCACTGTTTTCATCTACCAGCGCATAAAAATTCACATCGTGCACCCACCCAAAAATCATTGACCATGAATCCACAATAAACATCATGCACTCTCAGATCTGCCAGATCACATCTACTTTGCCATTGCCGAGCAGCTGGGTGAGGAATCGGACATCAGTTTTCTGAACCAGTCAAGCTGTCGCCTCCATCAGGCCTTGCATCCATGTCTATATCAATACGACATGATAGTAGTAGCAGTAGTTGCTATTTTACGTCGGAAAAGGCGGTCGCGCGTGTCAAAACAGACCACGTGCCGCGGGGTCCCGAAACAGAACATACGACGGGCGGAGGAGCGTAAAGCGCCTATCTGGTAGCTAAGCTAATTCTACCATACACACTGGCAAAGACTCCCTCGCAGGAACTTGCTGAAAACTCTTGGGCTGCAGAAACGGCTATATATATTCGGGGGGAGGGAGGGGAGAGAAAGAGGTGGAAATGGAGAGGAAGAGATTTTTAGGGTCGTTTATCTAGGCCGATGGAGAGATCCTGATATTGCTGCGGCGCACTCTCAGTCCAGTATGGTTGAAATCGTCGCCAGAAGACCTCCTTCAGTGTCCGGTGAGCCCAGGCATATCTTGCTGGAGGAGCGTTGGTCTGTGGGGTTGACCTAGCTCCTTTCTTTGCTTGTTCATCGGCCTGTCTATTTCCTGTAATACCAGCGTGCCCAGGGATCCAGCGGACATGTACTTGTCCAGGAGGGATAGTCTCACATCTGAGGGGCCGATTGGGTCAGGCCTTTGCAGTTTCTTGGAAGGCCAGAATGGTGTTCTGGCTGGAGCCTCTGGGGAAGCCTACTAGCTGTCGTGCTACCTCCTGGTTATCGAGGAGGATATATAGGTCTGTGTGAAGGGGGCCTGGGTACTATTAAGGGCGGCCTTCAGCCCCTCAGTAGCTGCAGTGGCTTCTGCATCAAAAACTTCATGCTTGGGAAGGCAGAGATGGCCACGAGCAGACTCTTGATTCCATGCTCCCCAGTGTCCATACCATCCAGCACCAGCCACAGCACCAGCCACAGCATCGGAGTTGCTCATGCGGCCGCCATCAGTGAAGAGGAACATGGAGAGTGGAGGGCATGTATCAGCCCACTGTTGAAAAATCACACCTGCCCTGTCTCGAGTGGGGCAGATCTTTTGGGTAGTTATGTGGTTCTCTGCCTGCCAGGGGGGATATACCAGAGGGTCGGTCTGTTCTACCCCCTGTAGCCATGGCAGGTGATTATGAATTAGGCGTGTGTTTGCAGGAAAGGGTTGTGTTTGGAATAGGCGCCTGCTCACAGGGTGGCGGTTATCTAACCTGGAGGCACGCAGTCTGGCCGCAGTGCGCTTCTGGTCGAGGATGATCTCCATCGGGGGAACAGCGGTCTCCTGATGAAGAGCTGCAATAGGGGTGGTCTGGTATACTGGGAGTGTACCCCGAAGGGCTTCTCTGAGCACCCGGTCAAGGCAAGAGAGGGACGAATCAATTCAATTTGATGCAGAACCTTGATTCCTGGGTCTGGGCCTGTTTCGGCCTGGCCACCAGGCCTCAGCCCCATAGCAGAGGACTGAGACAACACAGGCAATTGTAGCCTGTCGTAGTAAGTATGCCCTAGTCCCTCTGACTGTATTGGCTAGTGATCTGACACCAGCAGCTGTCTGCCTGGCCTTTGCAGCCAGGGTCCTGCAGTGTTTGCTAAAGCTCAGTCTCCGGTCATACCAGATGCCTAGCCAACGTGTTGCACCGCCAGGAGGGGGAGGTGTGACTGTGTGAGCCTTGAGAGGTGTTGATAGAGCATGTGGGGTTGGAGTGGTTGGTCCCACGTGTGAAGTGCTGCAGTTCTGTTTTGTTGAAGTCAAAAGTAAGGCCTTCTCTAGCTCCCCACTGTCTGAGCTCCTCAATGCAGCACTGGAATGCTGTACAGTTTTCCTCTAAGGAGGGGGAAGCCACTAGTGGGCAAATATCATCAGCATATCCAAAGCAGCCGCGTCGGGTGTGAAGAGAGCCTTGTTTGAAGATGGGCTCAATGAATAGCATGAAGAGGATTGGAGAGATTGGGGAGCCTTGAGGGAGGCCTGCTGGAACCCAGACTGTCTGGCTCGTATGGTTCCCCAGGCGGAGACTGGCAGTCCGACCTTGGGTGAAGCTAGCTATCCATCGAACCACATTGATAGGCCACCCCTGTTCCTGGAGCCGTCCGATCAGTCGTCCTCTTAGTACAGCATCAAAAGCCCCTTGCACATCTAGTGTGAGCATGGAGGCTTTGAGACCCCGTGACCATGCCTCTTCAACATCATGGACCAACGCTGCGGCTAGGTCCGTTGCAGAACGCAGTGGGAGAGCTCCGAACTGCTGGGGGTGGAGGACTTTGTGTTTAATAGCAATCCATGCCATTCTGTGGGCTATTAGGCATTCAAGGCCCTTTCCCAGAACTGATAGGAGAGCAATGAGTCTGTAGGCCCGGGAGGGGGGGGGCTTCGGTCCCTCTTCCCAGGCTTTGGAATAGCTACCAGCGAAGCATCTCGGAAGGGAGTAGGGTGCCAGCACTGGTCCAGGCAGTGTCGGTACAGTGTTGAGATGGAGGGGCCTAGGGAGGGCCATGCCTTCTCAAGGATAGAGGTGGTCACATCGTCTTTTCCTGGGGTGCTGTTCTTGGGCTTGGCGACTGCGGTGTATATCTCCTTCTCTGTAACAGCAGGGAAAGGCAGTTTGGGATCATTGACAGGCTCCAAATTGACCTCCACATCCTCTGAGCATGAGGCCTTTTGCAGGAGTGCCCGGACTAAGTAGCTTGCCTTGTCATCAGTGGAGGAATGAAGTCGGTCTCCTTCTTTTAAAGGGGAGATTGTAAAGTGCCTTCAGTTCTGTTCCACTTCACTGCATTGAATACATCCTTGGGTCCTTCAAATTCATCGACCTTTGAGAGCCAGAAAAGGCGTTTGCTGTGTCGGACAACGCGGTGGAGGGCCTGTTTGGCTTCCATAATGTCTTCTGGTGTGGAAGTTGGGTCACTTACAACCCTGCGGAGCGTCTTGACTACCCTGGTGTAATCCTGATTCCACCATTTGCGGCCGCAGGGGCGGGGGTAAGCCCGTTTAGTGGAGGCCTCCAGAGCTGTGGAAATTGCCTGGGTGATGCTGATTGCAAGCTCATCTAATTGGGCGGGGGATGGATGGGTGATGTGTAGATATTCGACGGGAGCGGTCTGCGAAAATCCAGGGCTCCTGAATTAGCACTGAATGGCAGTTGATTTCAAAAGCCAGTTGAAGCGCGGTTTCGTGCGCTTCCCAGTTTCGGCAAACATTCAGTTGTAGGATCTGTAGATGAGATGGCCTATTTAACATGATAGAAGCTGTTCTCTTGTAGGTGGGGAGCCCAAGTTTCCAAAGGTCTCAGCTGTAGCAGCCTGGCCTTGTAGCATATGTTGGCGTGCACCCGCTTTCCTGACTGCAATGAATTGTGATCTGGATAGTCGCTGGATGACTCCCTGTTGTATGGTAGGTCTGGTGGGGCAGTTGGAGTGGTCTGCTGGGAAAGGTCCACAGCAATTGGTACAGCATGGGTCTGAGGTCTCATCATCATCGGGAGAGGGATGGGTCTCTTCAGTGTGGCCCTTGACCCTTCTTGCTGTAAATACGGGACAGAAAACCCTATCTATTCAAAGTCTCGGTGAGAATCGTGCCCACCTTTGTGGTGGAGCCCTGTTTTGAAGAGGGGAGCAACATGGTGACTGGCAGAACTACCCAAAGGCAGTAAAACTGCATTTCATAATGGCAGCTTTTGTATGCATATAGTGATATATCGCCCAAACAGGATAAAACAAAGCTATATAAATTGATCTAACCGCTTATTAGACATAATAGGACAACTCAACTACTGCATCGCGTTGAATCAACACGTACGCGGCGACCATGTATGTGGTTATCGAGAGTAGAAAAATGTATATTATATATGCCTTTGCGGTGACTCAAATGCTTTGAAATTGATGTGCTTGAAAGCCTCAATTGCAGAAATCATTCTGCCTTCTTGACGGAGAAGGTAGCTGGAGGCCGGTAGGGTCATAACTTCTGACCATATACCCCGACGCTGTTCTACAGATGAGCCACCATTCGAAAAGAATAAGATGGAATACTTACACGTAGAAATATGCATGGATTTCTGGGTCCCGAAGTCCTTGTCGCATCTGTGCCAGGAAGACTTGTACTTCAGAATAACTCCACTGGTTGGACATCAGTATACCGCGTAATACACCATCATCAGGTGATGGAGATCGGGAAACTCACCCCCATAAGTCGCGTCAGCAGAGCCATGGCCCATCCTTCAATCCCGGCCTCGCAATGTGCCAAATTCCACATGCCCAGCTTCTTCAATCGTGTGTCTTTACTCCAGGGCCCGACCGGTAGCTTGAAGCGTTCTTCGGTCACGTTCTGAAAGCCCGCTTCCTGCATATACCCCTTGGCGAGATCCGCAATGCGAAAGGTTTTGCCAAGTCTCTCTCCGGCCTCAATAAACGTCTTGGACCACACAGCTAGCACATGATCGTCCATCACTGTACCATCATCCGATCGAAACTCGATGGACATCTCTAGTTGGTCAATCCAGCCACCAGGTCGGATGTGTCTATCATCACCCTGTCAGTCATCCGGTCGTTGAAATGGTTTGCCGTCAAGAATTATAACATTACCTGAGCGCGTTGCGATAGAACGCTGGCCAGTCCGCGATCGCCCCATAAAGCGCGCGCACATGGACCAGATCAAAGTGATTTGTCGGATGTATCCAGGGCTCTTCCGCATCATCAACCTCGAACTTGAGATTGGGTGGTACAAAGCTTGGTTGGGTTGGGGATAGATCGAATCCGATGACCTCAGCGGAGGGGTATTCATCCGCAAAGTCTCTGTGCATTTTGTCAGTGAATGTGCTAGAGGAAAAAAAGGCGGTCCTTTGCCCATTTACATGGCCCAGATTCCGGTGCCGGTGCCGACATCAAGAACATTCTGTGAGTAATTGATGAGCGTGCGCACTTGGATCCTTGGATGTATGAACAGTCACCTTTGTTGTATACTTACCTGGATGTCCTCATGGATTGGTGCCAGCACCAATCTGTTCTCAAGGAGAATAACGAACATGTGGTGTCTGGAATCTGTCAGTTCCACCTTGAATGATGCCACCATGATAAACCATACGCGAGATCAAGCTGTTCATTCTGTTTTTCATCATTCGGGCCCCTAAATGAACGTGAGCCTGAGGGCCTCGGAGAACCGGTATATCTAGTCATGTAGGAGTGACAATTACCAATAAGCCCCGTCCTTATATGCGTGGTACCGTCGCCCATTTTCAAAACGATAAGCTGTGATCTCCGAATTGATTGAGGTGGTGTCACTTAAACTAGAACATTGCAAGCCACAGTTAACATAGGATTTGAAATCAACCAATAAATGATTGACCGCTTCTCACAAGTCCTCTGCGTAATCCGAATTCGCATCATCCTCTGGCTCTCCTCCCTAAGCAGATGTAAGTCAGCTCGGTTGAGCTCATGACTAGTAGATAACCAAAAAAAGAAGAAGAAAAAGTTTTGATAGCGTATCGATGAACAGGATTCATACATAATCATCGTATTCACCCTGCTCCTGTTCCTTAGGGGACCCTGTCGCAGACCGTGGTGCTGAGCGCGGCGACGACCCAGGAGATCGGGGTAGTTTGCTGCTCCCCTTGCCCGGGGAAATGGATTTTCGCACTGCACGTTCGGCCATGGTTGTATCGGGGAGTATAGATACGGCAGATATGTAAATGAGAGGGCTAGATTATCCCATTAAAGCCGTGAATTATGATGATGAAAAGAGATAAAAATAGGCTTGTGTGGGAAAACAGGATGGAGACGAACACTTGACCATCCCTAAACTAATTTCCCGCGCTCCTAGAACTTCCTAGGTTCCCCTCCACCAGACTCGTGATCTGGATACGAGAGGCTGCAAGGACGACAATTGGGACACAATTCCAGCTCGGAATAGGATAACTAAGAGTAATTCCAGTTGTCTTTATGAGACGATCAGATACTGTTGGAACGGTGCATAAACATAAGATGATCACAGGATAATAATGACAATGATCCAAGTCCAAGGTGGTATTCCTCCCCCGAGGCGGAGATCCGATGCCAACTCAGTGGTGGAGATGTTCATGACCGAGATGAGCCACAACAGGAAGACCCTCGGCTATGCTTTCTGTCGATTTACACTATACTATACCATTTTAACAAGTACTAAGGCGGCGCGGTGGTGTCGATGAAAGTTAACCTGCGGTGAGTAAAGGTTTCATTCATGAACCTCGCTGTCATCCGCCTGCCAATTGACCCACTAATGGGGATTCGTCAACCGTCGGAATTTATGCTTCCAGCAATTACACAGGCACGTCCATTGCCAGCAGCACACGGGCTGTGTTGATTTTACAGCTTTACTTATGTCAAATAATCTTCCAAAGAGTACTTTTATGCTCACCTACTCACTGATCACCCCAATATTCACCCTTGACTCTGAAGGCATCACCTCAATCGCCTGCACCCTACTAGCGCTCACCCAACCGTCGCCCTTAAGCAGCAAAGAGAAAAAGGCAATAATAAGTATTGCTCAGTGAGACCCCCCCCCCCCCAAAAAAAAAGATAAAAACATACAACAGCCGATATTCGCTGGTGGTCTACTAACCGGCGGAAAAAGCTTGGCGCCTGGAACATCAAAATCAGCACCCAAGAAAAACACGTCTTTTTCACGCGTCAATCGACCGATAGGGGCCTCCTGGTACCTATCAATCACCACGGAGGCACAGAGACTCCGTGGTGGTGGTATATCTCGCGCGTCACCCCCCGGAGTGGGTATCGTGGCCTCTCAGCTTGCCAAAACACAAGATATGCCAGTCACCCCAACGCAAACCCACTGGCGATCTGGAAACGTGATGCAGCCTGTATTTAATACTGGCAGCATGGATAGTGTGAGCATGGACGAAAACGAAGGCCAGGAGCACTGGCAACCTGGGGGATCCAGCAGGGCCCCCAGCCGGACCAGCAAGGCCAGAAGCGGAATCAGGCAACGAAACATTCTGCAAAAGTCACAGATTGGCAGGCCAAAGCATCAAACTTCCCTGCTAGACGTGAGTAAACAAGCCCAGGTTTTGGTGGGGGGCCTTGGAAGCAGCCCAGACACAGCAACAAGACATATATCAGATGGTACAGGAACAGGTACAGGCACACCTGGCAGAGGAGCTGTCCAACTGGAAAGCAGAACAGCAAGTTCATGAAGTAATCTATCTTGAGCGAATCATGGATCCGGAACTGGAAGTCAGCAAGCTTCATACAGAGCTCACAGAAGCCCGGCACACCATCCAGCGAATTGAACCAGTGAAGCAGGATACACCAACAATGCCCAATCAAGCCAAGTGAACCAGCATGATAACAACAAGGTACCCAAGACAAGGGAAATGATGAGCCAAAAATCAAAGCAGAAACCCACATTTGCAGATCTAGCTGCACTGCTCTCCACTGGACCCAGAGGACAGGAATGGCAGGTCACCAAAAAGAAGCAGAAGAACTGACAAATCCAAGCAGTTGCTGTAGCTAGCCAGCCTGATCCAATCAAGCTCAAGCCAGCCAAAGACAGCCCCAAGGAGGCACGGAGACTACTATTTCGCCGTTAGGGAGGCAAGGCCTCCCCAAGATCAGAGAGAGGGGATATCATTCTGGCCATCAACTGAGCAATAGCAAAGGAACGCTTCCCAGCGTTCATCCGGGTGGTGGATGCAGGATACACCAACACCGGAGCAATCACGATTCTCCTGGAGAGAAGGCACCCTAGGCTCTATGCTCCTACCTGACTATAAAGATCTATTGGTCACCGCGGCTCGGCAGGCAGACCCAGCAGTGATATATCTGTCAAGCTACAAGAACAATGGTACTGTGTCAAGGTGCATGGGGCCCCAATTAGACGTTACCTGTGGCCTGGCTCTGGCTCGCGAAGAGATCGAGCTGGGCATACCAGCTGAAGAGAAACCCAAAATGGCTCCAGAGCCCCAAGGAACTGCAGAAGAGCAACCAGAAGGGATCGACTATTGTTATTACAGTCGGCTCATTAGAGGACGCTCAGAGACTTCTTATCAATGGCATTCGCTTCGGAGGATCCCGGTACAAGACAGAGCAATACTCAAATAATAAACGCTTTAAATGCCTTACAGGACCTCATTCAAAGGTCTTATTCGATCTGTGTTGCCACGACGTGGCGTGAACTTTGTGACCGTTAGTCTGGCAGTGAGGAGGCTTTCGGCCAGCATCTCCGGGATTCGCCCGCGCATTTTCAGCTGCCCAAAACGCCACTGAACATATTTTTTCAATCCTTTGACGGCTTTACATTTGATCCTGATTTACCACCGAGTGAATCGTATTCATCCTTACAAAGATTCTATGGTTGGCGTAGAGACGATGAGGACTCCGCCCGAGTTTGGGACCAGTACCAGGAAGTCCTTACTCAAGAGTCTGGTTTGGGGCAGAGGACGACATTGCTACTTGACATTCACTTTGTCGCGCTGTGATGGTTGAACCTTCACCAAGAAGCTGTCTTGAATGCGAGAAGATAGTGTACTATACTGAGTTTATGAGATAGGGAGAATAAATAGCAGGTCAACATGTATAGATACAGAGTTTTAAAAGCAAGATTATCCATGTTGGAGAGAACCAACAGCATGATAAATTAATAGTTTCAGCTCACAGTAAATTGAATCGTTGAATAACCAGATACTGCACAGGATTCGGAAGAATGTGATCAGGGCCTTCCACAGAAGCGTATCAGTAAGATGGCCATAAATCCTCAAGATCAGCGTTTAATAAACAGTTTTTGGGACGCCCGGAGTTGTCCAGCACACTTTATGCATAAATCCTTCCTGTGTGAACACTTTCACCAAGCCCTCCCTGTCCTCGGTAAAATGGGCCCATGACTCGAAATGGATTGGAATCATAACGTCAGCGCCAATCTCACGCATGAGTTGAACAGCTTGTTTTCCATCCATCGTGATCTGAAGAGGACCAGTTGGAAAATGGAATGTCGCATTACCCAGGTTAAGGAGTGCAGCAGTGATATGCCATTTGTTCCCAATTTCTTTCAGCTCGTCGATGTAGACAGTATCTCCGGAGAAGTATATCGCATTGGGCTTTCCGGAGGCATGGGTACCAAAGGAATCCGCCTCTAGAATAAAGCCAGTTACCTCTCCGCCTGGGAAATGCTTGCAGGGCGTCCCGGTGATTCGAAAAACCTTTCCTCCAATGTTGGAAATCACAGTCTCCCAGGGGCGGAGGCCAACAACTCCGGGCCGAGGACGGAGGTTAGATGCACCATCTATTGTGGTGAACACCTTCCGGCCATCAAGCAATTTACGACCTTCTGGGTCTAGATTATCAAGGTGATCTTCATGGCTCAGAAGCACCGCATCAATTGGTGGCAGGTCGTGGAGCTGTAGTGCTGCGCCTTGGTGATTGATAAGGTGTGGCGGTGGCGGTATACTTTCAAAGCCATACGTCTTCAAATCCATTTTTGCCCAAGCTTGTGTCGTATCATATTCAGTTCCTTCGGTGGCTCCAAAATAAGGATCTGTCAGGAAGTTGATACCATCAATGTTCAGGATGACGGTCGCGGTGGTGATATGGGTGACGGTGAGACTTGTTTTAGATACAGATACCATTGTTGCGACTAGAGGCGACTAGAGGCGACTGAGAAATAGGATAGACAAGAACTCTTTCGATGGGCTTGAGAGAATTTAAAAGTATGGAGATTAGACGAGTTTCCTTCGCTTATTCTCTTGTCTAGGAAAGATCAATAGACAGACAAGGAGACGTCTTACGGTTTATATATTGTTTCGAGGGAGTACTGAATAGTCGGTTATTTAAATTTTCTGACGTAACTAATCTACTTCTGCTTACTATAGCATCACGCTGTAAGTCATCGGATTATCCCACTTGCAGCTCTAAACTTAAACTATCGTAGGTCGGCGAAGCAATCTTGGGACGAAATGTTCTTCGTCGGGTCCACTGTCTAATTATTGGATTTGTGATAGTTCTGTTACCCATACGAGTTATTACACTATATACCGCCAGCGGGATACCGACGTACTCGGATACTCCCTCTCGGGCATCCCACCTAATGTTTGCATGAACCAAAGGGTCGGTAGTGACCAGAACATTCCTCATCCCAAAATGATTATCCTGGAACTTTGCTACACGTATGCTGGAGCGATGTACCTAACGTCTGTCATCATATCTTTTCTATAGATGCTTATTTCTATCGTCCCTTGTCGCGAACTGCCTTCTAATACGCGGTTGCCTGCCCAGTCATTTCTGAAGGCTAAGCTCAGTGCCAACACAAATAATTGACTCCCAATGTGCGGATGACATTAGGACTGACTATATCCACTCGAAGGCAACGCCTGTGTCATGTAGTACAGTCGAAGTTTGAGAGATCCAACCCTTCGGATCTCGATTATCTCTCAGGTTTGTTTGTGAAGCAACCTTCTGGAGTATTTCAGATCCCACACTTAATGGAGCATTCCACACCTCATCGCTATCCGGCATGCAGAAGAACAAGTCATGCAAGCCTAACAGCTCATGCTTGGCATCATTAATGCCTCCACCAGTTGAGTCAGACGGAGTGCACATCCGACACACCTTATAGAGGGCCAATCCAAATCGTTTTATCTCTTCCACATTCACCCAAACAAGCGCTAGTGGCGCAGTAGGGCCGTGCTGTGCAAGCATATTTGGATAGGAAAACATACCCAATCGTCGACAGCTTTGGACAAGACGCACTAGTAGTTCGTATTCAACAGGTTGGAGCCGGTATCGCAAGCTTAAATCAGGAACCGTCTGCTCTTTTGCATTGAATAGTGCGAAAATAACATGCAGGAGCACACTCTGATATGTCGCCATAGGCCAGGATGTACTAGTGTTTTGGAGCGACCTTGATTCAGGTATAAACCATTGATCCTGTGATGGACGGACGAGTTTAGTTCGAATCAAGACCTCAGAATGATACCGCAATATCTTACCATTTGAGCACGAATCGCAGTACATAGTTTATGATGGAGATCCACTGCTACGTCCCGCGCATTTTGACCCCCTTCAATCCACAAGCCAATCATGACAATAGATTGGATAAGTATACAAGGCTCCTTAGATAAATCAAATGTACCTTGGTGAAGAAATGGCCACACCGGATGAAAACTTTTAAAGTAGATATCAACGTAGTCATGAGCGACCCATCGAGATATGTCAGAAGACGAAGAATTAGGTACGTCGGATTCGAGTAGTGCGGAGCCGACTTGTGTGTTAGGTGGTCTTCGTAAGTTGTTAATATTCTTATGGATGATGCATCCGTCGCGTGCATTTCCATTTTCAGTAAGTGAGCAGGTAACGCCTCGTCGCTGGCACGCATTGCAAGGAGATCCACCATTACAGCGTTCTTTCCGGATATGACAGGTACTGCATGCCTTCTGTGTTCGAGACGGGAGTGGTTGTTTCTGTGGGTGGTAATTCCGGATATGCCGTCGTAAGAGATCGCTGAACATTAGTTAGTTTTGTATACAGTAAATGTAGATAATATAACTGGACATCCCTTCTTGTCAAGGTACTCTCACAATACGGGCAAGAAAAGCGATCTCCTTGAGCATGGTTGGCAATATGTCGATTCAGGTGTTCTTTGCGTCGATACTGTGCCCTGCATCCTGGGTAGCTACATTGGAACGGTGAGCCCACAGGATCAGAGGCTGTGTGTGGTGGCATTTTGTGCAGGTACTAAGAGAGTTTTTTCGACTATAACTCTGCCGGTATTGATAGAAGTCGACGAGGGAGTGGTGAGATTCTGGCTACTAGCGGATTACTGTAGCGTATAATAGTTGAGTTTTTGTTGGCCCCACCAGGTTATCGGCATCCCACTCGGCGGTATACATGGATGACAAAACAGTAAAATAGCCTTTGTGCTTATGGTCCTCTATATATACCGAAGCTGCGCTTCTCACTGTTTACCTTTCCCAATTATTTTTTTGGGAACGCAATTCACCACTATGAACTTTCCTGAACACCATGGCCCAGCAAGAGCTTGGGTGGATGAGTTTGGCTTAACGCGAAGCTATAGTGCGGGTGCCGAGGGCTACACTATTCCAAATCTTGAGCCTCCAGTTTCCAAGTTACCCAGCATTCTGAACCCGCCTGAACTCGAAGTCTACTGGGAGCCTCAAGATAGCCAGAACCCCCGTTTGTGGCCGCTATGGTATAAAGGCCTCACTATTATGACCATGAGTCTTGGCGCAACTGTGGTTAGTCTCTTCAGCACTCTCTACACATCAGGGATCCCAGGGCTGCAAGAAGAATTCCATATATCTAAAATCGTGGCCCTTCTTGGCATCACCACCTATCTTCTAGGCATGGCTACAGGATCTATCGTTTTCGCCCCGCTAAGTGAAGTTGTGGGTAGACGACCGGTTTATATTGTCTCCATGACTATATTCCTTGCCCTGATACTGCCGAGCGCCCTAGCCTCAAATATCGAATCAATCCTCGTGAGTAGGTTCTTTGGAGGCCTCTTTGGAAGTGCTATGATGTCGAACTCTCCTGCATCTGTCAATGATATTGTCTCAGATGAGCACCGGGCTTTAGCATTTGGCTTCTGGTCTATTGGTCCTACGAATGGCCCTGTTTATGGCCCAATTATTGGTGGCTTTATTTTCGAATATTTAGGCTGGAGATGGACAAATTGGATTGTCCTCATCATTGGGGGCTTTGTCTTGATGTTGATGGCTTCTATCAAAGAAACATATACTCCTGTCATTTTGAGGAAACGAGCAGAAAAACAACGAAAGGAAACACAAAATCCAAAATGGTGGACTCGCTACGATGGTGGGCAAGACTTGATGGCATTGCTTAGCACCAGTCTCAGTCGGCCGTTTGTGATGATCATGACAGAGCCGATATGGTACGAAACCCCCATCCTGTCCCTCTCACCGCAACCACACCCAGTCACCTCATACAGAATCTTAAGCTAATAGCTACTATAGTATGTTCTGGGATACCTATGTCGCGATTGTATACGCTGTCCTCTACCTATGTTTCGTTGCATATCCGATTGCCTTCCAGCAAGAACGTGGGTGGTCGTCGGGAGCCGGCGGCCTTTCATTTATTGGCATAGGGGTTGGCGTACTGATTGCCATTGCATTTGAGCCTCTTTTCCGCAAAGTGATCAATCTTCATCGCAAAGATCCAGAAACCGGTTCAGTGCCACCGGAGGCTATGGTTAGTATCGTTTGTTTTGGTGCAACTCTTTTAGCCATTGGTCAGTTATGGTTCGCCTGGACTTGCACTCCTAATGTTCACTGGATCGCACCTATCCTAGCTGGTGTTCCTTTTGGTGCGGGGAACGCGTGCGTCTTTATCTATGCAAATAACTATATGGCCCGTTCCTATGGGATTTACGCAGCGTCTGCACTTGCAGGGAACATGGTTTTGCGTAGCATCATGGGTGCATGTCTCCCCCTTGCAGGACCATCAATGTACGGAACACTTGGTTTGAACTGGGCAAGTACCCTTCTGGGAATCGTGGAAGCAATATGCATCTTGATCCCAGTTGGGTTTTACTTCTACGGTCATAGGATTCGAAACGCCAGTCCGCTCATCAAAGAGATTGAAAGACACTAGGCCCCAAGGTGAGATAGAGTTGGGGCGATGTCTCTCGCTGGGAAAGCTTTGTTCATAAAGATTACTTGGATCATTATTATTATTATTATTATTCAATCAAGTTTATTGTCTATACCGAGCCCTGGATGTATGACAGACCCTTATTCGTGGACTTGAGGCCGGTAGCTATTCGACAGCCCCTTATCCCTATGAGTTCCTGAGGCACTAACCTCCTTCTATACTCTTTCTGATCCTTTTCCTCGCCCCAAACCGCCGGTATGCGCAGGGCTTTTGAGCAGAGAACTCTCCTTGTGTTTCAGAGCAGGGTGGGTGTGGCCTAAGCTGGGATTCAGCTTAGGCTACTCTCCCTGCTACCCTTCTCCTGTTCTAATCGCTTCCTCCAACGCTTTCAGTCCCCATTCATCATCTCTTTGGGCCCTCTCCACTGTTCGCTGTAGGCGTGTTCGGGGTAGAGCTACATTGGTGCTGGCCAAGGATTGTAGCAGGGCCCTAGTCGCTTTGTGCTCCCCTAAAAGTCGTCCTTGTGGGTGCTCCTCTGCAGCGGTGGGTCTCATGACCCCGTCTGTCTCCAGATCCTTGTAGAGCTTGCTCCGTTGGTGTCGCCATTGCCGGCATTCAAAGAGCAGATGTGTATTGTCTCGACAAGCCACATCCTTGACAGATTGCATCTTCCCGGGCTTGGATCCGGTGTAGGTATGCCCCGATGGCTGCAAGCCCTGACTTCAGTTGAAAATAGCGGCTTGCCAGGTGTTTGCGAGCCATTGCCGCTGTGGGGTCGAGCCGCCAGTTCTTCTGGTCTGTAGGTTCGCTGACCTTGTTGGGATCGTTGGCCGAGCTCCTTGGCGAGCCATCTCTGCTTCTGCGCTATAATGGCCTCTGTGCGGGCTCTGCGGGCAAAAGCCAGAGAGATCTCTCTTGGACCTCTCCCTGGAGGCTTATTGGCCGCCTGCTTTGCTGCCTGGTCAGCGCTCTCATTTCCTTCTACCCCCGCGTGTCCCGGGGCCCACTGGATGGTGAGTTGGCTACCTTGGGCTTGTAGTCTCTCAGCTATGGCGTGTGCTTGGGTGTAATTTTAGTGAGTTTTTGTCCTGATAGACATCTTGCACAAGATTGACGCTCCATTTCAAAAGTCCCCATGCTCTGACTTTTTCCTTGATCGTCGGAATGGCATCCTACCTAAGCCTCACACAGATTGTGGCGCAGTTAGCCTTTATAGGTACAGTACTGCGGCCAACATATCAAATCATCCCAGTATACACAGAAATCAACAGATATCCACTTCAGTTAGCATCCATGAGGTCAGGTGATGCCAAAGGCCACCCGTGCTAGACCACTCCGCCTACACACAATCAACGACTATTCCATACAAGAAGCTTCCATACACTTTCATCAGATATCGAATTGAGCACAGGCAATTACGAGTCAAGACTAGCTTGTATTGAGTCGTGCTTGTCTCATTGATATAAGACCATGTAGTCCTACTGCCATTCCACAGCATCCATCGCCTTAACAGTCGCCCGAACCGAATCTCCCCCCGGCAATCCCTCTCGCACATACTCCTCCAGCCGATTCTTCCACCACTGCCATCGTTCCACAGTCATGACATCCCCTCCCATCCACAGATCCAGAGCCCTCTTTAACGGCCAGCCGTCTTCTCGCTTCAATGCGTCCTCGTAGATCCGCTGTGGGAGACTCCTAAGCCACTCAGAGGCCATGAGAACTTCGATATCGCGAACGGCGTCGCTCCGTTCCAGGGCGTCTGTGATGCGCTCGTAACCCCAGTTCAGATCGATTCCCCCGATTTGTTGATCGCAGAATGTTGCCTCCAGCCCTGCTACATGGATGTACTTCTCGCGTAGCTCTCTGCGGTCATTGTCATTGCCATTTTGTGCCGCGCACAGTCGCAACATCTCCCTCCGCTCAAAATCATCCGCCCACATATGCCCAAACCCAGGCAGTCCATCCCAGAACGGCCCATCCCCAACAGACCACTTTGCTTCCTCTCTAATCGCTGGATTTGGAACCTGCTGAATCGCTTTCAGGAGCTGCAGAAGCGCTGGGGTTTCTGACCGCGGCCATTCCACTAATGCGCTGATTAGCAGACTCCAGAGGCCGTTCCTTTCGACGTCGAGATGGTTGGAGGTGGAGGTTGCTATTGGGTAGGTGATTGCGGATGCTGCTTCGTGCGTGGTGGTTTTGCCTTCATGGAAGGCTTTTAGGGCCTGGGTCGAGTGCAGGTGGCAGTTTTCATTGTCGGGAGAAGAGACTGCTTCGAACCAGGAGGGCGAGACCATTTTGACTGATTGATGTTGATGTAGATGAGTTGCCTTGGGTGGGTGTTCCAGTGACGGAATACAGAATCCATCAAGACAAAAAAAAATAATAGTTATTGCTGCCTGAATTCATTGCATCATAATGCATTAGATGCGCGGGGCTGTGAGGCACTTGATTCCATTCTCTGCGCACTAATTGCCCATTCCTTTGAGGGCCAAAAAAGGATCATACAAGGCTCTCTCCCAGCCTTGTCACGATACTCTACCAAAGATATTCTCCAATGTTTAGAAATGCATACATCCTGCTTACACCCAGTAAAAATCCCTCACCTCAGAAAAGCCCCAAAGGATTCATCCGAGATCTCAGGATAGAAATGAACCGGCCTGTAAATTCAACTGATCGTCGAAGCATGCAGTACTTAGAGCATCCTGGCATCCCTTGAAGAAGGGAAGGAAATATCCAAGCCCTAGATCTCAAACACAGAATTGATCGGTGAACATGAAGCTCTCTATTTTCTTCGTTTCTCTTCTCTCCCTCACCGGGAACATTGTTGCTCTACCCGGGGCTCCCTTGGAAGCCCGAAAAGACCCAGATAAAGAGCCCATTACTGTATTACCCTTTTAATTTATGCAACCTCCATTTTTTGGCATAAAGGAGCTAACCCGGTCAACTAGACTGTAGTTGCAAGATCAACCCTCCTCGTCCGTTACCTGCGGTGAGTTCTAGTCCCCATCCCGGTGTGGCACACATTGCCCATACTAAGCTAACTGTCACAGGTTCTGATGGAAGATTGGTCTCCTACAGCCCAACCGAGATCTATCAATCGGTGCAGTATGCCGTCGCTCTGAAAGCAGCCGGCCAGGGCCGTGGAAGTCAGTCAACAGAATCCTGCCGCTAGAGATAGACCCTCCCCCCATGCTAGTGCTAATCGGTTAAAACACGGAAACAGGAAATAATCGCTACCCCGAGGTGTTCAATAATAATGATTCTAAAGGCGTCACCCTAGAATTCCCTAAAGAGTGCCCTGCTGACGACAACCGCTTCGAGTACCCACTCCAGAAGAACACCGTTTACAACGGCGGCAAGAACAACCGGCCCAAGACCCAGGAGCGTGTGGTGTACTACCAGGAGGAAGGCGAGATTGATGTTGAGGGTCACACCAAGGTATATTACTGTGGTGTTATGACCCATAGCGGTGCTGCACCTGGTGGATTTAGGCTCTGCTAATGGGGACGTCGATACATGCCAGAGGGTTCACAGGTGTTGAGATGACTGGCTGTTACGGATAGCATGCTTACCGGCTTAAGTACAGCTGAGGGGATGGGAAACCATGTTTTCCACACCCTATGATTGTATGAACTAGGAGTTTTTCATGTCTATCTTCAGGTACGACGTTTTAATGACACTTGCGATTTCTGGGGTCAAAGTGAAGTGTGATATGTTATTTGGCCACAATGCTCAGCAATGCTCTTGGTGCACAGTGCATGAGTGGTGGTAAATAGGTATCCTATACTATTCCGAACGGAAGATAGCGTACCTACCATAGTTAAGAAGTGGGACCGCCGCACCCTGGATAAAAAGAGACTTGCGAGACAAAAAAAAAGCATTGAAATTCCTCATATAAAGAGCGTATGTGCTGGCAGCCGCTAGTCGATGCTTGCTGCATATCGGACATAATCAGGCATATACAGTGATTCTCGAAATCGGCACCAACAAACATATGATGATTATTTTCTAGGCCCACAGCCAAGACATTAGTGTGGATGGATTTGTTGAGCTGCTGCCTGACACTTAGTGAGGGCCGCTGTAAGTTTCGTCTGGTGTCACGGGCTCAGCTAGGATAATGGAATGGCCAACTCGTGGATCCTACCTAGGTAGCTATCGATGAGAATAATCAGCATGAGTTCAGAATACATTAAAGGAATATCCGCAAGGGACCATTGTCTACCAACATATTCTGAAGGAAACCAAGGTTAACAATATGCGTCTGGCTCAGATGGATCAGGTTTTCATGAGGTTTTTGGTCTCCCCGACGACGGCTTTACTGTTGCTAACACAAGCAAAGTGACACGCAACGCCAAATTGACGTTTGAGCCTTGATATAAGATCAAAAATGGAGACGATTTGCTTCTTTCTTTGAGGAGACTTCTCCATTTGAGACACTGAAATTTCAGACATTATAACGAGCATGTACACTTCCTATGTAAGGAAGAAATTTATTAGAATAGCTTGGCTAGGGAATTTTTCATCGTATTACTTGTCGAAACTCTCCCTTTGATGCGAGTCCTCGCACTCAACTCACCGGGATCCCAACCTTCCAACATTGCTCGACCACAATGGCAAATACCTGAAAAGCTTTCTAGACGGTCCACATTTGTTCCAGTAAAGAGAAACTGATAAGAATGGTCTATAATTTGACACATGTTATCTTCTCTTTCCATCTCCTTCAACCCCTCCCCTTGAGCTTGATTTTCAGCCAATTCACCGACCACCTGTATAGCTGACCATAATCCTTCAATTCTTCAGTCAATCACGATAACCCGGCTATTAACCCCACGAGACCTCCTGCTAGGGGAAGAAGGCTGCGAAGGCCATTAAGAGTAATCCATTTGTTGATCAGACTTTCGACCTCAACATCGGCGTGTTGCGATAATTGAGAGTCTCCCTTGGCCTTTGCAAGCAGCTCTCCATTTGTATGCTTCATAACAGCCGCGGTGAAAGGTACAATGCCCAAGGTCAAAACCGCGGCCGTAGAGTACAATATGGAGCTACGTGGAGCGGACTGTTGGAACAATGGAGCTCCGCGTCTAACTGACCACGCAAGGTAGAAGAAAGCCGATGCGGTTGCGGCCGCAATAGGAGGGTTTTGTGCTTTCCCTGCCTCATAAAAGTTCCTCCATTGTTTAACTAGCATGATGGTAGGCAGCCGATCCTCGCGCCAGGAACGCTGAATGCTCGGAGCAGCATTTATACTAAGTGCTGCGATGTTACCTGCAAGCCGTCAACTGTGAACTTCAACCAAGCCTTATAATTTCATTTCTGCAGGGCTCTGGCTCGGAAGGAACTGGAAACTTACCAGAGAGCCAAGAAGCACCGGTAAAGCCGACAACCTGGGCGATACGGAAACTTATGGGAATCGGGATCATGTTTCTTTTGAGTGAGCCCTTCAAGATGATCAATTCAAGACGGAATAAATGGGTAAAGAATTCACACGATGAATGAAACTCTGGTGCAATTTATTGGAAGCTTTCCGTGGAAGTTATGACGACATTGAACTGTTTGCGTCCATCACGGTAACGTGATTCACGGGCGAACCGCAGACACGGCCGAGCCGCGGATTTTTGTATCCCCATACAAAATGGCACTTCTTTAACCTAAGATATTCCAACCAGTTTAATATTGTTAAGGTATATATCAGGATATCCATATAAGTTATATATAACTATATATATGATCTTATCAGAATTTTTTTATAGACATGATGTATCTTGATTCTTGAAAGCATATGCCATGTCACGGAAATGGTAGGCTCCCAGTCCATGGGGTCACCTTGGGTAGGAGTGACTGTGGGGGAGGCTGCTGGAGGAGGAAGCATGGACGTGGCTGCTCATCGATTAGGGGGGCGTCGGTGTTCTGCAGAGCGCTATTGGTATTTCTAGTGCCTGTCATAGATGCCCTGGAGTTGAACATAGTATTCGCTAAATGTATTGCAGGTAGGCGCGTTAACAAGCCGATTGAATATGTCATCATTGAGGGTGTTTTCCAACCAAAAGATCTTCATGTTGTCTGACTGGTCCTGTTGGCCGGCTTCCATCAGATAACGATCAAAGGTTGCAAGCAGTTCATTGATGGTTTTATTGCCTTGTTTCAATGTGCTGAGGTTGTAACATCGCCTCCTTCTGGAGTTCCTTGTCCATATAGTTGAAATCGAGGAACAAGGAGGGGGGTGTGGCACAGTAGGACCCTACATATATTCATTCAAAACTCCGCGAGGAGCTGGTAGCTGCTCTGTCTAACACCTATAGTTCCTTTCCATCGTCACTTATAAAGCATTCTTGAAAGCTGTGACATATGTCTGGCAGTCATTCTTCTTGCCCTGCCACTTGTTCTTGTTGTCGGTGCTAACCTTGGCAGCTGCAATGAACTCGTTAGCTTTCAGTTCCCCCAAGACATAAAGCATGTGCAACTTACCAGCGCTAGCAGCCCCCTTAACCTTTTGTTCCCAATTGCCATCAAGCTCCTTGAGGAGTGAGAACTTGACTGTCTTTGAAGTGGTGGTGTGATCCCATTTCTTGTCCGTCTCAGGCTTGGTCTCGAACCATTCGTTCTTACCAGAGCCCTTGGTGACGGAGGTCAAGTGATACCATTTGCCATCAAAGTCCTGCTCATAGGTCTTGCCCTTTTGGACCTTCTGGACTTTACCAACGAGAATGGCCGTATGGTCGAAGCCATACTCTTTCTGGGTCTTTTGCATTTCCTTTTTGGCAGGCGTTGAGATTCCAGTCGAGGAGCCAGGCTCACCATCGGTCCAGGTGACCTGGATAGCATATTCCTTGCCTGCCTGGAGTTTCTTGCCGCCCAAGTCCTTTTGGAGTTGCTGCAAGCGTTGGCTCTCGGCAGGAGGGGCGCGCTTTTCGAGGTCGCTATCAAACTCAGCGGTGTTATTGCTGTTGCTGATTGCGGCAGGGATCTCTTGAACGTCATTGGTGTTGGGAAGGGCGATAGGGCTGGCACCAACACCCACGGAGAGGGTGGCCAGGAAGATGGAGAAGATGGTCGAGAACTTCATCTTGGCTACTGCAGGATGGGAATTTCGTGGATGTGCTGTTGCTGGGAGGGAAATGGGAGAAGTGAAGAAGAGGTGGTTGTTGTTGCTGTTGATGATGATGTGAACCTGAGGGAATTCTGTCTCTTTATATCTTGTTATCTTTGATGTATCCAATGTATAGACAAGGCTACTAGCAGTTGACAAGCATCAAATCTGTCCAATATCTTGCTGTGAGTCTGAGGGGAGGCCATCTTCCTGATCAGCAATGGGTTGATACAGGATTTACCCCTGCATAAGGCTCACTGCTGTCTGTCCAGAGCTTATGGGGAAGCTCCAGGCTGAAACAGCAACCGCGCTCCATACGGGCTGTTAAATGTCGCATAGCCTCGATGGTCCATTTCAACGGTTACATGCTGATCCAGGGCTCTCATAAGGCTGTCAGCCCCCGTCGAGAGCTCCGTTGGGCGGCGGTGATCGCCAGGACACACAGCCTGGTAGATCGGCGGCGGCTCCAGGCACCCGTTCTAATTTAGACCCCCTGACGTTATTGCCGCAGTCCAAAGTATTAATTAAAAAACATCGATTCTTCCCTCTGTCTTTGCCATTTTGAGAAGACTTGTCGATTTCCTCACGTTGTTCTTGTTATTTTCTGCTATTCGACATGGAAGACTCTCAATTTTGGTACGAGCGTGTCCACGAACTGGCCGCCCAAGGCCTCCTGGCTCCCGATGCCGTATTGAACGCCCTCACCCGGGTGATCGAACGGGACGTGTTAGATGAAGAAACAGAGCTGCTGTATCTTCGCAAGGCCTTGGACTCTTTTGGTACTAAGGAAAGTGGCACCAAAAGACTCACCCAGTCCGCATTCCTGTCCTTCCTTGAGTCCTCTGGCTTTCTTCCACCATCCATGAGAGATGCAGGCGCCCTTGTTTACCGCAGTCTTCTATACCTATCTCAATATCCATTCTATCGATCAATCCCTGAGGCTCTCACCTACGACGATCTGGTCCGTGCGCTGGCATGGATCTTGCCTGAAAGATCGAGGCGTATCTATGATGAAAGTTATGACACTCGGTCCAGGTCACCTGCTGATTTCAGAAGGCAGCTGTTCCAGAGCTTTGCAACAACCAAGGATGGCAAGTCTGTTATTTTTAATGCAGAGGATGCAAGGAAACAGGCTGAGCAAAGAGCTTTTGATTTCACTGGTGCTGATCGCCCAGACACTCGCCGTTTTGCTGCTGTGAATTATGATGATGACGGTGATGAAATGTTCCATGACATTCTTGATGTGCTGTATGGTACCCAGCCCAAGGAGATTGGGTGGAGGGCGCCTCCCCGGGATTCCTTCCGGCCGATAGCAAGGGAACTTGCAGGGGCCAGACGCGTCCATATCCATCATCTCAGTATCCCCCAGGATGAGTTTCGAGCTGTTGTGAAGCTGCTGGTGACTACTTACTTTGGAAAGCCGAGAGTTGCAGTTGAGCAGCTGGCTGACTTGGACCATGTTGTGGACTGTATTACTCGACCTGTCGTTCAGAGGCCTGACATGGGGATTACCTGGGACATGTTTGAGCAGGCTGCAGGTAACGGGATGGTAAGTCCAGTGATCCTTCTTTCTGATAATGAGCAGGGCACTGACTGGCCCAGCCAATGCTCATGCGAGGTCTTCAGCGTTTCTTGGGGCCACTCTATAGAGACCCCAAGGATGAAGATATCACAATTGACCCCCTACAGCCAGGAAAGGTTGCCACTTGGCCGGTTCTGGCACAGTTAGGATCTCTTGGAATCTTCTCGCCCATATTTCCCTACGTTCACCAACACAAGCACTACAATGTCATGACCACGTCTGTCCCTGCTTCCACCCTGGCAGATGACCTGGACGCGTTGCCCAAAGCTGCAACTGTCATTCTCCTTTCCGGAAAAAATTCACAGACAGGAAAGAAGGGTATGTTCGGCTACTACTTGCCCTATGCTGAGTATCGAGAGCAAGATCCACCATTTCTGTTCCAACTCAGTGACCTTCAAGATGCGTTCCGTGGAAACGCGCCCCGACCAGGCCGTGAGCTGAATGGAGGTGAGCTGGTTTTTGGGCAAAGAGGAAATGGGGCTATGTTAGCGCTACAGCAGGATTCAAAGAAGGCGACTATTTCTCATAACATCTCTGGACAACATGAACCATTGTATGCTGCTACCGCCTGGAGGGGAGACTGGCAGGTCGAGGTCGAGGTCGAGGAAATTGAGCTGTGGATTGAGCCGCCACTCGAAGACAGCGACAAAGAAGAAGAAGAAGAGGAGGAGGAAAAACAATGAACCCGATGTATTATATTCTGTTTTCAAGCCCAGATCTTTTGACAATATCCTACGCAGCGCGATATCATAGACCAAACACAACGACGCCTTTTGGTTTGTTCTGTACCGAATCCATCCGCTCGTGGGAAACAACCCCCGAGCAGGAATACACCTCAAATGTATCAACAGTAGAATCTGGCCATAAGATGGACGGGATTAAAGATGTGCCCATCTTTTTGTTTGGCATGAAACGATGGGTGGTGGACCAAAAGAAATGCAGATTGGATGTTATAGCCCGAGAATACGCTCTCGCACCTTGTTGTATTGGCGTGGCGCGACTCGTTGGTTTGAGTGGGCAAGTATGCTTGATTCCATGGGTGACAGGTCGGAGTAGTAGTAGTAGTAGAGAGAGAGAGTGTGTGTGTGTGTGTGTGTTTCTATTTTACGTCGAGGATCGGGTATTTCCACGCTTCCTTGGAGGAATCCCTGGTCCCGATTCGGGACATACGACGGGCAGATCGTCAAAATTCAACGTAGCACAAAAGGTGAGAATTGGAGACACAGAGGTCAAACCTACCAAGTCAGCCACATACCTTGGCATCATACTGGATCCAGCACTCCGGTGGGAAGAACAAATCAGACACATCCAGAATAAAGCAATCCCCCTGCTGAGGCCACTGGCAACGCTGGCAGGGAGCACGTGGGGGGCAGGTCTAATACAATTGCGCCAGATCTACCAATCTATAGTTACCCCAGCACTCCTGTATGGATGTTCAGCATGGCACACCTTAAAACAGATATCAATCATCACCAGACACACCTACGGATTCTAAACCAAATCCACTGCAGAGCCATGGCAGCCACTGCAGGTGCATTCAGAACCACAGCAACAGCAGCCTTGAACACAGAAACACACCAGCTACCTATGCAATGTCTCCTGGAGAAACGGGCGCTAGAAACACTAACACGAATTGAAACGAGCCATACCAGAGAACAGCTGCAGAGAGCACGTGAAGGGGAAGCCATAGGACACGCCAAGGCTGGCGCCCGTGGGAATGGAGCCCACTGGAGAAGACCAGTGAGCTTGCCATACAGAGACTCGGACAGGTCAGCTTCCAGAACCTAGAGTGTATCCGACCATACATCACAGCGCCATACTGGAGTCCGCCAGAGGTAGTCATCGCTGAGAATACAGAAAAGGCAATCACAGAACACAATGCAATAACAGCTTATGACCAGCCAATAACAACATTATACACAGACGGGAGTGGGATCAATGGCAGAGTGGGAGCAGCAGCAGTCTGCCCGAAACACCAGGAAACACGGTCAGCTTACATGGGACAACAATCAGAGACCACAGTATACGTCGCAGAACTGCAAGGGATCCTACTATCCCTGGTCATCATTTTACGCCGCCAAATACAGCATGCGGTGGTTTTTACTGACAACCAGGCAACACTGCAGGCCATGCGAAACCCAGGCAGGCAGTCAGGACAATACGTCCTGGAGACAGTCCTGGCGGCTGTGGATAAAGCACGCTCAAGCAAGCTCACTGTCCACTTCCAATGGATACCCTCACACAGTGGTGTTGAGGGGAACGAAAGGGCAGACAGGGCAGCAAAAGAAGCAGCAGGATGGCGACAGTCCCATGGGCATCATGGCAAGATGAGAGAGGTCATGACCGCAGCAACGGCTCCCCGACCAGTTCAGCAGAGACTTCTCCGGTCAGCAATGGAATCCAGAATTCGAGAGACAATCCACACCCAGTGGGAACATGACTGGCAAACAAGCCCACACGGACGGGCAGTGTATGAGCTAACACCGGCCCCAACCAAACAAATCTTGAAGATGCATCGAGGTCTCCACCGGGCACTCAGCACAATCAACATACAGATGCGCACAGGGAAGATAGGGCTCCGACACCGCCTCTATCAGCGCGGGGTGTCGGACGTACCAGATGGGGACTGCCGCTGTGGGAAGGCCACCCAGACAGTACAACACATACTCCTGGCTTGCCCCATCTTCAAGGATCTTCGAGAACATTCCTTGGAGAGACCGGGTGAAGGACTAGAAGGAGGTGGAAACCTGAAGACCATCCTGAACACGCCTAAGCTCGCAATCCGGGCAGCTAAATTCATGCTGCAAACCAGGCTCCTTGGGCAATTTGGGGCCGTAAACGAAGATGGAATTAGTTAGGCAAAGCACTGAGGTCATGGGGTACACAGCAACCAAAGAGGGCCCGGGGAGCCCCGGATTCTCACGAATCTGAGTGGAGCTGAGCCCTCACGAAAAACACACACCATAGATGTAAATAGGTTTTGGCAACTGTCCCGGCGGCCTACAGCCGGAGGGGCAGTCCCGCATAGCCATGGAATATGATTGCCTGGGACGGAGTATGAGATAATCACAATCACGACGGGCAGATCGGAACTGCCTATCAGCTAGTTAGACTACCATCTATCATCTAAATACAGGTAGCCCCCCGCGCGGGGGACTGCTTGGGTTTTCACGGCTGTTAGGCAGCAAACTGAGCATCTTGGAATTTTCTCGGGAAGGAAAACGAGGGAAGGAGATGGAAAAGGGGAGAGTGAACAAAAGAGGAATGGAGGAAGGAGAAAAGGAGGGATGGGGAGGGAACCTGAGGCAAGCCTAGAGGTTCCCAGATTCGATGCATTTAGCATCCTAATGGCGTCTGCAGATGGCTGTATAGAAGCGTGATTTTTCAAGCCAATCCGCGTATGGAGTGAATCCTGTTTTGTGCAGAGGACGTCTGTTACAGGCTGATGGCCCCATGGATGTGCTGCTGCTTTGCGGCCATCACGGCAGTAATAGAAGTGGGAGGGCTCCTTTCTCCGGGCACATGAGCATGACAGTAGGGCTTCATTGTGTTCAAAGCGCTCATGATAATCTGCGAAGTCTCCATGGCCGCTTCTGATAGCAAGGAGGTGGCCCAGGGCTGCTCGTGGTAGGAGGAGCTCTGGGGGACGTTTCTCCAGGCCTATCCCAAGGTCCGTGTATCGTTTGGGGGCCTTGTCCGCCCAGTATTGGCCGAAGGCTTGCCAGTGTACCCTGCGGGCTGTCCGCTTGGCCGCAGCTATTGAGGCAGGTGGTGGGGGGAGTAGCTGACGTGCATGGCTCCCTTGTTTGGCCTCCTTGTCGGCTGTTTCATTTCCTTCAATATCTGCATGTCCAGGTACCCATTTTACGCGCACCCTGCCGGGCTGTACGCCTGGTACTCTGGGCCGACATGGCCATGTCTGGGCAACTGCTTGCAGATGTAACACTTGTCAACGCTGGGTGATTTGGAGCAAGCACTGCCACCTAGCAGGACACAACGATGGGCCGGCCAGCAGGACTCCTTTGAGTGGCGTTCCTCCAGGTCACACAGCGATGACCGCGGGGATCATATCGTGTCATCCAGTAATACCAGTGGTCCCTACTGTAGACGCGATTCATGGATGTCTGGCGGTTTCACAGGTGCATGTCGGCAGT
This sequence comes from Aspergillus intermedius, assembly GCA_039880815.1. NCBI lineage: Eukaryota > Fungi > Ascomycota > Eurotiomycetes > Eurotiales > Aspergillaceae > Aspergillus > Aspergillus intermedius. The sequence continues at coordinate 13,300 of JBDODA010000001.1, read as the reverse complement.
GGGGAGATGGAGGCAGAGCGGTCCTAGTTGTTGTGCGGTCATCTCCGATAGGTAGAGATGGTGGGAACCGGAACGGTCTGATCCGGTGCGCATGATGGGGAGCCGGAGGCGGCGTTGATGAAGGAAGTAAAGGAAATGAGAAGAAGTGGTCGTCAAGCGACGCACCAGCGGTCTGATATACTCGGCGGACGACGTGGAGGCGGAGAAAGGCGGCAGTTCCCTTTCAGAGTATAGCGTGTGAGGCTAAGCCCAATCTGGTACACACCAAACCGCATCGGGTGCGCAAGACACTGGCGCTAAACCCGAACGGGGGAGTTGCCAAAAACGGCCACCGTCTGGTAAATGCCAATTGTACATCGTGCGGGGTAGATAGCCTGGTAACCCCTCCGATCATCCCTCCGAATATCATATCGTTTATTCTACAGGCGCAGTCACAGATCATCTTTTTTCCCGAGTCAAAGCAAGCCTCGACTAGGTATTGATCTATTTCCATTTTCTCAAGATGAAAACTAGTTTCACTGTCGAAAACCTCAATGATTGCCATCATAATTGGAATCTTCGTTTGTTATTGCCTTATAAATTATTCTATATTTTATATTTATGTGCATGTGTCCCAAACACCACGCTGCCATTCAAATGCAAATGCAACTCCAATACTCCTTTTGTGCGTTATCCATCCCTACAGATTCACCTGGAACCGCGGGCTGGTGCGAATCCTCTTTCCGAACTTCCAGAAAAAGAACGGCACCGAACACATCGCCAGCGCAATGAAGGCCAGCAGGGAATTTCCCCATCCCAGCCCCAGGGCGTCATACATTGACGGCCCCGCCAATGGCAGCAGAGCGCCGATCAGCGACCGCAGCGCTGTGTTAGCCGCCGTGACGGACGCCGCGTAGCGCAGATACGAGTCAACCAGATAGGTGCTAGCGGACATGAACACGGTCATGAGGCCAATGGCGAAGACGCCGGTGCCGAGAATAGGCACAATCCAGGGGGTGTCCGCCTGGGTCGACCAGCCGTACCAGAACAAACCGGCAGGCATGAACCAGCAGCCCACCATCATGGGCAGCAGACGCGATTCCGGCGTGAAGCAGCCCCGTTTCACATGATCCTGGGCGATGTGATTAGCAACGATACCGGTGCTGACCAGGCCTATCATACAGCCGATGCCGAAACCCAAGTATGACAAGCCGGCGATGCCGGGAGAGAAGCCGTATTTGTCCTCGAAGATGGAGGTGATGGTGGTGAACATCAGGTAGAGATAGCCATACGTGGTGGCGGCGAACAGCGCCACCAGGAACACGATTGGGGAGCCAAAGAGCAGCTTCAACGGACGGGCTAGTGCCGACAAGAACAGTTGCGGGCTGAGTTTGCCTGTGTGGTGGATCGAACGGAGGTCAGGGTTGCCAGTGGCCTTACGCAGACGAGCGGCCTTCTGCTCGAGCACCACAGGACCGTAGGATTCGCGATACCAGATAATGGTCAGGATCATCATCACGCCGGTCTATGTATCTCGTTAGCTTCGATCTCTCCAAAAATAGAACGGAAGATGTACTGCAATGGCAATCACCCAGAACACCCAGCGCCAGCCCTCCGCTTCGGCCAGAAAGCCGCCCGCGACGGGACCAACGACGGGCCCGAGAATGGGCCCCATCGCCCAGATGGCCATGATGCCGGCTCGCTTCTCCCTGGGGACCATATCAGCAACGGTGCCGGATCCGATTGTCAGGGGACAGACGCCCGCCATGCCCGCCAGCAGACGAAAGACAATTAGCTGCGGCATGGACTGGGCGACTGCGCAGGCGATGGTGAAGATGAGGAAGAGCAAGTTGCAGGCGTGGTACAGTGGCACACGGCCGTAGATCTCGGACAGTGGGGCGATCAGAAAGGGACCGAAGCAGTAGCCCAGGATGTAGACGGAGACAACGAACGAGCCCAACATGCTACTTGTGACGCCAAACTCCTTCATCACATCACTGACTCCGGGGGTGAACATCGACGAGGCCAGGGGGCTATTGCTGGTTAGTGTTGATCATCCAGAAATTTTCATGCAACTCACGTTATAAATGTATTAAAGGCCATTAAAACCAGCTGGCGTCCTTTTTTCCATGTGGGCCAGTTGAACGGATTCTCCGTATCATCAGGGCCATCGAAATCCACGAGATTGGGATCCTGTTCGGTCTCCTCATGGGGGGTCGCCTGTTTCTCTAGGTCCACCATGGTTATGTATGATTGTTGACTTGGGGGGATACAAAGACATGGAATCGCTACTAAGCTATATATATCAAAGTTACCGGGTACCGGCACGGGGAATTCTTTGCATGCTTGATTTCATTAGTATTCTCGACCGATTCCCCACTTAGCTTGTTCGGCATTGGCTCCCGTCAAAAATCTGGCTTATGCCGGGTTTTATGCGCTTATGCACAATAGTTGCTCCTTGTCTGGCCTCGAATTTTCATCTCGAGTAGACTCGTATTCGGACAGATTCTTTCCAATAAACTCGTAGATTACCATCAAGCGAAGTGGAAAGACAGATTATTCGGCAATCTCCACTCGGGAATCCTGACTCGCACAACTTTTATCGCAAAGCCAAGCGAAAGTGCCACATGACACCGCCTTGGAGGAGCTTTCTTTGGTGTGTAGTGGATGGTTGATTGAATGCCCATTTATTTTAAAATTCAGAGAAATCATTGTATAAAGAATTCTTCGAGTACCAGAACAGCAATTGAACTGGAATTGAGTAGCTAAGATATATTAACATGGGGTTATAGAGCAAAAGGTGCTAGAACACCTCAATATTGTGCAGAATAACTATATATCTTCATCATAAGCCAATCTATGTATATGTTCATGAATTTTGCACCCTATAACTTCATCGTAGATCTCGATGATTCCTCCAAAAATATTAGTCTCTGTCACGGGCTCGGACCAGTAGATACTGACGAAATGATATTCCTATCTAAACTGGTGTAGTCATCGACGAGAATATCGAATCTGAAGAAGAAAAGAAAAGAAGAGGAAAGTCTATTTACATGAAGAAGTCTTATATGGCTGTGTGTGGCCTCGCTAAGCAACTGTCTGTCTTGATTGCTTTCATGGCATTGTTTGCCATGTTGACGGTGAATGTCGATAAAGGCACTGAGCTGAGCTGAGCCGTCACAACCACTGTGAAAAGGCCTCGCCGAGACCCTTCACCTGACCCTCACGAGGATCAGACCTAACCTGGACCCTCACTGCGGGTGAGAGAGTCGGACCCTCGACCCTCAAAATGAAGATATTAGGGTGACCCTCTGAGGGTTACCGGCGAGTGAGGGCGAGGTCTAGCTGTGAAGGGGAATCCAGCGGCCGACTTATTAAGCTATGTTTATTCTATACGCATAGAGAGATGTAGAGCGATCATTTTGATAGAATAGCACTAAAAAAGGTAAAAGTAGCAATGAATATCGCTACTAACACAAAATGCAGGAGTGTAATGTGTGCCTATTCAGCAAGGGGAGGCGCGGCGGAATTGGCGACCTTCAATCACTTCTTCTGTGGTGAATATATCATATACATTCGCCAATTATACATACCACCCGCATTGACAGCAATTTTTAGACTCATGACCCTGATGGAATTGCGATTGATGGCTTGGATCTCATTTTAAGGTATAATGCTATTACTTTCCGATCAAAGACAGATCAACTGACTCTATTAGATGTCATTCAAAAAGACAACTACGTTAATGTAACGGCATGAACCACCTAACTATATAAGTGAGTGCAGTACTAAGCCTATCGGCTTAGTATCCTAGTCTTTTGCCCCTGACGCAGCGGTTATCTTTTTAGAATGCACCCTAGAATCGTGGCCGTGACAGTTAACGCTTCAACCGGTCATCTGATGGCACCACCGAACTGGGATCAAACACGATTTTAAGTCATTCCGCTAGCAAACGCCGCAGAAATCAGGGGCTTGTTTGCTTTGGTTGAAGAAAAGGATGCCCCGCCAGTTCGCCTGCCGTTTTTCTCGCATCTGGATGCCAGACAAGCATTCCCTTGGCAAGATCCAGAAACGCTTCTCTCTCCTCTCCCTCAAGGAAGGAAACTGTGTCGCCTAGTTTCCGGTCGGAGATCAGGTCTTCATAGTGAAAGCGACCTAAGATGTTTCGTGAGTCTGAGAATAATTCGTTCGAGATAGGAAACCCAGTAATACCATTATTGTCAAAGAATGGCCCACAGAAGTACTCCTCCGCGGTCTCACATACTGTGTCGTCTTCTCGTCTGACAGGTTCCGGCCACGAGTACTCTCGCATGTATTGATACCTTTGTATGACCTCTGGAGGGGGTGGACCGAGTAAGGCTATCATTTCGGCGATGTGTATCTTAGCATCATAGCGACCTTGTTGGTCATGGATATGCTGAAATAGCTCTTTGCCTTCGATCATATCCCACAACTGGTCTGGCATTAGTGGATGCAACAACTTTGGAGAACTACGGGACGCACCAGAGCGCCAAGATTCCAAATATCCGCAGGCATTTGCCATCCATTACCCAGCATCACCTCTGGCGCCCGATAGTGGTCTGGCTGAATAGGCCAGACGCCCCAGTCGTCGTCTTCCTCGAGTCTGGTTGCCAAGCCAAAGTCGACAAGTTGTGGTATACTTCTCAGGCTTTTGAGTGGCCCGAAGTCATTACAGGACTGATACACTGGTCTTCCAGCCGAATCAATCTTGAAAGCCATCGGCTTTTCAAGCTGAGAATCCATGAAATCAGCAAGCACGGTTGGATCCTCGAATGAGACCATGATGTTTTCAAGCTTTAGATCTAGGCAGCCGCCTGGGCTCAGTATCACCGACGGGAAGCAAGGCCGAAGATGAACTTACCCGTATGAACTATCCTGCATTCTTTGTGAAGATAATCAAGCCCTGTAAGAAGAGCACGAATGTATGTTTTAATGAGGGGCAATGGCATCTTTCTATTGTCAAAGCGCTGCTGATACATCGACAATGGCTCCCTCATAGGCGCATACACAAGACATGAATAAGAACCTTCTGGACCCTTAACTTCAAAAGAGCCCAGTAATGTTCGGATAAGTGAGCGACCGCAATGTGATGGGTCTGCCGTGGAAATGTGCTCTTCAACCTCGCGCTCATGACCAGCGGAACTCGCATTGTTATTGGCGATTTTCAGTGCCACGACGCTCTCTGACTCTTCAATATGCCTGTATGTTTGTTAGAGACAGAGAGAGCTTCGAATTGAACAGAAATTATTGAAGGCTACCCTTGCAAATCACGCGAGAGCCATACTGTTGAAGACACACCCCAGCCAACCTTGACCAGGATTTGGTAATGATCGGTGAGTACCTCTCCAGGCTTCGCTGGGTAGAAGTACTTGGAATCGTATACTGGCGAGATCTCTTCATCAACAAGTATGCCGGGCGGTAAAGGTGGCCCGGGAGAAGGCATGGGAAACGGTTTCTTGCGAAGCAAGGCGGACAAACGAGGAATAGACGGTCTTATAGTGTTCATTACAGAATTACTCCCCATAAGCTGACGGGAGAATGCGATATCAATAGTTGTCGAAGAAGAAGAAGATCAAGGAGGAGCCCGAGCACGGCTGGTAAATGTGATCACATAGCACGGTACTCGGGAGGTGACTATTCCTGAATACAGACTAGTGGGAAACAAGCTGTCAGCCAATGAGATCATCGGATGCTTCCGATCAAGACAGCGAGGTAGACCACCATACCTTGCCAAAGGCCACGACTATGGTACGTAGAGAGACACGTCCAAATTCATCGTCCCATACTGACGATTCTTCCTTTCTTCAACGAGTTCTTTTTGTACATATCTATGTATTAGATAGCAAGGCTTCGGCCCATTACATTTGTACAGTGAAGGAGAATATGGTGTGTATCTTGAAGGCCACGTCCACAAGAGCATTCAGTTGATTCTGTAGCCTTAAAGGTGCCAAGATAACTGGCCAGTGCAGTCTTCCCGGTCTGTATTTGAATGAGGACTGATGTAGCAGTTCTCTGTGGGCCTTGGTATAGTTGCATTGGTGCTTCTAAAGGTTCTTTCCATAAACGTCGAAGGGAGCTCCCGTGGGATGAAGCAGCCCATTCAGTCTTCCATGCAGTCGCTGCCTGCATAAGACGATATTGACTATCTAATAACCACCGTGATAGTGATAAGGTCCGTAACATAATAGTCACAACTTTTGCTTTTCCATTGAGATTGCGTCAGCTGCAGAGAGACGCGCTGGCAACATACTGCCCAAATGCAAAGAATATGCTGGCATCACACTGCCTACCTGCAGACAGTTAGTCACGCTGCTATGCCTGCAGCAATCGACAATAGATCGTGCCGCTATGTCTGCAACTAATTAGGGTCGGTAGCAACTGTGTTGTGGTATGTACACTGAGTAGGCTCCCAGGCGAGGGATTTTGCTGAGGTTTTGCCCCAAAACTGGGGGTCGTAGGTTGAATTCCTGCCGCCGACTTAAATCTACCACAAAACGCTTGAACTCTACTAGCTCTGTCTATCGTGGTCCTCAGACTCCTAGTACATCTAGTTCTCCCGGACAACCAGCTTGAGCTGGCAAAGAATGCCAAGAACACAAGGAGGGCATGGAAAACTGCAGGCCCCTCTAGCCACAGTTATCATAGCGCTAGAGGAATACCCTGCAATGGTTACTACCCAAATGCCCTGCACAGATAGGCGGAATGGGGCGAGGAAAAGGAATTCAAGATTCCTAGATCGAACGTTCCGAGGATTGAATGATCAAAGCATGTACTTAGGAACAGAGCCGGAGCTTATGCTCGTGAACAGTACTGTCTTTCATAGCCCATAGAACCCCCAGTGCGAGGACTTCCCATTTTCGAATATTGCATCGCATCCCTGTTGTCAACATTGCAGCCCTGATGCTAGAAGTTATAGAGATCGCACCCCTCTCACCCACACCCGCCCCAATTCTTGGATTCAAAAGAATATTGAAGCCTGGGCTTATTGAGAATTGACTGTGCGGACTCTAGTTGGTTTAAGTACGGTTGAGCGGACGGGAAGCCCTGTTCTCCACACCCTATGGTCGTATGTATTAATCAATTCATTGAATGGGTAAATATCAAATAAATACTGTCAGTATTGCGTGCAAAGGCCTGACCAGTAAACCATATTCGGCAGTCGAATGCAAAAGTATGGCGGTTGACTACACTGCACCCACTGTGCAGATACTCAATGACTGAGTAGAGACTCCAGACGTCTTGCCAACTCAAACCCTCCGTACACAAGTCCTGATTCAATACCAAAAGTAATGAGGGATCTCACAGTGCAAATTGATAGCAAGTTCCTGAAATGTGAAAAGTAACTCGACTACCCAACTAACGACACAGCCAAGTTTCAGTTGCAGGAGTTGTCAAGATCTCGCTGATGAATGATCAGCTAAGCAGAGAACGTCCAGTGATTACCTGCACATGCTTCATGCCTGTGAAAGACAGATCTGGGTTGTCTTTATGTTGAACTGCTGTTTGAAAAGGGATACTTGTGTCCAGATGTCTGGCCAGGAAAGCGACCCAAATACTATCTTGAAGTAAAATCCACCACTGGTTCCTGGGATGGCCCATTTTACATGAGCAAGTACCGGTATCAGAAGGTATATTTATCATATATCAACGATCCTCCAGGGCCTGCTTGATATCAAGTCTAGCAAAGCTGCGCTTATGAAAGCAGTAAATATCTTATTAAAAAGTACTGATATGCTCCTCGTCACCTAGTCGTCTCTCTGAGGTTCTCACCACTCTTCCACTCCCTCCTTCTCCGTCCTAGACGCTTTTGTTACAGCCTACGCCAGAAACAAACCTAGATGAGACAGTGCATAAGTTCGTTTGACCTTTGTCCTTTTCTCTCCTTCTGTATTTGGGGATTCTAAATGGTAAACGCCAGAAATAAGATCAAATTCACCTTGCGGCAGAGTCTATCGACCCTAATTCTTCTTAGCTTACAAGGCAACTGTGCCCTCACAAGGTGATTTTATAGCAGATGTCTCCATTTGTTTATTGAAAACCGAGTGGCCAATGTAGATACTTATCTACAGTTTGTCAATCTGACCTTCACTGCCTTTATTCCAGCTTTCTCATGCCATCTTCCACTTATACTCGACTTCCAGCGTCTGTCTCTCGGTGAGATTTTATTAAGCGGAGGGGGTGGTCGAACTGGCCCAGACTGGTTTGCCCTCGTAAAGAACGAGGTTGCCGTCATTCTGGATGACAAGGATGACATCCTTCTTGGGGGCAGTGTTAGAGTGCCAGACGGCTTCGCCATCGTGGGTGCTGCAAATAAATTTGTCAGCCACAAGGGTCTCTATAAAAACACCCCATGCAATAAAGGAAAGGATGAATAGAGAGAAGCAAACTCACTAGATGACCAGGTTGCCATCTGCCTGCATTCTGACACCCTTCACGTCAGAGCGCTGCTGTTTGGTGTTCTGCCACCTCGGGTTGCCGTTCTCGTATACGACAATCTTGCCGTCATCCTGCATTCTGAACTCATAGACGCCATTCTCACTCCACAGGCTGTTGCCCGTGAGCAACCATTCATCGTTACCGAGGGTGTTGTGAGGGTGAGGCATATTTTAAATGAGACCTTGGGGATGGAAAGGTTGATTTGATAAGTTGGTTGTCTGTGTTTGGGAACTCGATTGCTGAAGTGTGATGCTCTAAGGAAGAAATTGATTCAGGAGGGGACATGACCTTTATATGTTGCGATGCCGTCTACCAGGTCTCCTCTTCATCAGTCCAGGTTGGGCAGCTCTGCAATTTGCGAATTGCACAAAGTGAGGCAGCCCATCAGCTCTCTTGCTTTCTATGCAGGACGCAGCCTCATCAGACATTCTTAATCCAAGTTGCTACAGTCCAATCAAACAATCAAGTCCATCCTGTCTTCCAAGTTGACCCACGAGCTGAGGGGTCGATCTTTCCTAGGTGAAGTCGCAGATAACAATGATAGGAAGTCTGCCATCCCCACTCCATGGGACGTCCTGTAAGACACTTGCCAAATCTAGGCCCATAATATTGCATTGCATTGAGCTGAATGGGCTTACTTCTTGACATGAAACGATTCAGTTCTTGTTACTAATTTCTAGGTTCTAGGACCTCAAATTTATGTATTACGCCAAGTATAGAAGATTATATGGTCGGAGGTGTTGGTATACAAATATCATATATTTGAGGCCGAATGTGGTCCTAACATTCAGGAAACTAGGCATTCGACAGTGGAAGGCTGTACGAATTGACTTGGTCTCCACACCTCAGCTATGATGCAACCGCGATAGGGTTATATGAGTGATTTTCAAAGGTTCAGCTCTATATATCAAGCCACTCTGAAGGTAGAACCCCCGCTTATGCAACTAGTCTACTGGCGGCTACGCCGGGAGTTGGGCCGATCCCTATCCTAAGGCGATCCGCGAGGAGGCCCGAGCTCTACATACTACATAGTATGTACATGCGTAGCGACAGGTCTGGGCAAGTTGCAACAACAGAGCCGGGCCGAGCCGTTCTCAAGATCAGGACACGTCATTCGAAGGCGGGGGGAGTATGTACTATCTGAATCTTTAGAGGGGCACAGAGTATATACGCAAGCAAATATACTGAATACTAGCCTGGTCGGAGTCATTTAGTGCGTTCGACTGCAAAAGTGAAATTACAGGTGTGGGATAAAGGCTCTTACCTACTCTGTACTTGGCTGCACTCCCACTCTGATCTATACCGAGTACAGCCAGTTCCCCGATTTTCGATTGCAGAGTTGTCAGTCTTTCCCGATGGGTGTCCAAGTTCAGCAGAAAACGTACAATCAGGTTGCAGCTCAGCTCACCCTACTAAATGTTCAGCTCGCCCTCAATGTAGGACTCTTGGCACACGTGACCTCGTATATCAGGGCCAAGCCCACCCTAGTACTTTTGCATGCTGTCAGATTACGGTTGAGGCCACCCGACCGTGGCAGATTACAGTTCAGCTGACCCGACCCCCTGAGCTCAGCTTACCCTGTAGCAAGTCATGTGATGTGATCTTACCCTGAAGCGGGGTCTCTGGGATCGTAACTCAGAGGAAAATCGGGATTCGATTATTCCGGACTAAACGAGGTCTATATGGAGAGAACTAGGCGAAGGTAGAGATGTATTGTCTATCGAACGTACCTGCGCGTACGCAGCTGATTGAGTGCTTAATAGACCTCTGCAGGCCCACGGGCTCTAGGTGGGCGGCCCGCGGGCTCTATAAAAAGCAAAAATGATGGGCCACGTGACTTGCATAAAGTGTTGGTACCCAGCGGGTCACGTGTCTCACCGCCCTCGCTTTCTGCCCGGTAGTTATAGCTAGCCTTAGCCGATAGGCCACCAATCAATCAACCATCCATCACACACCAAAAGGTTATGAGCCCTCTTGCTCGATAAAGGGAAGAGCGATATATATCTATCTGATATACGTGTTGGTTCCTTTAGTGAATTGTTCTTATTTGGCCTATCAGACTGTGCTATTTGCCTATAAGGATCAATCGCTATCGTACGCTCGATTTTGACCCCGAAAAACGTTTTCATCGGTATACTTCACATACATCTCGAAGCGCCCGATACCAATCGATCTGAATCGACTACACCGTCAACGCAGATTAAATCATATAACAGTCGATTTCACTGCTTTCCGCGTCGATATGTCTTCTCAGAAGACCAAGATGGCGCCGGTTACCCAGGTGCCTACTCCTCAAACTGTCCATTACAACAGCCAACAGCAGGCTGATTCGATGGATATTGACGACCAAACAGCGCCTACTCCAGGCGAATTCCCGATTGAAGAGGATACTCAGGGCGAACGCTCTGAGGAACCACCCTCAACACCGATTCGAGGGGGGGACCAGTCAAGCCCCCAACCTCAAGAACAGGATTTTCAACGGGCGAAGGCCCCAGAGAGGCCTCAAGCATCTGAGAGACGTGAAAACTCCACGCAGGAACGACGACCTGCTAAGAGGTCTAGCCATGAGCTCATTGCAGAACTATGGCGCAGACTTGAGCAGAAGGATGAGGAGATGTTAGAGCTCCGCAAGGCACAGATGAATGCCACCACATCCTCTATAGATTCCCGCCTAGTTGATCAGCTGTCCAGACTGTTTGAGCGATCGGATGGTCAATCAATGCTGGAAAGGGAGGAACGACGTTTGACACAGCTCGCCCAGACACACTGGCGAGACACCAAGAAACTGTATGGACGAGATAACTATTCTGATTGGCGAAAAGGTATATTGCTTGATGCCGATTATTTGGATGCTCAAGACATCCTACTCCAACCGGACACTGTACCGAAGGCTACATCCCTTCAACGAATCCGATTCGACACATCCGAACGACTGCTGCATACACGGATATTAGACCGATCATCACCGGACATCATCTATCAGGTCCAAACCGACCACACACAGCGACCGTCCGATATTCTGTCCAAATTGGACACGATTTTTGGCATATCACCTGCCGAAAAACGCCTTCTTTTGGTGAAGACACTCATGAATCTGAAGCCGCAAGGCGATTATATTGCAATGATGCAGCAATGGCAGAGAATCTCCTCAGAGTTAGAGCGTCAGGAGTATTCGATTTCAGAAATATGCCATGACATTGGCATAGTCCTATTGGGTGAATATCAGCGTTCATTCATACGCACCCAACTGGATCATCTTTTCATGTTATCGAAAAAGAATCAATTGCATGAGATGGATATGGCCGCAATCATCGACCAATTGGAGAGTCGTACACCATCCGCATCCGGCCATTACAAACCACTGTCGTACACGATTTATCGACAGGAACCCTGGGGCCACATACCCCAACAGGATAATCAACCATCCAAGGGGGGGAACAAGAAGAGTCAGCCTATTACAGGCGCTTCATCGGACCCTTCTTCACCCCAGAAACCATCCAATAACCAATTAAAGACATCAAAACTTTGTCCTCATTGCAAACGAGGATATCATAAAGTCGAACGCTGCTGGGTACTGCACCCAGAACTCCGTCCACCAAAGGAAAAGGAGAATCCTCCATCCAATGACGCGTCCCCTAATGGGGATAATCAATCGAAGCCTATTACAGGCACAACTGGTGTTGCCAATTTAGTCCGTTCAACAAGGCGATCGGACGATTGGATATTTGATACTGGAGCCACATGGACTATCCACAGTGATAGGGCTGTATTTGCCAGTTATATGCCATTGTCTGTGGCATCATCTGTTGAGCTGCCTAATGGCAGCACTCACCATGTTGAAGGAGTTGGGTCTGTTTATCTGCCAATTGGAGAGCACATGGTAGAGTTGAAGAACACCCAACATGTCCCTACTTTGCATACTCGCTTATTATCCTTCAATCAGCTTGAAGATCAAGGCTTTCATATCAAATTAACTGACGATAAGCCTTACCGTTTCCGGATAACCACTCCTGATAAATCATCATCTTTTCTTATTTCTCGGACGACAGCTGGAGGCATGTTCGATAGTTTAGAGAGTGAGAAAGGAATGATAAATGTGGTGAATGACGCAAGTGATTGGCTGGGAAACAAGTCGCGTAATCTGACGCCAAACCGACCACCACCAGCATCTATTGAGACATGGCATCATCGCCTATCTCATATGAATCAGCATGATTTACAATACCTTCACCGAGTTGGACGAATCAATATTCAAGGGAAGAAGCTTCTTCCTACCTGTGATTTCTGTCGACGAGCGAAGACCACCAGACGTTTGGGTAATGGTCCTACCCCTAGGGCAACACGCCCCGGTCGACGACTACATGTTGATATTTTTGGAGGCGGGCAAACCCTGGGCCTGCCATCAGATGATGACGTTCCGCCAGCAAATGGCAGATACAAATATGTCATGATTTTAACTGATGACGCGACGCGGATGAGATGGGCTATCCCTTTAGAAAATCGTGTGAATCCCAATCACCACATCCGTACCCATATGGATTTCCTTCGACGTCTTGGTTATGAAACGGCCTACCTGCGCGGTGATGGCGAGTTCTTCAAGAATCCGCGTGAATGGGCAGGCATAAAGACGGAGCCATCAGCTCCATACTCACCCTGGCAAAACGGTGTCAGTGAACGGGGTATTCGGATCATCTTGGAGAGAACAAGGGCAGTTTTATACGCCTCCGGCTTACCTCGCCGATTTTGGCTAGAGGCCTTGATGGATACCACCCAAAAGGCCAATTATTTGCCCACCTCAACACCTCTTTTTAACGATCCAACCCCGGACGGCAATATCTTGAATGAAAATATCAAGAAATCTCCC